>CANXME010002078.1:1200000-1800000 GCA_948144175.1 Closterium sp. NIES-65 | reverse complement strand
GGTGTGTCTGGGGTAGACCCATTCCCCTTGGCTGAGCCTCTCAAGGTAGCTGTCGACTCTGGTTCTGCTGGGGGAGATGCTGCTAGGGGTGTTGCGTCTGGGGGTGCTGAGCCTGAGCGTGTGGAGCCTGGGGGTGCTGAGCCTGGGGTTGCTAAATCAGAGGGTGCGGAGCCTGGGGGTTCTGAGTCTAGGGGTGCTGAGCCTAGCGGTACTGTGTCTGCTGGAGGTCCTACGGGTGCCTCGTTACGGCAGGAGCCCCTCTCTTGAGCTGCGTGTGTGGTTTGCTTGCCGCACCCGCCTTCGGAGTGGCGGTGCTGGAGCTGGGGGGCCTAGTGCTGGAAATACTGCAGCTAGAGGCGCTGGAGCTGCTGGTCCTGGAGGTGCTGGCGGTCCTGCTGGAGCTGGAGGCACCAGAGGTGCTGGAGCTGCTAGTCCTGGAGGTGCTCGTGCTGGAGGTAGTGGAGCTTTTGAAGCTGGTGGTGCTGCTGGTACTTGGGGTGCTGGAGGTGCTGACGGTCCTGCTGGAGCTGGAGGTACCGGAGGTGCTGGAGCTGCTGGTCTTGGAGGTGCTCGTGCTGGAGGTACTGGAGCTGCTAGAGCTGGTGGTGCTGCTAGTGCTGGAGGAGCTGGAGGTGCTGGTCTCGGAGGTGCTCGTACTGGAGGTACTGGAGCTGCTGGAGCGGGTGGTGCTGCAGGCACTGGAGCTAGAGACCCTGGAGCTGGAGGTGCTGGCGCTGGGGGTGCTGGAGACCGTCTTTTATTAACCATACTCCACCTCTACTGTGTCCACCGCCTGACCAGTTGCAGCTACAGTTATAGCCAGCCTCCCACTGCCTGCTCCATCTCCTTACACAGAGCAAACACACTCTCTTATAGAGCGTCGTGAGCTTGCGTCTCGCCCTGACTCGCGTGTTCGCGCTGGTTGCACTGGTTGTCGTGTTCCGCGTCCGCGTCCTCCTCCTGTCCTCGGCACTCATCTTATAACACTTCGTCCTTCCTTTGTTCCACTGCGAGTTCCCCTGCCGGCTCCTCCCGCGTCCTCTCTTCCTAACGGTCCGGACCCTGAGTCTGACTTAGTTTGTGCTACCAGTCCTACTGTCACACGTCTTCTAGCCACTGTTGTCACTAACCCGTTGTTTGAGTCCACTACTGCGTCTGCCCTTGTTGCTGAGCTTGTTGACTTGCCGCCTGTCGCCTTGACTACGCCGCTAGTCTTGTTGCTGAGTCTGAGTCTGACTCTCCTCCGTTCGTCGGGGGTGAGTGTGCTCTTCGCACGGACGTCTTTGAGGACTGGTAGGAGGACATTGAGTGTCTTGCAGCTGCTGTACCTCATCTCGTGTCCATGTTGCTTGCACCTGAGGGAGAGACCGATGCTCCAGACGTCCCGACCCTGCGCTCTTACGCAAAGGCGACTACGGGTCCCTACTCCTCCCAGTGGCAGTCAGCCATGGACGTAGAGATGGCATCCTGGAAGTCCACAGGCACTTTTGTCGATGCAGTTCCCCCTCGTGGGGCGAACATAGTCGATAGCATGTGGATTCTCAAGGTGAAGCGGCCACCAGGTTCTCCGCCTGCCTTCAAGACTCGTTACGTTGTACGAGGCCTTAGTCAACGACACGGATTTGACCTCTTCCATACCTTTTTCTCCCAAGAAGACCACTCTTTGGGTGCTGGTGCACGTCGCCGCTCAGCGTGACTATGAGCTTCACTCTCTTGACTTCAGCACAGCTTCTTACAGGGCAGCTCGCACGAGAAGATCTGGCTGCGCCGCCCACCTGGCTTCACTGAGTCGTTTCCTCCTGGTACCCAGTGGAGCCTCTGGCAGCCAGTCTACGGTCTCCGCCAGGCACCTCGCGAGTGGCACGACACACTGAGGATGACGCTTGCGGCTCTTGGGTTTGCTCTTTCGATTGCTGGCCCGTCGCCGCTTCTGCGCACCGACACTTCGCTGCCGCCGTTCTTCATCCTCGTGTACGTCGACGACTTGGTTTTTGCCACTGCAGACACTGAGGCACTTGCCCTTATGAAGTCAGAGCTGCAGAAGAGACACACGTGCACAGACCTGGGTGAGCTGCGCATCCATCTTGGCTTGCAAATCATCCGGGACAAAGCACGGCGCACCATCACCTTGACTCAGTCACTCATGGTGCACCAGGTCCTTCAGCGCTTCCGCTTCCAGTACTCCTCGCCACAGTCCACTCCTCTGCCTACCGCACACTCGCTCTCTGCTCCACCTTAGGACGAGACCGTAGAGCCGAGTGGCACGTATCGAGAGCTTGTGGGCTGCCTCGTGTACCTGATGACCTGCCCTCGACCTGACCTTACCTACCCTCTTAGCATCCTGGCACGCTACGTTGCACCCGGGAGACAACGACCAGAGCACTGGGTGGCCGCCAAGAGGGTGTTGCGCTACTTGTGCAGTACGCCGGGCATGGGGCTCGTGCTTGGAGGACGGGCTCACTGACCACGCAGACGCATCTTGGGTTGACGACTTGGCACTCAGCGGTCGTCACAGGGCTACACCTTCAGCCTTGGCTCCGGTTCTGATTCTTGGCGGTCTACCCGCTCGTCTTCTGTTTCAGTTCCTGTTGTGAGGCTGAGATCTACGCAGGGGCCATGGCTGCACAGGGGTTACGTTGGCTCACGTACCTGCTGACCGACTTGGGAGAGTGGCCTAGTTCTCCTCCAGTTCTGTACGTAGACAACAAGGCCATGATTGCCTTGTGTCAAGATCACAGACTGGAGCACACGACGAAGCACATCGCTCTGTGTTGTTTCCTTGCTCGAGAGTTGCAACAACGTGGTCATTTTCGTCTTGCTTACGTGGCCACTCGGGCCAATACTGCTTATATATTCACCAAGGCACTTCAGCCTTGTGCCTACCTGGCCTCACTTGCTCACTTTTTGACTTTGCTTGTACTATGATCTATATACTTATACCAGCATGCTTACACTTAATAGGTTGTGATCACTGTATTCCTTGTTCCCATTTATAGAACTCTGCATGTGAACTGGCCTTGTGGCCATTTGCTTGTGCTTAGAGTGTGTTGTGACATCGTGATCCACCCTGAGCTTGCTTTGCTTTTTCTTGACTGGTCTTGTGACTCCTTGCTCTCCCCCACTTTGCCTATGGGGGTGTGTCAAACATTATATATGTTATGCTTGTGTAGGCTACAGTGGGTTAGCCTATAGGGGGTACACAATTCTAGGGTTTCCTACTTGTACTCATTTCACTGCTAGTTCATTCATTCCTGTTCGCTTATTCTCACAGTACCCTCTCAAGACTAAGGGGGAGGTGGCAGTGGCTGTTCTGAAGGAGTGGATGCCGAGAGCAGAAAGGGAAGGCGGACACAAGGTGAAGGTGATCCGCACTGATTGTGTAGGTGGTTGTGGTATTTTGCTCTAGCTGGTTGTGGGCTAAGGGTTTGGGCAAAATGTGGTGGTTAGACTTGTTGCGGGCTGGTATTGATCTCGCACCCAACAAGCACCAACAAACCTTTTCTATTCACTACAACACCTTTGGTGTTGCTAGTTTAGCACTTTGGGTTGTTGGGGATTGTTGTAGGGCGAGGGTTGGGTTGGTAGGGTTTGAACAACTCGTCACTTTTCAGATCTGAACTCTTGCTAAAGCCACTTTCTTGAACTAGTCCATGGCTGCCTAGTAATTCCGTCAGGATACACCGTTGCACTTAGATCGCGATAGCGATCGGCCTAGATCTTTGTTGAAAGCGTGCGTTACCATTCTGGAAATTAAAGATTAAGACCTTTCTAACGCGTACCTGCTCATAGTTTAAGGTTACGTGAGCTGCACGCAATGTTCCGTTGAAGTCGGCGGACTTAATCTCTTGTACGCTCTCCAGATTCTCTCGCTTTCCATCGGTGGTATCAGAGCTGGTTAGGCCTGCGACATTCCCTCTTTTCATCATATTTCGAATTGGTTGAAGGACCTCCAGATCTAGGGTTGGTCATGGCCCAGAAATTAGATGGCCCTCCTGGGTTCACCGGCTCGGATTTTTCGCTATGGCGGTTCCAGTTTACACTTTGGCTAGGTATCAAAGACCTAGAAGGCGTTTTGGAGGGATCGGAGCGAAGACCTGAAGCTGATGAAGGAAAGGCATCTACTGGAGTCTCTAGCCAAGTGGGAGAAGGGGCTGGGGGAGCCTCTAGCTCATCCATAACTGAGGGAAGTGGAGGTGGATCAGCAGCATCGCGAACCGGAAGGCAACGGCTTAGTGCGGAGGAGCTTCTTAAGGCACAGGAAGCATGGGACCGCAAGGACAAGCAAGCGTTCCAGTACCTGTGTTGGGCCTTGGAAGGCCAACTAGAGCTCCTAAAGATGCTGATTGACCTGAAGGGCAAGCAAGGAGCAGCTGCACTAGCATGGAAGAGAGTTCAAGATCGACATTTGCAAAAGGGGTTGCTAAGCATACTCACCTGGAGGAAGCGGTTATACACCATGGAACGCAACTATGGCGATGGGGAGACCATGGTGCAGTACCTCCAGAGGGTGGATGAGTATGTGAGAGCCTTAGAGGAGTTGAACTAGACTGTATATGAGAAGGAGATCATCTACACCGCACTCCAGGGGCTGGACCAAGAGGTGAACGAGGCCCTACTGCAGTACCTTCACCTCGAGCAACAGAAATGGACCAAGGCCTGGATATGGGAGGTGTTGGTCTCTGATGAGGCTCGCAAACGGGATGCTGGTAGAATAGTTGAAGGGGGAATGGGGGCAGGGGATAGGGCTGCCTCCAAGAAATACCAGCAGCGGCAAGGAGGTGGGGGGAAGAAGAAGGAGCTCGACAAGTGCCTCGTCCCTGGATGCAACCGGAAGCATTCTTGGAAGGAGTGTTGGAGCCGTCCTGATGGGTGGAAGCCTCAAGGGTACCCAGGAGAGGCTCCACCTGTCACTAGGCCTGAGTGGGTGGAGAGGAGGATGAAGAATGGAGCATGGAACAAGAAGGGCAGCAAAGAGAAATCGGCAGCAACGGCGGCAAACGAGAATAAGAAGGGAAAAGAGGACTCATCGGATGATGGTTTCTCCTTCTTATCCTTGGAGAAGGAGACGGCGCTTGCTGGTCGTGTGTTGGCTGACCCCAATCAGCTCATTCTAGACTCTGGGGCAACCTGTGGAATGGTACCTCGGCGCGACCTCTTCACCACCTATCACTCCCTCCCATCTAACTCTAGAAATGTGATTGTGGGGAGCGGAGATACGCTGCAAGCAATCGGCATCGGCACCATCACCGTCATGGGGAAGGAGGGGGAGGTGCTGAATGTGAAGGGTGTGCTTCATGTTCCTGATTTGGCAGCCAACCTTCTCTCATGCTCTCAACTTGCGAGACAAGAATACATATGCACCTTCACCATGGAAGGTGGCACGGTTCGCAAGGGTGGAGCTGTGGTGATGGAGGCAAAATTAGAGAAGGGCCTATACCTTGTTCCACTTTGTGTGCCTCAGGTGGAGAGGGCACATGGAGTTGAAGCCGAGGAAGCCGCTTGTAGCAGCCGTTGGAGGGACGTGGAGCAGGTGACGGCAGATTTGCTGCACCTACGCATGGAGCATGCAGGAAGGCAGCAACTTGTGGAGTGTGTGAAGAAGGGGGAGCTGAAGGGTGTGGAGATCAAGGAGGGTGGTGGGCAGCCAAGCAAGTGCCCTGATTGCACGACCGGGAAGCTGCCAAGGACCTCTTTCCCTACCTCCACCACTCGAGCCTCCGCACCTCTTGAGTTGGTGCACACGGATGTGTGTGGCCCCATGCAAACACCGGATAGGGAGAAGGGCAGCAAATACTTCATCACCTTCTTGGATGAATTCAGCCGCCTAAGTTGGGTTACCTTGGTGAAAACCAAGGATGAGGTGGCCAAGGTCTTCAAACGTTGGATACGCTATGCGGAGAGGGAAGCCGGGGCGAAGGTGAAGATACTAAGGTCTGATCGGGGTGGGGAGTACATGGGGAAGGATCTGGAGTCTTTCCTTGAAGACAAGGGCATCACCCACCAGCTTTCAGTCGCCTACACACCGCAGCAAAATGGGGCAGCGGAGCGGCTAAACCGGACCCTCATTGACCTTGCCCGAGCCATGCTTGCTCATGCGCAGCTGGACCATACTTGGTGGGGGGCAGCAGTGCAATATGCCAACTGGGTTAAGAACAGAATGGGCAGCAAGGGGCTAGGGGGCAAGAGCCCTTACTTCATGTGGACCAGGAAGGTGCCTAGTGTGTCCATGGCACGAGTGTGGGGATGCATGGCGCAGTACAAAGTGCCCGACCAGCAACGGGGGAAGCTGGATCCTAAGGCACAATGGGGCATTTTTCTTGGGGTGTCGGAGAGGAGTAAAGCTTGGATGTTGTGGAGTGTGGCGGATCAGCGGGTGGTGGAAAGCAGGGATGTGGTTTTCCACGAGGGGCTGAGCTATAAGGGGTGGAAAGAGCATGGTGCTAGTACAATTGGGAACTCCCTTCAGGATCCCTACACCTCTTCCATCTTTGAGGGGGCATGGGAGGACCTTGGAGAGGAGGTAGAGGAGCAGCAAGAGGAACAAAAGGCAGCTGCACCTCACCATGAGGATTCACCAACTGCTGGTTCTACCCCTGACCCTAACGCACCAGCCCATGACCCGGAGCAGCCACAAGGGCAGCATCAGCAACAAGAGAAGCCGCAGCAGCCACCACAAGATCATACACCACCTGTTCCTGCGGGTAGGTGGCAGCAAATACTGCAGCAGCAGCTGTCCAAGTCACCACGGTCCCCCATGAAGAGAGTGACTTGGAAGGAGAAGCTGCAAAGTTTGGAGCAGGGGGAGGCATCACCTCTGCGCCGCACCACACGCATCTCCCGGCCACCCGAAAGGTTCACACCAAGTGCACAGTATGCTTGCATGCATGATCATGAGGTGCATGATATGGAGGAGTGCATGCTTGTGGATGCTAAGGGGGGTGAGCTTGGGCTTGATTTCTGTCTCATGGGTCAGGTGCATGAGCCCAAGTCGGTCAAGGAGGCCTTGTCCCGTCCTGAGTGGGTTGAGTCCATGCGTGAGGAGCTTGAGTCTCATAGGGTGAACGAGTCTTTTGAGCTGGTTGATCCAGCTTGTGTGCCACCTGGAATGGAGGTCTTGAGGTGTCAGTGGGTGTGGAAGTATAAGCACATGGCTGATGGGAGTATTGAGAGGCCTAAGTCCAGGTTGGTGGCCATGGGGAACACTCAAACACGAGGCGTTCACTATGACCAGGTATATACCCCGGTGGGTAAACCTACTACCCTGAGAGGTTCCCTTGGGATGGCAGCATCCTCGGGGTCTCACATCCATCACATGGATGTGACCACCGCCTATCTTCATGGGGTCTTGAAGGAGGAGCTTTACATGAGGCAGCCACCTGGTTTTGATGATGGGTCCGGCAGAGTTTGCCGACTCAAGAAATCAATCTATGGGCTAAAGCAAGCTCCAAGGCAGTGGTACCTCAAGTTTGATGAGGCGCTGA
This sequence comes from Closterium sp. NIES-65, assembly GCA_948144175.1. Lineage (NCBI taxonomy): Eukaryota > Viridiplantae > Streptophyta > Zygnematophyceae > Desmidiales > Closteriaceae > Closterium > Closterium sp. NIES-65. The sequence goes on along the minus strand of CANXME010002078.1, from coordinate 1,792,519 downwards.
TGGATTTTGGGTTTGAGAGGTCGGAGTGTGACCCCGCCTTGTACCACTTGGTGAGGCATGAGGGCAGGCTGTCCCTTTACCTCTATGTGGATGACATTCTGCTCATGTCTTTGAGCATGGTCTTGCTGGACGATGTGAAGGGTCTCTTGTCCTCTCGGTTCCGCATGAAGGACTTGGGGGAGGCCAAGGACTATTTGGGGGTGCAGATTGAGCGTGATGAGAGTGGCATTCCGACGTGCATGCACATGCTGAGGAGCCCTTGCTGCGAGATGAGCTGGTCCGGCTCTATCAAAGCATTGTGGGGTCTCTTATGTATGCAAGCACGACCACACAGCCGCAGATTGCTTATGCAGTGTCACAGGTGTCCAAGGTTGTGTCTTGTCCCAAGGCATTTCACCTGCAGGCTGCTAAGAGAGTGCTAAGGTACTTGAAAGGTTGTGTCAAGTCAGGTATCTTCTACCCCGCACACAGCAAGCCTCAGGTCGAGTTGGTGGGCTTTAGTGATGCTGATTATGCTGGAGATTCAGCTGATCGCAAGAGTCACACCGGCTATGTATATTGCCTCAATGGTGCAGCCATCTCTTGGCAGAGCAAGAGGCAGCCGGTGGTTGCATTGTCCACCACTGAGAGTGAGTACATGAGTCCGTGTCAGTGCATTCAGGAGGGTGTGTGGCTGAAGCGTTTGTTTGGGGAGTTTGGGCATGAGTTTGCTGGTGGTGTGCCTGTGTTTGTGGACAATCAGTCTGCCATTGCCCTTGCACAGAATGCATGCTTGCATGGCCGCACCAAGCACATGCAGGTTCGGTGGCATTTCATCAGGGAGATGGTGGCGTGCGGCAAGGTGATCCTCCGGTGGTGCCCAACCAACCGTCAAGCAGCAGATATACTCACCAAACCCCTCCCTTTTGAGCGGCATGGTGTGTGCATGTCCTTGATGGGGATGCAGCCCCATGTCAGCATGGTGCCTGAGCAGGATGTTGGAGGACTAGTGCTTCTCTGCATTGACGACCTCATGCTGTGGATGGCGCCCTTCCCTGGGCAAGGGGGAGTGAAGTGAAGGATTTTGCCCAGTTGTGTTCAGCCACCTCCAGCACGAGCAAGGGGGAGTATTGATTGTGTAGGTGGTTGTGGTATTTTGCTCTAGCTGGTTGTGGGCTAAGGGTTTGGGCAAAATGTGGTGGTTAGACTTGTTGCGGGCTGGTATTGATCTCGCACCCAACAAGCACCAACAAACCTTTGCTATTCACTACAACACCTTTGGTGTTGCTAGTTTAGCAATTTGGGTTGTTGGGGATTGTTGTAGGGCGAGGGTTGGGTTGGTAGGGTTTGAACAACTCGTCACTTTTCAGATCTGAACTCTTGCTAAAGCCACTTTCTTGAACTAATCCATGGCTGCCTAGTAATTCCGCCAGGATACACCGTCGCACTTAGATCGCGATAGCGATCGGCCTAGATCTTTGTTGAAAGCGTGCGTTACCATTCTGGAAATTACAGATTAAGACCTTTCTAACGCGTACCTGCTCATAGTTTAAGATTACGTGAGCTGCACGCAATGTTCCGTCGAAGTCGGCGGACTTAATCTCTTGTACGCTCTCCAGATTCTCTCGCTTTCCATCAGTTAGCACGGATTTCATCATAGCTTTACTGCACACAGTTAGGGGTCATGATGCCAGCTTCATGGTAGTGGATAGGTTTTCTCGAGCACTGCACTTCATCCCCACGCATGGCAAGGTCACAGCAGAGGAAGTCGCGACACTGTTCGTAGATAACGTAGTTCGACTGCATGGGGTTCCAGATTCCATCGTCTCAGACTGCGGCCCTTGTTTTACTTCAGCGTTTTGCAATATCTGGGACTCGCTTGGCCATGTCGTCTGCTTACCATCCAGAGATGGACGGACAGACTGATCGTATGAACCAGACTTTGGAGTAGATCTTTCGCAGCATCATGATGCACGAGGCCGCCGCATGGGACAAGAAGCTGAGGATGGCAGAGTTCGCATACAACAACACGCATCACTCGTCCACAATCATGTCACTGTTCTTTGCATAGTACGCTCAGCACCCCAACACTCGTGCTGATCTCACACCCATAGTCCCTCGTGCGGACAACTTCCACCAGCATCTCATCTTCATTCATGATCACGTGAGGAAGCACCTTGCGCTCGCAAATGCAAGCATGGCACGCACCACCAACCGTAGTCGTCGCGGGGTGTCATTTGCAATCGACGACAGTGTTCTTTTGAATAGCCGAAACCTCCAACTGCCAAAAAACAGCAAGCTTCGCCCTCGTTTCATCGGTCCATTCACCATTAAGCACGCACTAGGTCCAGTCGCATACCGCCCCTGCCGTCCCGCTCATTTCCGCATGCACTCGTCATCTCACCAGTCTCCTCTTTCTCAATACACCAATCCCAACACCACCTTCTCGGGCCATAATCGCACTCCACTGCCGGTAGCTATTGACACCGACGAACCCGACTACCAGATCCAGCGCATGCTCAGGCATCGTCGCCGTTTTTGGGGGGGTGTCTTTTTCATCGACTTCATGGTTCGTTGGCGTGGCTACGATGCGATTGACGACATCTAGGTCCTTCTCCTCGCTGTCTCCAACAACGCTTGTATCCAAGAGTACCTTCAGTCTGTAGGCGCCGCGGACGTCGCCTCCTTGGGAGGGAGGTAGTGTTACGGGATAGTTTACTATTCAAAAGTGGTTTTACCCTGAACAGTCCCCCCACCTAATCCCTTTGGGATTTCCCGGATTTCCTTGTGTCGCGTGGCACTATAGATTTCTTGCCTTCCAATTCCTAGTCCAACAAACTGCTGTCCAACATTTGCTGTTGCATGCTATGTCTGTCAAACATATATAATATAGCCTGTGTAGGCTGTAGTGGGGTAGACATTATGGGGTACAACTTTTCTAGGTTTTCATACTTGTACCCATCTCCTTTCTAGTCCACATCATTCCTCGTACTTTTCTCACATGGTATAGAGCGGGTTCCCTAGTGGGACCGTTTTTTTTTTTAGGGCCCACCACTTCAATATTTTTTTCCTGCTCTGCCCGAAGCGCGCTCCTGCCCCTGTCGCGCGGCTTGCGCCTGCCTCACCTGCTCTCCGTGCGCCTACTCTACCGTCGCGGCCCTGCATGAAGCTGTCGCGGCCCAGTCTGAAGCCGTCGCGGCCCTGCCCTGCCGTCGCGGCCCTGCCGCTCTGCCGTCGCGGCCCTGCCGCCCTGTCGTCGCGGCTGTTGGATGCACGTCATTTTGAGTGCATGTCATCCTAACGTCCTGCCGAGTGCTCGTGCTACTTGTGCTTGCATGATGTGCATGAGCATATGTCATTGTGCATGGCTGTTGGATATTATCATCTCTGTGTTTTCCTCCAAGTTTAAATGCTTGATCATGCAGGAGAAATCCAGAGCTTTCCAACGATACCAAGATCGCCTTATTCCGACCAAGATCGCCCAAGTTACAAGATTTCCAAGCTTTGGGAATTCTATCTCATTTTGAGATATTATCTACAGCGGGCGATTATTGGGACATGACTATAAAGGGATCTTTGGATGGGTGGTTAGGAAGGCAACTTTGACTTTTGGATTGGGGTGGCTAGAATTTTCTAGCATGGGTTGCAAATGTTGCAACGCCTATGCAAAATCCAACTAGATTGGATTTTGCATGTGACACCTCAAGGACCTCATGATGAGGGTTGCATCCTTGCTGCTAGGAAGGTTCCTACCATCCTTTCCTAGCTCTTGGAGAACCCCTTCCCTCTCATGGTTCTCTTGGAGTCCCCAACTCCAACCTTCCTATGCCTTAATGCTTGTACTTCCTCCACTATTCTAGTTATGCGGCTGCTGGACGTTTTTACTTGGTTCTCACTCTATAGACCATCTTAACAACTGATTCAACTTGGAGATGGTAGCTAAGCCTAAGGCGCACAATCCTACCAAGAAGATTTGCGTTTATTTGAGAAATGAGTTCGTCATAAGTTCTCAAAGTGACGGATCCTGAACAACAGTGGCCCTACCTGCAGCCGTCGCGGCCCTACTCTGCCGTCGCAGCCCTGCCGCCCTGCAGTCGCGGCCCTGCCGCCCTGCCGTCACGACCCTCCCTGACGCCGTCGCGGCCCCACCCTGCCGTCGCGGCCGTGCCGCCCTGCCGTCGCAGCCCTGCCGCCCTGCCTATCGTCGCGGCCCTGCCTGGAGCTGTCGCGGCCCTGCCTGGCGCCGTCGCGGCCCTGCCTGCCTCCATTGCGGCCCTTCCTACGGCGTGGTCGCAGCCCTGCCTACCGCCGCTGTTGCGGCCCTCCCTAAAGCTTCCGTCGTTGCGGCTCCACCCCTTGCCCGCGTCGCCGCCCTCCAATGCCGCCTCGTCGCGGCCCTGCCTGACGCGGCCCTGCCTTGCCGGCGCGCCACGGCCCTGCCCTTCAAGTTGCGGCCCTACCCCGATCCTGCCCTGGTAAGCGCACCGCCGCACCCGCACCGCCCTGCCGAGCCGCGCAGCCTTGCCGAACCGCGCAGCCTTGCCAAGCCGCGCCGCCCTACCAAGCCGCGCTGCCCTGCCGAGTCGCGCTGCTCCTGCTGCTGCTGCTACTGCTACTGCTACTTCTGTCATGGCTACCCCTAATGTACTTACCTTCGATGCTGAGGATTGGGCAGTTGATTTCGAGGTTTGAGTCGATGATCTGCAGCTGTTTCTGCAGTGCGATTCTAGGGACGGAGTCTCACTGTTCGATCACACGTCCGGCGTCTCTGTTGCACCTGCTGCCGATGCTGACAGTGCTGCTCGCTTGGAGTGGACCACGCGTGATGCTGCTGCCCGTCTTGCTGTTCGTAGTCACCTGCCATCTGCTGAGCGCGCCCACTTTAGCCAGTACAAGATTGCTAGGACTCTTTACGACGCTGTTGTTGCGCGCTACTCCTCCCCTGCCACTGCTGCCCTTAGCTGCCTCATGCTGCCGTACTTGTTCCCTAACCTAGCTGCTTTTGCCACAGTCGCTGACCTCATTACGCACCTCCGCACTAGTGAGACCCGCTATCGCGCTGCGCTTCCTGCCGGTTCTGCGCAAAGAACCCCCCCCCCCCCCCCCGATGTACATTACTCTCTACTACCTCATCACCTGGCTCCCTGACTCCCTTCGCTCGGTCAGGGACCACTTCCTCTCCCTTTGCCCCACCACGCTCACCGTTGACCTCTTCGAGGAGCGCCTCCTTACAGCTGAGAAGAGTATAGTCGCTGTAGGAGCCTCTCGTGGTGACCTTCGTGCCCCTTTCTTTGGGGGGTGCTCCCCCGTTCCCCTTTTGCCTTCTGTTGCCTCTGATGTTGCTGTCAACCTCGTTGGCACCGAGTCGGTCGGCGCTGCGTCTCCTCCTAGTGGGAGGCGCCGCAACAGCAAGAGCAAGGGGGGCAAGGGTGCTGGAGGAGACGGCGGGGGCGGTGGTGGTGGCGGTGGAAGCGGCGGAGGGGGTGGGGGTGGAGGTGGGGGTGGTGGCGGGAGTGGGGGCTTCGGTGGCGGTGCTGGGGGTGGAGGCGACGGCGGCAGCGGCAGTGGGGGTGGTGGCAGCGGTGGTGCTGGTCGCGGTGGCGCTGTCCAGCGTGGAGGCTTTGGTGGTGGCCAGCACCAGCAGAAGCAGCGTTCTCGTGAGACCTTGTTGCCCCAGCAGCTTCGTGAGTGGTACGCTGGGCGTGGGAGGTCTGGAGGTGCTGGTCCCTGCGCTTACGTTCTCCGCACCGGCGAGCGCAGTGGGGGGACGTGCGGAGGGCCACACGCCACGTAGCGCTGTTTTGGCCGCCTGACAGATGCCTGGCGTGCACAGTTTCCTGACGCCACATAGCTCCCTCGTTGGGGTGATCTGCTTTGGTCGAGGGTTGCTATCTTTGATCTTGACTATGATGCTATCCTTGCTGCTATGCATGCTGTGACTATTAGTGCTGAGGGTGACTGTTACTTGTGTGTTCCGTCCGACCCGGGCATTGAGGCTGCTGCTCTAGGTGCTAGTGAGTCTGCTGCTCCAGGTGGTGGTGAGTCTGCTCTCTCAAGTACCGCATCGGCTCAGGTCTTGCACACTTTCACCCTTGACTCGGGTGCTTCCCGCTCCTTCTTTCGCGACTGCACTACACTTTTGCCGCTCAGTCGATCAGTGGCAGTCTCTCTGGTTGACCCCTCTAGGGGTCCGGTCCTTGCACACTCCTCCATGGTTCTGCCGTGTCCGGCGATCCCGTCTGGTTCTCTTTCTGGCCTCCACCTCCCCTCGTTCTCCACGAACTTGGTGAGTGGAGCTGACCTTCAGGACGCGTGGGTTGACCAGTTCACTCCTGGAGGTCAGCGGGTGACCCACTGTTCGTGTACTCGGACGGGCCGGCACCTAGCCACGTTCACCCGTCAGCGTGGGTCGAGCCTGCACACCCTGACTACCGTGTCTCCTCCGGTTGCTGAGTCTGGTCAGGTAGCCGCGTCGGGTCAGGTGTTTGCTGCAGCGTCCCGGTCTGGTCCTGAGTCTGCCCGCTGCTCGTGTCGCCTCCTATCTCACCAGACTCTCCTCTGGCACCACCGCCTTGGTCATCCCTCCCTGCCTCATCTCTAGGGCATGGCCTCCCGTGTCCTTGTTACTGGTCTTCCCCGGTCTCTCCCTCCCATTCCTCCGGGGCCTGCCCCTACCTGCGTTCCCTTCGTCGAGGGGCAGCAGCGCGCCGCTCCTCACTCATCCGAGTTCCCTCCGACGAAGGCTCCCCTACAGACTCTGCACATGGACGTTTGGGGCCCCGACCGCATCCGTGGACAGGGTCACGAGCGCTACTTTCTACTGGTCGTTGACGACTAATTGCGTTACACCACAGTCTTCCCCTTGCGCCGCAAGGGTGAGGTCATTGAAGTTCTGATCGACTGGATCCGCCCTGCCCATCGTCAGCTCAGCGAGAGTTTCGGCTCGAACCTTCCTGTTCTGCGTGTACACTCCGACAGAGGTGAAGAGTTTTCCTCCGACCTTCTGCGAGCCTTCTGTCGTGCGGAGGGCATCTGCCAGACGTTCACGCTTCCGGCCTCTCCGCAGCAAAATGGGATTGCTGAGCGCCGCATTGGCATGGTCATGGACGTTGCTCGTATGTCCATGATCCATGCAGCTGCTCCCCATTTTCTGTAGCCGTTCGCGGTTCAGTACGCGGCGCATCAGATCAATCTCCAGCCCGGGGTCTCCATGTCGGAGACCACACCTACTCTGCGGTGGACAGGGAAGGTTGGCGATGCGTCAGCTTTCCGTGTGTGGGGATCTCGAGCTTTCGTCCGCGACTTGTCTACGGACAGCCTGTCCTCTCGTGCTGTTCCCAGCGTTTTCCTTTGCTTCCCTCCTAACACGCCTGGTTGGCAGTTTTACCACCCCGCCTCGCGCCATGTTCTGTCCTCTCAGGACGTCACGTTTGACGAGTCGGTTCCTTACTACCGTCTCTTCCCCTACCGCACTGCCTCCCTCCCCTCCCCCGCCACTCTTCCTCGCGCGAGGTCCCCCCCCCCCCGGTAGACCCCCTCCCCCTTCAGGGTCCTGCCCCCTTAGGTGTGTCCCAGGTAGACGCAGTCAAGCCTGTCGAGGTAGCTGTTGACTCTGGTGCTGCTAGGGGTGTTGAGCCTGCGGGTGCTAGGTCTGGGGGTGCTGAGCCTGATCGTGCGGAGCCTGGGGGTGCTGAGTCTGGGGGTGCTAAGCCTGGGGTTGCTGAGTCTGGGGGTGCAGAGCCTGAGGGTGCTGAGCCTGCTCGTGTGGAGCCTGGAGGTGCTGCGCCTGGAGGTCCTTCGGGTGCTTCGTCCCCGCGGGAGCCACTCTCTCCATAGCAGCTGCGCGAGTGGTTTGCTCGGCGCTGGAGCTGTGCTGCTGGAGCTGGCGGTGCTGCTGGAGCGGGTGCTGCTGGAGGTATTGGAGCTGGCGCTACTGGAGCTGCTGGGGCTTCTGGTGGTTCTGCTGGTGATGGAGGTGCTGCTGGAGCCGGTGCTTCTGAGGGTGCTGGAGTTGGCGCTACATGTGCTGCTGGAGTTGGAGCTGATGCTCGAGGTGCTACTGGAGCCGGTGCTCCTTGGGGTGCTGGAGTTGGCGCTACTGGAGCTGCTGGAGGTACTGCTGGAGCTGGTGGAGTTGGACCTGACACTAGGGGTGCTGGTGCTGTTCGTGCTGGTTCTCGAGGCGCTGCGCAACCGCGGCTGTACTTCGTTCCGCTCCTTGAGCAGGATCTTGGTCTCCCGCCTTCTACCAGTCCTGCTCCCTCGTTAGAGTGTCCACCGCCTGTCCAGTCGCAGTCGCAGTTACAGCCCGCCTCCCCACTTCGTGCTCCTTCTCCTTACACTGGTCTGACAGGAGGTCTTACGGAGCGTCGTAAGCCTACGTCTCGTTCTGCGTCGCCTGTTCGTGCTGCTCGCACTAGTCATCCTGGTTTGCGTCAGCATCCTCCTCCTGTCCCTGGCACGCACCAGATGGCACTGCGTCCTTCCACTGCTCCTCAACGTGTCCCTCTGCCGTCTCCTTCTGCGTCCTCTCTTCCTGCCCTTGCTGACCCAAAGTCTTACTCCCTTCGTGCTTCTAGTCCTATTGTCATACGTCTCCTGGCCACTGTGGTCACTGACCCTTCCTTTGAGTCCACTACTGCGTCTGCCTTGGTTGCTGAGCTTGTCAACTTTGCTGCTCCCTGTCGTCTAGACTACGCCGCTAGTCTTGTATGTGAGTCTGAGTCTCTCTGTCCTCCGTCCGTCGGGGGTGAGTGTGCTCTTAGCACGGACGTCCTTGAGGATAGGCAGGAGGAGTCCAGTGTTTTGCTGCTGCTGTACCTCATCTCCTGTCCATGCTGCTTGCCCCTGAGGGAGACCCAGATGCATCAGACATCCCGACCCCGCGCTCTTACGCAGAGGCGATAGAGGGTCCCTACTCCTCTCAGTGGCAGACAGCCATGGACGCAGAGATGGCTTCCTAGAAGTCCATAGGCACCTACGTTGATGAGGTTCCCCACCTGGGGCGAACATTGTCGATGGCCTGCGGAATTTCAGGGTGAAGCGGCCGCCGGGTTCTCCGCCTGTCTTCAAGGTGCGTTACGTGGCTCGAGGCTTCAGTCAGCGGCAGGGAGTTGACTACTTTCAGACCTTCTCTCCGACCTCAAAGATGACCACTCTTCGGTTACTGCTGCACGTTGGTGCTCAGCGTGACTATGAGCTGCACTCTCTTTACTTCAGCATTGCCTTCCTACAGGGCACAGCCTACACGAGGAGATCAGGCTGCGCTGCCCACCTGGCTTCACTGGGTCGTTTCCTCCTGGTACCCAGTGGAGCCTCCGGCGGCCAGTCTACGGTCTCCGCCAGGCGCCCAGTGAGAGGCACGACACATTGAGGACTACGCTTGCGGCTCTTGGGTTTGCTCCTTCCACTGCTGACCCATCGCTGTTTCTCCGCACCGACACTACACTGCGGCCGTTCTACATCCTCGGGTACGTTGACGACTTGGTCTTTGCTACTGCTGACAGCAGCGTGGTCAGCTTCGTCTTGCTTACGTGGCCACTCGGGCCAACACTGCTGATATCATTACCAAGGCACTTCAGCCTTGTGATCATCAGCGCTTTTGTACTATGCTAGGTCTTGTGCCTACTTGGCCTCACTTGCTCAATTCTTGACTTTGCTTGTATGATCTATATATACCTGCACCTGCATGTTTACCCTTGCTAGGTTGAGATCACTGTCTTGCTTGTTCACCTTGATATATAACTCTGCATGTGAATTGGCATTGTGGCCTTGTGCTTGTGCTCAGAGTGCGTGGTGACGTCGTGATCCACCCTGTGCTTGCTTTGCTTTGCTTGACTGGCCTTGTGACCTCTTGTTCTCCCTCACTTTGCCTATGGGGGTGTGTCAAACATATATAATATAGCATGTGTAGGCTGTAGTGGGGTAGACATTATGGGGTATAACTTTTCTAGGTTTTCATACTTATACCCATCTCCTTTCCACATCATTCCTCGTACATTTCTCACAATATCAACCTCACTTGTATTCGCCACTATCAACAAATTCTCATTCAACTCATTACTTAGTAATTTGTTAGCTTATTTTGCAACTTCCTTCCCCAAAGTCTTCCGCCGCGTTTCATTTTCGATTTAGTCCGCCCCTCTAATTTTTTGCAGATTTAGGCCAAGGGGTCTTACTATACACCGATCCATCAGCGCTCCTGCTTGGTAAAAAAAAAGGGGGAAGAAAAAATATCCCGATGGATCAGTGCTTAGCAATGAGCAGCCAAATACGTGCTACGCGGGTAAGTGGGGTAAGGAAAAGGAATTTTCCTTGCACTACCCCCCTCGTCAAAGAAGGCCCCTTACGAAAGGGCGTGTACGTTGCTGAAAATTCAGGCTACGCAGGTATTCGGTGAGGACGAAATGGTTCTCAATTTTGTCCAGAGGACCAGTTATCTTTACTGAGTGTGTGGTTTTCCGATTGAATCAAGAACTCCATGTGTCAAGCTTCACGTTGGTCGCAAACTCATTGGCTCAATGTTTTTTTCGGGGGTGATGATTGGCTCGGTTGGCGAGCATGTCATGTTGGACGGGCAGCTGCGTGGGAATTGACTCGTTGACGGGACGTAGAGGCGGAGGAGGCTGACTTGAAATGACGGGCTGATGTACCAGCCGGCGAGCAAGAGGGGGTGGGTGTTGATGGGGGTGAACGTGTGGCTGATGCAAAATGGCCCACAATATCGAGGGCGTAATTTTGGGTGGACGAGCAGGCAGAGGCTCTGTGTGTCAAGTAGCACAAGGTTGTCGGGTTATGTGACAGGGCGACGGTGGCGATCGGCGTTGCGCTTAGCGATGATGTTCCACTTTTTGATGGCATCAGATACCCGGGTCCAGGCTGCTTGTAAAATCCGGCCAGTTGTTGTGCACGTGAAACTGGGTTGTCGGGATGTGGCGTCATGGGCATTGTTGGGTTGTCTGTGGATGAGATAGGACGACGACTGTTGCGTGTTACTGGGCAGGGTGACCTCCCGGGTAGCCCTCGTGTTGCAAGGGAGGGGGTAGTGGGGAAAAAAAAGACGTTGTTAGCGTGTCGGACCTTTTCATTCTCCTCTTTTCGCCTGAACGGCAACTCAATAGGGTGTGGGCGCAACGAGGGGGCTTGCTCATGCAAAGAACCACCGTGTGTGCACGGTCATTGCTCGGTCGAAGACCGCACACGGTTGCGAGCGCGGAGAGGGGAAACGGGCAGCGGGGGAAGGGTGGGAGCAGGTGGAAGGGGATACGGTATAGGGGGGCCAGGGGAGTTCTGAGGGCGAGAGGAGGAGCAGCAAAGGGCAGGCACTGGCATAGTGGAGGGTAAGGAAAAGGGGTGGCAGAGGGTGAAGAGATGGTGGACGGGTGGAACGGAGGCAGCGGGGGGGAGAAACCAGCGGCATGGAATGGGGAGACTATTGGTGTCCGGTGGGAATCAGCAAGATGGAGGAGCAGGATGGAACAAGGGCAGGGAGTGACAGAACGGCAAGGAGGTGTGAGCGGACGGGGCACAGAGTAGGGGCAGGGGAAGCACTTGGCAGGAAGAGCAGAAAAAGTGGGGGATGAGGGAGAGGGTAAGAGGGAGTGGATTAGAGGAGTTGAGGGGGGAAAATCGGGCGCGGATGGTGGTAAGAGGGCAGCAAGGAGGGGGAGAGGAGAGGGTTGCGAGGGGAAAGCCATGAGCAGAGAGGATCAAGGAAAGGCAGGGCGCAGAGAAAGGAGGGGAGGGGCGGGAAGAAAAGAGAGGCATGGAGAAAGAAAACGATGGGCAGGGAAGGGGGAGACTGGCATGGAGGGCGGGGAGGAGGGCTACGGAGAAAAGCAGCGAGTGGAAAAGAGGGGAGAAATCAAGGGTAGAGGGTGTGAGAAACCAGGGGCAGGGAGCGGACACAAAAGAGGCAGGGAGTGGAGAAGGTAGCACGGGGATGAAAGGAGCAGGGGGCAAAGTGGGGAGAAACCATACGCGGAGAGGGCGGGGGTGCGGAGGGATGGGAGGAGGGCGGTTGGGAAACAAGCAAGGGGGAAAGGGCGAAAAGAGGCAGCGGGGGAGCGGGCAAAATGGAGCATATGGGCGGGGGGAGGTGGAAAATTGGGGCATACGGGTGGGGGAAGGGGATGGCAGGGAGGGGTCAGATGGTGTGAGTACAATGTTAACGTGATCGTACCTTGGCACCGGATCCAATCAAAACTCCAAAGCTAAGTGCCAGTGGGCGAGAAGAGCACTGGGCAGGGTGACTTCCTAGGAAGTCCTCGTGTTGTACCCATTTATGCCTTCTCCTTGGGACCTGCCGGGGAGGGGGCAGCAGGAAAACAAAAGGATGATTTTAGCGCGTCGGGCCTTTTGTTTTTCTGTTTTTGTTTCTTTTTTTTCCCTTTTCACCCGAACGGCGACTCAGCGGGGTGTGGGCGCACAGAAAGGGCTTGCACGCATAAAGAACCACCGCGTGCGCACCGCCGTTGCTTGGTCGAACGCCGCACATGGAACAGAGGCAGTGGGGGGGGGAAACCAGAGGCGTGGAGGGGGGAGACGAGGGGTGTGTGGTGGGAAACTGTTGAGGGGAGAAGTGGGAAGGCACACGGGCAGGGAGGGGCAAAACGGGAAGTCGACTTTGGAGGGCTCCGAGTACGGGTGGTCGATATGGTTAGGTTGACCTGGCAGGACACCGACTTCAGGGCGTCGACCTGAGAGGCGCCGACTTCGTGGCGCTGACCTGGGGAAGCCGACTTGGTAAAGTCGGCTGATGGTCGTCGACCTGGGTGGTCGACGGGCACGTACTGCAGCTGGTCGACACCGACTTGGTGGTTGCCTCGTCGACCAAGTTACCTGGGCGACGGCGATCTGCGGAGGTGCGCGACAGACGCCCAGATGGCTCAGGCAAAGACGACCTCGGTGGTAGTATCCCAAGGTTGATCTGGCTGATCAGGTGTAGTCACTAGCGTGGACGACTTGGCATCTGCGCTGTGCAGGTGACGGGGCACAGCACGCCAACCAGCTGCGAGCACATGCGAAGCGGGTGCGCTGCTGTCATGCGGGTGCAACGCCGTACAGCCACCTTGCTACAGCGTTGGCACGCCATCGTCTTGCAGCGTTGGCAGACCGCTCCTCTGCACTGCTGGAGCGCAGTCGACCAGGTTGTCGAGCGGGACGACCCTCTCGTTGGAGGTCGCCGACCTGGGCATCCAGCCGCAGTGGGCGACGGAATAACCTTCCCGTCTAGCTTCTCCTCAACTGGTGAACAACAAAGGCGGAGTCCACGTGGGCGTCAACGCTTGTGACCAAGTCAGCAGCAGTGCGAGAGGCACATCGAGATAGAGAGGGGTGTTTTGGATGGCCGACGGTGAAGTCGGTGCCGTCCAGGCGCGAGGGCTGCAGTCATTGGCGGCTACGGGCTCCTTGCAAGGCGATGTTGGTGGACATCGAAGTAGAGGGACGACGAAGTCGGCGACCCACGTGACTGCAAGAGGGATCGCGCCGACCTACGGGTACTTTAAGTTTACGCTAATTAAACAAGGTCTCCGTCACGGCGCTGCTGGTCGGTCGGCACGACCTTCTCACGTAAAAGGAATCCAAAAAGGCTCAGCTGGAGATGGCCAAGCTGATGTGCTTTGGCGACAGCATCATGAAGACGCCGCCTGCGAGCAACGCCGGGCTGCGTGTAGAGTTATGCGCCGTGCAGCTGCTGACCTTCCCGATCATCTCGCGATGCTGCTCGCGTATGGTGCAGATTGCTTTGAAGTTGAGCATGAGCTACCTGGACGCCGGCCAAAAGGCGTGGCAGTTCATCACGTCGACGTACGCTTCATTGACGACTTGTATATCGTCGAGTACTTGATGGCGTCATATATCACGCACGTCATCAAGGGGCTCCCGAGCGGCTACAACCTGATGAAGCGGTTGTCGGTGGTGCCGGGCACGCGTGAGTTGCTCAACAAGGACCCAATCACCTCGTACATCCTCAGGGACGAGGCGATGCAAGAGGCCAAACGGTCCACGGAGCTCCTGCCGCAGGTGAACTACGTTGCCCCGACGAAGCAATGGGAAGTCGGGCAAGGAGAGCGGTCGTGGAGGAGGAAGTCGGCGTCAGGAGTGCTGGATATGCGGCAACCACGACCATCTTTCCTTTGAATGCCCCGACCGCAGCGAATCCGACGACGACGACACCAAGGGTGGCCGCGGGAGGTCGGCTGGTCACCGCCTACGTTGGGGAGAACAAGCCGCACAAGGAGAAGAAGTCCACCAAGTCGACCCAGGCAAAGGACGCCGACTCCTCCTTTGGCGGCAAGGGGCGAGGCGAGCGGAAGGCGTCGTGCCCGCTGGGCGGGGTCGTGGAGACAAAAATCTCGCTGGCGCCGGAGGCTGGCGAGGACTTCTGGGCAGTGGCGGCGGCCGTGTAGGCGAGCCCAGCAATGGTTCTTCTCGACACCGGCTGCTCGCACCACCTGATGGGGACGAAGGCAGCCTTAGGGCAGAGTGGCGACGTCAAGCACATGCGCGGCTTCAATGGTGCTCTGCAGGACGTCCAAGGCAGAGGCACTGTCGCCCTGCAAAGAGGAGCCAAGAAAGAGGTGCTCATTCGCGACGTGCCCTACGTCCCGGGTGTGCAGGCAAACCTGCTGCCAACCGGCCAGCTGAATGTGAGCGATGTGAAGCTGCAAGACGACGGTGACGGGATGCTGCTCATCTTGCCAGTGGGGGACGCCCTAGGTCGGGCAACCTACATCGGCTGGGTCCTCTTTGCAGTGACCTTGGCCCATGCGCGGGGACGTCGACATCGGCCACAACGGAGGAGGTGGCCCTACGGGCAATTGTCTTTGCGACGAAGTCGACGCCTGTTAGGTGGCACATCAGGCTTGCACATGTCGCCGTTGATACTATCACAAGCTCAGTGAAGCATGAGGTCGCCACCGGCTTGGACATCCAGCCTTCGGGCGGCACTGACTCTCCGTGTGTCTCATGCGTCGGCGGGGAGCTGGCGCAGCACACCTTCCCTGACAAGGGTTCCGATGCCGAGGACGCCCTAGCCGTCGTGCACATTGACCTGTGCGGGGCGTTTCGGGTGACTGCCAAGGGCGGGAGACTATACTTCCTGCTACTGAAGGACCGCAAGACCCGCTACGTACAGGTGAGGCCGATCGCGAAGAAGTCTAACTTGCTGCGGGAGTTCAGGAAATGGCTGGTGGTGGCAAAGTGGCAAACAAAGAAGTCTGTGCTGATAATGCACTCTAACCGGGGAGGGGAGTTCCTCGAGAAGGAGTTCACCTACTTGGTGGACGGCAAGGGAATCGTCCATCATTTAACCTGTGGCAAGCCGTGTGGGTGCACAACTGCCTCGAGTGGTCGACGCTGCTTCCAGAGACGACGCTGTTTCAGCTGCTGACCGGCAAGAAGCCCGACTTGACGCTGGCCCATGTGTGGGGCTGCACAGCGCAGTTCCTGGTCCCCGAGTAGCAGCGCGGTGGCAAGTTGAAGCCGAAGGCCAGGTGGGGCCTTCACCTCGGTGTGTTGGAGGAGAGCAAGGGCTGGGAGCTCCTCGACCTCACCAATAACATGGTGGTCACCACATCGTGTTGGTCTAAGGGCCTAATCAACTCAAGCTATTAAGACTTCATCAAACTTAAAACCTCTCCTCGGGGTCACCTCCAAGGGTCCTTGGGTGCCTGGTGCAAGACCAGCCCCTATCCTCGGGTCCGAGTTTGTAGAGAGAGGGATCAAGACGGACTTAGTTAAAATAGCAAGAGTACCTTGAACGTCGTGCAGTGTATCGTGCAGACCGTCGATCGGATTAAGCTTAGAATTTCCTATATTGAAGCTCACTCCAAGAGCTTTAAAATGAACCAAGATGCCTCGCGAAAGGTTCTGCCATTACGAAGTTGTGGCTCGGACAGCGTTTGCGTAATGTTGGAGTGCTAGCGTACTAGCGTTGACTCGGGTAGCACTCCGCCGTCGCACCACGTAGAAACGAAATTCCACGAAGGGAGGAATTCGCTTGAATTAAATTGACTATATCTAGGTACAAACAGAGAAGGAATAAATAGTTCTAGCTAGCAAGGACCTTGGGAATGAACCTGGGAACAACCAGGGATGATCCCAAAAAATTCCAAGCAACAGAACCAGCCTGGCTGGACAAAACAGCAGGTGGTAGGTTGGTAAACAACCTCTGGTTCTGTTTTACCAACCTGGGAAAACAACAACCAGGTTCAGGTCCTAAAAACAGAACCTGTTTTGTCTTTGCCCAACCAGCCAAATGCTGGTTCCGCTGGTTTCCCCTGGCCGTGTAGCAAGCAGATACAGACAAACAACATCCAACCTTCACCTAAATTGTACCCCTATAGTGCCTGCCCTGCTACACTATAGTCAACCAAACAAAACAGTACAATTCCGAGTTGGATAGAACTGAATCTGCACAATTGATTCAACCGAACCGCAAATCTTCCATCTTGGGTTCCTTTGCGAGCTCGTCCTTTCTGCTTGTACTGTTCATAGCGCCTACAATGTTGTGCCAAAGCGCACAATGCGCGAGTACCCGCAAATGCTTCAAGCGAAAATTGCAAAAGCAAACAAACACACGAACATTCCATTCACACCCAAATGCCTTCGCACACGCATACTCGTACAAACACACGGCAGGATGTCGTGCAATGTGAATTTGCACCTAACACACTCCCCCTCAGCCTGCCGGCTGCATCCCCATCATTCTATACTAGTTCATGCTCATTCCACTCATGCGCACACAACGCCAATGAGGCTCGTCTGCAAGCCTCTTGGTGAGGAAGTATGCTGCCTGCTGGTGAGTCTTGATGTAGATCGGATTCACCGTCCCCCTCTTCACCTCCTTACGCAGCCAGTGCCACTTGATACGCATGTGCTTGTTCAGCCCATGAAGCACAGCGTTCCTGGCCATCCCAAGAGCTCCCTTGCTATCACAAAACAGCGGCGTAGCAACCTTTTGTTCCTGGCCAATCTCCTCTAACAGCCTCCTCAGCCAAATCACCTCCTTCACCCCATAGAACATTGCCATGTACTCTGATTCCACGGAAGAGAGTGCCGTCTACGTCTGCTTCTTTGACCTCCAACTAACAGGTCCTCCCCCAGCTACGCAGATGTATCCTCACACAGATGAGGGATCCTCCTTCTCAGAGGCCCACGTAGCATTGGTAAAGCAAGTGAGAAAGAGCTTGCCTTCTCCAAGCCTCTCCGCCTTCTCTTTCAGCACCTCAACCCCTTGCTGCTTCACCTGTGCAGATGCGGAGTATTGAACTCCAATGCTTAGGTGAGGGTTCAGATACTTCACCACATGCTCAGCTGCATCCACCTGCTCCTCTGATGGATTCTGCACCACCCTATCCAGCTGCCCAACCGAGAAAGAGATGTCGGGCCTTGTGTGAACTGCTGCATACAAGAGGCTACCCACCAAGGACTGAAATTGCTGCTGCTCCTCGGCTTCAACCCCTTCATCCTCTGCAGCTTTCACAAGCTTGAATTCTGCTGGCAGGGGAGTTGCAACTTTGCGCTCATTCTCAAATCGTTCTTCTCCCCCAGCTCCTCGATAAACTTCTCTTGGTGCAGCTTCAACCACCTGTGATCTGGATCCCTCTCCACGTGCATCTCGAGGTAGTACTTTACCTCCCCAAGGTTCTTGCACTTGAAGTTATCCATCAGCTGCTGCTGCACCTTCTGGATCTCCTTTATGCTACTGCTAAAGAGAAGAATGTCATCCACATAGACCAGAAACAGCACCAGCTTCTCCCCCTCCCCCTTGAGAAAGAGGCTCTCATCACAGCTGCTGGTCCTGAATCCCATCTCCTCTAAAACAGCTGCCAACATCTGGTACCAGCAGCGTGGCGCCTGCTTCAAGTCGTAGATGGACTTTTTCAGCTTGCACACCCTGCCCGTACCATCCTCATACCCAGGCGGCTCCGTCATGTACACATCCTCCTCTA
The DNA here is from genome assembly GCA_948144175.1 of Closterium sp. NIES-65. Lineage (NCBI taxonomy): Eukaryota > Viridiplantae > Streptophyta > Zygnematophyceae > Desmidiales > Closteriaceae > Closterium > Closterium sp. NIES-65. The sequence goes on along the minus strand of CANXME010002078.1, from coordinate 1,774,583 downwards.
AAATCCCATTGAGGAATGCCGTTGATATATCCATCTAAATGATGAATTTCCCACTAACATTTGCATCTGCCAACAAGACACGGAGGTAGGAGGTTTGGCAGTGGGAGAAAAGATCTCATTGAAGTCCTGCTTCTCCTTCTGCATAAATCCCTTAGCCACCAGCCTACTCTTGTAGATGGTGACCTGTCCCTTGTCATCGGTCTTGATCTTTAGCACCCACTTGCACTGTACGGCTTTCTTCCCCTCAGGCAACACCACCAGCTCCCATGTCCCATTCTCTAGCAGGCTCTGGTACTCAACATCCTTGGAAACCAGCCACTTCTCCCTATCTGGTCCAGTCAATGCCTCCTCTATGCTAGCTGGTTCCTCTGGTGCAGGGGCAAGAAAACAGTAGGCAGGTTCATCCTCCTCATCCGGATCATAGCCATGCGGTAGAATCAGCAATGCCTCCTCAGTCCCAAGCTGCTGCTCTGCTACATCAGCTCCTGCAGTCAGCTTCTTAGTAGCCATACGGGTACGTCCTGGCCTGGAGACAGGTGTCTCCCATCCCTTCATAGCGACACCCTTCGGCTTCTTAGTTTTCCCCTGCTGCTGCTCTCCCCCCTCGATCCAGCAGCTCCACTAGTGCTAGACTCCAGATCATTTTCTCCACCAGCAGGTGCCTCCTGTACCTACTTTCCATCACCACCCTCTGCAGGTGCCTCCTCTCCCTCCTCCTACACACTAGGAGTCAGGTCCAGCTGCATGGTGATCTGCTCCATCTACTGGGACACCCTGGCCTCCGGCTGTTTCTCCCAGCTCCCATACATCATGCCCTCAACAAACTTCACATCCCTGCTAGCAAACAACACACCCTTGGAAGGTTCCCATAGCAGCCATCCCTTGCTCTCAGCAGCTAGCCCCAAATGCACACACCAGATTGCACTCGCCCCCAACTTACTGCGGTAGGAATTGGGGACGTGTGCGACTGCCATGCAACCAAACACCCTCAGCATGTCCACCGGCGGCTTCCTCCCAAGCCACCTCTCCAACGGCACCCACGAGTCATCTCCAACCTTTGTGAGTACCCTATTCCTAGCGACGGTAGCGTGCCAAACAGCATGGGGCCACATCAAGTTGCCCAGCCCAGATTCTATGAGCAGCGCCCTTGCTGTCTCCAGAATTGTCCGTTTCGCCCGTTCTGCTACACCGTTCAACTGTGGGGTGTAAGTCATGGTCAGCTCGCTCTGGATGCCCGGCTTCTAGAGCCAGGCCGTCATCTCAGCTCCAAGGAACTCACCACCCCGATATGTCCTAATCCGCTTCACCACACACTCCGCTTGCTTCTCCACGAATGGAAGCCAATCTTCGCGTATCGTAGAGGCGGCATGGTCCTTCCGCTTAAGTGGATATGCCCACAAAAGCCTGCTCCAATCATCCACTATGGTCAGAAAGTACCGCTCCCCCTTGTGCCCCTGAACCGGCAGCGGCTCCACCAAGTCCATATGGACCAGCTCCAATGGCTTCTTGCTCCTGCCACCCACAATATGGAAGGGGAAACGGGTAAACTTCGAGAGCAAACAGATTTCACAATTCTCATCAGGTGGCTGTTCGTTCAGCTTTAGACCCTTAACGGCTCCATCTTTCTCCAACGGCTTCAACAAGGGCATTGCCACATGCCCCAAGCGTCGGTGTGCCGTTGCCCAATCCGTCTCCCCAGATCTGGCCGACACTTTCACACCAACCCCTCCAATGGCGTTGCACTCCTCCTGGGATGCAGACCCCTCTCCAGCCTGCCCCCCACCATGCCACGCCAACGCCGGCAGCTGCCACATGGATCTGTACACATCCGTGCTCTCGTGCAGATCCCAAAGCACCCGATTGCCCAGCTGCCCCTTGTAAGTGCGTGCCCCATCTGTGCTAGTGCTCACCCCAGCCTTGCCAAGCTTACGGAGGAAGATGAGGTTGGCCTTGAGTTCACGAACGAGGAGATCGTCGTGCAGCACCACCGGCTTGCCATCTGCTCCCTTAAACGCAGCTCGTCCCGCACCAGCCACCTTCAGCGCGTGTCCAGAGGCGGAGCACACCTCGTTGATCGGTGGAGCGCGTACGTGGTCCAGTAGGTCCTTGCGCAGCAGCATCATCCAAGCAGCACCCGTGTCCAACACCCAATAGTCAACAGGGTGCAGCTCTGCTCCAGCCTTGGCTGAGGCATCTCCTTGCTCCCCCCGCTCTCCAATATGGAAGAACTGGCCCGCGGTGCGCTCCTTCTTTTTCGCACAGCCGTTGCTCTTCGGGTTGTTGTCCAACGAATCGGCGACCACGTTCGCGCCGTTTTTCTGGTTCCTCCGTGCGCCGCCATCCTGGTGACGATTCTGGGGGGTCCATCCATCGGGTTTCTTATAGCACAAAAACCAGGGGTGCCCCTCCTTCTCACAATACCAGCAACTCCCTTTTATTTTGCCACCAGCACCCAACTTGCCCCCACGTCCAGATTTCGCACCGCAACCCCAATCGGTACCTCCTTGTTGGTCGTTGGAGTCGTCGTCCTTCTTTGCACCACGTCCAGCACCACCAAAGCCACGTCCTCTGCCACGTCAGCTCCCTTGCATCCCGTAGCCGCTGCTGCCGTTGTCTCCACTTCTCAGTTGGCGGCGACGGAAGTCCTCAAGAATCTTTGTCCGCACCCAATCGAGTGTCCACGAGCTCTGGTTCTGCGGCAGGCTCAATCCGCTCGTGAATTGAAGCCACGATTCCAGCAGCAGCGAGATCATCTTCAAACACTTTGTCTGCTCCGGGTAGGTGATTCCCGCGATCGCCAACTTCGCGTAGAGGTCGCGCATCTTGTCTAGGACAGGTTGCAACGGCTCTCCCTCACTCAGGCGCAACGCAGACAGCTCCCTCTCCAGCATCAACGTTGCAACTATGGAGGTCGGGGCGTGCAGCTCCTTCAACACGGTCCACGCCTTCGGACCGCACTCAACCTCCGGCAGCAGGTGCATGACGTGGTGACGCTGGTTCAGCTCCAAATTCTGCGACATCCAATAGTAGCCAGCCGAGGAGCGCTCGTCCGAATCTTCCTGCACCGTGGGGTCACTCGGTCTAGGCTTTTCCCTAATCATTACTTTCAGCAATCCAATCTGACGGAAATGCAGTTGCATTTTCCAAGCCCAATCATCATAGCACTCACCATTGAACTTCTCGACGGTGAAGTTTTTCAGCACCTCCTTGACCAGCGAGCCCTGGTTTGTTTGCGCTCCCCTTGGCGCTGAAACACCAGAATCTTGGCTGCCGCTACGATCTTGGGCTGAAGATTCACCAGCTCTCGTCGAGGTGTTGCCCGCCATAGCTACCTATATCGAGGATCACTTTAACGCAGCTCTGATACCAGCTTGTTGGTGTAAGAGTCCAATCAACTCAAGCTATTTAGACTTTATCAAACCTAAAACCTCTCCTTGGGGTCACCTCCAAGGGTCCTTGGGTGCCTGGTGCAAGACCAGCCCCTATCCTCGGGTCCGAGTTTGTAGAGAGAGGGATCAAGAGGGACTTAGTCAAAACAGCAAGAGTACTTTGAACGTCGCGCAGCATATCGTGCAGACGGTCGATCGGATTAAGCTGAGAATTTCCTATATCGAAGCTCGCTCCAAGAGCTTTAAAATGAACCAAGTTGCCTCGCGAAAAGTTCAGCCATTACGAAGTTGTGGCTCGGACAGCGTTTGCCTAGTGTTGGAGTGCTGGCGTACTATCGCTGACTCGGGTAGCATTCCGCCGTCGCACCACGTAGAAACGAAATTCTAGGAAGGGAGGAATTCGCTTGAATCAAATTGACTATATCCAGGTACAAACAGAGAAGGAATAAATATTTCTAGCTAGCAAGGACCTTGGGAATAAACCTGGGAACAACCAGGGATGATCCCAAAAAAATCCAAGCAACAGAACCAACCAGGTTGGACAAAACAGCAGGTGGTAGGTTGGTAAACAACCTCTGGTTCTGTTTTACCAACCTGGTAAAACAACAACCAGGTTCAGGTCCTAAAAACATAACATGTTTTGTCTTTGCCCAACCAGCCAAATGCTGGTTCCGCTGGTTTCCCCTGGCCCTGTAGCAAGCAGATACAGACAAACAACATCCAACCTTCACCTAAATTGTACCCCTATAGTGCCTGCCCTGCTACACTATAGTCAACCAAACAAAACAGTACAATTCCGAGTTGGATAGAACTGAATCTACACAATTAATTCAACCGAACCGCAAAGCTTCCATCTTGGGTTCCTTTGCGAGCTCGTCCTTTCTACTTGTACTGTTCATAGCGCGTAGAATGTTGTGCCGAAGCGCACAATGCGCGAGTACCTGCAAATGCTTCAAGCAAAAATTGCGAAAGCAAACAAACACACGAACATTCCATTCACACCCAAATGCATTCGCACACGCATACTCGTACAAACAGACGGCAGGATGTCGTGCAATGTGAATTTGCACCCAACACGTTGGACATGGTGTTCTCTGAGACGATGTCGCTGGAGGTGTGGAAGTTGGAGCACGGGCCGGTGTCAGGGCAGACGCCGGTTAATTTTCAACAAACACCTCAATGGCGACACTCCCATTTTCCGCCGAGGTCGGTGAGCTTGCGGAGGAGGACGCTGAAGACATCCGCCCTCTTTGCTCTTCCCCGACACCTCCTGTCCCACCCCTTGTAGCCGACCTGCTTAAGCTGACATCGACATCAGCTAGCAGGGACGAGGGTAGCAGTGGGGCGTTGCCTGTGGCACTGGCCAAGGGCATCGCCGGTGGCCGATGTGACGTCCCGCAGGTCGGCGTGGGAGAGAAGTCAATGCTGACAAGGGAGCAGTAGGTAGAGGAGGTGCAGCCGACTTGGGTGACGTTGACGAAGGAGGCATCGGCAGAGAAGCAGCCGACCAAGGAGCAGTCGGCGTCTTGGCAGTCTACAGGGGCGCCGACGACAAGGGAGAAGTCGGCAGGAATGCCGACCGTTGTGCAGCAGGCCGAAGAGGGCAATGAACCCAGTGTTGATGCAGGGGAGCAGTCGGGGGGTGCATCTAATGACAGCGACTTGTGGAGGTCGACGCCGAAGAGCCTGGGCCGCGACGTTCAGGCCGACTTCAGAGGCCACCTGAGTTTCTGACCTACCAGCCTTCCGCCAGCCGCTTATACCATGCTATATGACAATGACGATGACGGCATGCTGTACGACAACGCCGTGGAAGATGTCGACCTGCCGGAGCTCGACCCCGACATGCACGTTGACCCTAAACACCATTGGGACATCGCAACAATGATGGTGAAGGAGGCGTTGGCAAATTGGAAGGGCAAGGTTGTGAAGGCTGCTATAGACGAAGAGATCCGCAGCCTCATCGGCTTGGGCACCTGAGAGCTTGTGGAACGCCCACGCGGGTTAAACATCATGAAGAACCGGTGGTTCCTGATGACCAAGTACCACGTCGACGACACGGTCGCCCGAAAGAAGGCAATGTTGGTCGTGAAGGGCTTCCCGCATATGTATGGTGCCGACTACGATGAGATGTTCGCACCAGTGAGCAGCTACGTCACGCTGAGGATCTTCCTCAGCATCGTTAGTGTCCTCGATCTCAACCTGATGCAGCTCGACAAGAAGAACGCCTTCCTGCAGAGCAGGCTGGACAGGGTGTTGTACATGTATCAGCCGGACTACTACAACGACGGGACCGGCCAAGTGTGCAAGCTGCTGATGAGTCTGTACGGGCTGAAGTAGTCGCAACTGCTGTGGTACAAGGCGCTCAACGACGTGCTGGTCGGCGGTGGCTAGAAGAAGAGCCAGGTCGATGACGCCCTTTACTTCAAAGTCGGCGACGACGGAGTGGCCCGCTGGGTGCTGGTCTACGTCGACGCCCTGCTCGTTACCAGCAATAGTACAGGGATGCTGAAAGAGTTGAAGGAGCTGCTGGAGGCCGCTTTCGAGCTTCGCGATATCTCGTCGGTTGAGAAGTACCTCGGGCTGGAAACCGTGCGCGACAGGCCGGCAAGGAAGTTGCGGCTGCACCAGCAGAACTACGCCGACAAGCTATGCAGGCAGTTCATCAACGAGGAGCAGACAGGGCGCACCCCGAAGACACTGGTCTCAGTTGACGCCTATGCCGAGCTGACGTTCTACGACGAGGAGGCACAGGCGTGCCACGAGGAGGAGTAGATGCAGATAGTTGACTCTCTGCAATTCGCGGCGACAACAACAAGGCCGGACATTGCCTTCGCCTGCAGCAAGCTGGGGAGCGGCCTCACGGTGAGGAGCGACCAGCACTGGCGCGAGGTTGACCACTGCCTCACCTACCTTGCCAAGACTCGTGACACCGTCGTGGAGTTCGGCGATGGACCAGAGTCGCTGAAGCTGGTCAGCTACGTGGACGCCGACGACACCGGCTACAAGCAGAACCGGACGAGCACAGGCGGCTACGGGTTCGGCTTCGGAGGGGCCGTAGTCTCCTAGTCGAGTCAGTGCATCAAGTGCTCAACACTTCCGTCGACCGAGTCAGAGTACACGGAAGCCATTGAGGCCGGCAAGGAGGGACGTTGACTTTGCTTCCTTCTTGCACAATTCTGGCTGCTTGACGCTGGGATGCCGACCGTCCTTCGGGTGGACAACAAGTCGGCTTTCACGGTGGCCGAGGGCTTGGGGCTGCAAGGCAATCTTAAGTACATGAACGATGCTATGCCTGGCTGCAGCACATGGTGAAGTGCAGGAAGTCCGCTCAAGTACATCCCGGCCACCAAGCAGGCGACCGACTTCCTGAAGAAGGCACTGCACTTTCCGGCCTTCAACCGGTGCTCCATCGCAATCGGCCAAGTGCCCCTGGCCCATGCCGGCATCGGTGACGACGTGCTGTGTGGTGAGTGCATGCCGACGAGCTATTCTCCGAGCAGTACTGATGTGTAGGGTGGAGGTCCAAACATGAACACGGCAGAGGAGTGTCAACGAGAGTTATGTGTTGGTCCCCTCCTCGCTTGGTCGGAGTCGACTTCGTTGTCGGGTGTGCGGGGAGCACAGCCGACCAGCTGCAGTCGGCGACGGCGAGTTAGGCGCGCAGGTCGACGGACCTGGTGGACCTGCAGGGGACCACTTCAACGCCGTCGACTTTGGGACCCCGGCAGCCGAGTTCGACTCGGGTCGACGAGGAGAAGGGCGCCGACGTTGACCTGGAGGTGGAGCCAACTTTTGGAGGGCGACGAGTACGGGTGGTCGATATGGTGAGGTCGTCCTGGCAGGACGTTGACTTTGGGGCGTCAACCTGAGGGGCGCCGATTTTGTGGCGCCGACCTGGGGAAGTCGGCATGGTGAAGTCGGCTGGTGGTCGTTGACCTAGGTGGTCAACGGGCACGTACAGCAACTGGTCCACGCCGGCCACACAAGTCGGCGCCGACTTGGTGGTTGCCTGGTTGACCAAGTTACCCGGGCGACGGGGCTGCGGAGGTGCGCGACAGTCGCCCAGGTGGCTCAGGCGACAACCTCGGTGGTGGTATCCCGAGGTCGACGTGGCCGTCAGATGCAGTCACCAGCGTGGACGACTTGACGCATGCGCTGTGCAGGTGACGGGGCTTAGCACGCCAACCAGCTGCGAGCACATGCGAAGCGGGTGCGCTGCTGTCATGCAGGTGCAACGCTGTGCAGCTGCCTTGCTGCAGCGTTGGCAAGCTATCGACTTGTAGTGTTGGCATACCGCTCCTCTGCACTGCTGGGGCGCAGCCGGCCTTGTCGTGCTGGACCGCGGTCGACCATACAAGGCTGGTAGTAGACCTGCATGCTTGCTAGCATCTGATGTAGTCATTGTTTCTTTGCATTGTATACCATTGTTGTGCACTTTTGCTAGTGAAACTCTTGCCAATTTCCCCAAGAATACTCAAGTAGAAAAGGCACAAGTAAACGACTAAAGAAAGAACGCTACAATCACTCCTACCCCGTGCCTACCCCGTAGACTACCTCTAGGTGTACGAGTTATCTCCGCAGGAGAAGCACTTGGCAAGAAGAGGGGAAACAGTGAGGGGTGGGGGAGATGTTGGGAGGGAGGGGATTAGGGGGGTTGAGGGGAAAAATTGGGCACGGATGGTGGTAAGAGGGCTGCAGGGAGGGGGAGAGGAGAGGGTAGCGAGGGGAAAGCCATGAGCGGAGATGGATCAAGAAAAAGGCTGGGTGTGGAGAAAAGAGGGGCGGAGAAAGCAAACAACAAGTAGGGAGGGGAGAGACCGGCATGGAGGGTGGGGAGGAGGGGTGCGGAGAAAAGCAGCGAGGGGCAAAAAGGGGAGATATCAAGGGTACACGATGCAAGAAACTAGGGGCAGGGAGCGGACACAGGAGAGGCAGGGAGTGGAGAATGTTAGCGTGGGGATGAAATGAGCACAGGGAAAAGAGGGGAGAAATCAAAAGCGGAGAGGGCGGGGGTGGGGAGGGATGGGAGGTGGGCGGTGGGAAATGGGCAAGGGGGCCAAAGGGGGTCAAAAGAGGCAGCAGGGGAGTGGGGAAAAAGGAGCATATGGGCGGGGGAAGGGTGAAAAATGGGCATATCCGCGGGGGGAGGGGGAAAAATGGGGCATAGTGGCGGGGGGAGCAAATGGCAGGTTGGGGGCAGGGGGTGTGACTAGGAAGGGGGGACTCGTAGACATGATGTATAGGGGTCCGAGCACAACAATAATGTGGTATGATCATAACTTGGATACTACGCCAGATCCCATCAGAACTTTGAAGCTAAGCGCCAGTGGGCGAGAAAAGTACTTGGCAAGATAACCTCCTGGGAAGTCTATAGGCAAGAATAATACTGGGCAGGATAACCTCCTGGGAAGTCCTTGTGTTGCATTCTCACCGGCACCTGCCGAGGAGAGGGCAGCGGGAAAAAGCATGGACGATTTTAGCACGTTGGTCCTCTTTTTTGTTTTCATTTTTTTGCCCGAACAATGACTCAGTGGGATGTGGGCGCACCAAGGGGGCTTGCACACTGAAAGAACCACCGCGTGCGCACGGCCATTGCTCGGTCGAAGGCCGCACACGGTCGCGGGCGTGGAGAAGGGAAACGGGCAGCAGGGGAAGGGTGTGAGCAGGTGGAAGGGGGGCCAGGGGAGTTCCCAGGGCAAGGAGAGGAGCAGCAAAGGCCAGGGGCTGGCCCAGTGGAGGCCAAGACAAAGAGGTGGGCAGAGGGTGAAGAGAGTGGGGAGGGATGGAACGGAGGCAGCGAAGGGGGAGAAACCAGAGACGTGGAGGGGGGAGACGAGAGGTGTGCAATGGGAAACAGCGAGGGGGAGGAGCAGGATGGAACAGAAGCAGGGAGGGGCAGAACGGGAAGGAGGTGTGAGCAGGCGGTGCACAGTGTATGGGCAGGGGAAGTACTTGGCAGGAAGAGGGAAAACACTGGGGGGTGGGGGAGAGGGTGGGAGGGAGGGGATTTGGGGGATTGAGGGGGGAAAATTAGGCGCAGATGGTGGTAAGAGGGTTGCAGGGAGGGGAAGAGGAGAGGGTAGCGAGGGGAAAGCCATGAGCGGAGAGGGACAAGTAAAAGGCAGGGCTCGGAGAAAGGAGGGGCAGGGATGGAAGAAAGGAGAGGCACGGTGAAAGAAAACGACGGGCAAGGAGGGGAGAGACCGGCATGGAGGGCGGGGAGGAGGGTGCGGAGAAAAGCGGCGAGGGGAAAAGATGGGAGAAATTTAGGGTAGAGGGTGGGAGAAACCAGGGGTAGGGAGTGGACACAGGAGAGGTAGGGAGTGGAGAATGTTCGCACAGGGATGATAGGAGCAAGGGGCAAAGTGAGAAGAAATCAAACGTGGGGAGGGCGGGGGTGGATAGGGATGGGAGGTGGGCGGTGGGAGGGGGAAAAATGGGGCATAGGGGCGGGGGGAGGGGGAAAAGTGTGGCATAGGGCCGAGGGGAGCGGATGCCAGAGAGGGGGCAGGGGTTGTGACTATGAAGGGGGGACTCGTGGACGGGATGTGTAAGCGCTCGAGCACAATGTTAATGTTGTACGATCATACCTTGGCTACTACGCCGGATCCCATCATAACTTCGAAGCTAAGTGCTAGTGGGTGAGAATAGTACTGGGCAAGGTGACCTTCCGGGAAGTCTCGTGTTGTACCCATTTATGCCTTCTCATTGGAACTGTCGGGGAGGGGGCAGCAAGAAAAAGAAATGACGATTTTAGAGCGTCGGACCTTATTGTTTTCCTCTTTTCGCCCGAACGGCGACTCAATGGGATGTGGGCACACCGAGGGGGCTTGCACGCGCAAACAATCATCACGTGCGCACGGCCGTTGCTCGGTCGAAGGCCGCATAGGTCGCGGGCGTGGAGAGGGGACACAGGCAGCAGGGGGAGGGTGCGAGTAGGTGGAAGGGGGATACGGTGTAGCAGGGCCAGGGGATTTCCGAGGGCAAGGGGAAGAGCAGCAGAGGACATGGGCTGGCCCAGTGGAGGGCGAATCAAAGGGGTGGGCGAAGGGTGAAGAGAGGGGGGAGGGATGGAATAGAGGTAGCGAGGGAGAGAAACCAGAGGCGTGGAGGGGGGATACGAGGGGTGTGCGGTTGGAAACAATGAAGGGGGGGAGCGGGTTAAATGACTTCTACATAAACTCCGTCCTTTATCACTAAAAATTTGCAGCACCACCTCCGTAACCGCCACGGCCTCCACGGCCTCTTCCTCTCCCTCCACCTCCTCCTCTTCCTTCTTGGCCTTAAGAAGGTTTTCATCCAGATAGAAGTTTGTAGCAATCGCACCACATGTGTCCACTCTCGTGGCAATAATGGCACTCGCCATCAAATGGTCCGCGACCGCGCCCGTAGTTCTTGTTCTTATTGCCGTAGCTGCCACTTCCACGGCCTCCGTTGAAGTTACTGCTACCAAACTTGCCTCCTCTTCATCTGCCCCTTCCTCGGCCATAACCACAGCCGATGCTTGCTGCCCCCGCGCCATCCGAACCCGCCAACTCACGGCGGCGGAAATCCTCTTGAAGTATCGCTCGCTTCGCGTTTCTGAGTGAAAGGCGGGGCAGATTACGATTCAAGTTGATGATGAGCGATGACCATGGTCCGCAGAGAAGGGACAGCAACTTGGTCTTCTTTTGGAGCTCACTATGATCCAAATCAGCTCCCTCAAGCCGCGTCAACAAGTCGAAAAAATTTTGCACCCCTTCCTTCTTCAACCGCTTCATCTTCTCTAATAAGTAGTGCCGCCATTTGCTGCTTCAGCACCACTGCCACCGCCTCGAAAAATTTTTGCACCCCTTCCTTCTTCAACCGCTTCATCTTCTCTAATAAGTAGTGCCGCCATTTGCTGCTCCAGCACCACTGTCACCGCCGCTGTTGCAAGAGCATGTACACCCTTGAGAGCAGCCCATGCCTTTGGTCCCTTCTCTGGTTTACGCTGGAATGGTTTGATGTGATAGATTTGGCTGCTCCCCAATGCTTGCCCAAGTACGAGATAGCCTTGTGCACTCTTCTGCAGCCACAGGCTCTTCTCCGGCTTGTTCTTGGGACGCTTCTGCGTTCTTTCCATCACCTCTAGCAGGTCATAGTGGTCAAATATGTTCTCCATCTTGAAGATCCACTCAGCAAACTTGTCACCGTTGAACTTGTCAAGGCCAAACAATCTAGGTTCATCCCTGGAAGAGCCAAGACTTGGTTGCACGGGAGCCATGGGCGAATCACGGGGCTGACCTTGAGCTTGGGCTTCTCCACTGCCACCAGCACCTCTGCCATCCCTTTTCTCAAGACCGGCCATTGTCGAAACTGCTCCGAGGGGCTCTGATAGAACATGTTATAGTCACAATAGGCTCAAATTTCCCTAAAATGAAAGATAGAGTGCTCAGGCGGATTTTCGCATACGGCTTCAAATGTTAATAGCGTTCTGGTCACAGCGATGACATGCTATAAATTGGATCTTGAGCATCGCAATTGGAATCACACGATTTTATCAGGTATTGACGACGCAACACTGGTTTGAACGAACGGCACTACGACAACAATTATAGTCTTAAAACACAGATTAGGAAGCGTTACGAGTAGGGAATGACTCCCGGCCTCTACAAACCCCAAGAGCTGAGGTACAGTGATGTGGAACAGTGTTACACTGTCCCTAACCATGAAAGGTCTCGAAACTACCATCCACAAGGGTCTGCACCAAGAGAAGTGTTACACTACACATTGTAATGTAACTAATCTCATTATCTTGAAGTTTACCCTTTTTGCAAGCTTCTAACTCACTTGAGTCTTGAAACCAAAGCTCTGGTTCTTCACCATAAACCCATTCTCGAGTTCTTGAAAGTCTGTTGCACGCCCCTTCGACATGCCGAAAGGAGACGGGAAGGGCGTGGCGCTCACCGTTGCGTGTTCGGCTGCAAAGTTGCTGGCCGACGACAAGGACTTGTGGTTCCTTGACTCGGGATGCTCCCAGCACATGACCGACCGCAAGAAGTGGTTCACGGTGATTCGTGACCCAACGAAATCCGTCAAAGAGTTTGATGGGTCTATGTAGGAAGTTGCCGGTGTTGGCGAGGTTTTTTCTGAAGGAGACCAACGGCTTGCGTATGACCCTGCATTATGTTCTCTTTGTGCCAGGAATGAAGGCCAACTTGGTCTCTCCTGGGCAGCTCACGAACAAAGGAGCAAATATGCAAACCGAAGAAGGTGTCACCCGCGTCATCGCATCGGGAGGACAAGCGGCTGCAACGGCACGCTACCGCCATCGTCTTCTCTGCCTTGACCTGAAACCGTGGCCAGCAAGCAACGGCACAATGGCAGCAGTGGCATGCAACGGCACTGTGGCTACATCGGCTTGCGACAGCACGACGGCTGGAGCGGCATGCAACGGCACGGTGGCTGCAGCGGCTTGCAACGGCACGGTGGCTGTAGTGACATGCAATGGCATGACTAAGGCACATGGAGCGTCGCTACGCTTGGCTGGAGCACATGGTGAGGCGTGGGAAGTTCGTGCTGAAGTGCATCCCGACCACCGAGCAGCTGGCGGACTTCCTGGCGAAGGAGCTGCATTTTCCGGCTTTCAACCGGTGCTCTGTCGCCATCGGCCAAGTTCATCTGGCCGACGTCGGCGACAGCGACAACGAGGTGCAGCAGTAGGTGCCGTGCCCATCTGCACGGCTGGTGCGGTGACGGCGTGCTGTGTGTGGGGTGCACACCGAGGATGAGTTTTCTCCGTGGAGTACTGCTGTGTGGGCTGGAGGCCCAAGTGTGAGCGCGGCAGGAGAGTGTTAACAGGAATGGAGTGCTGGCCTCGCCCTCGCTTGGGCAATACCGATGACTTGGTCAGATGTACGGGAGTAGCAGCCAACCGTTCTTAGTGGGAGAGCTGCTCGATAGGCTTCGTCGAGCTACAGCGGACCGTTGTGATGTTGCTGTCGACCAGGGAGCTCGACACCTGCAACTGACTGGTCTGGGCAACGGGTGGGACGTCGACCAGGAGGGGCAGTTCGACTAGGAGATCGACGGAGCAGCACGTCAACCAGCAGCTTGACCGAGAGGTCGACGGAGTAGTCCGACGACCTGACAAGTGAGCAGCAGTCGATGAGGGGAGTTTGGCAACAACCGCTGACAGTTCTGGTTGACAGAAGGGGTCCGTCGAGCAGGGGGTAGCTCGACAGGAGTTGTGGTCGACCAGAGGGACCCGGTGGTTGACCGGAGGCACCTAGGGGTCGACCAGAGCACCTCGGGGTTGACCAGGTCGAGTGGGTAACCTGCTCGACGAGTTCTGCGGAGGGACGCGAATGTCGTCGAGGTCGCAATGGCACAGGCGACTTCGGGCTGGTACCCCAAAGTCGATGTGGCTTGTCATGCGCAGACAACAGTCGACGGATGCCCAACGAGGCAGGTTGGGCCAATCGTCTGCGCGCACCTGCGAGCGTGCAGACTGCTGTCCGCTACGGGGCAACGCTTGACAGCCGCTCTGCTGCAGCGTTGGCACGCCGTCGACCTGCTCTGTTGGCAGACCGCCTTTCCGCAGTGCTGGTGCAGCTCCTCTACGCAACGCTGGCAGGCGGTCGACCAAGCTGTGCTGGCAGTCGACCAGGCTAGCTGCAGGGTTGCTAGATGCCTGATGTGGTCATTGTTGTCATTGCTTGTTCAATCATTCTGTAATTTCGACTTTGCTAGTGGAAAATCTTGCCAATTTCTCATGTGATTGTGAAAGCATCAAGGAACTAGGCAAAGCTACGATTACTCCTATTAGTTCATGCCAACCCCCGTGGTCTAGCTCACTACCGTTGTAGAGTAAATCTCCGCATGGTGCGGTGAGCGTGGATCGAACACGCGACCTTTAGATAGGAGCCGACCTTTGCACCTACTAAGTCGTTTGTAGGCCAGCAACAGCAATTGTCACCATGGTCGACCCCGTAGCTGATGCGGGAGTAGCGGACACCTTGGAGGCACGCTTGGCTGATGCGAGGAAATGCCACGCGGATGGCGAGTACGGGACGATCCCTTGGGCGATCGTCAAGTTGGGCATGCGGTCGCAGTGGGCGACGGAACACCCTTTCCGTCCTGCATCTCCTCGACCGGCGCGCATCGATGGTGGCGTCGATGACGAGGTCGACGGTGATGCAGGAGTCAGCGGCAGTGAAAGCATGGGGCAGAGACGGGTGATCAAGGTCGACAATGGTGTCGACGGGATTCAGGCGTGAGTGCAGCGGTCGACGGCGGCTGTAGGCAGCTTGCGTGCCGACCTTGATGGTCGACGTCGCTCTCCTCTATGAAGCGGTGGAGGGGTCTCGGCGACGACGCACGTGACGGCGGGCGGGATTGCACCGGTGTATGGCTACTTCAAATTCTCGTCGGACCGGATCACCGTCGCATCGCTGCAAGGTCAACGGGACCTCATCACCTGGAGGGAGTCTATCGAACCTCAGCTGTAGGTCGCCGGGCTGAAGGGCTTCGCCGATGGCACCGTGCCAATTCCGCCCGTGGACAATGTCGAGCTGCGTGGGGAGTTTCGTGCGGCTCACTTGGTCACCTTCATGGCCATCTCGAGGTGCTGCTCGCCGGTGGTGCAGCTGGCGCTCAGGATCTGTCGAGGGCGACTGGATGCTAGTCAGCAGACATGGCACTTCATTCTGTCGACGTACCAGGTCAGGGAAGACCTGTACATCGGACCGCTGGAAGAGAAGATGACACACATTTAGATGGGCGAGCAGGATTCAGCGACGGACTACTGCAACCGTGCTTGACAGATCCTGGTTGAGATGCGGATGGCGGGCGCCGAATAGTCGACGGCGTCCTACATCACCCACATCGTCAAGGGCCTGCCGCGCAGCTACAACCTCATGAAGAGGATGATGATGGTGCCCGGCACGCGTGAGTCCCTCGACGAGGACTCCATCACCAGCTACATCCTTCAAGACGAGGCGATGCAGGAGGCTTAACAGCCCACGGAGCTCCTTCCGCATGCAAACTACGCTGCACCGAAGAAGCTGAATCAACAGCAAGGGCAGCGCGGGAAGCCGAGCGGAGGTGGTAGCGCAGGTGGGCGGTCGACAAAGGGGGTCGACGAGAAGAGGTCAACGCGAGACAAGGGTCGACGAGGTGGTGGTCAACGGCGGGAGTGCTGGATCTGCCACGACCCCAACCACCTTTCCTACGAGTGCCCCGACCGCGACGATAGCGACGAGGACGACACCGACCAGCCGTCGACCCCGTCAAGATACAAAGCCATGCAAGGAGAAGCAGACGTCAAAGAAGACGTCGTCGACGAAGGACGTCGACAGCTCCAGCGGTTAGGGCCGAGGCGACGGGGAGGCGTTGTGCTCGATGGTCGGGGTAGTGGAGCTGATAGTCTCGCTAGCACCGGAGGCTGGCGAGGACTTCCAGGCGGCGGCAGCAGCTGTGCCGGCCAACCCGATGGCAGTGCTGTTCGACGGCGGGTGCTCCCACCACCTGATGGGGATGAAGGCGGTCTTCGTCGACATGGCACCGAACGACGGAATGAAGCACGTGCGTGGATTCAACGAGGCGCTTCAGCCCGTCGAGGGCCGCGGAACCGTCGCTTTAAAACGTGAGGCGGGGAAGCAGGTCCTCATCCCCGACGTGCTCTACGTTCCGGGTGTTTAGGCGAACTTGCTGTCAGCTGGACAAACTGAAGGAGAGCGGAGTGCAGCTGCAGGGCGACGGCGACAAGATGCTGCTCGTCGCTACGACTGGGGAGGTGCTCGGTCAAGCACGCTACCGGACGAGTCCTCTGCACCGACCTTCGCCCCTACTTGTCGCGGTCGCTGTCGACTGAGGTGGTGGCTCTGCGGACGATCGTCTCAGTGACGAAATCAACCCCTGACCGGTTGCATGCGAGGCTCACGCACATCGGCGTCGACACGATCAAGAGCTCGGCAAAGCATAAAGTTGCTACGGGGCTCGACATCACGTCGTTGACTAGAGCAGACGCGTCGTGTGTCTCGTGCATCGGAGGAAATCTGGCGTGGCACACCTTCCATGACAAGGGGTCGGACGCCGAGGAGGCCCTGGCTGTTGTGCACATTGACTTGCGCGGGCCATTTCGGATGGCTGCCAAGGATGGCAGTGTTGGTGTAAGGGCCTAATAAACTCAAGCTATTAAGACTTTATCACACTTAAAACCTCTCCTCGGGGTCACCTCCAAGGGTCCTTGGGTGCCTGGTACAAGACCAGCCCCTATCCTCGGGTCCGAGTTTGTAGAGAGAGGGATCAAGAGGGACTTAGTCAAAACAGCAAGAGTACCTTGAACGTCGCGCAGCGTATCGTGCAGACCGTCGATCGGATTAAGCTGAGAATTTCCTATATCGAAGCTCACTCTAAGAGCTTTAAAATAAGCCAAGTTGCCTCGCGAAAAGTTCTGCCATTACGAAGTTATGGCTCGGACAGCGTTAGCCTAGCGTTGGAGTGCTAGCGTACTAGCGTTGACTCGGGTAGCATTCCGCCGTCGCACCGCGTAGACAAGAAATTCCAGCAAGGAAGGAATTCGCTTGAATCAATTTCACTATATTCAGGTACAAACAGAGAAGGAATAAATAGCTCTAGCTAGCAAGGACCTTGGGAATCAACCTGGGAACAACCAGGGATGATCCCAAATAATTCCAAGCAACAGAACCAACCTGGCTGGACAAAATAGCAGGTCATAGGTTGGTGAACAACCTCTGGTTCTGTTTTTCCAACCTGGGAAAACAACAACCAGGTTCAGGTCCTAAAAACAGAACCTGTTTTGTCTTTGCCCAACCAGCCAAATGCTGGTTCCGCTGGTTTCCCCTGGCCCTGTAGCATGCAGATACAGACAAACAACATCCAACCTTCACCTAAATTGTACCCCTATAGTGCCTGCCCTGCTACACTATAGTCAACCAAACAAAACAGTACAATTTCGAGTTGGATAGAACTGAATCTGCGCAATCAAGTAAGTTGAACCGCAAAGCTTCCATCTTGGGTTCCTTTGCGAGCTCATCCTTTCTGCTTGTACTGTTCATAGCGCGTACAATGTTATGCCGAAGCGCACATTGTGCGAGTACCTGCAAATGCTTCAAGCGAAAATTGCGAAAGCAAACAAACACACAAACATACCATTCACACGCAAATGCATTCGCACACGCATACTCGTACAAACAGACGGCAGGATGTCGTGCAATATGAATTTGCACCCAACAGGCAGCTTGTACTTCCTGCTGCTGAAGGATCGCCATACTCGATTTGTATGGGCAATGCCGGTCGCTAAGAAGAGCGACGTGTTACGGGAAATCCAGAAGTGGCTGGTGCTGGTAGAATGGCAGACGAAGAAGTCGGTGCTGTCGCTCCGCTCCGACCAAGGAGGGGAGTTCCTCGGAAAGGACTTCACCAACTTTGTCGACGGAAAGGGCAACGTCCACGACCTGACGTGCCCGTACACTCCGCAGCAGAACGGCATGGCTGAGCGGGAGATGCGCACGGTCGTCGAGTCCGTGCGGACGATGCTGCTGCTCATGGGCGTGCAGCACCACTGGTGGCACCTTGCTCTTCGACAGGCTGTCTGGGTGCGCAACTACTTGGAGCGATCGACGACGCCGCCGGGGACGACGCCGTACCAGCTGCTGGCAGGGAAGAAGCCCGACCTCACGCTGGCGCGGGTGTGGGGCTGCATGGTGCAGTTCATGATTCCCGAGCAGCAGCGCGGTGGGAAGCTAGCGCCGAAGGCTCGCTGGGGGCTTCACCTGGGTGTGTCGCCGGGGAGTAAGGTCTGGGAGGTGCACGACCTGACCGACAACAAGGTGGTCACGTCGTTCAAGGTGATCTTCTACGAGACGCTGTCGCTGGAGGTGTGGAAGGCAAAGTATGGGCCGGCATCGGGGCGGACGCAGGCGCACCGGCCGACTGACACTTCGACGGCGACAATTCCACTGCTCGCCGAAGTCGACGAGCCTGCTGATGAGGATGTTGCGGAGGTCCTTCCACCTCCCCCTGTCCTTGCTCCTCTCTCCTCCGTCGCAAATCGACCTGCGTCGACGCCTGTGTTGGCCATCGGCGATGAGGAGAGTTCTAAGGCGTCGCCTGTGGCGCCGGCCTGTGGCATCGCCGGCGGTCAACAAGGCACCAAGTTCGTCGACCAGGATAGGAAGCCGTCGACGACAAGGGAGCAGTAGATAGGGGAGCCGGTCGAACAACAGGCAGCAGCGGGGGTGCAGTCGACAGGGGAGCAGCAGACGTGGCGGTCGACAGGGGAGCTGTCGAGGTCAGCAGCAGGCGAGCAGCTGGTCGAAGGGTTGAAGCAGCTGGTCAAAGACGAGGATGTCGACGAGGAAGGGGAGCAGTCCGCGGGTGGGGAGTCCACCGACAGCGACGTGGTGGAAGTGCCGATCACGAAGCTTGAGCTGCAATGCACAGGTCGAGCTCAACGGCCACCGGAGCGGCTGAGATTCCATGCCTGCCTACCACCAGCTTCCTTCACCACGGCGTATGAAAAGGTCGACGACGACCTGTTATACGACAACGAGGAGGATGAAGAACTGCCAGAGCTCGACCCCGACGTGCATGCCGACCCCGAACACCGCTGGGACATCGCCACAATGACGGTGAAGGAGGCGCTGGCGAGCTGGAAGGGCGAGACGGTGAAGGCCGCCATGGAAGAAGAGATCCGCAGCTTCATCGGCATGGGCACTTGGCAGTTGGTCGAACGTCCATGCGGGGTGAACATCATGAAGAACCGGTGGGTGCTGACGACCAAGTACCGCATCGACGACACCGACAAGCGCGAGAAGGCGAGGCTGATTGTGAAGGGCTTCACGCAGGTGTACGGCGCCGACTACCACAAGACGTACTCGCCGGTGAGCAGCTACGTCATGCTGAGGATCTTCCTCAACATCGTCGCCGTTCTCGACCTCAACCTGATGCAGCTCGACATGAAGAACGCTTTCCTGCAGAGCAAACTCGACAGGGTGCTCTACATGTACCAGCCGGACTACTTCGACGATGGGACCAGCCGGGTGTGCAAGCTGCTGAACAGCCTCTATGGGCTGAAGTAGGCCCTGTTGCTGTGGTACAGGGCTCTCAACGGTGTGCTGCTGGGCGCTGGCTGGAAGAAGAGCCAGGTCGACGAGGCGTTCTACTTCAAGGCCTGCGACGACGGAGTGACCTGCTGGGTGCTGGTCTACGTCGACGACCTGCTCGCTGCCAGCAGCAGCACCGCAATGCTGAAGGAGCAAAAGGAGCTGCAGGAGGCCGCCTTCAAGCTGCATGAGATCTCGCTGGTGGTGAAGTAACTTGGGCTGGAGATCGTGCGCGACAGGCCGCTCAGGAAGCTGTGGCTGCACCAGCAGGACTACGCCGACAAGCTGCGTAGGCGCTTCATCGACGAGGAGCAGGGCGGTCGAGTCCCGAAGACGCCGGTCTCCGTCGACGCCTACGCTCCGCTGACGTTCGATGACGAGGAGGCCCAGGAGCGCGAGGAGGAGGAGTACCAGCAAAAGGTTGGCTCGCTGCAGTTCGCGGCGACAACGACAAGGCCGCACATTGCGTTCGTCTGTAGCAAGCTCGGGAGCGGCCTCACGGTGAGGAGCGACCAGCATTGGCGCGAGGTCGACCGCTGCCTTGCCTACCTCGCTGACACCCGTGACACCGCCCTAAAGTTCGGCGGTGGACCAGAGTCGCTAGAGCTGATCGGCTATGTGGATGCCGACGACGCGGGCGACAAGCAGAACCGGACGAGCACGGGAGGCTACATGTTTGTCTACGGAGGGGCCGCCGTCTCGTGGTCGAGCTCGTGCATCAAGTGCGCGACATTGTCATCGACCGAGTCGGAGTACGTGGCGGCCACGGAGGCAGGCAAGGAGGGACGCCGACTTCGTTTCCTTCTTGCGGCATTCAAGCTGCTCGACGTTGGGAAGCCGACCATCCTCCGCGTTGAGAACAAGTCGGCGATCACGGTTGCTGAGGGCTTGGGGCTGACGGGTAACCTCAAGCATATGGAGCAACACTACGCCTGGCTGCAGCACATGGTGAGGCGCGGGAAGTTCGTGCTGAAGTACATCCCAACCACCAAGCAGCCGGCGGACTTCCTGACGAAGGCGCTGCATTTTCCGGCTGTCAGCCAGTGCTCTATCGCCATCGGCCAAGTTCGCCTGGCCGACGTCGGCGACAGCGACGACGAGGTGCAGCAGTAGGTGCCGTACCCATCTGCACAGCTGGTGCGGTGACGGCATGCTGTGTGTGGGGTGCACGCCGAGGACGAGTTTTCTTCGTGGAGTACTGCCGTGTGGGCTGGAGGCCCAAGCGTGAGCGCGACAAGGGAGTGTTGACAGGAATGGAGTGTTGGCCCTGCCCTCGCTTGGGCAACGCCGACGACTTGGTCGGATGTACGGGAGTAGCAGCCGACCGTTCACAGTGGGAGAGCTGCTCGACAGGCTTTGTTGAGTTGCAGGGGACCGCTGTGGTGTTGGTGTCGACCAGGGAGCTCGACAGTTGCAACTGATTGGTCTGGGCAACGGGTGGGCCGTCGACCAGGAGGGGCAGTCCGACCGCGAGGTCGACGGGGCAGCCCGTCGACCTGACAAATGAGCAGCGGTCGACGAGGGGAGCTCGGCAACAACCGCTGACGGTTCTGGTCAACGGAAGGGGTCCGTCGACCAGGGGGTAGCTTGACGGATATTGTGGTCAACCAAAGGGACCCAGTGGTCGACCCGAGGCACCTCGAGGTCGACCAGAGCACCTGGGGGTCGACCAGGTCGACCGGGTAACCTGCTCGACGAGTTCTGCGGAGGGACGCAAACGTTGTCGAGGTCGCGATGGCGCAGGCGAATTTGGGCTGGTATCCCGAAGTCGATGTGGCTTGTCAGGCGCAGACAACAGCCAACGGATGCCCAACGAGGCAAGTTGGGTCAATCGTCTGCGCGCACCTGCAAGCATGCACACTGTTGTCATCTACGGGGCAACGTTGGACAGTCGCTCTGCTGCAGCGTTGGCTCGCCGTCAACCTGCTCTGTTGGCAGGCCGCCTTTGTGCAGTGCTGGCGCAGCTCCTCTACGCAACGCTGGCAGGCGGTCGACCAAGCTGTGCTGGCAGTCGATTAGGCTATCTGCAGGGTTGCTAGATGCTTGATGTAGTCATTGTTGTCATTTCTTGTTCAATCATTCTGCAATTTCGACTTTGCTAGTGGAAACTCTTGCCGATTTCTTCTGTGATTGTGCAAGCACCAAGGAGTTAGGCAAAGCTACGATTACTCCTAGTAGTTCATGCCAACCCCCATAGTCTAGCTCACTACCGTTGTAGAGTGAATCTTCGAAGTGGCGTGCACGCGTGGGTGACGGGAATGACCAGCACACCACCCTTTGCTTCAGTCCCATCTCTCTTTTCTGAGCCCACGACCCCGAGCAGAATCCGCCGCCACCACGTACCGTCATCGTGGTCCCGGTATCGTCCGTGCAAGAGGGCGAGCAACCACTTGATCGCTCGGTGGACCCTTTGGGCAACAAGACACCTACTGCACCTCCTCCTCTCGGTCCACCCTCCGTTGCTGATTCGGCGCCCGTGGGACCTTAAGATGGTCCTCTGGAGGTTCGCACCAGCATGGCTGATCACGAGGAGGAAGGAGAAGTAGCAGTGGATGAGTAGTCACCAATGGCCCATCAGCATGAGCCTTCACCTGCAGTTCCCCCCATCCGGTACATTCCACCACCCCCACTTCGCTCCAGCAGGCCTAACAAGGGGGTGCCACCCGTACGGTTTCAGCCATCAGCCACGACGGCCTAGGATGCGGACGATGAGGACAATGAGTACGACATGGCGTACCTTGCTGAGGACGATTGCGACACGGACAGCGATGACGATGTGGAGTACCCGGACGAGAATGAGGAGGAGGAAGGCGCTTGGGGAGGTGTCATCCTCGACCTGGCAGCTGCGTTGTCCGGACTTGAAGGAAAGGAATGTTGGGCGGCAATGAAGGAGGAGATGGAGAGCCTTGATGAGCAAGGCACTTGGACGTTGGCTGACCTCCCCGAAGGTCGCAAAAGTGTCGGCGTCAAGTGGCCACTGAAGAAGAAGCTGCGACCTGACGGTGCCGTGGAGAAATACAAGGCCAGGCTCGTGGCAACGCTTCGGCATCGACTACGACGACACCTGTACTCCGGTTAGCAGCTACACCACCGTCCGTGTGCTCCTCTGAATCGCGGTAGCTATGGTCATGGATTTGCTGCAACTTGATGTGAAGAATGCGTTTCTTCACGGATCAGCACCACAGAACTCCTCGAGGAGACCGGAGGAAAACTCACCACCTCAGTCAGAGTGCAGTCACAGGACCGGGAGGTCCTGCTGAAACCGAGCCCTGAGCTGGCGACGGACAGCACGGATCCAGCGGATCAGAACACTACGGACCTCCGCCTTGCTGTGCAAGGGGAAGACCTTGGTGTAGCGCGTGTAGTCGTCTACAACCAGCAAGAAGTAGCGCTCTCCACCCTGTCCAGGGACTCGGGCTGGACCCCACACGTCTATGTGGAGGGTCTTCAGAGGAGCTGTGGTAGGAGGAAACGAGGAGGAGTGAGGAGCAACACGCTGCCGCCCCTCGACGTAGGGAAGACACGGCGGCGCAAGCGAAAACGGGAGCGGGAGCAGGGACCTAGGAAGCTCAGAGACAAGGAGACGGGAGTGCATGCCTCGAAGGCATGGCAAGGAGGGGTGGCCAAGACGTTGGTGCTAGAAGAGAGTCTGGTGCGTGAGGAGACGACACGAGCAAGACGCAACAACCTCAACCGACGCAGCTACCTGACCTGACTCAGCTACCAGTGTAGACTCAGTGGTTAGTGTGTACAGGCCAGACCAAGGCCTCCGAGTGAACGTGGCGAGGTGCTCACCAGTGCGCGAGTCAGTACATTTGCCACTAGCTCGCCTCTAGGCTGGGTGACAATGACCCACTGGTCCTGGAGGAAAGAGGTATCCACTAAGTTCTTAGCGAACGAGGGGAGGTGGAGACCTGTGAGGAGGCCCAAAGGGCCCGCCAGACGAGGGAGAACAGTGGCGCCACGCACGACTACCGGGCCCCCGGAGGGGTCGGCCAGTGTGAGAGGGACAAGGACTGTGAGCGGTGTGACTATGGTGCTGTCACAGAAGAAGCAACGAGACGCACCTGAGTCGAGAGTAAAAGTGTGCAAGGCCTCTTCAGGCTCTGCCGCAGGGCTAGCTAAGTCACACGCAACGAGACTAGTAGCCTCTACGCCACCACGTGCCTCTACACCCCCAGTACGAGTAACCCAAAACCCTCCGCCACCGGGGCAGCCCCACCGGACAGCCCACTCACGAAGCTGCTGCGGGGAGAGATTCTCCAGGGGACGCTGTTGCTGCTGCTGTCCACCCCCAAAACCTCCGCGTATACAAGCGGCACTACCAGGAGGAGTAGACTCACAGGTACCTCCAGTAGTAGCACCCCACCAGGCAGCCCACTCACGACGCTGCTGTGGAAAAAGCGGCTGCTCCCGACAAGCACGGCTAGCTCCGCCACCGGGGCTGCCCCACTAGATAGCCCACTCGCGAAGCTGCTGCGGTGAGAGAGACTCTTGCACACTCGGCTGCCGCTGACGTAGGATGGTAGTAGTGGCCATGGCAGTCAGTGGCAGACAGTAGCAGCGGCGAAAGGCGGAAAGTAGCTACTGAAGTGGCGATAGTTGGGACGGTAGGTGTAGTGGCAGCAGTGGTAGGAGTAGTAGCGGTAGCATCTGTAGGAGTGTGCGTAGGCGGTAGCGGTAGTTGGCGGTACGAACAGGGCAGGGCAGGAGCGTGCAGGCAGCGCGAGCACGCAGGGCAGGTCAGCGCAGGGCAGCGTGCAGAGCAGCGCTGGTGCAGATAGTGCAGGGCGCTGGTGCGGGCAGGGCGCTGGCGCGGGCAGGGCAGGGCGCTAGCGCACCATACAGGGAGGGCAGGGCGCTTGGCGCAGGCAGGGCAGGGCGCGTGGCGCGCTGGCAGGGCAGTGCGCTGGCGCGGGCAGGGCAGGACATTAGCGCACGGCACAGGGAGGGCAGGGCGCTTGGCGCAGGAAGGGCAGGGCGCGTGGCGAGCTAGCAGGGCAGGGCGCGTGGCGCAGGCAGGGCAGAGCGCGTGACGCAATGGCATGGCAGGGCGCGTGGCGCAGTCAGGGCGAGGCGCATGACGCCCTGGCAGGGCAAGGCGCTGGCGCGGGCAGGGCACGGCGCTGGCGCGGGCAGGGCACGGCGCTAGTGCGCGCAGGGGCAGGGCTCTGGCGCGAGGCGCAGGCAGGGCAGGGCGCTTGGCGCAGGCAGGGCAGGGCGCTTGGCGCAGGCAGGGCAGGGCGCTTGGCGCAGGCAGGGCAGGGCGCGTGGCGCAAACAAAGCGCGCGCGGGCAGAGCGGCGCGTGGTACCTTATAGAACATGACCCACTACAGCCTAGCATGACAATATTGTTTGACACGAACATTTACAGCGAGTGAGTAAAACAGTAACGCGGTGTATGCGAGCTATCTAGTGCGACGCTGGCAGCGAGGTTTGGGCTAGCCCTGAAGCGTAGGCCAACTCGGCATGCGAGGTTTGGCAAAAGTGACACGCAAATTGGCGAACACCGATCGGGAAAAGAGACAGTTTGTATGCATTGCTGAGGTGCGCAGTAGGGAATCCGGGAAAAATCATTCCAGTTTATGGAATATGTCAAATTATTTTTTGCGCCACAAATGCGCATCTTGGGACAAAATAATATATACCCTTCTTGGATGCCATGTCATGTGGAAGGCGTTAAACATAAGCGATGTATACTTTTGACGAGTCCAAAATGGGTGCGGGAATTCTAGAAAACCGCCGCATCATTCCCTCGCACCAATCCCTTCCTCAAAATCCCCCCAAATCCGCCAAACCCACCTATCCGTCCTTGCCATAGTTCTGTGTCAGCGACGAACATTTCCAGCCCTCCCAAAATGGGGGTTCGCACGTGCTCACATTGGGTGCGGGTATGCCAACCTCGATATGCCAGCAGGAAGTGTTAGTAAACGGGGAGGCGGATTACAATACTACGATCGACAACTGGGTTAATACCCTAACGGGGCTCTCCCCCCTCAAATCCGCCATCCCAATCAACCCTCCCGCAGCAGCAACTTTTCGCGCCTCCTTCGCCGCCAGCCTCGTTCGCGCTTATTCCCCACCATGGCTCTCACTGCCACTTCCTCGGGCCTTTCCGCCGTCAGCTATCCCGTCAGCAACCTCGCCGTCACAAGCGCAGCTCCGTCAACGTCCGCCTCCCCAACTTCCGTCTCCGCTGCGCCATGCGCCTCCCTCGCCGCGACCCACCGCGCCGCTGCTGCCCCGCGGGGCTCCTCGTGGCTTCGCGGATCTCCCGCCGTGCAGCTTCCGCCGCGCGGGCTTTCGGCGGGATCTCTCGGAGGAGCGAGTAAACCCGTGCGGAGAGGCGGTCGCGGTGGGGCGATGGCGGCGACTGCGGGATTGGGAGATGCCGCGGGGTTGACGGCAGTTGCGTACGGCTCTACGCTGCTGTTCGGCGGCCTCTTCGGATGTGAGCTGCCGCGCGCCCACCCCAGCTGTCGAGCTAAGCGCCTCGCATGTGTGGAGGCGCCGTATCTTTCATGAAATATAAACTTCGCATCTATCTCTTCCGTTGCGTTCCGTCAGTTCATGGTCCCGCCCTGCCTTCCCCCGTTCTCCCCCCATCTCCCGCCTCCCCTACCTCCCCCTCGTTGTCCGCCAATCTTTCCGCCCCGTCCTCCCCAGACAGCCGCTCGGGCTGCACGTACTCGCTGGGAGCCGGGATCACAGCCGCTGCTCTTTTCGCCACGGTGCGTTGAAACAACGTTGAACCAGCGCTGAAGCGCCGCGCAAGCGGCGCTGAAGCAGCGTTTGCCCTTTATCTCTCGCTAATCCCTTTCCATGCCAAGTCCGCTTCCGCCCCACTATTTCACCGAAACAAACAATGTGCCATGCATCCTTCTCACGCATCCTCCTCCCACACTGATAAAATCCATTTTGGATTCGCCGTCCTCCCCACCCCACCACTCCCCTCCTCCACTCCCCTCCCTCCCTCCCCACCCCTCCCCCCCCCCCCCCTCCCCGTCGGGCATGGCGTGGGCAGGCCTTGTATCTCATTCAGAGCGCTCAGACGGAGTCTCTGGGCAACGCGTTGGGCTTTGGCTCTGGGCTGCTCTTCTGCGCCCTATTTGGTCAGTCGCCTTCTACACTGCAATGCAATGCACACTCGCTTCTTCCTTCTACCCTCTCTCTCTCTCTCTCTCTCTCTCTCTCTCTCTCTCTCTCTCTCTCTCTCTCTCTCTCTCTCTCTCTCTTGCTCGCTCTCTTTCCAAGCCATGTTTTTGGCCACTTGAAAGCTGCCTTCTTCTCTTCATTGAAAGCACTCCAAGTACGTGCTGCTTCTCTTCTTCCTCTCACCCATCTCCATCATCCACAACCATCCCCCGCTTCCCACCACCACGCCCCAATTTTCCACTGCCCATGCCTCCGCAGCCGTCCGCCACTTCCTCCCAGGAAAGGCAATGCCCACCGGCCCTCTTTTTGCCTGGAGTGCTGCGGCCACTGCTGTTTTTGCATCCGCCTACTATGGCATATGATTTTACAGGAGGAATCTGTAATTCTCGTTTTGGGCGCTGTACTACCGTAATACCCCGGATATAAGCGCACCTGCGCTTATAATAAAACAGTGTTTTTTGGGGGGGGGGGGGGGTGCGCTTATAATTGAGTCAGATTTATAAGCGCATGTGCTTATATAATAACAAATGCAAATTTATAATTCATTGGCACCGAATTGTACATATCCTTCTTGTGATTTCAATCGAATCGAAGTGGTAGCGAGTCGCAATTCAGATTCGCGCGTGAGCGACTTTCTGCCGGCGCACAGAGGAAAATTTACACGTCACTATCAGAAATGCCAGCTCATACTGACTGGACGCGCACTATGTGAGGTCCTCGAAAGTCAATCGAAGCAAAATTAGATGTATCCTCACTGCAAAATTTGAAATCGCTACCGTTTTCATCTGGTTGAAATTTTAGAATTATACGTGCGCTTATAATAAATCAAGGTTTTACAGGGGGTGCGCTTATAAATGAGGATCGGCCATAAGCGCATTGCTCCAGATACAAGCGCATGCGCTTATAATAGGCCTGCGCTTATATCCGGGGCCATACGGTATAGTTTTAGCAACCTCAGATCAGCAGCAGGGCGACTTTTATAGGAGGCATGATGCAGAGTAAATAGGTGTTGGGTGTCAGAATGTTATCTTATGTGTCAGAGGTCCACTGGAGATCCCCGATTGATCCTAGGGAAGGGTTACAGGCACGGTTGCCTGGGGGGTTATGGGCGCACTGACCCGCTACTTAAACAAGCCCTTTTATCCCAGTGGTCTAGTGGTTGGGATTCTGAGATGGTATCCAGAGCGAAGGTTCCGGGTTCGAATCTCGGTGTGTGCACTTCGGGCATCCCAGTGAGGGGGGGTGTCAGAGGTCCACTGGAGATCCCCGATTGATCCTAGGGAAGGGTTACAGGCACGGTTGCCTGGGGGGTTATGGGCGCACTGACCCGCTACTTAAACAAGCCCTTTTATCCCAGTGGTCTAGTGGTTGGGATTCTGAGATTATGTTCTAGCATGTAGTGGGGTGCTCTATAGCGAGTACAACCCTTCTAAGGTTTGCTATTTGTATCCCCATTTCTGCTAGTTCAATTCTCTTCTTTCTTCTAGTTTTGTCATGGTATCAGAGCAGGTCGATCCCCTTCGATCGATCCTGTGGGTGGGTTACCACCTCGCTTCCGCTGCTACTTTTCCTTCCCGCCGTGCGCCCCGAGGCGCGCGGCGGTTTTCTGCCCGCCGTGCGCCCCGAGGCGCGCGACGGTTTTCTGCCCGCCGTGCGCCCCGAGGCGCGCGGCGGTTCTCTGCCCGCTGTGCGCCCCGAGGCGCGCGGCGGGCGTCTGCCCCGTCGTTCGTCGCGTCGCCTTCTGGAGGCGCCGCGACGGGCGACGGGGACCCGTCGCGGCCCCGCTGCCCTACCTTCGCGGCCACCCGCCGCCCTACCTTCGCGGCCACCCGCCGCCCTACCTTCGCGGCCACCCGCCGCCCTACCTTCGCAGCCACCCGCCGCCCTACCTTCGCGGCCACCCGCCGCCCTACCGTCGCGGCCACCCGCCGCCCTACCTTCGCGGCCACCCGCCGCCCTACCTTCGCGACCACCCGCCGCCCTACCTTCGCGGCCACCCGCCGCCCTACCGTCGCGGCCACCCGCCGCCCTGCCTTCGCGGCCACCCGCCGCCCTACCTTCGCGGCCCACCCGCCGCCTTACCTTCGCGGCCACCCGCCGCCCTACCTTTGCGGCCCACCCGCCGCCCTCACCTTCGCGGCCCCGCCGCCCCTTCTGTCGCGGCCTCGCCGCCCTACCTGCGGCCCGTCGCCCTACCTGCGGCCCCGGCCCCGTGCCCCTACCTGCGACCCTCTCTGGCCCGTAGTGGGCCCCTTTCTCCCCCCCCCCCCCCCTTTTTCCCGTCGCCCGTCGCGGCTCCTTCGGGGGCCGCAAGCGGCCCCCTCAGGTCGCCTCGACAGACGACCTGAGGGGCGAGCTGTGGGGTGGCGGGTATGGGGGTGGCCGGTGTGCATTCCTCCCTTTGCTCCTCCTCCTCCTTCGTCTCCCACTGCTGCAGCTGTTGCTGAGGGGGGTGGATGTGTGGGAGACTGGGCTTAGGGTTTAAGGGGGGTGCGTGGGAGTGGAGCTAGCGGTGTAGCAGTGGGTGTGTATCAGGGGGGTGGGACTGTCTGCGGGAGGTTGAGTGGAGGCTGCCAGCTTGTTGTCCGCAGCACCTGTAGTCCGGGGCGTTGTCCCGGTAGCCCAGTGAGCTTGTCGCTGCGCTAGTCGCCTGTGGGTCCGTTGCCCGTCTGCCGCTGCTTAAGCCGCGGGGCCTGTTGCTCCTGTAGTCCGGGCGCTTAGTCCGGTAGCCACTGTGCTCGCCACTCCTGTTGCCCGTGTGTCTGCAGCTTCAGCCGCCGCCTTCTATCTCCTCTCCTCTCACTCTCTCTCCTCCTCCTCACTTGCCCGTTGTGACTACCACTAGCTTTGCTCATAATTGTGCACTCTAAACTATTTCTTCTTGAACTTGTGCTCAGAATATGTGGTGACATTGTGATCCACCATGAGCTTGTACTGCTTTGCCTGCTCTGCTGATTACACCCCACTTTGGCTATGGGGGTGTGTCAGAATGTTATCTTATGTTCTAGCCTGTAGTGGGGTGCTCTATAGCGAGTACAACCCTTCTAGGGTTTGCTATTTGTATCCCCATTTCTGCTAGTTCAATTCTCTTCTTTCTTCTAATTTTGTCATTGGGAATATAAACGCATGACTTGGTGCGTTTCTGTAGTATCGAACCTCACCCGATACTGAAGCACAACAAAAGGGGTATGAAGTCGAAAAGGCGCGTACCACATCAAACCGCAACTGGAGGTTGCGAGCTGTAATCGCCTGGAGGTTACGTAACAGCAAAGCGACGCTTCAGTGAATAGTAACCGCCTCGATAGTCGAAGCGTTACGCGTCTCGATAAACATAACCGCTTCCTGTAATCTATCTTTCCTATATATTCCTGTATGCTCTTTGTGTCAAGAATAATATATATATTTCTATATATTGTTTTTGTAACTGCCTGTAGTGTAGACTACTATAGTTATATAATGTTCTGTTTTGGTGGTGCACCTTTCTTCTTGCCTATTTGTACTCCTCGCTCTATAGTGAAACCCCTCTTTTGTTCAAACTTTCTCGACCTTTCCTAAACTCACTCGAGCTCGATCTCTCCTACCTCTCTAGTCATGGCTCCTAAGCCTTGCTAGTTATTTTCACATGTTATCAGAGTGGTTCCTATCCTAGGACCTATATTTTTTTTCCCATGGGCCCACCGCATCACGCTCCTGCCATGGCGCTCGTCGCGGCCCCAGCTGTGCCCGTTCAACCGCTCGTCGCGAATGTTGCGAAGTTGAGCGTGGCGCCCTTGGCGCTGTTTATTTTTCACGGCCCCAGTCGTCGGCCCCGTCGCCTGCCCATCGCGCCCTACTGCAGCCTCGTCACGCCCTGTCGCGGCCCCGAGCATCTGCATCGACGGTCGCTTTGGGGGGAGATAGCGGGTCTGGCGGCCGAGCTGCTTCAGTCGCCAAATGCGCCTCCTGCCCCGCAAGCGACGGCGAGCTGTGCGAAGGCGCTCGTCACGACACCTGTTGTACCCCCCCGTTACTCCCCCCCCTTATCCGCGATCTCGCCAACACCATCACGCCCACTGCCATGTCTTCCGCTGTGGACGACGGTGTGGGGGGGGGGGGGGGGGAGGGGGAGGCGCGAGGGTGGTTGACGCCGCTCTGTTCGCTGCTGCACTACACCGCTGCGCCGCCACGCTCCGTCCCTGCTCTCTCCCTGCTGCACGTGCAGCAGTGTGGGGGGGAGGTTTTGGGGTGGCGGGTGTGAGCAAGAAGCTGCCGCCCCTCCTCTCTCTCTCACTGCCGCACGTGCCGCTGTGGGGGGGGGGGAGTGAGGGGACGACGGAAGTCAGCCGGTCATCTGCTGCTGACGCCCGCTGCTGCCGTGGCACCTCCAGCTGCCGCCCCTGCTACCACCTACCTTACCTTTTGTTGTCCTTGTTTCTGCTACCTACTGCTGGGGCCTGCAGGTGCTGCCGTCGAGCCGCTGCTGTCCTGCTGCATGTTGCAGCCACAGAGCCTGCTCCTCAGGTGCCCTGCCGCCCCAACACCTGCTACTTTTTGTTTTACCTTGGTAAAGGGGTTGGTACAGCTGTATCTGCCATCACTGCACCGGTTGCCACTGCACTTGCCTGCTGCTATGATTTCCGCTACGGCCTGTCTGGTGTACCCCATTATGGGGGCGTTGACTGCATATTCTTCCCTACAGGCACTTATGGAGGCGTGTCAAGAATAATATATATATTTCTATATATTGTTTTTGTAACTGCCTGTAGTGTAGACTACTGTAGTTATACAATGTTCTGTTTTGGTGGTGCACCTTTCTTCTTGCCTATTTGTACTCCTCGCTCTATAGTGAAACCCCTCTTTTGTTCAAACTTTCTCGACCTTTCCTAAACTCACTCGAGCTCGATCTCTCCTACCTCTCTAGTCATGGCTCCTAAGCCTTGCTAGTTATTTTCACACTTTGCTTTAATCAATTACTTGTTCTCACATACCAGCACAAGTACATTCACTCAAGTCTTCCGCTGTGCTACTCTAGCACCTACTAGCCTATTCTCTGCAAAGATCCTAAGGCTGAAATTCTCAGCCCAACATGGTATGAGAGCGGTCAGAGAACAAGGCTCTCGTCACTAAGCCCCTTCCAGGCTACCGATCTGCAAGCAAACAAGAAATTCAATCTTCATTCAAGAAAGGCAAGACATCGCAAGTGGCAAAGAAAGAAGGTCATCTACGGTATTTACTCTACCCCCGGTCTCCGAGTTGCAGACCGAAGGAGGAACAACACCCGGATTAACGCCGGAAGCGACGGAACGTTCTACTCAAGCACCAGTAGCGCCACCAACAACCTTCGACCCAAGCTTAATGGAGCAGTTCTTCAACTTCATGTCGCAGCACCAGTCCTCACAACCTGCAAACAGCAACAGCGTAAACAACGGAGCGGCACCAATGAGTATTGACAACTCATCGTTCGGACGACATAATCAACAAACACCAAATTCGGTCTCACCTGGTTCTTTCACGTTCATGCCGCCTCGCCATCCAGCGACTCCTCTTCCCGCCATCAAACGAGACACCGAAGAAGTCGTGCAAGTACAAGCGCAGTTCAACAACATCCTGCGACTGCACACATCCACACCATTCAATGGGAAAGTCTTCTATTCCTGGAGTTTCGAGTTTGAACTCCTGATGGAAGGCACGAATCTTCTTGGATTCTTCAACGGTACCTGGCCATATCCACACAACGGCGAAGACAAAGACAAAGAAAATTATACGTATCACTCCCTGATGGCTTACACCGTTCTTCTCCAAAACTTGTCGCCGAACGAACAACAAAGCATCCGCGCCTACCGGAACTACGCAAACTCTGCGGAACTCGCTTATCAGCATCTGCGAAGCATCCATCAAGCATCCGACAGCGTTACACAAAGCCGACTCATGGCACAACTGACAACAGTTCAAATGCAGCCTGGAGAAAAGGCCATGCCCTACATCAGTCGTTGTCAAGGACTACGCGACAGACTTATTCGCTGCGGAGGAAACTTATCTGAAGAAGCTTTCGTAACCGTTGTTCTTGCCGGCCTTGGACCTCAATGGCGTACCACCCGTTCACTTCTTCGCGCTCACGGTCGACTATCCGAAATGCATCTCTGCGCCGAACTTCACGCCGAGCAGCAGGAAATGGACCTGTTCGAAGAACGCAACAACAAAAGGCATCATCAACCAGTCGTTCTTTACACCAATCGACGACAGCCACGTTACCAAAATCGAGGACACGTACCTCCTTACTATCATCTGTGTCGGACTTTAGGACATACACACTTCAACTGCCCTCAGCAACAACGACAACCAGCACCATTCTCTCGTCCTCTGCGACCAGCACCTCCTCACATCGCGTCAACTCAACAACGACCCGCGACCGCCTCAACGACTACTTCAACGCGACCATCAACTTCCACTTCGGGACCTGCACAGACATCAAGAATCGTCGCCATGGCACGAACAACAGAGTCAAACATTGACTCGTGCATTACCAATTCACCACCAACTTACAGTCCCGACGAGCGACCATCATTGCCACCGTCATCCTTCAATGTGAATCTGACATATGCCGCCGTCGCCATTAGTACACCCACTGGACCCGACACATGGTTCCTTGACAGCTGCTGTGGTCACCACATGTGTTCTTCATCACGATTTCTTCAACGCGAACGACGACTTCCGCGAGATGTTATCATTACCGTCGCCAATAACGAAAACCTGCGCACCGACAAGCAAGGAATCGTGGAGCTTCAGTCGAATGAAACGAATGTCATTCTTAAGTTAAACAAAGTACTCGTCGTCGACAACCTTGGTTTCAACTTGCGAAGCGTCAGCTAACTCATGTCGAAAGGCATTCACCTGGAGTGTGACTCCGAAGCCCGGGAAATCCGTCTTTACCACGGAAAAGGGGGGGTCTTCATCGGCCGCGCAATCCAACAAGATGACGTCTTCGTTCTTGATTTCGTCCCCGACAAAGGCACCGCCGACAGCGACGGCATAGTGGCCCTCGCACCTTGGACGCACCCGCCAGATCTTGACCCGAACTTCAGTCCCGAAGGCTTTTGGTACTCCCGTACCATTCCCGAAGCTGAACGCACCAACGCGCTTGCCGTCCTGCAAACACAAGCAACAACACTTGAGTCAGCACCCGTCATCGAAACAACAACTGCACCCGACACAGCACCAACAACCACCGAACCTGCAGTTGAAGAACCAACCATCGTCGTGGAACCACCTTCCGAAACTCCACAGCCCGGTCCCTCCGTCGCGTCACCACCTCTCATCATCGACACGCCACCGACAGCCGCCCAACAGTTAACACCAGTACCACGCGCCGTTCATCGAAGTGCAGCAACACACGCCACCTTCTTCGCCAACGCAGACTTCTATCAATGCTCCGTCGGTCACAGCGCCTCCGAAGACATCTGGCATCAACGTCTTGGACATCGTGGAAACAAAACACTTTATAACACCATACGAGCAGGAGTGTTAGACAAGAACGCCCTACTTCTTCCCAACGGACGTGAACTCGAACGACCACGCGGCACCTGCTTCATCTGCCCGGAAGCAGATCTGCCTCACCAACCGTTCCCGTCACACCACAATCCGAGCGCCCCCGTTTATCAACCACTCGAGAAGGTCTACAGCGACATACTATACATACCTCGAACTGAAGGACGTGAAGATCTGAACTACGTCATCACCTTCATCGACGCCGCAACGCGATATGTCTGGCACGTCAACTTACCGTCACGAGACATGGCTCTAGAAGCCTTCACAGCCTGGCTACCTGTCGCTGAAAGAGAATCGGGAGTAAAACTGAAGAGTTTTCAGTCAGATGGCGCGATGGAATACCAGTCACATCGCTTCAAACAGTTCTTGGCAGAAAGAGGCATCAAACGCCTCATCTCTCCTCCTTACGCTCACCAACAGCAGGGTGTGGCAGAAAGGATGAACAGGACCCTGCAGACAACCATGCGAAAGCTGCTACGTGGAACTCGACTGCCCAACTCTGAATGGCCAGCAGCGATGGACCACGCTGTCCTCCTGCACAACTTGCTGTCCTCGTCTTCACTGCCCAACAACGCATCTCCGCACCTGTTGTGGACTGGGAAGCTGGGCAACACAAAAATGTTACGAGTTTTTGGGTGTATGGTACAGTACCGCCCACACACCGCACGCGCAGGGAGATTCTCGCAACGTGCACAGCGGGGTCTACACCTCGGGCTGGCAAAACATTACGAAGCCTGGAGAATCTTCGACGTCCACACAAAGGAAACAGTAGCAGCACGTGACGTTATCTTCTACGAGCGACTCACCCTCAACCATTACCTGGACAACATCGCACGCCACGTCGACCCCACCGGCGGATTTTCTGGTTCCCGAGCCTTCGCTTCACCCTCCGACGCTGCTGACTGGGAAGAAGAAAACGTCGATGGCGCCTCCGAAGCTGCTGGACCCCTTCCCTACTGTTCCGTCCCAATCCCCATGGATGAGGAAAATCCTCGCGACAGCATCAATGCCGACGTCTACTACAAATTTGCCGACACTGGTTACGTAACACCCCAACCCGTCAACACCGACATCTCTGAACGATACGGCCCCGGATTCGCACCTGATCCTGAAGCGGGAGACGAAGCAGTCCATCCCGAGGATCCCTTGCTGAACCGTCACACCCCCAGCGGACTCCAAGTCCTGGGACTCGTCGCTCCAGTGCACGGGCCTTCGACGCCACCTGAAGAGCCTCGCTCTGTCAAGCAGGCTCTAGGGGGGGAACACAAAGAAAAATGGCGCGAAGCCATGGAGAAGGAGTTAAAAGCGCTATCAGACTGCAACACCTGGATGATCGTCCCTGCATCACTCGCACAAGACAGACCCATTCTCTCAGGGAAATGGGTATTCCGGATCAAAACCAACTCCGACGGAACCATCGAACGATTTAAAGCTCGATGGGTCGTCCGTGGATTCGACCAAGAGTTTGGTCGCGACTTCACTGAAACTTTTGCACCAGTCAGTCGACATACTTCCCTACGCATTCTCCTCGCCATTGCCGCCTCACGTCGCCGCCCACTCCGACAAATCGACGTCGCCAACGCTTTTTAGTACGCCCCAGTCGACGCCGAAATCTTCGTTGAACAGCCCCACGGGTTCGTCGACGACCCTTCCCGCGTCAGTCAACTACTTAAATCATTGTACGGAATTAAACAGGCACCGCGACTCTGGCAGCAGTACCTGCACGCACGACTTAAACGCATCGGATTCAACCAACTGCCCCATGACCAGGGCATGTATCGCCTCACTCACGACAACGACTACGTCTTGCTAATCGTCTACGTCGACGACTTACTTTACATCGGATCAACTACCACTATCGTCACTTGGTTCGAAAAGGAGCTTCAGACGGATCTCTCCCTCACAGTCTCACCCAACGTCACGCAGTACCTAGGGCTCAACATTCTCGACGAAGACAACGCCATTCATCTCAGCGCCTCAAAATACGCAAGCACTATCGCCGAACGCTTCTGCTTCACACCGACGCACGTCGCAACACCCTACAGTCACCTATCGCCCGACCCAACTGAAGAAACCAACCTACTGCCGTCTGCCGGAATCCAGGAATATCAACAGAAACTGGGCTGCCTACTCTTTGCCGCCGTTACGTACCGACCGGACTTATCCTACAGCGCCAGCCAGCTAGCGACCTACCTCAAGCGCCCAGAACAACGTCACCTCAAGGAACTCAACCGTGCCCTTCTCTACTTCATCTCGACGCCAACAGTTGGCTTAACGTATCACAAGAGCACGACGACCGACCTAAAACTACTCGGTTACGTCGACGCTGATCACGCTGCTGATCGTGTCGATCGTCGCTCCCGCACCGGCTACGTCTACCGTCTCGAGCCCGTCGGAACTATCTCCTGGCAATCAAGTAAGCAGGAACTCGTCGCACTATCATCTGTTGAAGCAGAGTATATTGCTCTCTGCACCGCTACCAAGGAAGGTCTGTACCTGCGCGAACTGCTGGAAGAAGCGAAAATTGCGAAAGTACCCAGCTTCTCGCTTTTCTACGACAACCAGTCCGCGATACGGATCGCGAACAAGAATGGTTTTGCCAACAGAACCAAGCATATCGCACTGCGATACTTCTTCGTGAAAGACGAAATTGAGAAGGGAAAACTCCAGCTGGACTACTGCCCGACCACCGAGATGGCAGCAGATTATCTCACCAAGAAGCTACCAAAGGGGAAATTCGAGTACTGCATGCTGCTCACCGGATTGGGCCACGTCACCGAAGCTAACCACGTCGACACTCCAGAAACGAAGGGGAGTGTTGGGAATATAAACGCATGACTTAGTGCGTTTCTGTAGTATCGAACCTCACCCGATACTGAAGCACAACAAAAGGGGTATGAAGTCGAAAAGGAGCGTACCACATCAAACCGCAACTGGAGGTTGCGAGCTGTAACCGCCTGGAAGTTACGTAACAGCAAGCGACGCTTCAGTGAACAGTAACCGCCTCGATAGTCGAAGCGTTACGCGTCTCGATAAACATAACCGCTTCCTGTAATCTATCTTTCCTATATATTCCTATATGCTCTTTGCTTTAATCAATTACTTGTTCTCACATACCAGCACAAGTACATTCACTCAAGTCTTCCGCTGTGCTACTCTAGCACCTACTAGCCTATTCTCTGCAAAGATCCTAAGGCTGAAATTCTCAGCCCAACAATTGGGAGGTTTATGATAGGTGTTTGCGCGGCCTTGCGGCAAAGTGGACAGGACTAAAATCGTCATAATGTAGGTGTTGGAGTAAGCGGGAATTAAGTGCAGCATACCCGAAGGTGCAGTTTGTTGAGAGTTAACTGTGCCGGAATGAGGTTGGACTAGGAACAAGGAGATAGAAGTATTAAACCCTAATTGGGGTTGTTGTACTCTATACCGTAAGCCCCCGGATATAAGCGCAAGCCTCGGATAAGCGCCGGCGCTTATAAAAGGATGAGGGCACTTATATCCAGTCCTCTGTTATAAGCCCACCCCGGAAGGCTTACGGATTATAAGCGCCACCCATTATTTGTTTTTGTTATAAATGTACTGAAATCGTTTTAACTAAACTCACATTTCCATTCCCACATTTTGATTTTCGATACCCTTCACCTGGCTCGGCTCATTGCCTGCGCTTCCAGTCAGAATGAGCTGTCAGCGGCGTACCACAAGTTGACTCATTTTGACTGTGTTGTGAGAATAGTAGACAGAGTTAGGAGCCATAGCTAGGTAAGCCCTAGCTAGGCAAGTGAAAGTTTAGGCAAAGGAGGGTGTTCACTAGAAAGCAGCAGGATACATATAGGAAACCCTAAGGGGTTGTACTCGCTATAGAGTACCCCACTGCAGGCTAGAGAACAATAACATTCTGACACACCCCCATAGTCAAAGTGGGGTATAATCAGCAGAGCAAGTAGTCCTAGAGCAGGTTCACATGCACAAGTAAAGCTAGGGGCAGTCGCAGAGGGCAAGTGAGGAGGACGAGGAACTGTGGAAGGAGAGAAGATGGGAGGCAACGTCTGAAGCTGCAGAGGCACGGGCACAGGAGCGGCTGACTCAGTGGCTACCGAAGCAAGGGCGACGGACTACTAGAGTAACTGGCTCCGCGGCTATAGATGAGCGGTAGGAGCAACAGACCCACTGGCGACTGGTGCAACAGGCTCACTGGCTACCGAAGCAAGGGCGACGCACTACAGGCGCTGCAGGCGACACGACAGCTACCTTCACACAACCTCCTCCAACTGCCCCACGCCCCTATCACACACCCCCTGCTCAAGCCCTAGCTCCACTCCCACAGCACCCCCCTTAAACCCTAAACCCGAGACTCCCACACATCCACCCCCCTCAGCGACAGCTGCAGCAGTGGGAGACGAAGGAGGAGGAGGAGAAGGGGACGGCGCGCACAACCGACACCCCCACAACCATCACCCCCACACTCCTCACCCCCAAAACCCTAAAACGGATGGGATAGGGGCAGGAGCGCGGGGGATGGTGAGGGGGGGACAGCGCGCGACCCCCAGGGCGCCAGAATGGACGGGCTGGGCGGGTGGAGGGGGGTGGCGCGCGCTGCTCCCCAGGGCGCAGCGACGGACGGGCAAGAGGGACGCGCGCGCGGCTCCCCAGGGCGCCGCGACGGCCTGACGGGGCGCGCGCGGGCTCCCGAGAGCGCCGCGACGAACTGGCAGGGCGCGCGCGGGCTCCTCAGGACGTCGCGACAAACGGGCGGGGTGCTCACGGGCTCCCCAGTGCGTCGCGACGGACGGGCGGGGCGCTCGCGGGCTCCCCAGGGCGTCGCGAGGGACGGGCGGGGCGCTCGCGGGCTCCCCAGGGCGTCGCGACGTGTAGGGTGGGGGCCGCGCGTGCTCCCCAGGGCGCCGCGACAGACGAGCGGGCCGCGCGCGGGCTCCCCCACGGCAGGAAACCGTCGCGCGCCTCGGGGCGCACGGCGGGCAGAAAACCGCCGCGCGCCCCGAGCGCGCGGCGGGTGTCAAATCATAATATTCTGTAGGCTGTAATGGGGTAGCCTATATGGGGTACACATTTCTAGGGTTGCATATTTGTACCACATTCCATTCCTTAGTGCACTCATTCTGGTTTCAATTCTCACATGGTATCGAGCAGGTTCCCTCGTGGGAACTGTGCCTAGGGCCCACCAAGTCGAAAGTTTTTTTGTTTTCCTGCCCAGAGCGCGCTCTGCCCGAGTCGCGCTCCCTTCTCTGACTTCGTCGAGCCGCCCTAGCGGCCAAGTCGCGCCGCCCAAGCGACCCCGTCGCCCTACCTATGACCCCGGCCCCGTCGCCCTACCTGCGCCTCGGCCCCGTCGCCCTACCTGCGCCCCGGCCCCGTCGCCCTACCTGCGCCCCGGCCCCGTCGCCCTACCTGCGACCCCGGCCCCGTCGCCCCCCCCTTTGCGACCCTGGCTCCGTCGCCATACCTGCGGCCCCGGCCCTAGCCCCGTCGCCCTACGTGCGCCCCGGCCCCGGCCCCGTCGCCCTACCTGCGCACCGGCCCCGTCGCCCTACCGTCAACCCGGCCCCGTCGCCCTACCTACGGCCCGGCCCCGGCCCCGTTGCCCTGCCTACGGCCCGGCCCCGTCGCCCTACCTTCGACCCGGCCCCGTCGCCCTACCTACGGCCCGGCCCCGGCCCCGTCACCCTACCTACGGCCCGGCCCCAGCCCCGTCGCCCTACCTTCGACCCGGCCCCGTCGCCCTACCTGCGCACCGGCCCCGTCGCCCTACCTTCGACCTGGCCCCGTCGCCCTACCTACGGCCCCGCCCAAACCGCCTACGCAGCCAAGCCGCCCGCGTCGCTCAGCAGCCCGAGCCGCCCGTTCCGCCCTAGCCGCCCGAGCCACCCGAGCCGCCTGAGCCGCCCGAGCCGCCCGAGCTGCCCGAGCCGCCCGAGCCACCCGAGCCGCCTGAGCAGCTGAGGAGCCGAGCCGCGGGTGCCGTCGAGCCGCAGTTGCTGCCGAGCCGCCCGAGCTGTCCGAACCGCCCTGTCTGGTGAGCGCAGCGCCTCTGTCACTGCACTGCCCCTGCTCTACAGTTAGCGCTGCTAGTCTACTGTTGTCATTGTCAAACATTATATATGTTGTGTTAGTTTAGGCTACAGTGGGTTAGCCTATAGGGGGTACACAATTCTAGGGTTAGGTACTTGTACTCATTTCACTGCTAGTTCATTCATTCCTGTTCAGTGATTCCAACATGGTATAGAGCAGGTCCTTCCTAGGACCGAAATTTTCCAAGGGCCCACCACTACGTAACTACCTACCTACCTACCTACCTGTGCCCTAGGGCGCCTCGGCGTGTCACGCCCCTAGAGGCCCCTCTTGACGGCCCCGCGCTAGCCCCGTTCAGGCCCCGTCGGCCCCACGCCCGCTCTCCCTAGCGGCCCCGTTCAGGCCCCGTCGGCCCCTTTAAGGCCCCGTTCAGGCCCCGCGCTAGCCCCGTTCAGGCCCCGTTTCAGGCCCCGTCGGCCCCACGCTAGCCCCTCTCAGGCCCCGTCGGCCCGCGCTAGCCCCGTTTCAGGCCCTGTCGGCCCCGTTTCAGGCCCCGTCGGCCCTGCGCTAGCCCCTCTCAGGCCCCGTCGGCCCGCGCTAGCCCCGTTTTCAGGCCCCGCTGGCCCCGTTTCAGGCCCCGTCGGCCCCGCGCTAGCCCCTCTTACGCCCCGTCGGCCCGCGCTAGCCCCGTTTCAGGCCCCGTCGGCCCCGCGCTAGCCCCTCTCAGGCCCCGTCGGCCCCGCGCTAGCCCCATTCAGGCCCCGATCGGGCCTGGGCTAGCCCCGTTTCAGGCCCCGTCGGCCCCGTTTCAGGCCCCGTCGGCCCCGCGCTAGCCCCGTTCAGGCCCCGTCGGCCCCTTGCTAGCCCCGTCAAGGGCCCGTTTGGCCCCGCGCTAGCCCCGCTCAGGCCCCGATCGGCCCCGCGCTCGCCCCTCTAGGGCCCCAACCGGCCCCGTGCCGACCTCGCCGACCCGTGCCCACCACCTAGAGGCCCCGGGCGGCCCGTTCCCGCCGCAGCACACAAGGGAGAGCGGGCGGCCCGTCCCCGCCGTGAC
Organism: Closterium sp. NIES-65; assembly: GCA_948144175.1. Taxonomy (NCBI): domain Eukaryota; kingdom Viridiplantae; phylum Streptophyta; class Zygnematophyceae; order Desmidiales; family Closteriaceae; genus Closterium; species Closterium sp. NIES-65. The sequence goes on along the minus strand of CANXME010002078.1, from coordinate 1,733,339 downwards.
CCGAGCCGCGTGACCCGAGCCGCGCGCCCCGAGCCGAGCCGCGCGCCCTGAACCGAGCCGCGCCACCCAGCCGAGCCGCGACCCGACCTGAACCGAGCTGCGCCGCCCTGCCCTACCTGGTTCGTCCTACCTGCTTCTCCTACTGCTACTGCTGCTATTTCTACTGTTCCTATGGCTAGTCCACAGGTTCTCGTGTTCGATGCTGAGGGCCGCCCTGTGAAGTTTGACACCTGGCTCGATGACCTGCACCTCTACCTACAGCTCACAGCCAAGGATGGCATCTCACTGTACGATCACGCCCTAGGCCATGTCACTGCCCCTGCTGCTAGTGCTGACAACACTGCTCGCTCACAGTGGCAGACTCGTGATGCCCACGCTCGCTTCGCCATTCGCAACTCCCTGCCGATAGACGAACGCGAGCACTTTGGTCAGCACAAGACTGCACAGGCACTGTACACAGCTGTAGTTGCTCGCTAATCCTCACCCGCCTCTGCCGCACTAGGCCGTCTCTCCCTCCCCTACCTGTTTCCCGACCTGGCCTCCTTTCACACAGTCGCTGACCTCATCACGCACCTCCGTACTAGTGAGGCCCGCTTCCGTGCCGCCATGCCCGCTGAGTTCCTTGCCACGCACCCACATCCACTCTGGCTCACTCTCTACCACCTAGTCACCCGCCTCCTTGACACACTATGTACTGTCAGGGACCACTTCCTAGCTCGTTGCCCCACTGAGCTCACCATTGCCCTCCTCGAGAAGGAGCTACTTGCAGCTGAGACTATCATAGTCGCTGTAGGTGCCTCTCGTGGTGACCCCCGTACCCCGTTCTTTGAGGGGTGTTCTCCTTCCCCCCTTCTTCCCTCTGTCGCCTCTGCTGCTGCTGTCGACCTTCTTGGTACTGAGAAGGTCGGCGCTGCGTCTGCCTCGTACGAACGCCGCAGCGGCAAGGGCAAAGGGGGCAAGGGTGGTGGCGGTGACGGCGGGGGAGGCGGCGGTGGGGGCGGTGGAGGCAGTGGGGGTGGTGGCTCGGCTGGAGGGGCGACTGGTAGCGGTGGGGGAGGTGGCAGGAGTGGAGGCGGCGGTTGGGGTGGCGGTGGACGAGGCGGCGGCAGGGGTTGGGGTGGTCGAGGAGGTGGCAGCGGTGGTGGTGGCCGTGGAGGCACTGGCGGTGGCCAGGGCCAGCAGCACACTCCCTCGCCCCAGGAGGTCCGTGAGTGGTACTCTCAGCACGGGGGTGGGGGTGGTCTTAGCTGCACGTACGTCATTCGCACTGGTGACCGCACTGGTCAGCAGTGTGGACGACCGCACGCCACACAGCGCTGCTTCTCTCGTCTCGACGACGCTTGGCGTGTTCAGTTCCCTCAGGCCACTGAGCTGCCCCGCTGGCTTGATCTCTTGAAGAAGGGGATTGATATCTATGCTCTAGACTTTGATGCTATTCTATCTGCCATGTATGTGATGTCTACTAGTGGAGAGGGTGCTGAGTACTTGTGTGTGCCGCCCGACCCGGGCATTAGGGCCAGTGTGACTGCCGCTCCAGGTACTCGCGTGTCAGCTACCCCAGGTGCTGGTGAGGCTGCTACTCTAGGTGCTCGTGTGTCTCCCCCCCTTGGTACTGCATCAACTGCCGCACTTCACACCTTCAGACTGGACTCAGGTGCTTCTCGCTGCTTCTTTCGTGATCGCACTGCCCTTGAGCCGCTTGCTCGGCCAGTTGCTCTCTCCCTTGCTGACCCCTCTGGGGGTCCGGTCATTGCGACCTCTTCCACTGTCCTTCCCTGCTCTGCGGTCCCGTCGGGCATACTGTCAGGTCTCCACCTCCCCTCGTTCTCTACGAACTTGGTGGCAGGATGTGCACTCCAGGACGGGGGTGTTCACCAGTTCACCCCTGCCTACGAGCGCGTGACACACTGTACGTGTGCTCGTACGGGCCGTCACTTGGCTACCTTCACTCGGCAGCCGGGGTTGGACCTGTACACACTGACTACTGAGTCCCCTCAGGTTGCTGCGACTGCGTCCGCGTCCGCGTCAGGTCAGCTCTCGGCCCCCTGCTCGTGTCGCTCTTTGGCACACGAGACTGTCCTCTGGCACCACCGCCTTGGCCACCCGTCTGTGTAGCGGCTTCGTGCCATGCACTCCCGGTACCTTGTCTCTGGCCTGCCCAGGGTCCTTCCTGCCCTCCCACCCTCGCGTGCTCCTACCTGTCTCCCCTGTGTCGAGGGACGGCAGCGCGCCGCTCCTCACTCTTCCTCGTTCCCCCCGACGACTGCTCCCTTGCAGACACTCCACATGGACGTGTGGGGCCCAGCCCGCGTCCGTGGTCAGGGTCAGGAGAGGTACTTCCTGATAGTTGTTGACGATTACTCGCGCTACACCTCGGTCTTCCCCTTGCGCACCTAGGGTGAGGTCCCTGATGTCTTGATCTCTTGGATCCGCAGAGCCCGTCTCCAGCTCAGCGAGCGTTTTCACTCGGACTTTCCTGTCCTGCGCTTGCACTCTGACAGAGGTGGTGAGTTCTCCTGCGAACTCTTGGCAGCCTACTGTGCTGAGCACAGCATTGAGCAGTCGTTCACGCTTCCGGCTTCTCCACAGCAGAATGGGGTTGCGGAGCGCCGCATTGGCCTGGTCATGGAGGTCGCCCGTACCTCCTTGATCCATGCGGCTGCCCCCCACTTTCTGTGGCCGTTTGCGGTCCGGTACGCTGCGCATCAGCTCAACCTCAAGCCCCGTGTCTCCTTGCCGGAGACCTCGCCCACGCTGATGTGGACGGGGGAGGTTGGCGATGCGTCGCGTTTCCGGGTCTGGGCGTCTCGAGGTTTTGTCCGCGATTCGTCTGCGAACAAGCTCTCCTCCCGTGCTGTTCCCTGCGTCTTCCTTGGCTTTGTCCCGGACGCGTCTGGTTGGCAGTTTTACCACGCCACCTCGCGCCGAGTCTTGCCCTCCCAGGACGTCACTTTTGACGAGTCCGTCCCCTACTACCGCCTCTTCCCCTACCGCACTGCCCCGCTCCCCCCCCCGCCTCTCTTCCTCGCGCCAGGTGCTGCTGTTGCAGACCCCCTCCCCCCTCAGGGTGCCGCACCCTCAGGTGTGTCTCAGGTAGACCCGGTTGAGCCTGTTGAGGTAGCTGTCGACTCTCGTCCTGCTGGGGATGCTGAGCCTGGGGGTGCTGAGCCTGGGGGTGTGGAGCCTGGAGGTGTGGAGCCTGGGGGTGTGGAGCTTGGGGGTGTGGGGCCTGGGGGTGTGGAGCTTGAGGGTGCTAAGCTTGGGGGTGTGGAGCCTCGTGGTGCTGAGCTGCGGAGTCTGGAGTCTGGGGGTTCTGAGTCTGGAGGTACTAGGCCTGTGAGTCCTGCACCTGGAGGAGCCCTCTCCTCGGAGCAGCTGCGTGCGTGGTACTTAGAGTACTGCAGCGTCCGGAGAGGTACCGCTCGAGTCGGACGTACTACTGGGACTGGTGCTTCTTCTCCCGTTCGGGAGCTCCCCTCCCGCGAGCGGATCCGTGAGTGGTACGAGCGGCGCTGCACTCTTCGGAGTGGCGTGCCTCGTGTTACGGACTTCGCTGCTGTTGGAGCTGCATCTGGTGCTGAGGACCCGGGCGTTGGAGCTCCTGCTGGTGCTGAGGACCCGGGCGTTGGAGCTGCTGCAGGTGCTGAGGACCCGGGCGTTGGAGCCGCTGCTGGTGCTGAGGACCCGGGCGTTGGAGCTGCTGCTGGTGCTGAGGACCCAGGCGTTGGAGCTGCCGCTGGTGCTGCGGACCCGGGCGTTGAGCTGCTACTGGTGCTGAGGACCCGAGCGTTGGAGCTGCCGCTGGTGCTGAGGACGTGGGCGCTGGAGCTGCTGCTGGTGCTGCGGACCCTGGTGCGGGTGTCCCTGCTGGCTCTGGTGTCGCTGCTCGGTCTCGGCCGTACTTTGTTCCGCTCCTTCAGCAGGTTCTTGGTCAGCTTCCTCCTCCTTTTCCTCCTCCCTCCTTAGCGTGTCCTCCGCCTGTCTAGCTGCAGTCGGAGTTACCGTCTGCCTCCTCTCTCCCTGGTCCTGCTCCTTACACTGGTCCGATTGGAGGTCTTACTGAGCGGCGTGAGCCTGCGTCTCGTCCTGCGTCGCATGAGTCTCGTCCTGGGTCGCCTGTCCGCACAGCTCTCTCTATTAGTCGAGTCCAGCGTCAGCGTCTTCCTGCTATCCCAGGCACTCACAGGATGGCGCTTCGTCCGTCCACTACTCCACAGCGTGTCCCACTGCCGTCTCCTCCTGCTTCCTCTCTTCTTGCTCTTGCTGACCCTGGGTCAGACTCTCTTCGTGCTACCAGTCCTACTGTCACCCGTCTCCTGGCTTCTGTTGTCACTGACCCTTCCTTTGAGTCTGCTGCTGCGTCTGCCTTAGTTGCTGAGCTTGTCGACTTTGCTGCTCGCTGTCGTCTAGACTACGCTGCTAGCCTACTTGCTGAGTCTGAGTCTGTCTGTCCTCCGTCCGTCGGGGGTGAGTGTGCTCTTGGCACTGACGTCCTTGAGGACAGGCAGGAGGAGTTTGAGTGCTTTGCTGCCACTTTGCCCCATCTCGTGTCCATGCTTGTTGCCCCAGAGGGAGACCCGGATGCACCAGACATCCAGACCCCACGCTCTTACGCAGAGGCGATGGCCGGTCCCTACTCCTCTCAGTGGCAGTCAGCCATGGACACAGAGATGGCTTCCTGGAAGTCCACAGGCACCTACGTCGACGAGGTTCCCCCACCTGGGGCGAACATCGTCAGTGGCATGTGGATTTTTAGGGTGAAGCGGCTGCCGGGCTCTCCGCCTGTGTTCAAGGCGCTTTACGTTGCACGAGGCTTCAGTCAGCGAGAGGGAGTTGACTTCTTCCAGACCTTCTCCCCGACCTCGAAGATGACCACTCTTCGGGTTCTGCTGCACGTTGCCGCTCAGCGTGACTACGAGCTCCACTCGCTTGACTTCAGCACTGCTTTCCTGCAGGGCAGCTTGCACGAGGAGATCTGGCTGCGCCGTCCACCTGGCTTCACTGGGTCGTTCCCTCCTGGTACCCAGTGGAGCCTCCGACGGCCAGTCTACGGTCTCCGCTAGGCGCCTCGTGAGTGGCACGACACACTGAGGACTACGCTTGCGGCTCTTGGGTTCGCGCCTTCTACTGCTGACCCGTTGCTGTTTCTACGCACCGACACCTCACTGCCGCCGCTCTACGTCGTTTTGTACGTGGACGACTTGGTCTTTGCTACTGCTGACACTGTGGCTCTCGCCCACGTGAAGTCGGAGCTGCAGAAGAGACACTCGTGCACATACCTGGGTGAACTGACAAGCTATCTTGGCTTGCGGATCACCCGGGACAGAGCACGCCGCACCATCACCTTGACTCAGTCACACATGGTGCAGCAGGTCCTTCAGCGCTTCCGCTTCACGTACTCCTCGCCTCAGCCCACTCCTCTGCCTACCGGTCACTCGCTCTCAGCTCTGCCTTCGGATGAGTCCGTAGAGCCGAGTGGCCCGTATCCAGAGCTTGTGGGTTGCCTCATGTACCTGATGACCTGCACTCGACCAGACCTTGCATACCCTCTCAGCATTCTTGCACGCTATGTCGCTCCCGGCCGTCACGGGAAGGAGCACATGGATGCAGCTAAGAGGGTGTTGCGCTACTTGTGCAGTACGTCGGGCATGGGGCTAGTGCTTGGAGGGCGAGTCCCAGTTGTTCTCACTGGGCACTCAGACGCTTCTTGGGCAGACGACCAGGCTACTCAGCGGTCGTCTCAGGGTTACACCTTCAGTCTTGGCTCTGGCTCTGTCTCTTGGCGTTCTACTCGTTCTTCTTCTGTTCTCAGCTCCAGTTGTGAGGCTGAGATCTACGCCACAGCCATGGCGGCCCAGGAGTTACGCTGGCTCACCTACTTGCTGACCGACCTTGGAGAGAAGCCTCGTTCTCCTCCAGTGCTGTATGTCGACAACAAGGCAGCCATTGCCTTGTGTGAGGAGCACTGACTGGAGCACAGAACGAAGCACATTGCTCTGCGTTACTTCCTTGCTCGAGAGCTGCAGCAGCGTGGTCAGCTTCGCCTGCGTTACGTGGCCTCTGAGGCCAACACTGCTGATGTGTTCACCAAGGTGCTTCAGCCTTGTGACCATCAGCGCTTTTGCACTCTTCTAGGCCTTGTGCCTACAGGACCTCACTTGCTTACTTCTTGAGTCTGTTTGTACTGTGATCTCTATATATATACCTGCATGTTTACTCTTGTTAGGCTGTGATCATTGTACCTTTTGCTCTATTATAAACCTGCATGTGAACTGGTCTTGTGACCACTTGCTTGTGCTCGAATTTGTGTGGTATCCTTGAGATCCACCCTGAGCTTGTTTTGCCTTGCTTTGCCTTGACTGGTCTTGTGACCCCTAGTTCTCCCCCACTTTGCCTATGGGGGTGTGTCAAACAGTATATATGTTGTGTTAGTTTAGGCTACAGTGGGTTAGCCTATAGGGGGTACACAATTCTAGGGTTAGGTACTTGTACTCATTTCACTGCTAGTTCATTCATTCCTGTTCTGTGATTCCAACAGTCATGGCTACCCCTAGTGTCCTCGCTTTTGACGCCGAGGGTCGAGCCATTGACTTTGACGTCTGGGTAGATGACATGCAGCTATTCTTACAGTGCGATAGGGCAGACGGTCTCACCCTCTTTGACCTCACCTCTGGTGCCTCTCCTGCTCCTGCTTCTTATGCTGACGCCACTGTTCGCTCACAGTGGGCCACGCGCGATGCTGCTGCACGCCTTGCTGTGCGTCGCCACCTCCCTACCTCTGAGCGTGCGAACTTTAGTCAGTTAAGAGTGCTCAGACCTTGTACGACGCTGTAGTTGCACGCTACTCCTCCCCTGCCACTGCTGCACTGAGCCGTCTCATGCTACCGTACTTCTTCCCTGACCTTGCTGCCTTTCCCACAGTCGCTGACCTCATTACGCACCTCCGCACTAGTGACACTCGCTACCGCGCTGCGCTTCCTGCTGACTTCTGCGCCAAGAACCCCCCCCCCCCCCCCCCCCCCCCCCCCCCCCCCCCCCATGTACATCACTCTCTACTACATAGTCACTCGCCTTCCTGACTCCCTTCGCATAGTCAGGGACCACTTCCTCTCAGTCTGTCCCACCACTCTCACTGTTGACCTCCTGGAGAAGTCCCTCCTAGAGGCCGAGAAGAGCATAGTCGCTGTAGGGGCCTCTCGTGGTGACCCGCGCACCCCCATCTTTGAGGGGTGTTCCCCCTCCCCCCTTCTGCCCTCTGTTGCCTCTGCTGCTGCGGCCGACCTCCTTGGTCTTGAGTCGGTCGGTGCGGCGTCTGCCCCTAGCAGGAGACGCCGCTCTAGCAGGGGCAAGGGGGGCCATGGCACTGGAGGAGCGAGCGGGGGCGGTGGAGGTGGAGGTGGAGGCGGCGGGGGGAGAGGGGGTGGCGGTGGGAGTGGAGGTGGGGGTGGAGGTGTCGGTGGCTGCAGTGGAGGCGGAGGCGGCGGCGGCGGTGGCGGTGGGAGCGGAGGTGGCGGAGGTGGTGGCGGTGGAGGAGGCGGCGGAGGCGGCGGTAGTAGCAGAGGCGGCGGAGGCGGCGGAGGCGGCGGGGGTGGCGGTGGAGGTGGTCGCAGGTCTACGCAGAGGAGTGGCTCCGGTTGTGGTCCGCGCTAGCAGCAGCAGCGCGGTCGTGAGACCTTGTCCCCTCAGCACCTCCGTGAGTGGTACACTGCACACCAGTGGGGTGGGGGTTTTGGTCCGTGCACCTACGTCCTGCGCACCGGCGAACGTGCGGGTGAGCAGTGTGGGGGTGCGCACCCCACCCAGCGCTGGTTTGGCCACCTGACGGACGCGTGGCGTCACCAGTTCCCGGAGGCCACAGAGATCCCTCGCTAGGGGGAGCTGTCTAGGGCGGGAGTTGCTATCTATGATCTTGATTTTGATGCTATCCTTTCTGCCATGTATGCTGTGTCTATTAGTAATGAGGGTGACTGTTACCGGTGTTTCCCGCCCGACCCGGGCATTGAGACTGCTGCTCTAGGTACTGGTGAGGCTGCTGCTCTAGGTGCCAGTGAGGCTGCTGCTCTAGGTGCCAGTGCGTCTGCGTCCTCAGGTGCTGGTGAGTCTGCGCTCGCAGGTACCGCGTCGGCTTCGGCCCCCCTCACCTTCACACTTCACTCAGGGGCTTCTTGCTCTTTCTTTCGAGACCGCACCACACTCACGCCACTTGGATGGCCAGTTGCAGTCTCCCTGGCAGACCCCTCTGGGGGTCTTGTCCTTTCTCACTTCTCCACTGTCCTCCCGTGTCCGGCGGCCCCCTCTGGCACCTTGTCTGGTCTTTACCTCCCCTCGTTCTCTACGAACTTGGTGAGTGGTGCTGACCTACAGGATGCGGGGGTTCACCAGTTTACTCTTGCGCGTCAGCGGGTGACCCACTGCTCGGAAGCTCGCAAAGGCCGGCACCTGGCGACGTTTACGCGTCGGCCGGGGTCGAGCCTGTACACCCCGACCACTGAGTCTCCTCCTGTCCCTGCGTCTGGTCAGGTAGCTGCGTCGGGTCAGGTGTTTGCTGCAGCGTCCAGGTCTGGTCCTGAGTCTGCCCCCTGCTCGTGTCGCCTCCTGTCTCACGAGACTCTCCTCTGGCACCAGCGCCTTGGTCACCCCTCCCTGCCTCGTCTCCGAGGCATGGCCTCCCGTGTCCTTGTCTCTGGTCTTCCCCGGTCCCTCCCTCACCTTCCTTCAGGGCCTGGCCCCACCTGCGTCCCCTGTGTCGAGGGGCGGCTGCGGGCTGCCCCTTGCTCCTCTCAGTTTCCCCCGACAGAGGCCCCGCTGCAGACGCTTCACATCAACGTGAGGGGCCCGGCCCGCGTCCGTGGACAGGGTCATGAGCGTTACTTCCTGTTGGTGGTTGACGACTACTCGCGTTACACCACAGTCTTCCCCTTGCGCAGCAAGGGTGATGTCACTGATGTGTTGATCGACTGGATCCGCGCAGCGCGTCTCCAGCCCAAGAGGAGCTTTGGCTCGGACTTTCCTGCTTTGCGTCTGCACTCTGACCGAGGCGGATAGTTCTCCTCTGGCCTTCTGCGAGCCTACTGTCATGCGCGAGGCATCCGCCAGACCTTTACGCTTCCGGACTCTCCACAGCAAAATGGGATTGCTGAGCGCCGCATTGGCATGGTCATGGACGTCGCCCGTACGTCCATGATGCATGCGGCTGCCCCCCATTTTCTGTGGCCGTTTGCGGTTCGGTACGCGGCGCATCAGATCAACCTTCACCCCAGTGTCTCCATGCCGGAGACCTCCCCGGCTTTGCTGTGGACGGAAAAGGTAGGCGATGCGTCTGCGTTCCGTGTCTGGGGATCTCGGGCGTTTGTCCGCAACTTGTCTGCGGACAAGCTGTCCCCTCGTGCTGCTCCTTGGGTCTTCCTTGGCTCCCCCCTTGACGCGCCAGGGTGGCTGTTCTACCACCCCACCTCTCGCCGTGTTCTGTCCTCCCAGGACGTCACCTTTGACGAGTCGGTCCCCTACTACCGCCTCTTCCCCTACCGCACTCCGTCCCTCCCCCCACCACCGCTCTTCCTTGTGCCAGGTCCCCCCCCGGTAGACCCCCTCCCCCCTCAGGGTCCTGCCCATTCAGGTGTGTCCCAGGTAGACGCAGTCGAGCCTGTCGAGGTTACTGGTGACTCTGGTGCTGTTGAGGGTGCTAAGCCTGGGGGTGCTCACTCTGGGGGTGCTGAGCGTGTGGGTGCTACGCCCAAGGGTGCTGAGCGTGAGGGTGCTACTACTGGGGGTGCTGAGTCTGGGGGTGCTGAGCCTGGGGGTACTACGCCTGGGGGTGCTGAGCCTGGGGGTGCTGAACCTGGGGGTGCTACGCGTGGAGGTACTGAGCCTGGGGGTGCGGAGCCTGAGGGAGCTAGGCCTGCTGGTGCTGTGCCTGGCGGTTCTCCGGGTGCTTCGTCGTGCCGAGAGCCACTCTCTCCACAGGAGCTGCGTGAGTGGTTTGCCAGGCGCTGGAGGCGAGCTGCTGGACCTAGAGGTGCTGCGGGTACTGGAGGTTCTGTTGCTGCTGAGGGAGCTTGTGCCACGGGTCTCGGAGGTGCTCGTACTGGGAGTACTGGAGCTGCTGGGCCTGCGGGTACTTCTGGAGCTGGAGCTACTGCGGGTGTTGGCGCGGAGGCTCCTGCTGTCGGTCCTCGAGGCGGTCCTGCTGGGGGTACTACTGGTGCTGCTGGAGGTACTGGAGCTGGAGCTGCTACTTGTGCTGGTGCTGCCACTGGGGGTGCTGGTGCTGTCCCTGCTGTGTCTGGAGTCGCCGCGCGGCCTCGGCCGTACTTCGTTCCGCTCCTTCAGCAGGTTCTTGGTCTCCCGTCTTCTACTGGTCCTCCTCCTCCCTTAGAGTGTCCACAGCTTGTCCCGTTGCAGTTACAGTTACAGCCGGCCTCCCCACTGCCTGCTCCGTCTCCCTACACTGGTCCTACTGGATGTCTTGCTGAGCGTCGTGAGCCTGCGTCTCGCCCTGCGTCGCCTGTCCGTGCTGCTTGTACTAGTGGTCGCAGTTCGCGTCAGCGTCCTCCTCCTGTCCCTGGCACGCACCGGATGTCTCTGCGTCCGTCCTTTGCTCCTCTGCGTGCCCCTTTGCCTTTTCCTCCTGAGTCTTGCTCTTGCCGACCCGGAGTCGGACTCTCTTCGTGCTGCGAGTCCTACTGTCATGCGTCTCCTTGCTACTGACGTCACTGACCCTTCTTTTGAGTCCACTGCTGCGTCTGCCCTAGTTGCTGAGCTTGTCGACTTTGCTGCTCGCTGTCGTCTAGACTACACTGAGCTAGTCTTGTCGCTAGGTTCAGCTAGAGGTTCTTTTGTTGCTGAGGGAGCGTCTGCCCTAGTTGCTGAGCTAGTCTTGTCGCTGAGTGTGAGTCTGTCTGTCCTCCGTCCGTCAGGGGTGAGTGTGCCCTTGGCACGGACGTCCTTGAGGACAGGCAGGAGGAGTTCCAGTGTCTGGCTGCTGCTTCACCTCATCTCGTGTCAGTACTGCTTACCCCCGAGGGACACCCGGATGCACTTGACATTCCGACTCCGCGCTCTTACGCGGAGGCCGTAGAGGGTCCCTACTCCTCTCAGTGGCAGGCAGCTATGGATGCAGAGATGGCTTCCTGGAAGTCCACAGGCACCTACGTTGACGCGGTTCCCCCACTTGGGGCGAACATCGTTAGTGGCATGTGGATCTTCAGGGTGAAGCGGCCGCCAGGTTCTCCACGTGTCTTCAAGGCGCGGTACGTGGCTCGTGGCTTCAGTCAGCGGCAGGGAGTAAACTACTTTCAGACCTTCTCTCCCACCCCGAAGAAGACCACTCTTCGGGTGCTGCTGCACATAGCTGCTCAGCGCGACTACGAGCTTCACTCTCTTGACTTCAGCACTGCTTTCTTGCAGAGTAGCCTGCATAAGGAGATCTGGCTGCGCCGCCCACCTGGCTTCACTGGGACTTTCCCTCCTGGCACCCAGTGGAGCCTCCGGCGGCCAGTCTACGGTCTCCGCCAGGCACCGCGTGAGTGGCACGACACACTGAGGACTACGCTTGCGGCTCTTGGGTTTGCTCCCTCTATTGCCGACCCGTCGCTGTTTCTGCGCACCGACACCTCTTTGTCGCCGTTCTACATCCTCGTGTACGTCGACGACTTGGTCTTTGCCACTGCTGACACTGCTGGACTCGCCCACGTGAAGTCCGAGCTGCAGAAGAGACACACGTGCACAGACCTGGGTGAACTGCGCAGCTACCTTGGCTTGCAGATCACCCAGGACAGAGCACGCCGCACCATTACCCTGACTCAGTCACACATGGTGCAGCAGGTCCTTCAACGCTTCGGCTTCACGTACTCCTCGCCTCAGGCCACTCCTCTGTCTACTCGCCACTCACTCTCAGCTCTGCCTTCGGATGAGTCCGTAGAGTCGAGTAGCCCGTACCCAGAGCTTGTTGGCTACCTCATGTACCTGATGACCTGCACACGACCTGACCTTGCATACCCTCTTAGCATTCTTGCACGCTATGTTGCTCCTGGGAGACACAGACCGGAGCTCATGACTGCAGCAAAGAAGGTGTTGCGCTACTTGTGCAGTACGTCGGGCATGGGGCTAGTGCTTGGAGGGCAGAGTCCAGTGGCCCTCACTGGGCACCCAGACGCTTCTTGGGCTGATGACCAGGCTACACAGCGGTCGTCACAGGGTTACACCTTCAGCCTTGGTTCTGGCCTTGTTTCGTGGAGGGCTACTCGCTCGTCTTCCGTTCTCGGCTCCAGTTGTGAGGCTGAGATCTACGCAGGAGCCATGGCTGCTCAGGAGCTTCGCTGGCTCACCTACCTGCTGACTGACTTTGGAGAGGTGCCTCGTTCTCCTCCAGTGCTGTACGTAGACAACAAGGCCATGCTGGCCTTGTGTCGGTAGCAGAGACTGGAGCACAGAACGAAGCACATTGCTCTTCGCTACTTTCTTGCTCGTGAGCTGCAGCAGCGTGGTCAGTTGCGACTTGCGTACATGGCCTCTGAGGCCAACACTGCTGATATCTTTACTAAGGCACTTGCGCCTTGTGATCATGAGCGCTCCTGTATTGAGCTTGGTCTTGTGCCTGCCTTGCCTCACTTGCTCACTTCTTGACCTTGCTTGTACTGTCACATATATATACTCCTGCACTTGCTTGTTTAGCCTTTTATATATATATATGTGCTCCTGCATGTGAACTGGCCTTCTGGCTTTGAACTTGTGCTCGGAATGTGTGGTGACTTTGTGATCCACCCTGAGCTTTGCTTTGTTCTGCTTGACTGGTCTTGTGACCCCTTGTTCTCTTCCACTTTGCCTATGGGGGTGTGTCAATTCATAATGTTCTGTAGGCTGTAGTGAGGTAGCCTATATGGGGTACACATTTCTAGGGTTGCATATTTGTACCACATTCCATTCCTTAGCCACTCATTCTCATTTCAATTCTCACAACGGGATGAAAAATAGGAGGCCGCGCGCCCCGTGGCGCGCGACATAGAGTAGGGCAGCGGAAGCAGCAGTAGGGCCCACAGGTCGGGAGCGTGAGTGCTCTGAAACCATGTGAGAATAGTAGGGATAGTTAGGAGCCATAGCTTGGTGAGCCCTAGCTAGGCAAGTGAAAGTTTAGGCAAAGAAGGAGGTTTCACTAGCAGCAATGAGGATACATATAGCAAACCCTAGATGGGTTGTACTCGCTATAGAGCACCCCACTACAGGCTAGAGAATAACATTCTGATAGGAATGTGCATTCAGTTTGCACTTCTATATAAAGCTGAAGAATCAATCCCCTTCGAGAAAAAAAGGCTGAAATATCAGTCTCTCTAAAATCTGAACATAGAGAAATCAGGGTAGGTACAAAAAATACCCTGAAAATCAGGAGTTTCAGGGTTTTTTTCTTGATATTTGAGGGCTTGGACCCTAGGGTCTTATGCTAAATCCCTAAAAATATGGGGGGGGGGGGGGGGGGGGGGGGCTGGGGGGGTCTTAACAAAGGAAAAAAAAAATAGTACCCGGGTCTTTTCATATGGCATATTTTTTTTAGTGTTTTATGTTGGGCTGAAAAGCCCTTAGGATCTTTGTAGGACTAAACTCTGAGTAGGAACAATGTAATAGCGGAAGCGCTTAATGATAAGTGTGATAAGTGTGTAAATAGTAGGAACAACTCTGGTTCTACCTTGCGCTAGTATGTGGGGGCAAAGTAGATTGATTAAAACAAGAGGATACAAGGTTTTAGGGGAGTACAAGGAATATGAAGAGATACAGTAAAATAACTCTTTTACTGTTGCTGTTGCGGTTCGATACAGTGACGACTCGGGCAACTGCTCAATTACGAGTCAGTTGTTTGTCCTTGCTGTCGTGCTATACTTGTCAGGTCAAAGGTCGCTGACCTTTGACTTTCGCGTAACCTCCAGCGGTTTCTTCACTCAACCTCCAAGTGTTGACTCGCCGATGCTTCACTGTATTTCGCTTCGTTTACCACTTAGTGCTTCGACACGATAGAGGCGCTTAAATCACTTGTTTCCAACACTCCCCTTCGCTTTTGGAGTGTCGTTGCTGGTGACGTGGCCTTGTCCAATCAGCAGCATGCAGTACTCAAAATTCTGCTTGCCAAGCCTTTTGGTCAAGTAATCAGCTGCCATCTCAGACGTGGGGCAGTAAGACAGCTCGAGTCTGCCCTTCTCGATCTCGTCCTTCATGAAGAAATATCGCAGGGCTGTCAGAACATCATAGCTTATGCATTTTGTGTAGGCTGTAGTGGGGTAGCCCGTAAGGGGTACAACCCAATCAGGGTTAGTACTTGTACCCAACTCTTTCATAGTTCATTCATTCTCATTCTAGTTTTCTCATGGTATCAGAGCAGGTTCCCTCGTAGGAACTGTTCATAGGGCCCACCGATACGATTTTTTTTTCCTGCCCGGAGCGCACTCAGCCCTTGCCCTAGTCGCGCTCCCCCTTTCTCGACCTTGTCGCCCTCGCGGCCCCCATCCCGTCGCGTCGCCCTAGCGGCTGCGTCGCGCCGCCCTAGCGACCCCGTCGCCTACCCCTGCGGCCCCGGCGCCGCCCTTCCCGGCCCCGATCCGCCGCCCTAGCGGCCCCGTAGCCTTCCCCGCGGCCCCGGCCCCTGTTACCGGTGTTTTCCGCCCGACCCGGACATTGAGACTACTGCTCTAGGTGCTAGCGAGGCTGCTGCTCTAGGTGCTGGTGAGTCTGCGCTCTCAGGTACTGCGTCGGCTTCGGCCTCCCACACCTTCACACTTGACTCGGGGGCTTCTCGCTCCTTCTTTCGAGACCGCACCACACTCACGCCGCTTGGTCGGCCAGTTGCAGTCTCTCTAGCAAACCCCTCTGGGGGTGCTGTCCTTGCTCACTTCTCCACTGTCCTCCCGTGTCCGGCGGCCCCCTCTGGCACCCTGTCAGGGCTTTACCTCCCCTCGTTCTCTACAAACTTGGTGAATGGAGCTGACCTACAGGATGCGGGGGTTCACCAGTTCACGCCTGCGAGTTAGCGGGTGACCCACTGCACGGACGCTCGGACAGGCCGACACCTGGCCACGTTCACACGTCGGCCGGGGTCGAGCCTGTACACAATGACCACTGCGTCTCCTCCAGTCACTGCGTCTAGTCAGGTAGCTGCGTCGGGTCAGGTGTTTGCTGTAGCGTCCAGGTCTGGTCCTGAGTCTGCCCCCTGCTCGTGTCGCCTCCTGTCTCACGAGACTCTCCTCTGGCACCACCGCCTTGGTCACCCCTCCCTGCTTCGCCTCTGAAGCATGGCCTCCCGTGTCCTTGTCTCTGGTCTTCCCCGGTCCCTCCCTCCTCTTCCTCCGGGGCCTGGTCCTACCTGCGTCCCCTGTGTCGAGGGGCGGCAGCGGGCTGCCCCTCACTCCTCCCAGTTTCCTCCGACAAAGGCCCCGCTGCAGACGCTTCACATTGACGTGTGGGGCCCGGCCCGCGTCCGTGGACAGGGTCAAGAGCGCTACTTCCTGCTGGTGGTTGACGACTACTCGCGTTACACCACAGTCTTCCCCTTGCGCAGCAAGGGTGATGTCACTGAGGTGTTGATTGACTGGATCCGCGCAGCTCGTCTCCAGCTCAGGCAGAGCTTCGGCTCGGACTTTCCTGTTCTGCGTCTGCAATCTGACAGAGGCGGAGAGTTCTCTTATAGCCTTTTGCGAGCCTACTGTCGTGCACGAGGCATCCGCCAGACCTTCACGCTTCCGGACTCTCCACAACAAAATGGGATTGCTGAGCGCCGCATTGACATGGTCATGGACGTCGCTCGTACGTCCATGATGCATGCGGCTGCCCCCCATTTTCAGTGGCCGTTTGCGGTCCGGTACGCGGCGCATCAGATCAACCTTCAGCCCAGGGTCTCCATGCCAGAGACCTCCCAAGCTTTGCTGTGGACGGGGAAGGTTGGCGATGCGTCTGCGTTCCGTGTCTGGGGATCTCGGGCGTTTGTCCTTGACTTGTCTGCGGACAAGCTATCTCCTCGTGCTACTCCTTGCGTCTTCCTGGGTTTCCCCCCTGACGTGCCAGGGTGGCAGTTCTACCACCCCACCTCTCGCCGTATTCTGTCCTCCAAGGACGTCACGTTCGACGAGTCGGTCCCCTACTACCGTCTCTTCCCCTACCGCACTCTGTCCCTCCCCCCGCCACCGCTCTTCCTTGTGCAAGGTCCCCCCCCGGTAGACCCCCCCCCCCCCCTCAGGGTCCTGCCCCTTCAGGTGTGTCCCAGGTAGACGCTGTTGAGCCCGTTGAGGTCGCTGATGACTCTGGTGCTGACTCTGGGGGTACTGAGCGTGTGGGTGCTACGCGTGGGGGTGCTAAGCCTGAGAGTACTACGACTGTGGGTGCTGAGCCTGGGGATGCTGAATTTGGGGGTGCTGAGCCTGGGGGTGCTACGCCTGGGAGTGCTGAGCCTGTGGGTGCTAAGCCTGGGGGTGCTCCGCCTGGAGGTGCTGAGCCTGGGGGTGCGGAGCCTGAGGGGGCTGGGCCTGCTCGTGTGGCGTCTGGCGGTTCTCCGGGTGCTTCGTCTCACCGGGAACCACTCTCTCCACATGAGCTGCGTGAGTGGTTTACCCGGCGCTGGAGGTGAGCTGCTGGGACTCGAGGTGCTGCGGGTACTGGAGGTTTTACTGCTGCTGAGGGTGCTAGTGCCGCGGGTCCCGGAGGTGCTCGTACTGGGAGTACCAGAGCTGCTGGGCCTGCGGGTGCTTCTGGAGCGGGAGCTGCTGCGGGGGTTGGCGCGGAGGTTACTGCTGTCGGTCGTGGAGGCGGTCCTGCTGGGGGTGCTACTAGTGCTACTGGAGGTACTAGAGCTGGAGGTGCTGCTGGTGCTGGTGCTGCCGCTAGGGGTACTGGTGATGTCCCTGCTGTGTCTGGAGTCGCCGCGCGGCCTCGGCCGTACTTCGTTCCGCTCCTTCAGCAGGTTCTTGGTCTCCCGCCATCTACTAGTCCTCCTCCTCCCTTAGAGTGTCCACAGCCTGTCCCGTCGCAGTTACAGTTACAGCCGGCCTCCCCACTGCCTGCTCCTTCTCCCTACACTGGTCCTACTGGAGGTCTTGCTGAGCGTCGTGAGCCTGCGTCTCGCTCTGCGTCGCCTGTCCGTCCTGCTCGCACTAGTGGTGGCGGTTCGCGTCAGCGTCCTCATCCTGTCCCTGGCACGCACCGGATGTCTCTGCGTCCGTCCTTTGCTCCTCTGCGTGCCCCTTTGCCTTCCCCTCCTGAGTCCTCTCTTCCTGCTCTTGTCGACCCGGAGTCGGACTCTCTTCGTGCTGCCAGTCCTACTATCACACTTCTCCTTGCTACTGTTGTCAGTGACCTTTCCTTTGAGTCCACTGCTGCGTCTGCCCTAGTTGCTGAGCTCGTCGACTTTGCTGCTCGCTGTCGCCTAGACTACGCCGCCAGTCTTGTTGCTGAGTCTGAGTGTGCCCTTGGCACGGACGTCCTTGAGGACAGGCAGGAGGAGTTCCAGTGTTTGGCTGCTGCTTCACCTCATCTCGTGTCTGTACTGCTTAACCCTGAGGGAGACCCGGATGCACTTGACATCCCGACTCCGCGCTCTTACACGGAGGCGATAGAGGGTCCCTACTCCTCTCAGTGGTAGGCAGCTATGGATGCAGAGATGGCTTCCTGGAAGTCCACAGGCACCTACGTTGATGCTGTTCCCCCTCCTGGAGCGAACATCGTCCGTGGCATGTGGAATTTCAGGGTGAAGCGGCCGCCGGGTTCTCCGCCTGTCTTCAAGGCGCGTTACGTGGCTCGTGGCTTCAGTCAGCGGCACGGAGTTGACTACTTTCAGACCTTCTCTCCCACCCCGAAGATGACCATTCTTCGGGTACTGCTGCACATAGTTTCTCACCGTGACTACGAGCTTCAGTCTCTTGACTTCAGCACTGCTTTCCTGCAGAGCAGCCTGCACGAGGAGAACTGGCTGCGCCGCCCACTTGGCTTCACTGGGACTTTTCCTCCTGGCACCTAGTGGAGCCTCTGGCGGCCAGTCTACGGTCCCCGCCAGGCACCGCGTGAGTGGCACGACACACTGAGGACTACACTTGCAGCTCTTGGGTTTGCTCCCTCTACTGCCGACCCGTCGCTATTTCTGCGCATCGACACTTCTCTGCCGCCGTTCTACATCCTCGTGTACGTCGACGACTTGGTCTTTGCCACAGCTGACACTGCTGGACTCGCCCACGTGAAGTCCGAGCTGCAGAAGAGATACACGTGCACAAACCTGGGTGAATTGCGCAGCTACCTTGGCTTGCAGATCACCTGGGACAGAGCACGCCGCACCATCACCCTGACTCAGTCACACATGGTGCAGAAGGTCCTTCAGTGCTTCGGCTTCACGTACTCCTCGCCTCAGGCCACTCCTCTGCCTACTCGCCACTCGCTCTCAGCTCTGCCTTCGGATGAGTCCGTAGAGTCGAGTGGCCCGTACCCAAAGCTTGTTGGCTGCCTCATGTACCTGATGACCTGCACTTGACCTGACCTTGCATACCCTCTTAGCATTCTCGCACGCTATGTTGCTCCTGGGAGACACAGAGCGGAGCACATGGCTGCAGCAAAGAGGGTGTTGCGCTACTTGTGCAGTACGTCGGGCATGGGGCTAGTGCTTGGAGGGCGAAGTCCAGTGGTCCTCACTGGGCACGCAGATGCTTCTTTGGCTGACGACCAGGCTACGCAGCGGTTGTCACAAGGTTACACCTACAGCCTTGGTTCCGGCTCTGTTTCGTGGCGGGCTACTCGCTCGTCTTCTGTTGTTGGCTCCAGTTGTGAGGCTGAGATCTACGCAGGAGCCATGGCTGCTCAGGAGCTTCGCTGGCTCACCTACCTGCTGACTGACCTTGGAGAGCCGCCTCGTTCTCCTCCATTGCTGTATGTAGACAACAAGGCCATGCTGGCCTTGTGTCGGGAGCAGCGACTGGAGCACAGAACGAAGCACATTGCTCTTCGCTACTTTCTTGCTCGTGAGCTGCAGCAGCGTGGTCAGCTGCGTCTTGCGTACGTGGCCTCTGAGGTCAACACTGCTGATATCTTCACCAATGCGCTTGCGCCTTGTAATCATCAGCGCTTCTGTACTCAGCTGGGTCTTGTGCCTGCCTTGCCTCACTTAGTCACCTCTTGATCTTGTTTGTACTGTTACATATATGTATACACCTGCTCTTGCTTGTCTAGCTTTCTATATATATATGTACTCCTGCATGTGAACTGGCCTTGTGGCCTTGAACTTGTGCTCGGAATGTGTGTTGATTTTGTGATCCACCCTGAGCTTGCTTTGCTTTGCTTGACTGGTCTTGTGACCCCTTGTTCTCCCCCACTTTGCCTATGGGGGTGTGTCAGAACATCATAGCTGATGCATTTCGTGTAGGCTGTAGTGGGGTAGCCCATAAGGGGTACAACCCAATTAGGGTTAGTACTTGTACCCAACTCTTTCATAGTTCATTCATTCTCATTCTAGTTTTTTCAAGGGCGATGTGCTTCGTCCTGTTCGCGAATCCGTTTTTGTTCGCGATGCGAATTGCAGACTGGTTGTCGCAGAATGGAGAGAAGGGCTAGTTTCTTATCTTCGAGCAGTTTGCAAAGGTAAAGTCCTTCCTTGATGGCTGAGCAGAGTGCAATATATTATGCTTTAGCTGGGGAGAGAGCAATTAGTTCCTGCTTGCTTGACTGCCATGAGATAGGCCCGATAGGCTCGAGTCGGTAAATATTTCCGGTGCACGAGCGCCTGTTGTCAGAGTCGCCGGTGTAATCAGCGTCGACGTAGCCGATTAGTTTAGGCGCTGTAGTTCCAGTCTTGTAGTAAGTTAGTCCGATCGTCGGGGTGCTGACGAGGTAGTGTAGTGCGCGGTCGAGCTCCGCCATGTGCTCTGCTTGAGGTTTCTTGAGGTAAGTAGCGAGTTGGCTTGCGGAGTACGATAGATCCGGTCAGCAGGTGACGGCTGCGAAGAGCAGACATCCTAGTTTTCGTTGGTAGTCGCATATGCCAGCAGGTTTGAGTAGAGCGGAGCTTTCCTTGTGATTTCTGGTGGTGTAGCGATATGGCGTAAAGATGGCGGTCGGGGAGAGTCCGAAACGTTTGGCGATGGTGTCGGCGTATTTCGCGGTGCTGAGATAGATCGCGCCTTCCTCTTCCTGGATGTTGAGGCCGAGGTATTGCGTGTCGGTCGATGACACAGTGAGAGTGAGGTCCTGCTGTAGCTCCCCTTCAAACCAAGTAGTGACGCTGTAAGTCGAGCCGATGTAGACCAGATCGTCCACGTAGACGATGAGCAAAATGTAGTCGTCACCTTAAGTGAGCCGATACATGCCCAGGTCGTGCGGTAGTTGGCGGAATCCGATGCGGATAAGTCTAACGTGTAGGTACTGTTGCCACAGTCTCGGGGCCAGTTTAATGCTGTACAGGAAGCCTCAGTCTCAGCAGCTGACAGACTTGGTTGGGCTCTCCGTTGGAGCCGTGTGGAAGTTCGACGAAGATTTTGGCGTCAACAGGTGCGTAGAGAAATGCATTGGCGACGTCAATTTGCGGCAGCTTCTTCTTCTTCATGGCGACGACCGCCAGGAGAATTCAAAGCGAAGTGTGTCGGATAACTAAGGCGAACGTCTCGGTGAAATCACGTCCGTACTCTTGGTCGAAACCGCGCCCGACCCAGCGCGCCTTAAACTTGTCGATGGTGCCGTCTGCCTTTGTCTTCACACGAAACCCATTTTCCGGTGAGTACCGTTTTGTTGCGTGCCACGCCGATGGGAACGACTTTCCAGGTGTTCCGTTCTTCCAGTGCTTTCAGTTCCTTGTCTATGGCTTTGCGCCACTTTTCCTTATGCTCCCCCCCCAGAGCTTGCTGAATGTTGGTGTAAGGGCCTAATAAACTCAAGCTATAAAGACTTTATCAAACTTAAAACCTCTCCTCGGGGTCACCTCCAAGGGTCCTTGGGTGACTGGTACAAGACCAGCCCCTATCCTCGGGTCCGAGTTTGTAGAGAGAGGGATCAAGAGGGACTTAGTCAAAACAGCAAGAGTACCTTGAACGTTGCGCAGCGTATCGTGCAGACCGTCAATCGGATTAAGCTGAGAATTTCCTATATCGAAGCTCACTCTAAGACCTTTAAAATAAGCCAAGTTGCCTTGCGAAAAGTTCTGCCATTACGAAGTTATGGCTCGGACAGCATTAGCCTAGCGTTGGAGTGCTAGCGTACTAGCGTTGACTCGGGTAGCATTCCGCCGTTGCACCGCGTAGAAAGGAAATTCCAGCAAGGAAGGAATTCGCTTGAATCAATTTCACTATATCCAGGTACAAACAGAGAAATAATAAAAAGTTCTAGCTAGCAAGGACCTTGGGAATAAACCTGGGAACAACCAAGGATGATCCCAAATAATTCCAAGCAACAGAACCAACCTGGCTGGACAAAACAGCAGGTGGTAGGTTGGTAAACAACCTCTGGTTCTGTTTTTCCAACCTGGGAAAACAACAACCAGGTTCAGGTCCTAAAATCAGAACCTGTTTTGTCTTTGCCCAACCAGCCAAATGCTGGTTCCGCTGGTTTCCCCTGGCCCTGTAGCATGCAGATATAGACAAACAACATCCAACCTTCACATAAATTGTACCCCTATAGTGCCTGCCCTGCTACACTATAGTCAACCAAACAAAACAGTACAATTTCGAGTTGGATAGAACTGAATCTGCGCAATAAAGTAAGCCGAACCGCAAAGCTTCCATCTTGGGTTCCTTAGCGAGCTCGTCCTTTCTGCTTGTACTGTTCATAGCGCATACAATGTTATGCCGAAGCGCACAATGCGCGAGTACCTGCAAATGCTTCAAGCGAAAATTGCGAAAGCAAACAAACACACGAACATTCCATTCATACCCAAATGCATTCGCACACGCATACTCGTACAAACAGACGGCAGGATGTCGTGCAATGTGAATTTGCACCCAACACACTCCCCCTCAGCGTGCCGGCTGCATCCCCATCATTCCATACTAGTTCATGCTCATTCCACTCATGCGCACACAACGCCAATGAGGCTCATCTTCAAGCCTCTTGGTGAGGAAGTCTGTGTTGTTGAGGATCCATCACTTTGAGAACTTATGACGAACTCATTACTCAACTAAACGCAAATCCGCTTGGTAGGATTGTGCGCCTTAGGCTTAGCTACCATCTCCAAGTTGAACCTGTCGATAAGATGGTCTAGAGACTGAGAACCATATAAAAACGTCCAGCAACCGCATGACTTGAAATGGTAGAGAAAGAGAAGCATGTAGGCATAGAAAGTTGGAGTTGGGGACTCCAAGAGAACCATGAGAGAGAAGGGGTTCTCCAAGAGCTAGGGAAGGATGGTAGGAACCTTCCTAGCAGCAAGGATGCAACCCTCATCATGAGGTCCTTGAGGTGTCACATGCAAAATCCAATCTAGTTGGATTTTGCCTAGGTGTTGCAACATTTGCAACCCATGCTAGAAACTTCTAGCCACTTCAATCCAAAAGTCAAAGTTGCCTTCCCTAACCACCCAACCAAAGATCCCTTTATAGTCATGTCCCAAGTAATCACCCAAATTAGATATATCCCAAAAAGGTAATAAGAAATCTTGTAACTTGAGCGATCTTGGTCGGAATAAGGCGATCTTGGTATCGTTAGAAAGCTCTGGATTTCTCCTGCATGATCAAGCATTTAAACTTGGAAAAAAAACACAGAGACGAAAATATCCAACAGCCATGCATAATGACATATGCTCATGCAAATCATGCAAGCACAAATAGCACGAGCACTCGGCAGGACGTTAGGATGACATGCACTCTGAATGACGTGCATCCAACAGTCTGTTGGCTGCTGGTGAGTCTTGATGTAGATCGGATTCACCGTCCCCCTCTTCACCTCCTTACGCAACCAGTGCCACTTGATACGCATGTGCTTGTTCAGCCCATGAAGCACATCGTTCCTGGCCATCCCAAGAGCTCCCTTGCTATTACAAAACAGCGGTGTAGCAACCTTTTGCTCTTGGCCAATCTCCTCTAACAGCCTCCTCAGCCAAATCACCTGCTTCATCCCATGGAACATCGCCATGTACTCTGATTCCACAGAAGAGAGTGCCGTCTCCGTCTGCTTCTTTGACCTCCAACTACGCAGATGCATCCTCCCACTGATGAGGAATCCTCCTTCTCAGAGGCCCACGTAGCATCGGTAAAGCAAGTGAGAAAGACCTTGCCTTCTCCAAGCCTCTCCCCCTTCTCTTTCAGCACCTCAACCCCTTTCTGCTTCACCTGTGCAGATGCGGAGTATTGAACTCCAATGCTTGGGTGAGAGTTTAGATACTTCACAACACGCTCAGCTGCATCCACCTTCTCCTCTGATGGATTCTGCACCACCCTAGCGAGCTGCCCAACCGAGAAAGAGATGTCGGGTCTCGTGTGAACTGCTGCATACAAGAGGCTGCCCACCAAGGACTGAAATAGCTGCTGCTCCTCGGCTTCAACCCCTTCATCCTCTGCAGCTTTCACAAGCTTGAATTCTGCTCTCACCGGAGTTGCAACCTTCATTCTCAATTCCTTACTTCTCCCCAAGCTCCTTGATGAACTTCTCCCGGTGCAGCATCAACCACCTGTGATCCAGATCCCTCTCCATGTGCATCTCGAGGTAGTACTTTACCTCCCCAAGGTTCTTGCACTTGAAGTTCTCCATCAGCTGCTGCTGCACCTTCTGGATCTCCTTCATGCTGCTGCTAAAGAGAAGAATGTCGTCCACATAGACCAGAATCAGCACCAGCTTCTCCCCCTCCCCCTTGAGAAAGAGGCTCTCATCATAGCTGCTGGTCCTGACTCCCATCTCCTCTAAAACAGCTGCCAACTTCTGGTACCAGCAGCGTGGCGCCTGCTTTGAACCGTAGATCGACTTTTTCAGCTTGCACACCCTGCCCGTACCATCCTCATACCCAGGTGGCTGCGTCATGTACACATCCTCCCCTAAAATCCCATTGAGGAATGCCGTTGATATATCCATCTGAATGATGAATTTTCCACTAACGGTTGCATCTGCCAACAAGACCTCATTGAAGTCCCGCTTCTCCTTCTGCATAAACCCCTTAGCCACCAACCTACTCTTGTAGATGGTGACCTGCCCCTTGTCGTCAGTCTTGATCCTTAGCACCCACTTGCATTGTACCGCTTTCTTTCCCTCAGGCAGCACCACTAGTTCCCAAGTCCCATTCTCGAGCAGGCTCTGGTACTCAGCATCCCTAGAAGCTAGCCATTTGTCCCTATCTGGTCCAGCTAATGCCTCCTCCATGCTAGCTGGTTCCTCTGGTGCAGGGGCAAGAAAACATTACGCAGGCTCATCCTCCTCATCCGGGTCATAGCCATGCGGTAGAATCAGCAATGCCTCCTCGGTCCCAAGCTGCTGCTCAGCTACATCAGCTCCTGCAGTCAACTTCTTAGTAGCCATACGGGTACGTCTTGGCCTGGAGACGGGTGTCTTCCATCCCTTCATAACGACACCCTTCGGCTTCTTAGTTTTCCCCTGCTGCTGCTCTTTCCCCTCAGATCCAGCAGCTCCACATGTGCCAGTCTCCACATCATTTTCTCCACCAGCAGGTGCCTCCTGTACCTTCTTTTTATCACCACCCTCTGCAGCTGCCTCCTCTCCCTCCTCCCACACACTAGGAGTCAGGTCCAGCTGCATGGTGATCTGCTCCATTTGCTGGGACACCCTGGCCTTCGGTTGTTTCTCCCAGCTCCCATACATCATGCCCTCAACAAACTTCACATCCCTGCTGTCAAACAACACACCTTTGGAAGGTTCCCACAGCAGCCATCCCTTGCTCTCAGCAGCCAGCCCCAAATGCACACACCAGATTGCACTCGCCCCCAACTTACTGCGGTAGGTCTTGGGGACGTGGGCGACTGCCATGCAACCGAACACCCTCAGTATGTCCACCGGCGGCTTCCTCCCAAGCCACCTCTCCAACGGCACCCATGAGTCATCCCCAACCTTTGTGAGTACCCTGTTCCTAGCGACGGTAGCGTGCCGAACAGCATGGGGCCACATCAATTTGCCCAGCCCAGATTCTATGAGCAGCGCCCTAGCTATTTCCAGAATTGTCTGGTTCGCCCGTTCTGCTACACCGTTAGACTGTGGGGTGTAAGCCGTGGTCAGCTCCCTCTGGATGCCCTGCTTCTTGAGCCAGGCCGTCATCTCAGCTCCAAGGAACTCACCACCCCGATCTGTCCTAATCCGCTTCACCACACACTCCGCTTGCTTCTCCACAAACGGCAGCCAATCGTCCCGAATCGTAGAGGCGGCGTAATCTTTCTGCTTCGGTGGATACGCCCACATTAGCCTGCTCCAGTCATCCACTATGGTTAGGAAGTACTGCTCCCCCTTGTGCCCTTGCACTTGCAGCGACCCTACCAAGTCCATGTGGACCAGCTCCAACGGCTTTTTGCTCCTGCCAGCCACACTATGGAAGGGGAAACGGGTGAACTTTGAAAGGAGGCAAATTTCACAGTTATCATCGGGTGGTTGTCCGTTCTGCTTCAAGCTCTTAACGGCTCCATCCTTCTCCAGCTGCTTCAGCAAAGGCATTGCCAGATGCCCCAAACGTCGGTGTGCAGTTGCCCAATCCGTCTCCCCAGATCTGGCCGACACTTTCACACCAACCCCTCCAATGGCGTTGCACTCCCCCTCGGATGCAGACCCCTCTCCAGCCTGCCCCCCACTGTGCCACGCCAGCGCCGGCAGCTGCCACATAGATCTTGTTGGTGTAAGGGCCTAATAAACTCAAGCTATTAAGACTTTATCACACTTAAAACCTCTCCTCGGGGTCACCTCCAAGGGTCCTTGGGTGCCTGGTACAAGACCAGCCCCTATCCTCGGGTCCGAGTTTGTAGAGAGAGGGATCAAGAGGGACTTAGTCAAAACAGCAAGAGTACCTTGAACGTCGCGCAGCGTATCGTGCAGACCGTCGATCGGATTAAGCTGAGAATTTCCTATATCGAAGCTCACTCTAAGAGCTTTAAAATAAGCCAAGTTGCCTCGCGAAAAGTTCTGCCATTACGAAGTTATGGCTCGGACAGCGTTAGCCTAGCGTTGGAGTGCTAGCGTACTAGCGTTGACTCGGGTAGCATTCCGCCGTCGCACCGTGTAGAAAAGAAATTCCAGCAAGGAAGGAATTCGCTTGAATCAATTTCACTATATCCAGG
Source organism: Closterium sp. NIES-65 (assembly GCA_948144175.1). Taxonomy (NCBI): domain Eukaryota; kingdom Viridiplantae; phylum Streptophyta; class Zygnematophyceae; order Desmidiales; family Closteriaceae; genus Closterium; species Closterium sp. NIES-65. Next base: position 1,707,141 of record CANXME010002078.1, on the reverse strand, counting down.
TACAAACAGAGAAGGAATAAATAGTTCTAGCTAGCAAGGACCTTGGGAATGAACCTGAGAACAACCAGGGATCATCCCAAATAATTCCAAGCAACAGAACCAACCTGGCTGGACAAAACAGCAGGTGGTAGGTTGGTAAACAACCTCTGGTTCTGTTTTTCCAACCTGGGAAAACAACAACCAGGTTCAGGTCCTAAAAACAGAACCTGTTTTGTCTTTGCCCAACCAGCCAAATGCTGGTTCCGCTGGTTTCCCCTGGCCCTGTAGCATGCAGATACAGACAAACAACATCCAACCTTCACCTAAATTGTACCCCTATAGTGCCTGCCCTGCTACACTATAGTCAACCAAACAAAACAGTACAATTTCAAGTTGGATAGAACTGAATCTGCGCAATCATGTAAGTTGAACCGCAAAGCTTCCATCTTGGGTTCCTTTGCGAGCTCGTCCTTTCTGCTTCTACTGTTCATAGCGCGTACAATGTTATGCCGAAGCGCACATTTTGCGAGTACCTGCAAATGCTTCAAGCGAAAATTGCGAAAGCAAACAAACACACAAACATACCATTCACACGCAAATGCATTCGCACACGCATACTCGTACAAACAGACGGCAGGATGTCGTGCAATGTGAATTTGCACCCAACACACTCCCCCTCAGCCTGCCGGCTGCATCCCCATCATTCCATACTAGTTCATGCTCATTCCACTCATGCGCACACAACGCCAATGAGGCTCATCCGCAAGCCTCTTGGTGAGGAAGTCTGCTGGCTGCTGGTGAGTCTTGATGTAGATCGGATTCACCGTCCCCCTCTTCACCTCCTTACGCAGCCAGTGCCACTTGATACGCATGTGCTTATTCAGCCCATGAAGCACAGCGTTCCTGGCCATCCCAAGAGCTCCCTTGCTATCACAAAACAGCGGCGTAGCAATCTTTTGCTCCTGGCCAATCTCCTCTAATAGCCTCCTCAGCCAAATCACCTCCTTCACCCCATGGAACATCGCCATGTACTCTGATTCCACGGAAGAGAGTGCTGTCTCCGTCTGCTTCTTGGACCTCCAACTAACAGGTCCTCCCCCTACTACGCAGATGTATCCTCCCACAGATGAGGAATCTTCTTTTTCAGAGGCCCACGTAGCATCGGTAAAGCAAGTGAGAAAGAGCTTGCCTTCTCCAAGCCTCTCCCCCTTCTCTTTCAGCACCTCAACCCCTTTCTGCTTCACCTGCGCAGATGCGGAGTATTGAACTCCAATGCTTGGGTGAGAGTTCAGGTACTTCACCACACGCTCAGCTGCATCCACCTGCTCCTCTGATGGATTCTGCACTACCCTAGCCAGCTGCCCAACCGAGAAAGAGATGTCGGGTCTCGTGTGAACTGCTACATACAAGAGGCTGCCCACCAAGGACTGAAATTGCTGCTGCTCCTCGGCTTCAACCCCTTCATCCTCTGCAGCTTTCACAAGCTTGAATTCTGCTGGCAGGGGAGTTGCAACCTTGCGCTCATTCTCAATTCCGTACTTCTCCCCAAGCTCCTTGATGAACTTCTCCTGGTGCAGCTTCAACCACCTGTGATCCAGATCCCTCTCCACGTGCATCCCGAGGTAGTACTTTACCTCCCCAAGGTTCTTGCACTTGAAGTTCTCCATCAGCTGCTGCTGCACCTTCTGGATCTCCTTCATGCTGCTGCTAAAGAGAAGAATGTCGTCCACATAGACCAGAAACAGCACCAGCTTCTCCCCCTCCCCCTTGAGAAAGAGGCTCTCATCACAGCTGCTGGTCCTGAATCCCATCTCCTCTAAAACAGCTGCCAACTTCTGGTACCAGCAGCGTGGCGCCTGCTTCAAGCCGTAGATGGACTTTTTCAGCTTGCACACCCTGCCCGTACCATCCTCATACCCAGGTGGCTGCGTCATGAACACCTCCTCCTCTAAAATCCCATTGAGGAATGCCGTTGATATATCCATCTGGATAATGAACTTCCCACCAACGGCTGCATCTGCCAACAAGACACGAATGGTAGGGGGTTTGGCAGTGGGAGCAAAGATCTCATTGAAGTCCCGCTTCTCCTTCTGCATAAACCCCTTAGCCACCAACCTACTCTTGTAGATGGTGACCTGCCCCTTGTCGTCAGTCTTGATCCTTAGCACCCACTTGCATTGTACCGCTTTCTTTCCCTCAGGCAGCACCACTAGTTCCCAAGTCCCATTCTCCAGAAGGCTCTGGTACTCAGCATCCCTGGAAGCTAGCCATTTGTCCCTATCTGGTCCAGCTAATGCCTCCTCCATGCTAGCTGGTTCCTCTGGTGCAGGGGCAAGAAAACAGTACGCAGGTTGATCCTCCTCATCCGGGTCATAGCCATGCGGTAGAATCAGCAATGCCTCCTCGGTCCCAAGCTGCTGCTCCGCTACATCAGCTCCTGCAGTCAGCTTCTTAGTAGCCATACGGGTACGTCCTGGCCTGGAGACGGGTGTCTCCCATCCCTTCATAATAACACCCTTCGGCTTCTTAGTTTTCCCCTGCTGCTGCTCTCCTCCCTCGGATCCAGCAGCTCCACTAGTGCTACCGCTAATCTCCACACCATCACCTCCACCAGCAGGTGCCTCCTGCACCTTCTCTTTATCACCACCCTCTGCAGCTGCCTCCTCTCCCTCCTCCCACACACTAGGAGTCAGGTCCAGCTGCATGGTAATCTGCTCCATCTGCTGGGACACCCTGGCCTCCGGCTGTTTCTCCCAGCTCCCATACATCATGCCCTCAACAAACTTCACATCCCTGCTGTCAAACAACACACCCTTGGAAGGCTCCCACAGCAGCCATCCCTTGCTCTCAGCTGCCAGCCCCAAATGCACACACCAGATTGCACTTGCCCCCAACTTACTGCGGTAGGTCTTGGGGACGTGGGCGACTGCCATGCAACCGAACACCCTCAGCATGTCCACCGGCGGCTTCCTCCCAAGCCACCTCTCCAACGGCACCCACGAGTCATCCCCAACCTTTGTGAGTACCCTGTTCCTAGCGACGGTAGCGTGCCGAACAGCATGGGGCCACATGGAGTTGCCCAGCCCAGATTCTATGAGCAGCGCCCTAGCTGTCTCCAGAATTGTCCGGTTCGCCCGTTCTGCTACACCGTTGGACTGTGGGGTGTAAGCCGTGGTCAGCTCCCTCTGGATGCCCTGCTTCTTGAGCCAGGCCGTCATCTCAGCTCCAAGGAACTCACCACCCCGATCTGTCCTAATCCGCTTCACCACACACTCCGCTTGCTTCTCCACGAACGGCAGCCAATCGTCCCGAATCGTGGAGGCGGCGTGATCTTTTTGCTTCAGCGGATACGCCCACATTAGCCTGCTCCAGTCATCCACTATGGTTAGGAAGTATCGCTCCCCCTTGTGCCCTTGCACCGGCAGCGGCCCCACCAAGTCCATGTGGACCAGCTCCAACGGCTTTTTGCTCCTGCCAGCCACACTATGGAAGGGGAAACGGGTGAACTTTGAAAGGAGGCAAATTTCACAGTTATCATCGGGTGGTTGTCCGTTCAGCTTTAAGCCCTTAACGGCTCCATCCTTCTCCAGCTGCTTCAGCAAAGGCATTGCCACATGCCCCAAACGTCGGTGTGCAGTTGCCCAATCTGTCTCCCCAGATCTGGCCGACACTTTCACACCAACCCCTCCAACGGCGTTGCACTCCCCCTGGGATGCAGACCCCTCTCTAGCCTGCCCCCCACCGTGCCACGCCAGCGCCGGCAGCTGCCACATAGATCTGTACACGTCCTTGCTCTCGTGCAGATCCCAAAGCACCCGATTGCCCAGCTTCCCCTTATAAGTGCGAGCCCCATCCGTGTTGGTGTTCACCCCAGCCTTGCCAAGCTTACGGAGGGAGATGAGGTTGGCCTTCAGGTCGGGGACGAGGAGAACGTCGTGCAGCACCACCGGCTTGCCATCCGCTCCCTTAAATGCAGCTCGTCCCGCACCAGCCACCTTCAACATGTGTCCAGAGGCAGAGCACACCTCATTAATCGGTGCAGCGCGTACGTCGTCCAGCAGGTCCTTGCGCGGCGTCATTGTCCAAGCAGCGCCTGTGTCCAACACCCAATAGTCCAGGGGGTGCAGCTCTGCTCCAGCCTTAGCAGATGCGTCTCCTTGCTCCCCCTTGTCTCCCATATGGAAGAATTGGCCCGCGGTGCGCTCCTTCTTCTTCTCCGCACCGCCGTTGCCCTTCGGGTTGTTGTCGGACGAATCAGCGACCATGTTGGCGCCGTTTTTCTGGTTCCTCCGCGCGCCGCCATCCTGGTGACGATTCTGGGGGGTCCATCCATCGGGTTTCTTATAGCACAAAAACCAGGGGTGCCCTTCCTTCTCACAATACCAGCAACTCCCTTTCATTTTGCCACCAGCACCCGACTTGCCCCCACGTCCAGATTTCGCACCGCGACCCCAACCGGTACCTCCTTGTTGGTCGTTGGAGTCGTCGTCTTTCTTTGCACCGCGTCCAGCACCACCGAAGCCACGTCCTTTGCCACGTCGGCTCCCTTGCATCCCGTAGCCGCTGCTGCCGTCGTCTCCACCCCTCAGTTGGCGGCGACGGAAGTCCTCCTCCAGAATCTTCGTCCGCACCCACTCGAGCGTCCACAAGCTCTGGTTCTGCGGCAGGCTCAATCCGCTCGTAAATTGAAGCCACGATTCCGGCAGCAGCGAGAGCATCTTCAAGCACTTTGTTTGCTCCGGGTAGGTGATTCCTGCGGTCGCCAACTTCGCGTAGAGGTCGCGCAATTTGTCCAGGACAGGTTGCACCGGCTCTCCCTCGCTCAGGCGCAACGCGGACAGCTCCCTCTCCAGCATCAATGTTGCAACAACGGAGGTCGGGGCGTGCAGCTCCTTCAACACCGTCCACGCCTTCGGACCGCACTCAACCCCCGGCAGCAGGTGCATGACGTGGTGACGCTGGTTCAGCTCCAAACTCTGCGACATCAAGTAGTAGCCAGCCGAGGCGCGCTCGTCCCAATCTTCCTGAAGGGCGGGGTCACTCGGTCTAGGCTCCTCCCCAATCATTAGTTTCAGCAATCCGATTTGACGGAAATAAAGTTGCATTTTCCAGGCCCAATCATCATAGCCCTCACCATTGAACTTCTCGACGGTGAAGTTTTTCAGCACCTCCTTGATCAGCGAGCCCTGGCTTGTTCGCGCTCCCCTTGGCGCAGAAACACCAGAATCATGGCTGCCGCTACGATCTTGGGCTGAAGATTCACCAGCTACCGCCGAGGTGTTGCCCGCCATAGCTACCTATATCGAGGATCACTATAACGCAGCTCTGATACCAGCTTGTTGGTGTAAGGGCCTAATAAACTCAAGCTATTAAGACTTTATCACACTTAAAACCTCTCCTCGGGGTCACCTCCAAGGGTCCTTGGGTGCCTGGTACAAGACCAGCCCCTATCCTCGGGTCCGAGTTTGTAGAGAGAGGGATCAAGAGGGACTTAGTCAAAACAGCAAGAGTACCTTGAACGTCGCGCAGCGTATCGTGCAGACCGTCGATCGGATTAAGCTGAGAATTTCCTATATCGAAGCTCACTCTAAGAGCTTTAAAATAAGCCAAGTTGCCTCGCGAAAAGTTCTGCCATTACGAAGTTATGGCTCGGACAGCGTTAGCCTAGCGTTGGAGTGCTAGCGTACTAGCGTTGACTCGGGTAGCATTCCGCCGTCGCACCGCGTAGAAAAGAAATTCCAGCAAGGAAGGAATTCGCTTGAATCAATTTCACTATATCCAGGTACAAACAGAGAAGGAATAAATAGTTCTAGCTAGCAAGGACCTTGGGAATGAACCTGAGAACAACCAGGGATCATCCCAAATAATTCCAAGCAACAGAACCAACCTGGCTGGACAAAACAGCAGGTGGTAGGTTGGTAAACAACCTCTGGTTCTGTTTTTCCAACCTGGGAAAACAACAACCAGGTTCAGGTCCTAAAAACAGAACCTGTTTTGTCTTTGCCCAACCAGCCAAATGCTGGTTCCGCTGGTTTCCCCTGGCCCTGTAGCATGCAGATACAGACAAACAACATCCAACCTTCACCTAAATTGTACCCCTATAGTGCCTGCCCTGCTACACTATAGTCAACCAAACAAAACAGTACAATTTCAAGTTGGATAGAACTGAATCTGCGCAATCATGTAAGTTGAACCGCAAAGCTTCCATCTTGGGTTCCTTTGCGAGCTCGTCCTTTCTGCTTCTACTGTTCATAGCGCGTACAATGTTATGCCGAAGCGCACATTTTGCGAGTACCTGCAAATGCTTCAAGCGAAAATTGCGAAAGCAAACAAACACACAAACATACCATTCACACGCAAATGCATTCGCACACGCATACTCGTACAAACAGACGGCAGGATGTCGTGCAATGTGAATTTGCACCCAACAGATCTGTACACGTCCTTGCTCTCGTGCAGATCCCAAAGCACCTGATTGCCCAGCTTCCCCTTATAAGTGCGAGCCCCATCCGTGTTGGTGTTCACCCCAGCCTTGCCAAGCTTACGGAGGGAGATAAGGTTGGCCTTCAGGTCGGGGACGAGGAGAACGTCGTGCAGCACCACTGGCTTACCATCCGCTCCCTTAAACGCAGCTCGTCCCGCACCAGCCACCTTCAACATGTGTCCAGAGGCAGAGCACACCTCATTAATCGGTGCAGCGCGTACGTCGTCCAGCAGGTCCTTGCGCGGCGTCATTGTCCAAGCAGCGCCTGTGTCCAACACCCAATAGTCTAGGGGGCGCAGCTCTGCTCCAACCTTAGCAGATGCGTCTCCTTGCTCCCCCTTGTCTCCCATATGGAAGAATTGGCCCGCGGTGCGCTCCTTCTTCTTCTCCGCACCGCCGTTGCCCTTCGGGTTGTTGTCGGACGAATCAGCGACCATGTTGGCACCGTTTTTCTGGTTCCTCCGCGCGCCGCCATCCTGATGACGATTCTGGGGGGTCCATCCATCGGGTTTCTTATAGCACAAAAACCAGGGGTGCCCTTCCTTCTCACAATACCAGCAACTCCCTTTCATTTTACCACCAGCACCCGACTTGCCCCAACGTTCAGATTTCGCACCGCGACCCTAACCGGTACCTCCTTGTTGGTCGTTGGAGTCGTCGTCTTTCTTTGCACCGCGTCCAGAAACACCAAAGCCACGTCCTTTGCCACGTCGGCTCCCTTGCATCCCGTAGCCGCTGCTGCTGTCGTCTCCACCCCTCAGTTGACGGCGACGGAAGTCCTTCTCTAGAATCTTTGTCCGCACCCACTCGAGTGTCCTCGAGCTCTGGTTCTACGGCAGGCTCAATCAGCTCGTGAATTGAAGCCACGATTCCGGCAGCAGCGAGAGCATCTTCAGGCACTTGGTCTGCTCCGGGTAGGTGATTCCCGCGGTCGCCAACTTCGCGTAGAGGTCGCGCAATTTGTCCAGGACAGGTTGCAACGGCTCTCCCTCGCTCAGGCGCAACGCGGACAGCTCCCTCTCCAGCATCAATGTTGCAACAACGGAGGTCGGGGCGTGCAGCTCTTTCAACACCGTCCACGCCTTCGGACCGCACTCAACCTCCGGCAGCAGGTGCATGACGTGGTGACGCTGGTTCAGCTCCAAACTCTGCGACATCAAGTAGTAGCCAGCCGAGGCGCGCTCGTCCCAATCTTCTTGAAGGGCGGGGTCAGCCGGTCTAGGCTCCTCCCCAATCATTAGTTTCAGCAAACCGATCTGACGGAAAAAAAGTTGCATTTTGCAGGCCCAATCATCATAGCCCTCACCATTGAACTTCTCGACGGTGAAGTTTTTCAGCACCTCCTTGATCAGCGAGCCCTGGCTTGTTCGCGCTCCCCTTGGTGCAGAAACACCAGAATCTTGGCTGCCGCTACGATCTTGGGCTGAAGATTCACCAGCTACCGCCGAGGTGTTGCTCGCCATAGCTACCTGTAACGAGGATCACTATAACGCAGCTCTGATACCAGCTTGTTGGTGTAAGGGCCTAATAAACTCAAGCTATTAAGACTTTATCACAGTTAAAACCTCTCCTCGGGGTCACCTCCAAGGGTCCTTGGGTGCCTGGTACAAGACCAGCCCCTATCCTCGGGTCCGAGTTTGTAGAGAGAGGGATCAAGAGGGACTTAGTCAAAACAGCAAGAGTACCTTGAACGTCGCGCAACGTATCGTGCACACCGTCGATCGGATTAAGCTGAGAATTTCCTATATCGAAGCTCACTCTAAGAGCTTTAAAATAAGCCAAGTTGCCTCGCGAAAAGTTCTGCCATTACGAAGTTATGGCTCAGACAGTGTTGGCCTAGCGTTGGAGTGCTAGCGTAGTAGCGTTGACTCGGGTAGCATTCCGCCGTTGCACCGCGTAGAAAGGAAATTCCAGCAAGGAAGGAATTTGCTTGAATCAATTTCACTATATCCAAGTACAAACAGAGAAAGAATAAATAGTTCTAGCTAGCAAGGACCTTGGGAATAAACCTGGGAACAACCAAGGATGATCCCAAATAATTCCAAGCAACAGAACCAACCTGGCTGGACAAAACAGCAGGTGGTAGGTTGGTAAACAACCTCTGGTTCTGTTTTTCCAACCTGGGAAAACAACAACCAGGTTCAGGTCCTAAAAACAGAACCTGTTTTGTCTTTGCCCAACCAGCCAAATGCTGGTTCCGCTGGTTTCCCCTGGCCCTGTAGCATGCAGATACAGACAAACAACATCGAACCTTCACCTAAATTGTACCCCTATAGTGCCTGCCCTGCTACACTATAGTCAACCAAACAAAACAGTACAATTTCGAGTTGGATAAAACTGAATCTGCGCAATCAAGTAAGCCGAACCGCAAAGCTTCCATCTTGGATTCCTTTGCGAGCTCGTCCTTTTTGCTTGTACTGTTCATAGCGCGTACTATGTTATGCCGAAGCGCACAATGCGCGAGTACCTGCAAATGCTTCAAGCGAAAATTGCGAAAGCAAACAAACACACGAACATTCAATTCATACCCAAATGCATTCGCACACGCATACTCGTACAAATAGACGGCAGTATGTCGTGCAATGTGAAATTGCACCCAACACTGAACCGTGGCAGGCTCCTTAGGAATCGCTGTGCCATGGACCGCGGTGACGAGGACGAGTATCTGGAGGCCACTCTGTGTGTAGCGTGGAAGTGTCGTGTCCTCGGGATAAGCTGCTTCGTCTCCTGCTTCTGGGTCAGGTATGAAATTGGGCCCTATGCGTTCTGCTTGGTTGGTCTTGACTCTTGTAGGCGTAACGTAACTGTTGTCGGCGAAGTGGTAATTTACTTCGGCATTGATGCTTTCGCGACGATTTTCGTCATCTATTGGGACGTGGACTGAGCAGTAAGGGAGAGGTCCGGCTTCCTCCGTGTGAGGATCTAGGATCGAGCTAAGAAAAGAGAATGTGAATTGAATGATCACCTGGGTACAACACGAGGCTATATATAGGCTCGACACAAGGCCCTGTAACAAGGTGTTACGCGAAGGTTCCGCGGGTCGCGAAGCATCCCGAACAGATCCTTCCCGAATTCGGTAGAAGGCAATTCGGTGGCTACTGAAAAGCCAGAATTTGGTGCACACAACCTAGCTCGGTGCTATAACTATCATAAAATATAGGAAAGCACCTAGCCTAGGAAATCAAGCAATTCATGCATGCATATAAGTATCCTATGCTAGAAATAGCATGATAAAGTAAAGGCAAGCAAGCAAACCTGGCATAAGCCGTCGTACTCTCACACGTCCCCCCATCAAAGCTGGGTGTCGTGAAAAACACCCTGCTTGACAAGATAGTCCTTGAGAGCACGGCGTGCGTTGCCCATATCAGCTTCTGCAACCCAACTGTCCTCAGTGGGGTCGTATCCCTTCCAGCCTATCAGGAACTCGTGGGCCTTGCCGTTGCGGCGCCGATGAGTGAGAACGCGCTCGATCTCGTACTCGGGTTCATCCTGTATGAGAACAGGTGGTGGTGGCGGTAGTTGCCGTCCCTGGAACTGTTGGTTGGGGTCCTTGTTGGGCTTCAGTAGCTGGACATGGAAAGCGTTGTGAAGCTTCCATGTATTTGGTATGCGCAAGCGGAATGTAACTGGTGTCACCTGTGCCTCAACGAGAAAAGGACCACAGAAGCGAGGCCGGAGTTTGGATGGGAGGTGAGACATGTTCAAGTTGCGCGTGTCAAGAAGCACCTGATCTCCGACTGCTACTGAGTGATCTCGTTGCTGACGATTGGCATACTGCTTCTGGGAGGTCTGTATCGTGGTGAGTCATCGCTGAGTCTTCTCCCATAGTTGCTGCATGGTGGTGACGAAGACATGTGCGGCTTGGATGTATGCCGGTGTGGTTGGCTGCTGTGGTGTGAGTGGTTCCCGTCCGTAACACAGGAAGAAAGGAGTTTTCCGTGTGGCCGCATGTGAGGCGTTGTTGTAAGCGAACTCTAGGGTCGGTAACTGTGTCCCAGTGGGTGACGTCTACCTTTCAAGCTGTGCGCAATAACCGTTCAACCACTTGATTGAGTCGCTCTGTCTGTCCGTCACTCTAGGGGTGGTATGCTGAAGACATTGCAAGCTTTCTCCCCAACAGTCCCATGAGCTCCTTCTAGAATTTACTGGTGAATTTTGGGTCTCTGTCTGAGATGAGTGTAGCGGGGATGCCGTGGATGGTGATGATGCGGTCGAAGAAGAGGCGAGCAGTTGCTTCAGCTGTAGCCGTGGCGTTGGTTGGTATGAAGTGACCCATTTTGGAGAACTTGTCGATCACCACAAGTATAGCGTCATGCCCTCGTGAGGTCAAAGGAAGTCCGGTGATGAAGTCGAGGCTAACGACCTGCCATGGCTGCTCCGGTACGGGTAGAGGCTGAAGTAACCCTATTTTTTCTGTTTGCTGCTCTTCATCCGCTGGCACGAGTCGCAAGAGGTGATAAACTGCTGCACGTCTGTGCCATCCCGGGCCAGTAGTAATACTTCGCTATCCGCCTTCTTGCTCCCGAAATGTCCTGCGTAAGGTACGTCGTGAAACTCCTCCAATAGGATCTGCCGTAGCGGGGCCTAATTCGGTACCCAAATCTTTCCTGTGCCCTTCCTTACAGCTAAGTCTTTCTACCACTGTAATAGCTTCTTAGTCTGTGCTGTAGCAATCTCTACGTCCACGGAGTACCCATGTTGGAATAGACCCTTGAGCAAAGGGTTCATCCCGTCGAGCTGGATGCCTGCTACCTGTCCGGGGCGGCTCAACGCGTCTGCCTTGTTGTGTAGCCCGGGCTTGTAGACGATGTCGTAGTGGAAGTGGGTCTCCAAGAAATCCACCCACCGCACTTGTCGTCGTGAGAGCGTAGGCTGCGACTTCAGGTATTTGAGGCTGCAGTGGTCAGTATAGACTGTGGTCTTGGCTCCCTCTAGGTAACACCTCGAAGCCTTGAAGGCGACGACTATTGCTAAGGCTTCCTTGTCGTGAATGGGGTAGTTCAGTTCTGCTCAGTGTAGCTTCTTTCTGAGGTAAGCGATAGGCTGTAACCCGTTCCCGTGATCCTGCATCAGTACTGCTTTGACTGCCTGAACACTAGCGTCTGCTGTAGTAGTTGGCGAAGCGTAGGAACTGCTGCAACTCCTTTACGTTCTCAGGAACTTTCCACTTTTAAACAACTTCGATCCTCCGCGGGTCCACGTGTCCGCCCTTGGCACTCACCATGTGCCCGAGAAACTGCACCTTCTTCAGTGCGAAGTTGCTCTTCGACAGTTTCACGTAGAACTTATTTTTCCGCAGGATCTTGAACACCTTCCGCAGATGCTCCACGTGCTCCTTCATGTTCTTGGAGTAGATGAGGGTATCGTCCTGGTACACTACTACGCACTCGTCCAGTAGGGGCCGTAGAATATGGTTCATTTCTGCCTGGAACGTAGCTGGTGTGTTGCAGAGTCCAAACGACATCACCAAGTCTTCGTAGGAGCCATATCTGGTACGGAACGCCGTCTTGTGGATCGAGTTGTCCGCCATCTTGATCGGCCAGTAACCCGACCGTAGGTCCAGCTTCGAGAAGACTGTTGCACCACGTAGTTGGTCCAGTAAGTCGTCGATGCGCAATATGGGGTATTTGTCTTTAATTGTCTGTTTGTTCAGTGCGCGGTAGTCGATGCACATCCGTAAAGTGCCGTCTGGTTTTGGTGTGAAGATAACTAGTGCGCCGTAGGGAGAGGTGTGAAAATGAGTAAGCAGGAATGGATGAACTATGAATGAAAGCAGTACAAATATGAAACCCTAACTGGGTTGTACCCCCTATGGGATACCCCACTACAGCCTACACAGCAGTATAAGCTATAGATATGTTCTGACACACCCCCATAGGCAAAGTGGGGGAGAACAAGGGGTCACAAGACCAGTCAAGCAAGACAAAGCAAAGCTCAGGGTGGATCACAAAGTCACCACACAGTCCGAGCACAAGAGCAAGGCCAAAGGCCAGTTCACAAGCAAGAGTACAGACACATATATAAAACTAGACAAGCAAGAGCAGGTATATATATATGTCACAGTACAAGTAAAGTCAAGAGGAGAGCAAGTGAGGCAAAACAGGCACAAGACCCAGCTGGGTGCAGAAGCGCTGATGGTCACAAGGCGCAAGTGCCTTGGGGAACACATCAGCAGTGTTGGCCTCAGAGGCCACGTACGCAAGTCGCAACTGACCACGCTGCTGCAACTCACGAGCAAGGAAGTAGCGGAGAGCAATGTGCTTCGTTCTGTGCTCCAAGCGCTGCTCTCGACACAAGGCCAGCATAGCCTTGTTGTCTACGTACAGCACTGGAGGAGAACGAGGCGGCTCTCCAAGGTCAGTCAGCAGGTAGGTGAGCCAGCGAAGCTCCTGTGCAGCCATGGCTCCGGCGTAGATCTCAGCCTCACAACTGGAGCCGAGAACCGAAGACGAGCGAGTAGACCGCCACGAGACAGAGCCGGAACCAAGGCTGAAGGTGTAACCCTGTGACGACCGCTGCGTAGCCTGGTCGTCAGCCCAAGAAGCGTCCGCGTGGTCAGTAAGGACCACTGGACTCCGCCCTCCAAGCACTAGCCCCATGCCTGACGTACTGCACAGGTAGCGCAATACCCTCTTCGCTGCAGCCATGTGCTCCGGTCTGTGTCTCCCAGGAGCAACATAGCGTGCAAGAATGCTCAGAGGGTATGCAAGGTCAGGTCGTGTGCAGGTCATCAGGTACATGAGGCAGCCAACAAGCTCTGCATACGGACCACTCGACTCTACGGACTCATCCGAAGGCAGAGCTGAGAGTGAGTGGCGAGTAGGCAGAGGAGTGGCCTGAGGCGAGGAGTACGTGAAGCCGAAGCGCTGAAGGACCTGCTGCACCATGTGTGACTGAGTCAAGGTAATGGTGCGGCGTGCTCTGTCCCGAGTGATCTGCAAGCCAAGGTAGCTGCGCAGTTCACCCAGGTCTGTGCACGTGTGTCTCTTCAGCAGCTCGGACTTCACGTAGGCGAGTCCAGCAGTGTCCGCTGTGGCAAAGACCAAGTCGTCGACGTACACGAGGATGTAGAACGGCGGCAGGGAAGTGTCGGTGCGAAGAAACAGCGACGGGTCAGCAGTAGAAGGAGCAAACCCAAGAGCCGCAAGCGTAGTCCTCAGTGTGTCGTGCCACTCACGCGGTGCCTGGCGGAGACCGTAGACTGGCCGTCTGAGGCTCCACTGGGTGCCAGGAGGGAAAGTCCCAGTGAAGCCAGGTGGACGGCGAAGCCAGATCTCCTCGTGCAGGCTACCCTGCAAGAACGCAGTGCTGAAGTCGAGAGAGTGAAGCTCGTAGTCGCGCTGAGCGGCTATGTGCAGCAGCACCCGAAGAGTGGTCATCTTCGGGGTGGGAGAGAAGGTCTGAAAGTAGTCAACTCCCTGCTGCTCACTGAAGCCACGAGCGACGTACCGCGCCTTGAAGACAGGTGGAGAGCCCGGCGGCCGCTTCACCCTGAAGATCCACATGCCACTGACGATGTTCGCCCCAGGAGGGGGAACCGCGTCAACGTAGGTGCCTGTGGACTTCCAGGAAGCCATCTCTGCATCCATGGCTGCCTGCCACTGAGAGGAGTAGGGGCCCTCTACGGCCTCCGCGTAAGAACGCGGAGTCGGGATGTCTAGTGCATCCGGGTCTCCCTCAGGGGCAAGCAGTACAGACGCGAGATGAGGTGAAGCAGCCGCTAGACACTGTAACTCCTCCTGCCTGTCCTCTAGGACGTCCGTGCCAAGAGCACACTCACCCCCGACGGACGGAGGACAGACAGACGCAGACTCAGCAACAAGACTAGCAGCGTAGTCGAGACGACAGCGAGCAGCAAAGTCGACGAGCTCAGCGACTAGAGCAGACGCAGCAGTGGACTCAAAAGAGGGGTCAGTGACGACAGTAGCAAGCAGACGCGTGACAGTAGGACTCGCAGCGCGAAGAGAGGACTCAGGAGGAGAAGGCAAAGGGGCACGCAGAGGAGCAGTGGACGGACGCAGAGACATCCGGTGCGTGCCAGGGACAGGAGGAGGACGCTGACGCGAACTGCGACCACTAGCGCGAGCAGCACGAACAGGCGACGCGGGGCGAGACGCAGGCTCACGACGCTCAGCAAGACCTCCAGTAGGACCAGTGTAAGGAGAGGGAGCAGGCAGTGGAGAGGAAGGCTCCAGTAGGGACTGCGACTGGACAGGCGGTGGACCCTCTACTGGAGGAGAAAGACCAAGAACCTGCTGAAGGAGCGGAACGAAGTACGGCCGAGGCCGCGCGGCAGCTCCAGTCTCAGCAGGGACAGCACCAGCACCCTCAGCGACAGCACCAGCACCACCCACACCTCTTGTGGCAGGACCAACAGCAGCAGGCTCAGCACGAACGCCCCCAGCAGCTCCAGCTCCAGGAGGACCCGCAGGTCGAGCAGCTCCGGGACCGGCAGCACCCGCACCCTCGACGATCGAAGAAGCTCCAGCTCCAGCTCCAGCAGCACCTCCAGACTCAGCAGCACGCCTCCAGCGGCGAGCGAACCAATCGCGCAGCTCCTGTGGAGAGAGGGGCTCCCGGCGAGACGCAGCAGCAGGAGAAACCACAGGCTCAGCAGCTCCAGACGCAGCACCCCCAGGCTCAACAGCTCCCAGCTCAGCACCCCCAGGCTCAGCAGCTCCCGACCCAGCACCCCCAGACCCAGCACCTCCAGGCACAGCACCCCCCGGCTCAGCACCCCCAGGCTCCGCACCCACCGCAGTAGCACCCTCAGGCCCAGCACCCCCAGCAGTAGTACCCCCAGGCACAGCACCCCCGCGCACAGTACCCCCAGAGTCAGCACCCCCAGGCTCAGCACCCGCAGCAGGACCAGAGTCACCAGTAACCTCGACCGGGGCAACGGCGTCTACCTGTGACACACCTGAGGGGGCAGGAACCTGAGGGGGGAGGGGGTCTACCGGGGGGGGAACCGGCACAAGGAAGTCCGGGGGAGGGCGGAGGGAAGGAGTGCGGTAGGGGAAGAGACGGTAGAAGGGGACTGACTCGTCGAACGTGACGTCCTGGGAGGACAGAACACGACGAGAGGAGGGGTGGTAAAACTGCCACCCTGGGGCGTCAGTGGGGAAGCCAAGAAAGACACAGGGAGCAGCACGAGGGGACAGCTTGTCCGCAGACAAGTCGCGGACAAACGCCCGAGATCCCCAGACACGGAACACAGACGCATCGCCAACCTTCCCTGTCCACAGCAAGACTGGGGACATCGCAGGCCGAGAGACCCGGGGGTGAAGGTTGAGCTGATGCGCCGCGTACCTCACCGCAAACGGCCACAGAAAATGGGGGGCAGCCGCATGCATCATGGATGTACGAGCGACATCCATGACCATGCCAATGCGGCGCTCAGCAATCCCATTTTGCTGTGGTGAGTCCGGAAGCGTGAAGGTCTGGCGGATCCCCCGTGCACGACAGTAGTCTCGCAGAAGGCGAGAAGAGAACTCTCCGCCTCTGTCAGAGTGCAGACGCAGAACAGGAAAGTCCGAGCCGAAGCTCTTCCTGAGCTGGAGACGAGCCTCGCGGATCCAGTCGATCAGCACCTCTGTGACCTCACCCTTGCTGCGCAAGGGGAGGACTGTGGTGTAACGCGAGTAGTCGTCAACCACCAACAGGAAGTAGCGCTCGTAACCCTGCCCACGGACGGGGGCAGGGCCCCACACATCCATGTGAAGCGTCTGCAGAGGAGCCTCTGTCGGGGGGAAGTGGGAGGAGTGAGGAGTAGCCCAGAGGCGACCCTCGACACAGGGGACACAGGACGGTCCTGGCCCGGAGGGGAGAGGAGGGAGAGACTGGGGAAGACCAGAGACAAGGACACGGGAAGCCATGCTCCGAAGACGGGGCAAGGAGGGGTGGCCAAGACGGTGGTGCCACAGGAGAGTCTCGTGAGACAGAAGGCGACAAGAACAGGGGGCAGACTCAGGACCTGACCGGGACGCAGCAGCAAGTACCTGACCCGACGCAGCCACCTGACCAGACGCAGGGACAGGAGGAGACTCAACGGTCAGGGTGTAGAGACTCGACCCCGGCCGACGCGAGAACGTGGCCAGGTGTCGGCCTGTGCGAGCCTCCGTGCAGTGGGTCACCCGCTGACGCGCAGGAGTGAACTGGTGAACACCCCCATCCTGCAGGTCCGCTCCACTCACCAAGTTCGTAGAGAACGAGGGAAGGTACAGACCCGACAGGGTGCCCGAAGGGGCAGCCGGACACGGGAGGACAGTGGAGAAGTGAGACAGGACAGGACCCCCAGAGGGTTCAGCAAGGGAGACCGCAACCGGCCTGGCGAGCGGCGAAAGGGTAGTGCGGTCTCGAAAGAAGGAGCGAGAAGCTCCGGAGTCAAGTGTGAAGGTGAGGGAGGACGAGGACGACTCAGTACCTGAGAACGCAGTCTCACCAGTACCTGAGAGTGCAGACGCACTGGCACCTAGAGCAGCAGCCTCACAAGCACCTAGCGCAGCAGTACCAATGCCCGGGTCGGGCTGGAAACACTGGTAACCCTCATTCTCCTCACTATAATCCACAACATACATAGCAGTAAGTATAGCATCAAAATCAAGAACAAAGATCGCTACACCAGCCCTGAGAAGCTCATCCCAGCGAGGG
The DNA here is from genome assembly GCA_948144175.1 of Closterium sp. NIES-65. Lineage (NCBI taxonomy): Eukaryota > Viridiplantae > Streptophyta > Zygnematophyceae > Desmidiales > Closteriaceae > Closterium > Closterium sp. NIES-65. The sequence goes on along the minus strand of CANXME010002078.1, from coordinate 1,690,028 downwards.
ATCTCACTAGCCCCAGGGAACTGCTGACGCCAAGCGTCCGTCAGGCGGCCAAAGCAGCGCTGGGTGGCGTGGGCACCCCCACACTGCTCACCCGCGCGGTCGCCGGAACGAAGAACGTAGGTGCAGGGACCAGTACCCCCACCCCTCTGACGCCCAGCGTACCACTCACGAAGCTGGTGAGGCGAAGGGATGTCCCGTGAGCGCTGCTGCTGCTGCCGGTGCGAGCGCTGGCCACCACCACCGCCGCTACGCTGCTGGGTACCACCCCGACCAGCTCCACCTCCTCCACCACTACTGCCTCCGCCGCTGCCGCCTCCACTGCCTCCACCTCCGCCGCCTCCACCTCCGCCGCTGCCTCCACCACCACCGCTGGCACCACCACCACCGTCTCCGCCGCTGCTGCCACCACCACCACCACCACCCCCGCCACTAGTCCCGCCGCCACCCCCACTCCCTCCGCCGCCACCGCCGCCACCGCCACCGCCCCCCCCAGCTCCACCCGCGCCCTTGCCTCCCTTGCACCTGCTGGAGCGACGTCTCCCACTAGGGGCAGACGCCGCGCCGACCGACTCAAGACCAAGCAGGTCGGCAGCAGCAGCAGAGGCAACAGAGGGCAGCAAGGGGGAAGGAGAGCACCCCTCAAAGATGGGGGTGCGAGGGTCACCACGAGAAGCACCTACAGCGACTATGCTCTTCTCCGCTGCAAGGAGGGCCTTCTCGAGGAGGTCGACGGTGAGAGTGGTGGGACAGACTGCGAGAAAGTGGTCCCTGACGACGCGAAGGGAGTCAGGGAGGCGCGCGACTACGTAGTAGAGAGCGATGTACATGGGAGGGGGGTTCCTAGCGCAGAACTCAGCAGGAAGGGCGGCGCGGTAGCGAGTGTCACTAGTGCGGAGGTGCGTAATGAGGTCAGCGACAGTGGGAAAGGCAGAGAGGTCAGGAAAGAGGTAGGGAAGCATGAGACGGCTCAGTGCAGCAGTGGCAGGGGAGGAGTAGCGCGCAACTACAGCGTCGTACAAGGTCTGAGCACTCTTGTACTGACTAAAGTGCGCACGCTCAGAGGTAGGGAGGTGGCGACGCACAGCAAGACGTGCAGCAGCATCGCGGGTGGCCCACTTAGAGCGGACAGTGGGATCAGCATCAGCAGCAGGAGCAGGAGAGGCGCCAGAGGTGAGGTCAAAGAGAGAAAGGTCATCAGCCCTGTCGCACTGTAAGAACAGCTGCAGGTCGTCTAGCCAGACCTCAAAATCAATGGCGCGACCCTCAGCGTCAAAAGCTAGGACACTAGGGGTAGCCATGACGACGACTGTGAAGCAGTGCAAGCAGTAGGGGAGAGAGCACGCAGTGACAGTGGGACTGTGCTCACCAGGCAGGGCAGGTCGCGCAGCTCGACAGAAAAGCAGAACGGCGACCGGGCGGCTCGGGTGTACAGCGGACCGGCTCCCGGGCGGCTCGACGGCAGGGCGGCTCGGGTGCAGGGCGGCTCGGCTCCCGGGCGGCTCGGCTGCAGGGCGGCTCGGCTCCCGGGCGGCTCGGCTGCAGGGCGGCTCGGGTCCCGGGCTGCTCGGCGACAGGCGGCTCGGGTCGCGTAGAAGTGAGAAGGGGCGGGGCCGCGTCAGGGCCGGCGGTAGGGCCGCGTAGGAGCCGGGGCAGGGCCGCGAAGGAGCCGGGGCGGGGCCGTGATAGGAGCCGGGGCAGGGCCGAGTAGGAGGCCGGCTGTGGGGCCGCTTAAGGGGCCGGCTACGGGGCCGAGTAGGAGCCAGCTGCGGGGCCGCGTGAGAGCCGGCGCGGGGCCGCGTAGGAGCCAGCGTAGGAGCCGGCGTGGAGCCACGTAGGGGCCGGGGACGGGCCGCGTAAGAAGCCGGCGCGGGGCCGCGTAGGAGCTGGCGGCGTGACCGCGTAAGGGCCGCGTAAGGGCCGCGTAAGGGGCCGGCGCGGGGCCGCGTAAGGAGCCGGCGGCGTGGCCGCGTAAGGGCCGCGTAAGGGCCGCGTAAAGGGCCGGCGCGGGGCCGCGTAAGGGCCGCGTAGGAGGCGACGCGGGGCCGCGTAAGGGCCGGGGCGGGGCCGCGTAAGGAGCAGGCGGCGGGGCCGCGTAAGGAGCAGGGCGGGGCCGCGACAGAGTGGGCGGCGAGGCCGCAGGGGAGAGGGCGACTCGAGGGGTCGCTAAAAAAATCGCGCCTCGGGGGCGCGCTTCGGTGGGCCCAAAAAAAAATTTCGGTCCTGGAGGGACCTAGCTCTATACCATGTGAAAATGAGTAAGCAGGAATGGATGAACTATGAATGAAAGCAGTACAAATATGAAACCCTAACTGGGTTGTACCCCCTATGGGATACCCCACTACAGCCTACACAGCAGTATAAGCTATAGATATGTTCTGACAAGAGGTGGATGGGCGGATCATCTGTCTGTCCAGTAGATACTCGATCTGTTTCTTCATGTCTGTCTGCTCGGTCGGACTCATTCGGTATGGTGCGTGTGAGACGGGTTTCGCACCTGGTTCCTCCACGATCTCGTGCTCGTGGGTGCGTGCTGGAGGTATGCCCGCGGGTAGGTCGTCGGGCATTATCTCCTTGTACAGCTCCAAGACCTCATTTACTGCTGCAGGTAGTTCTTCTTTCGGCTTCTCCTCTTCTGCTCTCATAACCAGTTCTAGGTAACGCGTGTTACTCTCGTTCACCGTCTGTTCAAACCATGCCAGTGTCATTTCAGGAATGTCCCCTGTATCCGTCCTGCTTTGCAGTGCTATCCGCTTCCCGTTGTTGTAGATGCACACCTTGCTGTTGACCCATTCGATCTCAGGGTTGAACCGCTTCTGGAAATCTCGCCCCAAGATAAAATCTAACCCTTTGATGTTGGTGACTGGTAGCTTCGGCTTCCACCTCAACGCACCGATATGCAGCTGCAGTGATGCTTCGCCGTGGATAGGAAGCTTCATACCGTCCACCATGGTTGCTGAAAACTGGGTCTCCTCAGCCTTCTCTCCAATTTTCTCCAATGTTTCGCGGTCACACACCGAGTGAGATGCACCGCTGTCCACCAGTGCCAGGAGGCGTCGCCCATTGCATAACACCTCGAGGAGTAGTGGTCTCTGCTGCGCTGAGTAGCCAAAGAGGGTCTTATTAATAGGATCATAGGGTACACCAAAGTGAATACCTTCCCTTTTTCCTATACCCGACTCAGCACTTTCCAACTTCACCTGGGGGGTAGAAAGATTGTTCCGAGGCTTGTATAATTTGTCCTGAGCCTGGATGTCTCCTCTAAGCTTTGGCAGCTGTGTAGGCTTCACCTGTGGGCAACGAGGAGCCTTAACACTGTGCTGCGGGGAGAGAATATTAACTCCACGGAACGCACGACCCTTTTCTACGCTCCGTAGTACTTTGGCGAACTTCTTAGGTACCTGAATAATTTCTAAAGGCTTTTTCTTGGCCTCTAAACCTCCCCTGAAATTTTCAAAGGCTTCAAAACCACGAGAAGCAACATTCTTCGTTAGAGTATCTTTATAGGATACTTTTAACGAATTCTTACTTTCGTGGGTGTTCGGCTGGAGTTTCCCGGTCGGTGCAGAGTCATTTTTCGCGGAGCTTCCATTCGCCTCGGCGATTTCCCTTGATGCCGGCCGGTCGTGACGTTTTTTATTCGCGCCATCATTTTCTCCTTTTTTCACCCGCTCCGAAGTCGCCACGTCGTCGCCCTTTCCTGCTTTCCGGATTTTGCGCGATCGCCAGGCCGATCCGCGGCTATTGGCGACTGCCGTTTTTTTACTTCGGGGGTGCTCCACTGTTACCGCCCTGCAGTGCCGCATGTACCATTTTCATTTTGAAGCACGACAAAATCTGATGCCCTGCTGCACCGCAAAACTCGCATTTGGTAGGCTGCTGCTTCGCGTCGTATTTGTCGATGTCCATCGGTTCGGCGAACGTGGGGGGTGCCGATCGCTCCGTGCCGAATGTACGGTTCGGCGTGAAGCGTCGTGTTTTGGATTGACCTCGATTCAGCACGTCGTATCGTTTGGCAGCACGCACGATGTCTCTATAGCTGTTGTAATTCGCCGCAATCACCTGCCGCTGTATCTCCTTTTTTGATCCTTCTGTGTACGCCTGGATTTTTTTGCCTTCGGTCAGATCGGTGATGCGGTTGAACAGTGACTCCATTCGCTGCGTGTACTGTGCTATACTGCTGTATTGCTTGTGTCGGTGTATCTGCTGCCGCGCCATGTAGGTTGTATTAATCGGTTCGAAACGTTCGATTGAATCTGCCCAAGACTGCTGCCACGTTTTCTCCCCGCGGGCTACGTCGGTGTAGTAAATCCATTCGAGTGCTGGTCCACGTAACAGTGTTGCTGCGAGCCGAATCCGTGCTGCGTCGTGTTGCGGGGTCGAACAGCCAATGGCCTCGAAGTAAATTTCGAGGGTTGCCACGAATCGCCGGACGTCGGATCCCTTCGCGCTTGGATCGAACGCCTCAGGGAGCCTCGGTCGTGCTGCTTGAGGTTTGGCGACAGTGGTGCCATCGGTCCGTGAAATGTCGGTGTCGCCACTGCTGCGGTTGTTGTCGCTGCTGCATTCGCTGCTGCTGCGGTGGCGATCCCTGGTTGGTGTGTCAGAAGGGCCTCGAGCCGACGAAGCGTCGCCTGCGTCTGCTCCATGTCGGTGCGGAGGCTCGCGATGTCGCTCGTGGTCGCGTAGTTGTCGCCTTGGCCCTCCATGCCTGACATCAGTGTGTCCAAAAAACTGAATCAAGGGGGAGCAAAAAACACGGAACCGGTTTTACGTACCCGAAATCGATGTTTAACTGTATCGCCCCCGCAGTTTTTGAAGACTAGTTTGTAGCAGTCGAAAAACTTCGTGTGTAAACGGGCTCTGATTACCAAGTGTGAGGATCTAGGATCGAGCACAGAAAAGAGAATGTGAATTGAATGATCACCTGGGTACAACACGAGGCTATATATAGGCTCGACACAAGGCCCCGTAACCAGGTGTTACGCGAAGGTTCCGCGGGTCGCGAAGCGTCCCGAACCGATCCTTCCCGAATTCGGTAGAAGGCAATTCGGTGGCAACCGAAAAGCCAGAACTCGGTGCACGCAACCTAGCTCGGTGCTATAAATATAATAAAATATAGGAAAGCACCTAGCCTAGGAAATCAAGCTATTCATGTATGCATATAATTATCCTATGCTAGAAATAGCATGATAAAGTAAAGGCAAGCAAGCATAGCTGGCATAAGCCGTCGTACTCTCACACTCCGAGGCTTCATCCACGTTTTGTTCGTCCCACTCAGCTTCGTCTGCTGCCGAGGCGAAGGCTCGGTCACCATGAAAACCACCTGTGGGGTCTCGGTCTTCTTCGGGGTTGGCAAGGTACGTCGGGAGTGTGAGTCGCTCGTAGAAAATGACATCACGTGCTGCTACTGTTTCCTTTGAGTGGACGTAAAAAATCTTCTACGCGTTGTAATTCTTTTCGATGCCCAGGTGTAGTCCCCACTGTGCACGCTGGGAGAATCGGCCGGCTGGTGCAGTTGGGGGCCGGTACTGTACCATGCAGGCGAAAACTCTTAACATTTTTGTGCTGCCCTGTATTTGTGTCCACAGCAGGTGCGGTGATGCGTTGTTCGGGAGCGATGATGACGCGAGCAAGTTGTGCAGCATGACAGCATGGTCCATTGCTTCAGGCCATTGGTGGTTGGGTAGCCGCATGCTACATAGCAGCTTGCTCATGGTGTTCTGGAGAGTCCTGTTCATCCTTTCTGCTACGCCTTGGTGTTGGTGGGGGTAGGGAAGGGAGATGAGTCGCTTGATCCCTCTTTCTGCCAAGTACTGCTTGAACCTCTGTGAGGTGTATTCTCCTCCCCTGTCAGACTGAAACCTCTTTAGCTTGACTCCTGATTCTCGTTCTGCTACTGGAAGCCAGGCAACGAAGGCTTCGAAGGCCATGTCGCGAAGGTTGAGGTGCCAGACCTAGCAAGTGGCAGCGTCGATGAACGTGATGGTGTTGTTGTATGCTCCTTGTCCAGGTTCGCGATTCTACAGGATGTCGCTGTACACTTACTCCAGAGGCGCGTAAGTTTGAGCACTAGGGTTGTGATGAGATACAAACGGTCGATGTGGTAAGTTGGCTTCAGGTCAGGTAAAGTACGTTCCGCGAACTCGTCGAAGTTCGCTCCCGTCGGTTAGAAGTAATGAGTCTTTGTCGAGCCACCCTGCTCTAATTGTGTTATTTAACACCGTGTTGCTTGAATGTCCTATTCGTGCGTGCCAGATATCTTTGCCAACTCGATGTCCGGATGAGCGGCGGTACAAGTCGGAGTTGGAGTAGAAGCTTGCGGTGAAATTTGCACTTGATGCACTTCTCGTGGTGTTGGATTCAGTTGCTGCGCAGAAGTCGGTGGAGTGTCGTTGTCGATTGGGGCTGGTGCAGTTGAAGGACCCGGGATTGGTGCCGATGTTGTCTCTGCTACTGCCGTTGTTGTCTCTGCTGCTGCTGATGTTGTCTCTGCTGCTGCCGATGTTGTCTCTGCTGCTGCCGATTGAATTGTTGCTAATGGTCTTGTTGGTTCTGCCTCAGGAGGTGTGCGAGTACTAGAATCCTTCGGGGCTGAAGCCAGGATCAAGATCCGGTGGGTGCGTCCAGGAGGTGAAGGTGACGATTCCGTCGCTGTCGGCGGTGCCTAAGTCTGGAACAAAGTCGAGGACGAAGACGTTATTCTTCAAGACCCCTTTCCCGATGTAGAGCCCACCTCGCCCGTGGTAAAGCTTGAACTCCTGAGTGGTGCTGTCTGCTTCGAGGTGGATGCCTTTCGCCATCAGCTGACTGAGAGTCAGTAAGTTGTAGCTGAGTCGTTCTGCTATTAAGACTTTCGATATTTGTAGTATGACGTTTGTATCTCGTGACTGAAGTTGAACCACGCCTTGTTGTCGTGTGCGCAGGTTCTGGTTGTTGGCGATGGTGATGACAAATTCGCATTGAAGTTGGTATTCTCGTTGAACGAAACGACCCAAAGAGCACATATGGTGTCTGCAACAACTGTCCAAGAACAAAGTGTCTTTCGTGCACGGCTCGCTTTGAGCGATGGCTGCATACGTCGGGTTCGGTTGAAGTGACTCGCGGCGAGGGGTACTGTTGTCGAGTTGCTCTTCCAGTGAGTAGTGCGGTGGTGACTCGGTGACGCAGGAGTCAGTCAATCTTGCCATGCAACTGACGATGTTTCTTGCTCCTTGTGCAGATTGTGTTGACGATGTTATTGAGGGCTGCAGTTGACTCGTGGGGTGCGCTTGTGTGGACGCCACTTGACTGCTTGAGGGACGAAGTTGGCGTTGCGGCGGCATTGACTCCGGTGGAGCTGGTCGCGCGTCTTCGCAGAGGAGTGGCTCCGGTGGTGGCTCGCGCCAGCAGCAGCAGCGCGGTCGTGAGACCCTGTCCCCTCAGCAGCTCCGTGAGTGGTACACTGCACGCCAGTGGGGTGGGGGCCCGCACCCCACCCAGCACTGCTTTGGCCGCCTGACGGACGCGTGGCGTCACCAGTTCCCGGAGGCCTCAGAGATCCCTCGCTTGGGCGAGCTATCTAGGGCGGGTGTTGCCATCTTCGATCTTGACTTTGATGCTATTCTCTCTGCCATGTATGCTGTGTCTAATAGTGATGAGGGTGACTGCTACCGCTGTTTCCTGCCCAATCCGGGCATTGAGGCTGCTGCCCTAGGTGCTTGCGACGCTGCTGCTCTAGGTGCTAGTGCGTCTGCGTCCTCAGGTACTGGTGAGTCTGCGCTCTCAGGTACTACGTCGGCTTCGGTCTCCCTCACCTTCACCCTTGACTCTGGGGCGTCTCGCTCCTTCTTTCGGGACCGCACCATACTCACGCCACTCCGTCGGCCGGTTGCGATGTCTCTGGCTGACCCCTCCGGGGGTCCTGTACTGTCTCGCTTCTCCACAGTCCTCCCGTGTCCAGCGGCTCCCTCTGGCACCCTGTCTGGTCTTTACCTCCCCTCGTTCTCGACGAACCTGGTGAGTGGTGCTGACCTACAGGATGCAGGTGTCCACCAGTTCACTCCTGTGCGTCAGCGAGTGACACACTGCACAGAGGCTAGCACAGGCCGACACCTGGCTACGTTCACCCGTCAGCCGGGGTCGAGCCTGTACACTCTGCCCACTGCGTCTCCTCCTGTTGCTGAGTCTGGTAGGGTAGCTGCGTCGGGTCAGGTGTTTGCTGCGACGTCCAGGTCTGGTCCTGAGTCTGCCCCCTGTTCGTGTCGTCTCCTGTCTCACGAGACTCTCCTCTGGCACCACCGCCTTGGCCACCCCTCTCTGCTTCGGCTCAGAGGCATGGCCTCTCGTCTTCTTGTGTCTAGTCTCCCCCGGTCCCTCCCTCCGCTTCCTCAGGGCCCTGGCCCTGCCTGTGTCCCGTGTGTCGAGGGGCGCCAGCGTGCTGCCCCTCACTCCTCCCAGTTTCCTCCGACAGAGGCCCCGTTGCAGACGCTTCACATGGACGTGTGGGGCCCAGCCCGCGTCTGTGGACAGGGTCACGAGCGCTACTTCCTGCTCGTTGTTGACGACTACTCGCGCTACACCACAGTCTTCCCCTTGCGCACCAAGGGTGATGTCACTGAGGTACTGATCGACTGGATCCGCGCTGCTCGTCTCCAGCTCAGGCAGAGCTTTGGCTCGGACTTCCCTGTTCTGCGTCTGCACTCGGACAGAGGCGGAGAGTTCTCATCTGGCCTTCTGCGAGCCTACTGTCGTGCACGAGGCATCCGTCAGACCTTCACGCTTCCGGACTCACCGCAGCAAAATGGGATTGCTGAGCGCCACATTGGCATGGTCATGGACGTCGCTCGTACGTCCATGATGCATGCGGCTGCCCCCCATTTTCTGTGGCCGTTTGTGGTGAGGTATGCGGCGCATCAGATCAACCTCCACCCCAGAGTCTCCAGGCCGGAGACCTCCCTAGCCTTGCTGTGGACGGGGAAGGTTGGTGATGCGTCAGCGTTCCGGGTCTGGGGATCTCGGGCGTTTGTCCGCGACTTGTCTGCGGACAAGCTGTCCCCTAGTGCTGCTCCTTGCGTCTTCCTGGGGTTCCCCCCTGACGCGCCTGGGTGGCAGTTCTACCACCTCACCTCTCGACGTGTTCTGTCCTCCCAGGACGTCACGTTTGACGAGTCGGTCCCCTACTACCGCCTCTTCCCCTACCGTACTCCGTCCCTCCCCCCACCCCCACTCTTCCTTGTACCAGGTCCCCCCTAGGTAGACCCCCTTCCCCCTAAGGGTCTTGCCCCTTCAGGTGTGTCCCAGGTAGACACAGTCGAGCCTGTCGAGGTCACTGGTGACTCTGGTGCTGCTGGGGGTGCTGAGCCTGGGGGTGCTGGACCTAGGGGTACGAAGTCTGGTGGTGCTGTGCCTGGGGGTGCTGCGTCTTGGGGTGCTGAGCCTGGGGGTGCTACGTCTGGGGGTGCTGAGACTGAGGGTGCTGAGCCTGGGGGTGCTGCGTCTTGGGGTGCTGAGCCTGGGGGTGCTACGCCTGGGGGTGCTGAGCGTGGAGGTGCTCCGCCTGGAGGTTCTCCGGGTGCTTCTTCTTGCCGGGAGCCACTCTCTCCACAGGAGCTGCGCGAGTGGTTTGCCCGTCGCTGGCGCCGTTCTGCTGGTGCTGGAGGTTCTTCGGCTGCTGAGGGTGCTGTGGTCGCGGGTCCCGGAGGTGCTCGTACTGAGAGTACTGGAGCTGGTGGGCCTGCGGGTTCGACTGGAGCTGGTGCTGCTGAGGGTGTTGGTGCTGAGACTACTGCTAACGGTCCTGCTGGGGGTGCTCCTGGTGCTACAAGAGGTTCTCGAGCTGCTGGAGGTTCTGCTGGGGCGGGTGCTCCTACTGAGGGTACTGGTGCTGTCCCTGCTGCTTCTGGCGTCGCCACGCGGCCTCGACTGTACTTTCTTCCACTCCTGCAGCAGGTTCTTGGTCTTCCACTCTCCACTGGTCCGCCTCCTTCCTTAGAGTGTCCACAGCCTGTCCCGTCACAGTCACAGCTACAGCCTGCCTCCCCTTTGCCTGCTCCTTCTCCCTACGCTGGTCCTACTGGAGGTCTTACTGTGCGTCGTGAGCCTGCGTCTCGTCCTGCGTCGCCTGTTCGTGCTGCTCGCGCTAGTGGTCGCGGTCCGCGCCAGCGTCCTCCTCCTGTCCCTGGCACAGACCGGATGTCTCTGCGTCCGTCTGCTGCTCCTCTGCGTGCCCCTTTGCCTTCCCCTCCTGAGTCCTCTCTTCTTGCTCTTGCCGACCCTGAGTCGGACTCTCTTCGTGCTGCCAGTCCTACTCTCACGCGTCTCCTTGCTACTGTTGTCACTGACCCTTCTTTCGAGTCTACTGCTGCATCTGCCCTAGTTGCTGAGCTCGTCGACTTTGCTGCTCACTGTCGCCTAGACTACGCTGCTAGTCTTGTCACTGAGTCTGAGTCTGTCTGTCCTCCGTCCGTCGGGGGTGAGTGTGCTCTTGGCACGGTTGTCTTTGAGGACAGGCTGGAGGAGTTCCAGTGTTTGGCGGCTGCTTCACCTCATCTCGTGTCCGTACTGCTTACCCCTGAGGGAGACCCGGATGCACTTGACATCCCGACTCCGCGCTCTTACGCGGAGGCGATAGAGGGTCTCTACTCCTCTCAGTGGCAGGTAGCTATGGATGCAAATTCACATTGCACGACATCCTGCCGTCTGTTTGTACGAGTATGCGTGTGCGAATGCATTTGCGTGTGAATGGTATGTTTGTGTGTTTGTTTGCTTTCGCAATTTTCGCTTGAAGCATTTGCAGGTACTCGCACAATGTGCGCTTCGGCATAACATTGTACGCGCTATGAACAGTACAAGCAGAAAGGACGAGCTCGCAAAGGAACCCAAGATGGAAGCTTTGCGGTTCAACTTACTTGATTGCGCAGATTCAGTTCTATCCAACTCGAAATTGTACTGTTTTGTTTGGTTGACTATAGTGTAGCAGGGCAGGCACTATAGGGGTACAATTTAGGTGAAGGTTGGATGTTGTTTGTCTGTATCTGCATGCTACAGGGCCAGGGGAAACCAGCGGAACCAGCATTTGGCTGGTTGGGCAAAGACAAAACAGGTTCTGTTTTTAGGACCTGAACCTGGTTGTTGTTTCCCCAGGTTGGAAAAACAGAACCAGAGGTTGTTCACCAACCTATCACCTGCTATTTTGTCCAGCCAGGTTGGTTCTGTTGCTTGGAATTATTTGGGATCATCCCTGGTTGTTCCCAGGTTGATTCCCAAGGTCCTTGCTAGCTAGAGCTATTTATTCCTTCTCTGTTTGTACCTGAATATAGTGAAATTGATTCAAGCGAATTCCTTCCTTGCTGGAATTTCTTGTCTACGCGGTGCGACGGCGGAATGCTACCCGAGTCAACGCTAGTACGCTAGCACTCCAACGCTAGGCTAACGCTGTCCGAGCCATAACTTCGTAATCGCAGAACTTTTCGCGAGGCAACTTGGCTTATTTTAAAGCTCTTAGAGTGAGCTTCGATATAGGAAATTCTCAGCTTAATCCGATCGACGGTCTGCACGATACGCTGCGCGACGTTCAAGGTACTCTTGCTGTTTTGACTAAGTCCCTCTTGATCCCTCTCTCTACAAACTCGGACCCGAGGATAGGGGCTGGTCTTGTACCAGGCACCCAAGGACCCTTGGAGGTGACCCCGAGGAGAGGTTTTAAGTGTGATAAAGTCTTAATAGCTTGAGTTTATTAGGCCCTTACACCAACAAGTGGCAGGTAGCTATGGATGCAGAGATGGCTTCTTGGAAGTCCACACGCACCTACGTTGACGCTGTCCCCCCTCCTTAGGCGAACATCGTCAGTGGCATGTGGATCTTCAGGGTGAAGCGGCCGCCGGGTTCTCCGCCTGTCTTCAAGGCGCGTTACGTGGCTCGTGGTTTCAGTCAGCGGCAGGGAGTTGACTACTTTCAGACCTTCTCCCCCACCCCGAAGATGACCACTCTTTGGGTACTGCTGCACGTTGCTGCTCACCGTGACTACGAGCTGCACTCTCTTGACTTCAGCACAGCTTTCTTGCAGGGCAGCCTGCACAAGGAGATCTGGCTGCGTCGCCCACCTGGCTTCACTGGGTCTTTCCCTCCTGGTACCCAGTGGAGTCTCCGGCGTCCAGTCTACGGTCTCCGCCAGGCGCCACGTGAGTGGCACGACACACTGAGGACTACGCTTGCGGCTCTTGGGTTTGCTCCTTCTAGTGCCGACCCGTCGCTGTTTCTGCGCACCGACACCTCTCTGCCGCCGTTCTACATCCTCGTGTACGTCGACGACTTGGTCTTTGCCACAGCTGACACTGCTTGACTCGCCTACGTGAAGTCCGAGCTGCAGAAGAGACACACGTGCACAGACCTGGGTGAACTGCGCAGCTACCTTGGCTTGCAGATCACCCGGGACAGAGCACGCCGCACCATTACCCTGACTCAGTCACACATGGTGCAGCAGGTCCTTCAGCGCTTCGGCTTCACGTACTCCTCGCCTCAGACCACTCCTCTGCCTACTCGCCACTCGCTCTCAGCTCTGCCTTCGGATGAGTTCGTAGAGTCGAGTGGCCCGTACCCAGAGCTTGTTGTTGCTGATTTCCTCGCGCGTAGGACGAACCGTCGAGGCTCATCGATGTCACATCGTTGTTGTTGTTGCTGTTGTTTGACTGCGCAGGTGCCCCTTGCTGGTGTTGTTCGTAGAAGGACATGAAGGAGAACTTCTCCATCATGCTTGGGTCGAAGCCCGCAGCTTGATTTGCGGGAGTTTCGGTGGATCCAGCTGCTGGTCTTGTTGCTGTGCCCTCCTCTTTCTGTAGGCCAGAGGCAGGAGGTGGAGTTGGAGTAGTACGGGGAGAGCCGTTAGAGGAGCTTCTGTCCTTCTGGGTTGCCATTCCTTCTGATGTTGTAGGTGCCTTGATAGTAGTTGAGTTTGCCCTGATAGCTCTCATACCATGTTGGGCTGAAAAGCCCTTTGGATCTTTGCAGGATTAAACTCTGAGTAGGAACAATGTAATAGCGGAAGCGCTTAATGATAAGTCTGTGAACCACCTTGCGCTATTATGTGAGGGCAAAGTAGATTGATTAAAGCAAGAGGATTCAAGGTTTTATAAGAGTACAAGGAATATGAAGAGATACAGTTAATAACTGTTTTACTGTTGCTGTTGCGGTTCGATACAGTGACGACTCGGGCAATTGCTCAATCACGAGTCAGTTGTTTATCCTTGCTGTCGCGCTGTACTTGTTAGGTCAAAGGTCGCTGACCTTTGACTTTCGCGTAACCTCCAGCGGTTTCTTCACTTCTCAACCTCCAAGTGTTGACTCGCCGATGCTTCACTGTATTTCGCTTCGTTTACCACTTAGTGCTTCAACACGACAGAGGCGCTTAAATCACTTGTTTCCAACATTTAATATACTACAGTTAATAGTGAAGTTTGTTAACTCCAAGTACTATGAGGAAGCGATTAACTCAGTACCACGAACATAAACTAGGCAACACTTAACATCACTTGTGAACCAAGTGAGTAGTTATGCCAAGCTTAACTTGTAGAGTGAGTGTTCTGGTTGAGCAGAGTTTCGGCACCACTTCGTTGTGTATCTACTCTCGTGAATACGTAGTAGTAGATTATAAGCTTGAAATCATAAAAGCATTGTTGATGAAAGCAAATACAAGCACACATATAAGAGAGGTTTCTAGGTACACAAATGAAAACACACAAAACAGTTGTCTAACTGTCGTCCAGGTCTTCGCTTTGCTGTCATTGAAAAACGGTTGTAAAACTGCTTTAGAATTTGGCTTGATTTGCCGCTATAGAATAACTGTCTTCAACCTACACTGCGGCCAAATTCTTCTGCTGACTCTCCTCGCGAACATTCATGTCTACTCGTAGGCAATCATGAATGCCCGTGTAAGATTCCCGTTTTTCAGTTACAAACGGTTTTTCCCGTTTTGTACCTCTGTTGAAATAATGACGCAAAGCAACGTGACTTTCTGGCGAATTTTCCTGCTCGCCGAGTCAGCGCGAAAATTCCGTTAGTCAACTGCGAGGTCTCGTGTGCCCCACTTGCCCCTCATCACGACGGAGATATTTCTCGGTCGTTCAAGACAAGACGATCGCTGACGCTATCGTGCGTTGTCCTGCGCGTGACAAAGCAATCATGACGCTCCGTCCTGTATCAATCGTGCGCACTATGCACGATCGAAATAGTGGCGACACGCGCGCATGTTTTGTGGTGCCACACACGCGTGTGTCAGGATGCCACGCATGGGTCCTGACTTTCATGTCAAGATAGCAAGCATGAATGAGTGCATTGAGTGAATTGTGGGTACAAGTACTAACCCAGATATTGGGTTGTATCCCACATGGGCTACCCCACTATAACCTACACACAACTAGCACATATATGGTTTGACACACCCCCATAGGCAAAGCTGGGAAGAACAAGGGGTCACAAGACCAGTCAAGAAAAGCAAAGCAAGCTCAAGGTGGATCACGACGTCACCACACACTACGAGCACAAGCAAAGGGCCATAAGGCCAGTTAAAATACAAAGGTATATATGTAACAACAACAGTACAGTAATCACTACCTAGCAAGAGTATATATACATATATAGATCACACTACAACCAGAGACTACAGCAAGTGAGGAAACGTAGGCACCAGGGCTAGAGCAGTGCAGAAGCGCTGATTATCACCAGCCGGAAGGGCCTTGGTGAACAATTCAGCCATGTTGGCCCGGGTGGGCACGTGAGCGACGCGAAGCTGACCACGCTGCTGCAACTCTCGAGCAAGGAAGAAACGCAGAGCGATGTGCTTCGTTCTGTGCTCTAGTCGGTGGTCCTGACACAAGGCAATGGCAGCCTTGTTGTCGACGTACAGAACTGGAGTAGAACGAGGCCTCTCTCCCAGGTCGGTCAGCAGGTAGGTGAGCCAGTGTAGCTCCTATAAAGCCATGGCTGTGGCGTACATCTCAGCCTCAAAACTGGAGCTGAGAACAGAAGACGAGCGTGTAGACCGCCAAGAAACAGAGCCAGAGCCAAGGCTGAACGTGTAACCCTGTGACAACCACTGCGTAGCAAGGTCGTCAACCCAAGAAGCGTTTGAGTGCCGAGTGAGGACAACTGAGCTCCGCCCTCCAAGCACGAGCCCTATGCCCGATGTAGTGCATAAGTAGCGCAGTACCCTCTTCACAGCATCCATGTGCACCTTTTGGTGCCTACCATGAGACACATAACATGCTAGAAGGCCAAGAGGGTACGCGAGGTCAGGACGAGTGCAGGTCATCAAGTACATGAGGCAGTCACTAGCTCTGGGTACGGGCCACTCGGCTCTACGGACTCGTCCGAAGGTGGAGCTTAGAGCAAGTTACCGGTAGCCAGAGGAGTGGACTATAGCGAGGACTAGGTGAAGCCGAAACGCTGAAGGACCTGCTGCACCATGTGTGACTGAGTCAGTGTAATGGTGCGCTGTGCTCTGTCCCGGGTGCTGCAGGCCAAGGTAGCTGCGTAGCTCACCCAGATCTGTGCACGTGTGTCTCTCCTCCAGCTCCGACTTCACAAGGGCGAGAGCCTCACTGTCAGCAATGGCAAAGACCAAGTCGTCGATGTACATGAGGATGTAGAACGGCGGCAACGAAGTGTCGGTGCGCAGAAACAGCGATGGGTCAGCAGTCGAAAGAGCAAACCCAAGAGCCGCAAGTGCCATCCTCAGTGTGTCGTGCCACTCACGCGGTGCCTGGCGGAGACCGTAGACTGGCCGTCGGAGGCTCCACTGGGTGCCAGGAGGGAAAGTCCCAGTGAAGCCAGGTGGGCGGCGCAGCGAGGTCTCCTCGTGCAGAATGCCCTGTAAGAACACTGTGTTGAAGTCCAAGGAGTGAAGCTCGTAGTTACGTTTCTTGGTGTAAGGGCCTAATAAACTCAAGCTATTATGACTTTATCAAACATAAAACCTCTCCTCAGGGTCACCTCCAAGGGTCCTTGGGTGCCTGGTACAAACCAGCCCCTATCTTCGGGTCCGAGTTTGTAGAGAGAGGGATCAAGAGGGACTTAGTCAAAACAGCAAGAGTATCTTGAACGTCGTGCAGCGTATCGTGCAGACCGTCGATCGGATTAAGCTGATAATTTCCTATATCGAAGCTCACTCTAAGACTTTTAAAATAAGCCAAGTTGCCTCGCGAAAAGTTTTGCCATTACGAAGTTATGGCTCGGACAGCGTTAGCCTAGCGTTGGAGTGCTAGCGTACTAGCGTTGACTCGGGTAGCATTCCACCGTCGCACCGCGTAGAAACGAATTTCCAGCAAGGAAGGAATTCGCTTGAATCAATTTCACTATATCCAGGTACAAACAGAGAAAGAATAAATAGTTCTAGCTAGCAAGGACCTTGGGAATAAACTTGGGAACAACCAAGGATGATCCCAAATAATTCCAAGCAACAGAACCAACCTGGCTGGACAAAACAGCAGGTGGTAGGTTGGTAAACAACCTCTGGTTCTGTTTTTCCAACCTGGGAAAACAACAACCAGGTTCAGGTCCTAAAAACAGAACCTGTTTTGTCTTTGCCCAACCAGCCAAATGCTGGTTCCGCTGGTTTCCCCTGGCCGTGTAGCACGCACATAAAGACAAACAACATCCAACCTTCACCTAAATTGTACCCCTATAGTGCCTGCCCTGCTACACTATAGTCAACCAAACAAAACAGTACAATTTCGAGTTGGATAGAACTGAATCTGCGCAATCAAGTAAGCTGAACCGCAAAGCTTCCATCTTGGATTCCTTTGCGAGCTCGTCCTTTCTGCTTGTACTGATCATAGCGCATACAATGTTATGCCGAAGCGCACAATGCGCGAGTATCTGCAAATGCTTCAAGCAAAAAATGCGAAAGCAAACAAACACACGAACATTCCATTCTTAACCAAATGCATTCGCACACGCAGACTCGTACAAACAGACGGCAGGATGTCGTCCAATGTGAATTTGCACCCAACACACTCCCCCTCAGCCTGCCGGCTGCATCCCCATCATTCCATACTAGTTCATGCTCATTCCACTCATGCGCACACAACGCCAATGAGGCTCATATGCAAGCCTCTTGGTGAGGAAGTCTGTTGGCTGCTGGTGAGTCTTGATGTAGATCGGATTCACCGTCCCCCTCTTCACCTCCTTACGCAACCAGTGCCACTTGATACGCATGTGCTTGTTGAGCCTATGAAGCACAGCGTTCCTGGCCATCCCAAGAGCTCCCTTGCTATCACAAAACAGTGGAGTAGCAACCTTCTGCTAGTGGCCAATCTCCTCTAACAGCCTCCTCATCCAAATCACCTCCTTCACCCCATGGAACATCGCCATGTACTCTGTTTCCACAGAAGAGAGTGCCGTCTCCGTCTGCTTCTTTGACCTCCAACTAACAGGTCCTCCTCCAACTACGCAACTGTATCCCCCCACTGATGAGGAATCCTCCTTCTCAGAGGCCCACGTAGCATCGGTAAAGCAAGTGAGAAAGAGCTTGCCTTCTCCAAGCCTCTCCCCCTTCTCTTTTAGAACCTCAACCCCTTTCTGCTTCACTTGTGCAGATGCGGAGTATTGAACTCCAATGCTTGGGTGAGAGTTCAGATACTTCACCACACGCTCAGCTGCATCCACCTGCTCCTCTGATGGATTCTGCACCACCCTAGCCAGCTGCCCAACCGAGAAAGAGATGTCGGGCCTCGTGTGAACTGCTGCATACAAGAGGCTGCCCACCAAGGACTGAAATTGCTGCTGCTCCTCGGCTTCAACCCCTTCATCCTCTGCAGCTTTCACAAGCTTGAATTCTGTTGGCAGGGGAGTTGCAACCTAGCGCTCATTCTCAATTCCGTACTTCTACTCCAGCTCCTTGATGAACTTCTTCTGGTGCTGCTTCAACCACCTGTGATCCAGATCCCTCTCCACGTGCATCCCGAGCTAGTACTTTACCTCCCCAAGGTTCTTGCACTTGAAGTTCTCCATCAGCTGCTGCTGCACCTTCTGGATCTCCTTCATGCTGCTGCTAAGGAGAAGAATGTCGTCCACATAGACCAGAAATAGCACCAGCTTCTCCCCCTCCCCCTTGAGAAAGAGGCTCTCATCACAGCTGCTGGTCCTGAATCCCATCTCCTCTAAAACAGCTGCCAACTTCTGGTACCATCAGCGTGGGGCCAGCTTTAAATCGTAGATGGACTTTTTCAGCTTGCACACCCTGCCTGTACCATCCTCATACCCAGGTGGCTGCGTCATGTACACATCCTCCTCTAAAATCCCATTGAGGAATGCCGTTGATATATCCATCTGAATGATGAATTTTCCACTAACGGTTTTATCTGCCAACAAGACACGAAGGGTAGGGGGTTTGGTAGTGGGAGCAAAGATCTCATTCAAGTCGCGCTTCTCCTTCT
This sequence comes from Closterium sp. NIES-65, assembly GCA_948144175.1. Taxonomy (NCBI): domain Eukaryota; kingdom Viridiplantae; phylum Streptophyta; class Zygnematophyceae; order Desmidiales; family Closteriaceae; genus Closterium; species Closterium sp. NIES-65. The sequence goes on along the minus strand of CANXME010002078.1, from coordinate 1,671,621 downwards.
GCATAAACCCCTTAGCCACCAACCTACTCTTGTAGATGGTGACCTGCCCCTTGTCGTCAGTCTTGATCCTTAGCACCCACTTGCATTGTACCGCTTTCTTCCCCTCAGGCAGCACCACCAGCTCCCATGTCCCATTCTCTAGCAGGCTCTGGTACTCAGCATCCCTGGAAACCAGCCACTTCTCCCTATCTGGTCCAGCTAATACCTCCTCCATGCTAGCTGGTTCCTCTGGTGCAGGGGCAAGAAAACAGTACGCAGGCTCATCCTCCTCATCCGGGTCATAGCCATGCGGTAGAATCAGCAATGCCTCCTCGGTCCCAAGCTGCTGCTCCAAGGAACTTACCACCCCAATCTGTCCTAATCCGCTTCACCACACACTCCGCTTGCTTCTCCACGAACGGCAGCCAATCGTCCCGAATGGTAGAGGCGGCGTAATCTTTCTGCTTCAGTGGATACGCCCACATTAGCCTACTCCAGTCATCCACTATGGTTAGGAAGTACCGCTCCCCCTTGTGCCCTTGCACCGGCAGCGGCCCCACCAAGTCCATGTGGACCAGCTCCAACGGCTTTTTGCTCCTGCCAGCCACACTATGGAACGGGAAACGGGTGAACTTTGAAAGGAGGCAAATTTCACAGTTATCATCGGGTGTATGTCCGTTCAGCTTCAAGCCCTTAACGGCTCCATCCTTCTCCAGCTGCTTCAGCAAAGTCATCGCCACATGCCCACTTGCATTGTACCGCTTTCTTTCCCTTAGGCAGCACCACTAGTTCCCAAATCCCATTCTCCAGCAAGCTTTGGTACTCAACATCCCTACAAGCTAGCCACTTTTCCCTATCTGGTCCAGCTAATGCCTCCTCCATGCTAGCTGGTTCCTCTGGTGCAGGGGCAAGAGAACAGTACGCAGGCTCATCCTCCTCATCCGGGTCATAGCCATGCGGTAGAATCAGCAATGCCTCCTCGGTCCCAAGCTGCTGCTCAGCTACATCAGCTCCTGCAGTCAGCTTCTTAGTAGCCATACGGGTACGTCCTGGCCTGGAGACGGGTGTCTCCCATCCCTTCATAATGACTCCCTTCGGCTTCTTAGTTTTCCCCTGCTGCTGCTCTTTCCCCTCAGATCTAGCAGCTCCACTAGTGCCAGTCTCCACATCATTTTCTCCACCAGCAGATGCCTCCTGTACCTTCTTTCCATCACCACCCTCTGCAACTGCCTCCTCTCCCTCCTCCCACACACTAGGAGTCAGGTCCAGCCGCATGGTGATCTGCTCGATTTGCTGGAACACCCTGGCCTACGGCTGTTTCTCCCAGCTCCCATACATCATGCCCTCAACAAACTTCACATCCCTGCTGTCAAACAACACACCCTTGGAAGGTTCCGACAGCAGCCATCCCTTGCTCTCAGAAGCCAGCCCCAAATGCACACACCAGATTGCACTCGCCCCCAACTTGTTGCGGTAGGTCTTGGGGACGTGGGCAACTGCCATGCAACCGAACACCCTCAGCATGTCCACTGGCGGCCTCCTCCCAAGCCACCTCTCCAACGGCACCCACGAGTCATCCCCAACCTTTGTGAGTACCCTGTTCCTAGCGACGGTAGCGTGCCGAACAGCATGGGGCCACATCAAAATGCCCAGCCCAGATTCTATGAGCAGCGCCCTAGCTGTCTCCAGAATGGTCTGGTTCGCCTATTCTGCTACATTGTTAGACTGTGGGGTGTAAGCCGTGGTCAGCTCCCTCTGGATGCCCTGATTCTTGAGCCAGGCCGTCATCTCAGCTCCAAGGAACTCACCACCCCGATCTGTCCTAATCCGCTTCACCACACACTCCGCTTGCTTCTCCACTAACGGCAGCCAATCGTCCCGAATCGTAGAGGTGGCGTAATCTTTCTGCTTCAGTGGATACGCCCACATTAGCCTGCTCCTGTCATCCACTATGGTTAGGAAGTACCGCTCCCCCTTGTGCCCTTGCACCGGCAGCGGCCCCACCAAGTCCATGTGGACCAGCTCCAACGGCTTTTTGCTCCTGCCAGCCACAATATGGAAGGGGAAACGGGTGAACTTTGAAAGGAGGCAAATTTCACTGTTATCATCGGGTGGTTGTCCGTTCAGCTTCAAGCCCTTAACGGCTTCATCCTTCTCCAGCTGCTTCAGCAAAGGCATCGCCACATGCCCCAAACATCGGTGTGCAGTTGCCCAGTCCGTCTCCCCAGATCTGGCCGACACTTTCTCACCAACCCCTCCAACGGCGTTGCACTCTCCCTGGGATGCAGACCCCTCTCCAGCCTACTCCCCACCGTGCCACGCCACCGCCGGGAGCTGCCACATAGATCTGTACACGGCCTTGCTCTCGTGCAGATCCCAAAGCACCCGATTGCCCAGCTTCCCCTTATAAGTGCGAGCCCCATCCGTGTTGGTGTTCACCCCAGCCTTGTCAAGCTTACGGAGGGAGATAAGGTTGGCCTTCAGGTCGGGGACGAGGAGAACGTCGTGCAGCACCACCGGCTTGCCATCCGCTCCCTTAAACGCAGCTCGTCCCGCACCAGCCACCTTCAACATGTGTCCAGAGGCAGAGCACACCTCATTAATCGGTGCAGCGCGTACGTTGTCCAGCAGGACCTTGCGCGGCGTCATTGTCCAAGCAGCGCCTGTGTCCAACACCCAATAGTCCAGGGGGTGCAGCTCTGCTCCAACCTTAGCAGATGCCTCTCCTTGCTCCCCCTTGTCTCCCATATGGAAGAATTGGCCCGCGGTGCGCTCCTTCTTCTTCTCCGCATCGCCGTTGCCCTTCGGGTTGTTGTCTGACGAATCAGCGACCATGTTGGCGCCGTTTTTCTGGTTCCTCCGCGCGCCGCCATCCTGGTGACGATTCTGGGGGGTCCATCCATCGGGTTTCTTATAGCACAAAAACCAGGGGTGCCCTTCTTTCTCACAATACGAGAAACTCCCTTTCATTTTGCCACCAGCACCCAACTTGCCACCACGTCCAGATTTCGCACCGCGACCCCAACCGGTACCTCCTTGTTGGTCGTTGGAGTCGTCGTCTTTCTTTGCACCGCGTCCAGCACCACCGAAGCCACATCCTTTGCCACGTCGCCAACTTCGCGTAGAGGTTGCGCAATTTGTCCTGGACAGGTTGCACCGGCTCTCCCTCGCTCAGGCGCAACGCGGACAGCTCCCTCTCCAGCATCAATGTTGCAACAACGGAGGTCGGGGCGTGCAGCTCCTTCAACACCGTCCACGCCTTCTGACCGCACTCAACCTCTGGCAGCAGGTGCATGACGTGGTGACGCTGGTTCAGCTCCAAACTCTGCGACATCAAGTAGTAGCCAGCCGAGGCGCGCTCGTCCCAATCTTCCTGAAGGGCGGGGTCACTCGGTCTAGGCTCCTCCCCAATCATTAGTTTCAGCAAGCCGATCTGACGGAAAAAAAGTTGCATTTTCCAGGCCCAATCATCATAGCCCTCACCATTGAACTTCTCGACGGTGAAGTTTTTCAGCACCTCCTTGATCAGCGAGCCCTGGCTTGTTCGCGCTCCCCTTGGCGCAGAAACACCAGAATTATGGCTGCCGCTACGATCTTGGGCTGAAGATTGACCAGCTACCGCCGAGGAGTTCCCTGCCATAGCTACCTATAACGAGGATCACTATAACGCAGCTCTGATACCAGCTTGTTGGTGTAAGGGCCTAATAAACTCAAGCTATTAAGACTTTATCAAACTTAAAACCTCTCCTCGGGGTCACCTCTAAGGGTCCTTGGGTGCTTGGTACAAGACCAGCCCCTATCCTCGGGTCCGAGTTTGTAGAGAGAGGGATCAAGAGGGACTTAGTCAAAACAGCAAGAGTACCTTGAATGTCGGGCAGCGTATTGTGCAGACCGTCGATCGGATTAAGCTGAGAAGTCCTTTATTGAACCTCACTCTAAGAGCTTTAAAATAAGCCAAGTTGCCTCGCGAAAAGTTCTGCCATTACGAAGTTATGGCTCGGACAGCGTTAGCCTAGCGTTGGAGTGCTAGCGTACTAGCGTTGACTCGGGTAGCATTTCGCCGTCGCACCGCGTAGAAAGGAAATTCCAACAAGGAAGGAATTCGCTTGAATCAATTTCACTATATCCAGGTACAAACAGAGAAAGAATAAATAGTTCTAGCTAGCAAGGACCTTGGGAATAAACCTGGGAACAACCAAGGATGATCCCAAATAATTCCAAGCAACAGAACCAACCTGGCTGGACAAAACAGCAGGTGGTAGGTTGGTAAACAACCTCTGGTTCTGTTTTTCCAACCTGGGAAAACAACCAGGTTCAGGTCCTAAAAACAGAACCTGTTTTGTCTTTGCCCAACCAGCCAAATGCTGGTTCCGCTGGTTTCCCCTGGCCCTGTAGCATGCAGATACAGACAAACAACATCCAACCTTCACCTAAATTGTACCCCTATAGTGCCTGCCCTGCTACACTATAGTCAACCAAACAAAACAGTACAATTTCGAGTTGGATAGAACTGAATCTGCGCAATCAAGTAAGCCGAACCGCAAAGCTTCCATCTTGGGTTCCTTTGCGAGCTCGTCCTTTCTGCTTGTACTGTTCATAGCGCGTACAATGTTATGCCGAAGCGTACAATGCGCGAGTACCTGCAAATGCTTCAAGCAGAAATTGTGAAAGCAAACAAACACGCGAACATTCCATTCATACCCAAATGCATTCGCACACGCATACTCGTACAAACAGACGGCAGGATGTCGTGCAATGTGAATTTGCACCGAACAACGTTGAGCGGCAACGTGCAGCAGAACCAAAAGAGTGGTCATCTTTGGGGTAGGGGAGAAGGTGTGGAAGAAGTCAACTCCCTGTCGCTAATCGAAGCCTCGTGCAACGTAATGAGCCTTGAAGAGAGGCGGAGAACCCGGCGGCCGCTTCACCCTAAAAATCCACATGCTATCAACTACGTTCGCCCCAGGAGGGAGAACTGCGTCGACGTAAGTGCCTGTGGACTTCGAGGATGCCATCTCTTCGTCCATGCCACTGAGAGGTGTACTCACCCGCGATCGCCTCAGCGTAAGAGCGCGGGGTCGGGATGTCTGGAGCATCCGGGTCTCCCTCAGGGGCAAGCAGCATGGCCACAAGATGAGGCGCAACGGCTGCAAGACACTCAAAGTCCTCCTGCCTGTCCTCAAGGACGTCCGTGCCAAGAGCGCACTCACCCCCGACGGACGGAGGACCAACAAATTTAGACTCAGCAACAAGACTAGCAGTGAAGTCGAGACGACAGGCAGCAGCAAAGTCAACAATCTCAGAGGCTAACGTTGATGCAGCAGAAGACTCAAACGACGGGTTAGTGACAACAGTGGCTAGCACACGCGTGACACTAGGGTGAGCAGCACGAACAAGTTTAGACTCAGGGTCCTGAACCTCAGGCAAAGAAGACGCAGGAGGAGACGGTAGGGGAACACGCTGTGGAACAGAGGAAGGACGAAGTGCCATAGCGTGCGTGCCAAGGACAAGAGGCAAACGCTCACGAGGAACATGGCGACCAGTGCGACGCGCGTGAACAGACGAGGCAGAACTAGACGCAGGCTCACGATGCTCTGTAAGCGAGTCTGTCTGCTCAGTGTAAGGAGAAGGAGCAGGCAGTGGTGCGCTGGGCTGTAACGGGAGGCCAGTAGAAGACGGGAGGCTAAGAACCTGGCGAAGCACGGAGTCAGGCGGTGGCAGAGACGACGGTGACGGCGGAGCGAAAAACAGTCGCGACGGTGCAGTGCTACCAGTACTAGTAGTTCCAGCGCCTTCAGCAGCTCCAGAACCTCCAGCTCCATCGCCTCCAGCAGCAGCACCTCCAGCTCCAGTGACTCCAGCAGCAGCACCTCCAGCTCCAGCGCCTCTTGCAGCTCCAACACCTCCAGCAACTCCAGAACCTCCAGCTCCAGCTACTCCAGCAGCAGCACCTCCAGCTCCAGCGCCTCCAGCAGCAGCACCTCCAGCTCCAAGGACTCTAGCAGCAGTAACTCCAGCCCCAGCGCCTCCAGCAGCTCCAGAACCTCCAGCTCCAGTGCCACCAGTAGCAGCACCCCCAAAACCGGCACCTCTAGCCTCAAGGTCCCCAACTCCAGGGTCGACAGAACCAGCGCCAGGGCCTCCAGCAGCAGCACTCCCAGAACCGGCACCTCCAGCTCCGGGGTCTCCAATGCCAGGGTTGACAGCACCAGCTTCAGGGCCTCCAGCCCCAGTACCTCCAGCAGCAGCACCCCCAGAACCGGCACCTCCAGCTCCAGGGTCTCCAACGCCAGGGTCGACAGCACCAGCTCCAGGGTCTCCAGCCCCAGTACCTCCAGCAGCAGCACCCCCAGAGCCGACACCTCCAGCTCTAGGAGCTGTACTAGACCCGGCAGCTCCAGTACCTCCAGTACGAGCACCTCCAGGACCAGAGACACCAGCACTCCCAGCGCCTCCACGACAAGCAGCTCTAGCTGTTGTGCCAAAGTACTACAGTGGCACGGTCATCGCACTCCCATTCAGCCTACAAGCCTGCTCAGCTTCTGGAATTTTGTGGGTTGGTGCTTGAACATGTGTTCTTCATACCCTCAAAGTTTCAGAATCATTGAAGCAGTTTACAAGGCATGGCAACATTTTTAGTTTCAAGATTTATGGCATCCCGGAAGTGTGTGTTACTCTTTTTTTGGTAACACCCGAGTTCACCATTTCGGCTGCTGACTCATCTACCGAGCTTTGATTGGTCTGAAAATTAGTGTGGCAGTCCTTTGCCTTGTTTTGCAGGTGTTCACCGAGTTTCAGGACAACCCAGCATCGGAGCAGCACGTGACAGCTGTCGAAAGTTACTGTTCCGTAGTCATGGTGCACTGTTGGCAGCATTTCCCTTGCCACCCTTTCATTGTTGTCATGCCAATGGTGCAGGGACAGGGAATGAGACAAGAAGTACAGGTGGTCAAGTGGGACTCTACCACCCTCCTTTTGAGAAGTGTGGTCTTCTTGGAAGCAGCTTGCAAGAGGGTGCAAGTGGGAAGACAAGCTGACTCGTGGTTGGCTTGACTCACTATTGGTAGCCTTGAGTACAGCTCTGAACATCCAAGTGTGGTTGGCTTTGCTGACCTAGCTAGGACGTTTCCCATCCTTCTCTAGCCTTTCTCCCCTAGGACTCAACCTTCTCTGAGTTCCCAGGATGGTCCCAACCCCTTAAGAGTCCCCTAGGCAATGTTGCACTCAACCTCTTCCTTGCATCAATGAGACTACACGTTTGTTTTCAGCCGAGCTTACGTTTTCGTTCACTGCGTAGTGCACACACCTCTGATAATAGCAAGCTATATACCGTTGGAAAGCAGACACCTAAGGCTAATCGCTGTCCAAGTTTCAGCCTCGTATGGTTTTGGAGCTGATCGTGACGGCGTTTTGAACAGAGGCGGTTTGAAGACGTCAGATTCTGCTTAGGGGGTTTCATGGGCATCCGCGACCTCTAAGTGGACTCTTGACTATAACACTAGCAGCACGACTCCTTAGGCGGGTACGCGACGCAAGCCACTCTCGTGCCTACTGTGGTGAGACAGGCCCGCGTCGTGAAACGAGACCCAGTGGAACGCCAGCAGACTCAGCACCCCCAGGCTCCGCACCCCCCGGCACCTCACGGACGGGCTCAGCACCCCCAGACTCCGCAGCCGCAGACTCAGCACCCCTAGGCTCCGCACTCCCCAGCACCTCACGCACAGGCTCAGCACCCAAAGAAGTAGCACCCCCAGCAGCACCTCCCGCAGTAGCACCTGAGTCGCTAGTGACCTCTACAGGCTCAGCCAAAGGGGGCCGGTCTACCTGAGACACACCTAAAAGAGCAGGACCCTGGGGGGGGGAGGGAGTCTACCGGAGGGGGACCTAGAGCGAGGAAAAGCGGCGGGGGAGGGAGAGGGGCAATGCGGTAGGGGAAGAGACAGTAGAAAGGAACCGACTCGTCAAATGTGACGTCCTGAGAGGGGAAGACACGGCGTAAGGTGGGGTGGTAAAACTGCCAGCCAGGCGCGTCAGGAACAAAGCCAAGGAAGACACAGGGAATGGTGTGGGAGGAGAGCTTGTCCGCCGACGTATCGCGGACAAAGGCACGAGCACCCCAGACCCGGAAACGCGACGCATCGCCAACCTTCCCCATCCAACGCAGTGTGGGCGAGGTCTCCGTCAAGGAGACACGGGGCCAAAGGTTGAGCTGCTGCGCGGCGTACTGGACCGCAAACGGCCACAGAAAATGTGGAGCTGCCGCATGAATCAAGGACGTACGAGCGACCTCTATGACTAAGCCAATGCGGCGCTCAGCAACCCCATTTTGTTGTGGTGAGCCCGGAAGCGTGAACAACTGCTCAATGCCCTCGCCCTGATAGAAGGCTTGCAAGAGGTCGGGGGTGAACTCACTACCTCTGTCAGAGTGTAGACGCAGGACAGGAAGGTCCTGGCAGTACCTGCGGCGGAGCCGGAGACGAACTGCTCGGATCTAAGGGATCAGGACAGCAGGGACCTCACCCTTGGTACGCAAGGGGAAGACCGTGGTGCACCGCGAGTAGTCGTCGACAACCAGCAGAAAGTACCGCTCACCGCCCAGTCCATGAATGCGGGCTGGGCCCCACACGCCCAGGTGGAGGGTCTGCAGTGGAGCCTCTGTGGGGGGAAACGAGGAGTGAGGAGTGGCGCGCTGCCGCCTTTTGACGCAAGGAAGGCAGGGCGGCGCAGGCGAGGTAGGGAGGGGAGGGAGAGACCTGGGAAGACCAGACACAAGGAGGCGACGGTGCATGCCAAGTAGACGTGGCAAGGAGGGGTGGCCCAGACGGTGGTGCCAGAGAAAAGTCTGGTGCGACAGGGAGCGACACTCACAAGGGGAGGCTACCCGACCTGACGCGGACACCTGACCAATAGCAGCTACCTGAGGAGGCGCAGTCGTCAGTGCGTTAATGCTCGACCATGGCCGACGGGTAAACGTGGCCAGGTGGCGGCCAGTCCGGGAGCACGTACAGATTGCCACATGCTGTCCTCCAGGGGTAAAGGTGTCAACCCACTGGTCGTAGAGAACTGCGTTGCTCACCAAGTTCGTAGAGAACGAGGGGAGGTGGAAGCCTGTCAGTGAGCCAGACGGAATCGCCGACCACGGAAGCACAGTGGTGGACCGTGCAAGAACAGGGCCCCCTGAGGGGTCAGCCAGAGAGACTGCAACAGGTGCAGTGAGTGGTGTGAGTGCAGTACTGTCACGAAAGAAACAGCGGGAAGCACTTGATTCAAGCGTGAAGGTGTGCAAGGCCTCAGCACGCGCAGCACCTGAGGAAGCAGACTCGCTAGCACCTAAGGCAGCAGCCTCACTAGCACCTAGAGCAGCAACCTCTGTACCGGGGTTGTACTGCACGCACAGGTGACAGTCACTCTCAGCACCACCAGGCAAAGCAGACATGGCAGTAAGGATGGCGTCTTAGTCTAAAGCAAAGACAGCAACGCCCGACCTAAGCAACTCAAGCCAGGGGGGGATCTCGGCCTCGTCGCCAAACTCTGTGCGCCAGGCATCAGTCAAATAGGCGAAGCAGCGGGACTGTGCGTGACCAGGTGTCCACATGTCTCACCAGCTCGACGACTTGTGCGAATGACGTACGGGCAGCGACCCGGACTCGGAGACGGCCCACGGTGGTAAAGCCACTCACGAAGCTGCCGGGGCATAAGGGTCAGACGCCGCCGTAGCTGCATCTGGCCACCGCCAGACGCTCCGCACCAAACAGCGCCACAGTGACTGCTACTACGGCCGCCACCACCGCCGTCACCACTCCCACCGGTACGACACCGAGAAGTGATGGCGGGCAAGCTAGGAGGAGCGCGACCTCTAGGGCAGTACGGAGTGAAGGCAGTAGCACCACCAGCAGCAGTAAGAGCAGCAGGGCGGCGCGCGGCCAGAGCAGGGCGGCGTGCAGCCAGAGCAGGGCGGCGCGCAGCCACAACACGGCAGTAGCAGGAAGTAGCTCCTAGGGCAGAAGCACCTAGGGCCTTTTTTTAAAATAAATAATTTAATTATATTTAGGGTTTAGCAGGGCGCTGGCGCAGGGCAGAGCGCGGGCGCAGGGCAGGGCGCCAGCGCGCGCAGGGCAGGGCGCTGGCGCAGGCTGCAGTAGTGCGTGATGCGAGGGGCAGCAGTGCGCGACGCGACGGGCTGCCTTAGGGCGCGACGCGCGGGTTGCAGCAGAGCGCGACGCGTGAGGCAGGAGCACGCGACTCGTGGGCTGCGTTAGGGCGCGACGCACGGGCTGCAGCAGAGCGTGACGCGCGGGGCAGCAGCGCGCGACGCGCGGGCTGCCGTAAGGCGCGACGTGCAGGGCCGCAGCACGGGCGTAGGGCAGGGCACTGGCGCAGGGCAGGGCGCTAGCGCAGGGCAGGGCGCTAGCGCAGGGCAGGGCGCTGGCGTAGGGCAGGGCGCTGGCGCAGGGCAGGGCGTTGGCGCAGGGCAGGGCGCTGCCCCGCAGGGCGCTCGCGCAGAGCAGGGCGCTAGCGCAGGGCAGGGCGCCGGCGCAGGGCAGGGCGCCGGCGCAGGGCAGGGCGCCGGCGCAGGGCAGCGCGGGGCAGCGCGACGCAGGGTAGTGGGGTAATGTGGTAACGTCATATCCTTCACAAATTTAACATATGACAATTACCTTGCTCATTCAAATGAGTGCACTCATGAGTTCCAATGTAGCTCCAATTTGGCACTCATGAATTTCATGCGAGCAAACAATTGTAAAATGGTTTTTACCGTTGAGAAAACGGAATAACCGTTTTGTACGTGCGTCGAAATCATTCCGCGAAGTGGTGCGACTTTCGTGCGCAATTTCTTGATTCGTGAGTCAACTCCGAAAACCAGTTTTTTCAACTGTAAATTCCGAGCACCCTTCGGAATCCTGCAACACCCACCCGAAACACACGCGCACCCTTCAGGTGCGCAATCATGCACGACCAGACAAACTGGTCATGCTTTACTGCGCGTGGGCAGGGCGATCATTCGCCTTGTTCTGTTTCGATCGTGGGCCCTGCCACGATCGCAACACTGTTTCAATCGTGGGCCCAGCCACGATCGCAACAGTGCGCAAGCACATGCTCGGGCCCTCAGGGCCCACACGCGAAAGCGGGACCACATGCGCAGTCAAGATTTCACGTGCTTGACCAGTGCGAAAGTCAGCAGCACCCCCTTTGACCAGTCAAAGTATCGAGCCCCATAGAAACGCCCCACGGTACATCATCCGCTCGCATGGGACACGCATGAAACATGAAAAGCAAATGGGACTTTCATGGGAAGCTCATTTGAGGCTCATTGGAGCTTCATGAGAGCTTTCATTTGAGCTTTCACGAGAGCTTTATGAGCGCGTCATAAGAGCCTTATTTGAGCGCTTCATGAGAGCTTCATTTGAGCGCATGATGTGAGCCTTATTTGAGCGCTTCATGAGAACAGTGAACACGAAGCTGAAAACGCACAAGCACAAAGTGCAATGACAAATGAAAACTAAACACACAAAATGCAAGGACGAATGCGCATAGAACACCCACAAAATGTGCACAAACAAAATGCAAAATGAAATGACAGTTCTCATGCCACAAATTACCTTCAAACAAAACTCCAGACTTTCTTTTACCGTTGTCGAATAGGCGGTAGGTTGACGTGCAAATTAAGTATTTGCACCCAACACAACCATGCATGTACGCAAACCCATGCATGCACACAGCACCATGCACGCACACAGCACCATGCATGCGTGCAGTATCCAGTCCATTCCATCCCACCACCCCACCTCCTCCATCCCATCCCCTGCCCCATCCAGAATCCGCCCCCCTCCATCCCTTCCTTACACACTCGGATTCCAGCCCATTCGAAAAAGTGGAGGAATTTTGCTCGTGCAAAATCAAATAGAGGTGATAGAATGATGAATGCGAGGACGAAGAGAGTACAGAAGGGCGACAAAGGGGCAATGGAGGGGGATGAGGGCAACGGGGGGGGGGGAGTATTCGCGACAACAAGCGCAACGAGGCAATGGTGGAGGCAAGGAGACGTACAGGGCGGTGACGAGCCCGTTGGGGCTGCAGGTGATGCCAGTCCATGCAGAGCACGCAGTGGTGGCGTTGCTGTTGCCCGCTCATATGCCCCACACCTCCTTTAGCTGCACCAGCGCCTTCACTGCCAGCACAAGGGGAAGGGAGGTAGAAAGGATATGACTCACAAAAAGCTGGCACCTTCACTGGCCGTGTTAGCGGAGAAAAAGGAACAAAAATAAATCTCCCAGCGCCCGTGCGCGACGTCTGACACTGAAAAATGAGTTGGAAGTCCGTGTGATGCGACGTCTGACACTAAAAAATGAGTTGGAACTTCGTGTGACGTGACGTCTGACATTGAAAAATGAGTTGGAACTCCGTGTGACGCCTGACGGCAGGCTCGGACTTCACGCCGTGTGCTTCAAAATTTTTACTCCGTGAGAATCCGAGCTCTTCTGTTGGAAGGGAGGATGTCGCTAGGCTTGGAGCCGCACCAACTCACATTGCGAGCCTTCCAAGACAAAAGGTCTCGCAGCAGTGCACGATCCGGCGGCCGAGGTGGCGGCGTCAAGCTTTAAGAGGGAGCGACGGGTGCTATTAGGACGAGGGAGGCGAGATAAGAGGGGCTGTTTGCGCCCGCGCGCCGACGAGGCATCTCGGCGCGAAGGCAGTGCCGCACGGTTGGCGCTGGAAACGGAGCAAGATGTGGCAGTAGGGAGCGCAAGGGCCGCGAGGAGGAGGATAGTTGTGGCATTTGCACAGAGCGGCCACACAGGCTTAGGTGAACGTGGCATGGTTCTGCGTATAATCTGGAAGTCTACTTTGCCAGAGTTGAGGAGGAAAACAACGGACAGATTTTGAAACTAATACTGGTGAAAAGTCGCCTGAAGCTCGAGCTACAGCTAATCCTTTTGCAGTAAGGTGTTGGCTGGTGGTGAAAACATCAGCAGTGTTGGCCTCACAGACCACGTACGCAAGTCGCAACTCACCACGCTGCTGCAACTCACGAGCAAGAAATTAGCGGAGAGCAATGTGCTTCGTTCTGTGCTCCACGCGCTGCTCCCGACACAAGGCCAGCATGGCCTTGTTGTCTACGTACAACACTGGAGGAGAACGAGGCGGCTCTCCGAGGTCAGTCAGCAGGTAGGTGAGCCAGCGAAGCTCCTGTGCAGCCATGGCCCCGGCGTAGATCTCAGCCTCACAACTGGAGCCGAGAACAGAAGACGAGCGAGTAGCCCGCCACAAAACAGAGCCGGAACCAAGACCGAAGGTGTAACACTGTGACGACCACTGCGTAGCCTGGTCGTCAGCCCAAGAAGCGTCCGCGTGCCCAGTGAGGACCACTGGACTCCGCCTTCCAAGCACTAGCCCCATGCCCAACGTACTGCACAAGTAGCGCAACACCCTCTTCGCTGCAGCCATGTGCTCTGGTCTGTGTCTCCCAGGAGCAACATAGCGTGCAAGAATGCTAAGAGGGTATGCAAGGTCAGGTCGTGTGCAGGTCATCAGGTACATGAGGCAGCCAACAAGCTCAAGGTACAGGCCACTCGACTCTACGAACTCATCCGAAGGCAGAGCTGAGAGCGAGTGGCGAGTAGACAGAGGAGTGGCCTGAGGCGAGGAGTACGTGAAGCCGAAGCGCTGAAGGACCTGCTGCACCATGTGTAACTGAGTCAAGGTAATGATGCGGCGTGCTCTGTCCCGGGTGATCTGCAAGCCAAGGTAGCTGCGCAGTTCACCCAGGTCTGTGCACGTGTGTCTCTTCTGCAGCTCGGACTTCACGTGGGTGAGTCCAGCAGTGTGAGCTGTGGCAAAGACCAAGTCGTCGACGTACACGAGGATGTAGAACGGCGGCAAAGAAGTGTCGTTGCGCAAAAACAGCGACGGGTTGGCAGTAGAGGGAGCAAACCCACGAGCCGCAAGCGTAGTCCTCAGTGTGTCGTGCCACTCGCGCGGTGCCTGGCGGAGACCGTAGACTGGCCGTCGGAGGCTCCACTGGGTGCAAAGAGGGAAAGTCCGAGTGAAGCCAGGTGGACGGCGCAGCCAGATCTCCTCGTGCAGGCTACCCTGCAGGAAAGCAGTGCTGAAGTCAAGGGAGTGAAGCTCGTAGTCACGCTCAGCGGCTATGTGTAGCAGCACCCGAAGAGTGGTCATCTTCGGGGTGGGAGAGAAGGTCTGAAAGTAGTCAACTCTCTGCCGCTGACTAAAGCCACGAGCCACGTACCGCGCCTTGAAGACAGGTGGAGAGCCCGGCAGCCACTTCACCCTGAAGATCCACATGCCACTGACGATGTTCGCCCTAGGAGGAGGAACCGCGTCAACGTAGGTGCTTGTGGACTTCCAGGAAGCCATCTCTGCATCCATAGCTGCCTGCCACTGAGAGGAGTAGGGACCCTCTACGACCTCCGCGTAAGAGCGCGGAGTCGGGATGTCTAGTGCATCCGGGTCTCCCTCAGGGGTAAGCAGTACGGACGCTAGATGAGGTGAAGCAGCAGCCAGACACTGGAACTCCTCCTGCCTGTCCTCAAGGACGTCCGTGCCAAGAGCACACTCATCCCCAACGGATGGAGGACAGACAGACGCTGACTCAGCAACAAGACTAGTAGCGTAGTCTAGACGACAGCGAGCAGCAAAGTCGACGAGCTCAGCAACAAGAGCAGCCGCAGCAGCGGACTCAAAAGAGGGGTCAGTGACGACAGTAGCAAGGAGACGCGTGACAGTAGGACTGGCAGCACGAAGAGAGACGACACCGGGTCGGCAAGCGCAGGAAGAGAGGACTCAGGAGGAGAAGGCAAAGGGACACGCAGAGGAGCAGCGGACGGACGCAGAGACATCCGGTGCGTGCCAGGGACAGGAGGAGGACGCTGACGCGAACCGCGACCACTAGCGCGAGCAGCACGAACAGGCGACGCGGGAAGAGACGCAGGCTCACAACGCTCAGCAAGACCTCCAGTAGGACCAGTGTGAGGAGAGGGAGCAGGCAGTGGGGAGGCGGGCGGTAACTGTGACTGTGACTGGACAGGCGGAGGACACTCTACAGGAGGAGAAGGACCAAGAACCTGTTGAAGGAGCAGAACGAAGTACGGCCGAGGCCGCGCCGCGACTCGAGACACTGCAGGGACAGCACCAGCACCCTGAGCGGCAGCACCAGCGCCAAAAGCACCTCCAACTGCAGGACCTCCAGCAGTACCTGCAGCACCCCCAGAAGGACCACCGCCAGGACTGACAGCAGTAGCCTCAGTGCCAACACCCTCAGCAGCTCCAGCTCCAGTCGTACCCGCAGGCCCAGGAGCTTGTGCACTCACAGGACGAGCACCTCCGGGACCGGCAGCACCAGCACCCTCAGCGGCCGAAGAAGCTCCAGCTCTAGCAGTATGCCTCCAGCGCCGGGCAAACCACTAGCGCAGCTCCTGTGGAGAGAGTGGCTCCCGCCAAGACGAAGCACCCGGAGAGCCTCCAGGCTCAGCACCGCCAGACGCCAAACGAGCAGGTCTAGCGGCCGCTGGCTCCACACCACCGGGCTCAGTAGCTCCAGACGAAGCACCCCCAGGCTCAGCTGCTCCTGACGTAGCACCCGTAGGCTCAGCACCAAACGTGACGTCCTGGGAGGACAGAACACGACGAGAGGTGGGGTGGTAGAATTGCCACCTAGGGGCGTCAGGGGGGAAGCCAAGGAAGACACAGGGAGCAGCACGAGGGGACAGCTTGTCCGCAGACAAGTCGCGGACAAACGCGCGAGATCCCCAGACACGGAACGCAGACGCATCGCTGCCCTTCCCCGTCCACAGCAAGGCTGGGGAGGTCTCCGGCCTAGAGACCCTGGGGTGAAGGTTGATCTGATGCGCCGCGTACCGAACCGCAAACGGCCACAGAAAATGGGGGGCAGCCGCATGCATCATGGACGTACGAGCGACGTCCATGACCATGCCAATGCGGCGCTCAGCAATCCCATTTTGCTATGGAGAGTCCAGAAGCCTAAAGGTCTGGCGGATGCCTCGCGCACGACAGTAGGCTCGAAGAAGGCTAGAGGAGAACTCTCCGCCGCGGTAAAAGTGCAGACGCAGAACAGGAAAGTCCGAGCCGAAGCTCCTTCTGAGCTAGCGACGAGCTGCGCGGATCCAGTCGATCAACACCTCAGTGACATCACCCTTGCTGCGCAAGGGGAAGACTGTGGTATAACGCGAGTAGTCGTCAACCACTAGCAGGAAGTAGCGCTCGTGGCCTAGTCCACGGACGCGGGCGGGGCCCCACATGTCCATGTGAAGCGTCTGCAGCGGGGCCTCTGTCTGAGGAAACTAGGAGGAGTGAGGGGCAGCTCGCTACCATCCCTCGTAAGTAGGGATGGACCGGGGACGCAAGTAGGGCCAGGCCCCGGAGGAAGAGGAGGGAGGGACCGGGGAAGACCAGAGACAAGGACACGGGAGGCCATGCCTCGGAGACGAAGCAAGGAGGGGTGACCAAGACGGTGGTGCCACAGGAGAGTCTCGTGAGACAGGAGGCGACACGAGCAGGGGGCAGACTCAGGACCAGACCTGGACGCTGCAGCAAACACCTGACCCGACGCAGCTACCTGGCCAGAAGCAGGGACAGGAGGGGACCCAGTGGTCAAGGTGTAGAGGCTCGACCCCGGCCGACGCGAAAACGTGGCCAGGTGTCGGCCCGTGCGTGCGTCCGAGCAGTGGGTCACCCGCTAACTCGCAGGAGTAAACTGGTGAGCCCCCGCATCCTGCAGGTCAGCACCACTCACCAAGTTCGTCGAGAACGAGGGGAGGTAAAGACCAGACAAGGTGCCAGAGGGGGCAGCCGGACACGGGAGGACAGTAGAGAAGTGAGAGAGGACAGGACCCCCAGAGGGGTCTGCCAAGGAGACTGCAACCGGCCGACCAAGCGGCGTGAGTGTGGTGCGGTCTCGAAAGAAGGAGCGAGAAGCTCCCGAGTCAAGTGTGAAGGTGAGGGAGGCCGAAGCCGGCGCGGTACCTGATAGCGCAGCCTCACCAGTACCTGAGGGCGCAGACGCGCTGGCACCTAGAGCAGCAGCCTCACTAGCACCTAGCCCAGTAGTACAAATGCCCGGGTCGGGCGGGAAACACCGTTAATAGTCACCCTCATCACTAATAGTCACAGCATACATGGCAGCAAGGATAGCATCAAAGTCAAGATCATAGATAGCAACACCTGCCCTAGACAGCTCTCCCCAGCGGGGGATCTCACTAGCCTCCGGGAACTGGTGACGCCAAGCGTCCGTCAGGCAGCCAAAGTAGCGCTGAGTGGGGTGGGCACCCCCACACTGCTCACCCGCGCGGTCGCCGGAGCGAAGGACGTAGGTGCACGGGCCAAAACCCCCACCACGCTCACGCTGCGTGTACCACTCACGGAGCTACTGAGGAGGGGGGATGTCCCGAGAACGCCGCTGCTGCTGCTGCTGCTGGCGCTGACCACCACCGGAGCCGCTCCGCTGCGAAGCACCACCCCGACCTGCTCCACCTCCTCCACCACCGCCGCCTCCACCTCCGCCACCACTGCCGCCTCCGCTCCCACCGCTACCGCCTCTGCCTCCGCGGCTGCCACCGACACCTCCACCCCCGCCACCACTCCCACCGCCACCCCCACTCCCTCCGCCGCCTTGACCACCACCTCCACCGCCCCCGCTAGATTCACCCGCGCCCTTGCCCCCCTTGCCCTTGCCAGAGCGGCGTCTCCCGCTAGGGGCAGACCCCGCTCTGACCGACTAAAGACCAACAAGGTCGGCCGCAGCAGCAGAGGCGACAGAGGGCAAAAGGGGGGAAGGGGAACACCCCTCAAAGATGGGGGTGCGAGGGTCACCACGAGAGGCTCCTACAACGACTATGATCTTCTCCGCTGCTAAGAGGGCCTTCTCTAGGAGGTCAACAGTGAGAGTGGTGGGACAGACTGAGAGGAAGTGGTCCCTGACTACGCGAAGGGAGTTAGGGAGGCAGGTGACTATATAATAGAGAGTGATGTACATGGGGGGGGGGGGGGGTTCTTGGCGCAGAACTCAGCAGGAAGCGCGGCGCGGTAGCGAGTGTCATTAGTGCGGAGGTGCGTAATGAGGTCAGCAACTGTGGGAAAGGCATCAAGGTCAGGAAAGAGGTACGGTAACATGAGGCGGCTCAGTGCAGCAAAGGCAGGGGAAGAGTAGCGTGCAACTACAGCGTCCTACAAGGTCTGAGCACTCTTGTACTGACTAAAGTGCGCGCGCTCAGTGGTAGGCAGGTGGCGACGCACAGCAAGACGTGCAGCAGCATCGCGCATGGCCCACTGGGAGCAAACAGTGAGGTGAGTATCAGCAGTAGGGGCAGGAGAGGAGCCAGAGGTGAGGTCAAAGAGGGAGAGACCGTCTGCCCTATCGCACTGTAGGAAAAGCTGCAGGTCATCTACCCAAACCTCAAAGTCAATGGCTCGACCCTCAACGTCAAAAGCGAGAACACTGTGTTGGTGTAAGGGCCTAATAAACTCAAGCTATTAAGACTTTATCAAACTTAAAACCTCTCCTCAGGGTCACCTCCAAGGGTCCTTGGGTGCCTGGTACAAGACCAGCCCTTATCCTCGGGTCCGAGTTTGTAGAGAGAGGGATCAAGAGGGACTTAGTCAAAACAGCAAGAGTACCTTGAACGTCGCGCAGCGTATCATGCAGACCGTCGATCGGATTAAGCTGAGAATTTCCTATATCCAAGCTCACTCTAAGAGCTTTAAAATAAGCCAAGTTGCCTCGCGAAAAGTTCTGCCATTACGAAGTTATGGCTCGGACACCGTTAGCCTAGCGTTGGAGTGCTAGCGTACTAGCGTTGACTCGGGTAGCATTCCGCCGTCGCACCGCGTAGAAACGAATTTCCAGGAAGGGAGGAATTTGCTTGAATCAATTTCACTATATCCAGGTACAAACAGAGAAAGAATAAATAGTTCTAGCTAGCAAGGACCTTGGGAATAAACCTGAGAACAACCAAGGATGATCCCAAATAATTCCAAGCAACAGAACCAACCTGGCTGGACAAGAGAGCAGGTGGTAGGTTGGTAAACAACCTCTGGTTCTGTTTTTCCAACATGGGAAAACAACAACCAGGTTCAGGTCCTAAAATCAGAACCCGTTTTGTCTTTGCCCAACCAGCCAAATGCTGGTTCCGCTGGTTTCCCCTGGCCCTGTAGCAAGCAGATACAGACAAACAACATCCAACCTTCACCTAAATTGTACCTCTATAGTGCCTGCCCTGCTACACTATAGTCAACCAAACAAAACAGTACAATTTCGAGTTGGATAGAACTGAATCTGCACAATCAAGTAAGCCGAACCGCAAAGTTTCCATCGTGGGCTCCTTTGCGAGCTCGTCATTTCTGCTTGTACTGTTCATAGCGCGTACAATGTTATGCTGAAGCGAACAATGCGCGAGTACCTGCAAATGCTTCAAGCAAAAATTGCGATAGCAAACAAACACACGAACATTCCATTCATACCCAAATGCATTCGCACACGCATACTCGTACAAACAGACGGCAGGATGTCGTGCAATGTGAATTTGCACCCAACACACTCCCCGTCAGCCTGCCGGCTGCATCCCCATCATACCATACTAGTTCATGCTCATTCCACTCATGCGCACACAACGCTAATGAGGCTCATCTGCAAGCCTCTTGGTGAGGAAGTCTGCTGGCTGCTGGTGAGTCTTGATGTAGATCGGATTCACCGTCCCCCTCTTCACCTCCTTACGCAGCCAGTGCCACTTGATACGCATGTGCTAGTTCAGCCCATGAAGCACAGCGTTCCTGGTCATCCCAAGAGCTCCCTTGCTATCACAAAACAGCGGCGTAGCAACCTTTTGCTCCTGGCCAATCTCCTCTAACAGCCTCCTTAGCCAAATCACCTCCTTCACCCCATGGAACATCGCCATGTACTCTGATTCCACAGAAGAGAGTGCTGTCTCCGTCTGCTTCTTTGACCTCCAACTAACAGGTCCTCCTCCAACTACGCAGATGTATCCTCCCACAGATCAGGAATCCTCCTTCTCAGAGGCCCACGTAGCATCGGTAAAGCAAGTGAGAAAGAGCTTGCCTTCTCCAAGCCTCTTCCCCTTCTCTTGCAGCACCTCAACCCCTTTCTGCTTCACCTGTGCAGATGCGGAGTATTGAACTCCAATGCTTGGGTGAGAGTTCAGATACTTCACCACACGCTCAGCTGCATCCACCTTCTCCTCTGATAGATTCTGCACCACCCTAGCCAGCTGCCCAACCGAGAAAGAGATGTCGGGCCTCGTGTGAACTGCTGCATACAAGAGGCTGCCCACCAAGGACTGAAATTGCTGCTGCTCCTCGGCTTCAACCCCTTCATCCTCTGCAGCTTTCACAAGCTTGAATTCTGTTGGCAGGGGAGTTGCAACCTTGCGCTCATTCTCAATTCCGTACTTCTCCCCAAGCTCCTTGATGAACTTCTCCAGGTGCAGCTTCAACCACCTGTGATCCAGATCCCTCTCCACGTGCATCCCGAGGTAGTACTTTACCTCCCCAAGGTTCTTGCACTTGAAGTTCTCCATCAGCTGCTGCTGCACCTTCTGGATCTCCTTTATGCTGCTGCTAAAGAGAAGAATGTCGTCCACATAGACCAGAAACAGCACCAGCTTCTCCCCCTCCCCCTTGAGAAAGAGGCTCTCATCACAGCTGCTGGTCCTGAATCCCATCTCCTCTAAAACAGCTGCCAACTTCTGGTACCAGCAGCGTGGCGCCTGCTTCAAGCCGTAGATGGACTTTTTCAGCTTGCACACCCTGCCCGTACCATCCTCATACCCAGGTGGCTGCGTCATGTACACATCCTCCTCTAAAATCCCATTGAGGAATGCCGTTGATATATCCATCTGAATGATGAATTTTCCACTAACGGTTGCATCTGCCAACAAGACACGAAGGGCATGGGGTTTGGCAATGGGAGCAAAGATCTCATTGAAGTCCCGCTTCTCCTTCTGCATAAACCCCTTAGCCACCAACCTACTCTTGTAGATGGTGACCTGCCATCAGCAATGCCTCCTCGGTCCCAAGCTGCTGCTCCAAGGAACTTACCACCCCAATCTGTCCTAATCCGCTTCACCACACACTCCGCTTGCTTCTCCACGAACGGCAGCCAATCGTCCCGAATGGTAGAGGCGGCGTAATCTTTCTGCTTCAGTGGATACGCCCACATTAGCCTACTCCAGTCATCCACTATGGTTAGGAAGTACCGCTCCCCCTTGTGCCCTTGCACCGGCAGCGGCCCCACCAAGTCCATGTGGACCAGCTCCAACGGCTTTTTGCTCCTGCCAGCCACACTATGGAACGGGAAACGGGTGAACTTTGAAAGGAGGCAAATTTCACAGTTATCATCGGGTGTATGTCCGTTCAGCTTCAAGCCCTTAACGGCTCCATCCTTCTCCAGCTGCTTCAGCAAAGTCATCGCCACATGCCCCAAACGACGGTGTGCATTTGCCCAATCCGTCTCCCCAGATCTGGCCGACACTTTCTCACAAACCCCTCCAACGGCGTTGCAGACCCCTCTCCAGCCTGCCCCCCACCGTGCCACGCCTGCGCCGGCAGCTGCCACATAGATCTGTACACGTCCTTGCCCTCGTTGAGATCCCAAAGCACCCGATTGCCCACCTTCCCCTTATAAGTGCGAGCCCCATCCGTGTTGGTGTTCACCCCAGCCTTGCCAAGCTTACGGAGGGAGATAAGGTTGGCCTTCAGGTCGGGGACGAGGAGAACGTCGTGCAGCACCACCGGCTTGCCATCGGCTCCCTTAAACGCAGCTCGTCCCGCACCAGCCACCTTCAACATGTGTTCAGAGGTAGAGCACACCTCATTAATCGGTGCAGCGCGTACGTTGTCCAGCAGGTCCTTGCGCGGAGTCATTGTCCATGCAGCGCCTGTGTCCAACACCCAATAGTCCAGGGGGTGCAGCTCTGCTCCAGCCTTAGCAGATGCGTCTCCTTGCTCTCCCTTGTCTCCCATATGGAAGAATTGGCCTGCGGTGCGCTCCTTCTTCTTTTCCGCACCACCGTTGCCCTTTAGGTTGTTGTCGGACGAATCAGCGACCATGTTGGCGCCGTTTTTCTGGTTCCTCCGCGCGCCGCCATCCTGGTGACGATTCTGGGGGGTCCATCCATCGGGTTTCTTATAGCACAAAAACCAGGGGTGCCCTTCTCACAATACCAGCAACTCCCTTTCATTTTGCCACCAGCATCCGACTTGCCCCCACGTCCAGATTTCGCACCGCGACCCCAACCGGTACCTCCTTGTTGGTCGTTGGAGTCGTCGTCTTTCTTTGCACCGCGTCCACCACCACCGAAGCCACGTCGGCTCCCTTGCATCCCGTAGCCTGCTGCCGTCGTCTCCACCCCTCGCTTGACGGCGACGGAAGTCCTCCTCTAGAATCTTTGTCCGCACCCACTCGAGTGTCCACGAGCTCTGGTTCTGCGGCAGGCTCAATCCGCTCGTGAATTGAAGCCACGATTCTTGCAGCAGCGAGAGCATCTTCAGGCACTTGGTCAGCTCCGGGTAGGTGATTCCCGCGGTCCCCAACTTCGCCAATTTGTCCAGGACAGGTTGCACCGGCTCTCCCTCGCTCAGGCTCAACGCAGACAGCTCCCAAGGTCCTTGCTAGCTAGAACTATAGTGCTTGCCCTGCTACACAATAGTCAGCCAAACAAAACAGTATAATTTCGACTTGGATAGAACTGAATTTGCGCAATCAAGTAAGCCGAACCGCAAAGCTTCCATCGTGGGCTCCTTTGCGAGCTCGTCCTTTCTGCTTGTACTGTTCATTGCGCGTACAATGTTATGCCGAAGCGCACAATGCGCGAGTACCTGCAAATGCTTCAAGCAAAAATTGCGATAGCAAACAAACACACGAACATTCCATTCATACCCAAATGCATTCGCACACGCATACTCGTACAAACAGACGGCAGGATGTCGTGCAATGTGAATTTGCACCCAACACACTGGGGGTAGCCATGACACCAATAGACTAGCAGTACCAACTGTAGGACAGGGGCAGTGCAGTGGCAGAAGCGCTGCTCTCACCAGACAGGGCGGGTCGGGCAGCTCAGCAGTACAGCAGCACGGCAACACGGCTGCTCGGACGGCACAGCAGCAACTGCGGCTCCATGGCACCAGCGGCTCGGCTCCTCAGGCAGTTTGGCCAGCTCAGGCGGCTCGGGTGGCTCGGGCGGCTTGGGCGGCTCGGGTGGCTTAGGCTGGTTGGGCGGCTCGGGCGGCTCGGGCAGGTCGGGCGGCTCGGGCGGCTCAGGCGGTTTAGGCGGCTCGGGCGGCGCGGGCGGTGTAGAGCGGCAGGGCGGCTGGTGAAAGGGGCGGCGGGGCCGTAGTGAAGGGGCGGTAGGGCCGCTGGTAAAGGGCGGCGGGGCCGCTTAGAAGGGCGGCGGGGCCCCTGAGAAGGGCGGCGAGGCCGCAGTAGAAGGGCGGCGGGGCCGCTGAGTAGGGCGGCGGGGCCTCTGAGAAGGGCGGCGGGGCCGCAGTAGAAGGGCGGCGGCGCCGCTGAGTAGGGCGGCGGGGCCGCAGCAAGAGAGGCAGCGGGGCCGCAGTGAAGTGCGGCGGGGCCACTGAGTAGGGCGGCGGGGCCGCAGCGAGAGAGGCGGCGGGGCCGCAGTGAAGGGCGGCGAGGCCACTAAGTAGGGCGGCGGGGCCGCAGCGAGAGAGGCGGCGGGGCAGCAGTGAAGGGCGGCGGGGCCGCTGAGACGGTCGGCGGGGCCGCTGAGACGTGCGGCGGGGCCGCTGAGACGGGCGGCGGGGCCGCAGCGAGAGAGGCGGCGGGGCCGCAGTGAAGGGCGGCGGGGTTGCTGAGACGGGCGGCGGGGCCGCTGAGACGGGCGGCGGGGCTGCTGAGACGGGCGGCGGGGCCGCAGCGAAGGGCGGCGGGGCCGCAACGTGAGGCAGCGGGGCCGCAGCGAAGGGCGGCGAGGCCGCGAAGAAGGGCGGCGGGGCCGCTAAGACGGGCGGCGGGGCCGCAGCGAATGACGGCGGGGCCACAGCGAGGGGCGGCGCGGCCGGAGCGAAGGGCGGCAGAGCCGCGAAGAAAGGCGGCGGGGCCGCAATGTGGGGCGGCGGGGCCGCAGCAAAGGGCGGCGGGGCCGCTGAGAAGGGCGGCTCGAAGAGGTGAGAGCCCGGAGCGCGACTCGGGCTGAGCGCGCTTCGGGCAGGAAAAAAAAAAGAAAAAGATCGATGTGGTGGGCCCTAGGCACAGTTCCCACGTGGGAACCTGCTCGATACCATGAGGAAAGTAGAACGAGAATGAATGACTAAGGAATGGAAGTGATACAAATTTGCAACCCTAGAAATGTGTACCCCATATAGGCTACCCTACTATAGCCTACACAATATTATAATTTGACAGGTGGTGGTGGTTGTCCCAGGATGACTGTCCTAGATGACAGCGGAAGTGTACACCTAATGGCGTGGTGCGTTTGCCTGACAATGTGAAACGTGAAAATGAAAATTCTATAATGTTGTACTCTTCTCAAAATTATAATGCTCTAACAAAATTTTGAATTCCAAACATACTTAAAAACTTTCAAGTCACCGTTTGGGGTTGTAAGGAATTTTCTCGATATTCCTTAGTGCGCCCTGCAACATAGCGTACAGCAGCAGCCGTTGTTCGCCCATTACTGCTAACGGGGCTTCGCCGACTTCGAGCGCACTGTTTCACCAAACCTCGCACTGCTGGCCCGGCCATGTCGGCCTACGCTTCGGGACTAGCCCAAGCCTCACTGCCAGCGTAGCACTAGCTAGCTCGCACGCACCGCGTTACCGTTTGCATGTTTCGCGCATAAATGTCCGCTTATGCCTTTGCTCACATTTTGTACTCGCTAGACACCTTAGTGCAACTCTCGCTACTTCAATTCATAGCACCCTTAACACTTGGTATCAGAGCCTCTTTTGTTGGTGTAAGGGCCTAATAAACTCAAGCTATTAAGACTTTATCACACTTAAAACCTCTCCTCGGGGTCACCTCCAAGGGTCCTTGGGTGCCTGGTACAAGACCAGCCCCTATCCTCGGGTCCGAGTTTGTAGAGAGAGGGATCAAGAGGGACTTAGTCAAAACAGCAAGAGTACCTTGAGCGTCGCGCAGCGTATCGTGCAGACCGTCGACCGGATTAAGCTGAGAATTTCCTATATCGAAGCTCACTCTAAGAGCTTTAAAATAAGCCAAGTTGCCTCGCGAAAAGTTCTGCCATTACGAAGTTATGGCTCGGACAGCGTTAGCCTAGCGTTGGAGTGCTAGCGTACTAGCGTTGACTCGGGTAGCATTCCGCCGTCGCACCGCGTAGAAAAGAAATTCCAGCAAGGAAGGAATTCGCTTGAGTCAATTTCACTATATTCAGGTACAAACAGAGAAGGAATAAATAGCTCTAGCTAGCAAGGACCTTGGGAATCAACCTGGGAACAACCAGGGATGATCCCAAATAATTCCAAGCAACAGAACCAACCTGGCTGAACAAAATAGCAGGTGATAGGTTGGTGAACAACCTCTGGTTCTGTTTTTCCAACCTGGGAAAACAACAACCAGGTTCAGGTCCTAAAAACAGAACCTGTTTTGTCTTTGCCCAACCAGCCAAATGCTGGTTCCGCTGGTTTCCCCTGGCCCTGTAGCATGCAGATACAGACAAACAACATCCAACCTTCACCTAAATTGTACCCCTATAGTGCCTGCCCTGCTACACTATAGTCAACCAAACAAAACAGTACAATTTCGAGTTGGATAGAACTGAATCTGCGCAATCAAGTAAGTTGAACCGCAAAGCTTCCATCTTGGGTTCCTTTGCGAGCTCGTCCTTTCTGCTTCTACTGTTCATAGCGCGTACAATGTTATGCCGAAGCGCACATTTTGCGAGTACCTGCAAATGCTTCAAGCGAAAATTGCGAAAGCAAACAAACACACAAACATACCATTCACACGCAAATGCATTCGCACACGCATACTCGTACAAACAGACGGCAGGATGTCGTGCAATGTGAATTTGCACCCAACACACTCCCCCTCAGCCTGCCGGCTGCATCTCCATCATTACATACTAGTTCATGCTGATTCCACTCATGCGCACACAACGCCAATGAGGCTCATCCGCAAGCCTCTTGGTGAGGAAGTCTGCTGGCTGCTGGTGAGTCTTGATGTAGATCGGATTCACCGTCCCCCTCTTCACCTCCTTACGCAGCCAGTGCCACTTGATACGCATGTGCTTATTCAGCCCATGAAGCACAGCGTTCCTGGCCATCCCAAGAGCTCCCTTGCTATCACAAAACAGCGGCGTAGCAACCTTTTGCTCCTGGCCAATCTCCTCCAACAGCCTCCTCAGCCAAATCACCTCCTTCACCCCATGGAACATCGCCATGTACTCTGATTCCACGGAAGAGAGTGCTGTCTCCGTCTGCTTCTTTGACCTCCAACTAACCGGTCCTCCCGCAACTACGCAGATGTATCCTCCCACAGATGAGGAATCCTCCTTCTCAGAGGCCCACGTAGCATCAGTAAAGCAAGTAAGAAAAAGCTTGCCTTCTCCAAGCCTCTCCCCCTTCTCTTTCAGCACCTCAACCCCTTTCTGCTTCACCTGTGCAGATGCGGAGTATTGAACTCCAATGCTTGGGTGAGAGTTCAGATACTTCACCACACGCTCAGCTGCATCCACCTGCTCCTCTGATGGATTCTGCACTACCCTGGCCAGCTGCCCAACCGAGAAAGAGATGTCGGGTCTCGTGTGAACTGCTGCATACAAGAGGCTGCCCACCAAGGACTGAAATTGCTGCTGCTCCTCGGCTTCAACTCCTTCATCCTCTGCAGATTTCACAAGCTTGAATTCTGCTGGCAGGGGAGTTGCAACCTTGCGCTCATTCTCAATTCCATACTTCTCCCCAAGCTCCTTGATGAACTTCTCCTGGTGCAGCTTCAACCACCTGTGATCCAGATCCCTCTCCACGTGCATCCCGAGGTAGTACTTTACCTCCCCAAGGTTCTTGCACTTGAAGTTCTCCATCAGCTGCTGCTGCACCTTCTGGACCTCCTTCATGCTGCTGCTAAAGAGAAGAATGTCGTCCACATAGACCAGAAACAGCACCAGCTTCTCCCCCTCCCCCTTGAGAAAGAGGCTCTCATCACAGCTGCTGGTCCTGAATCCCATCTCCTCTAAAACAGCTGCCAACTTCTGGTACCAGCAGCGTGGCGCCTGCTTCAAGCCATAGATGGACTTTTTCAGCTTCCACACCCTGCCCGTACCATCCTCATACCCAGGTGGCTGCGTCATGAACACCTCCTCCTCTAAAATCCCGTTGAGAAATGCCGTTGATATGTCCATCTTGATAATGAACTTCCCACTAACGGCTGCATCTGCCAACAAGACACGAAGGGTAGGGGGTTTGGCAGTGGGAGCAAAGATCTCATTGAAGTCCCGCTTCTCCTTCTGCATAAACCCCTTAGCCACCAACCTACTCTTGTAGATGGTGACCTGCCCCTTGTCGTCAGTCTTGATCCTTAGCACCCACTTGCATTGTACCGCTTTCTTTCCCTCAGGCAGCACCACTAGTTCCCAAGTCCCATTCTCCAGCAGGCTCTGGTATTCAGCATCCCTGGAAGCTAGCCATTTGTCCCTATCTGGTCCAGCTAATGCCTCCTCCATGCTAGCTGGTTCCTCTGGTGCAGGGGCAAGAAAACAGTACGCAGGTTGATCCTCCTCATCCGGGTCATAGCCATGCGGTAGAATCAGCAATGCCTCCTCGGTCCCAAGCTGCTGCTCCGCTACATCAGCTCCTGCAGTCAGCTTCTTAGTAGCCATACGGGTACGTCCTGGCCTGGAGACGGGTGTCTCCCATCCCTTCATAATAACACCCTTCGGCTTCTTAGTTTTCCCCTGCTGCTGCTCTCCTCCCTCGGATCCAGCAGCTCCACTAGTGCTACCGCTAATCTCCACACCATCACCTCCACCAGCAGGTGCCTCCTGCACCTTCTCTTTATCACCACCCTCTGCAGCTGCTTCCTCTCCCTCCTCCCACACACTAGGAGTCAGGTCCAGCTGCATGGTGATCTGCTCCATCTGCTGGGACACCCTGGCCTCCGGCTGTTTCTCCCAGCTCCCATACATCATGCCCTCAACAAACTTCACATCCCTGCTGTCAAACAACACACCCTTGGAAGGCTCCCACAGCAGCCATCCCTTGCTCTCAGCAGCCAGCCCCAAATGCACACACCAGATTGCACTCGCCCCCAACTTACTGCGGTAGGTCTTGGGGACGTGGGCGACTGCCATGCAACCGAACACCCTCAGCATGTCCACCGGCGGCTTCCTCCCAAGCCACCTCTCCAACGGCACCCACGAGTCATCCCCAACCTTTGTGAGTACCCTGTTCCTAGCGACGGTAGCGTGCCGAACAGCATGGGGCCACATGGAGTTGCCCAGCCCAGATTCTATGAGCAGCGCCCTAGCTGTCTCCAGAATTGTCCGGTTCGCCCGTTCTGCTACACCGTTGGACTGTGGGGTGTAAGCCGTGGTCAGCTCCCTCTGGATGCCCTGCTTCTTGAGCCAGGCCGTCATCTCAGCTCCAAGGAACTCACCACCCCGATCTGTCCTAATCCGCTTCACCACACACTCCGCTTGCTTCTCCACGAACGGCAGCCAATTGTCCCGAATCGTGGAGGCGGCGTGATCTTTCTGCTTCAGCGGATACGCCCACATTAGCCTGCTCCAGTCATCCACTATGGTTAAGAAGTACCGCTCCCCCTTGTGCCCTTGCACCGGCAGCGGCCCCACCAAGTCCATGTGGACCAGCTCCAACGGCTTTTTGCTCCTGCCAGCCACACTATGGAAGGGGAAACGGGTGAACTTTGAAAGGAGGCAAATTTCACAGTTATCATCGGGTGGTTGTCCGTTCAGCTTTAAGCCCTTAACGGCTTCATCCATCTCCAGCTGCTTCACAGCAAAGGCATTGCCACATGCCCCAAACGTCGGTGTGCAGTTGCCCAATCTGTCTCCCCAGATCTGGCCGACACTTTCACACCAACCCCTCCAACGGCGTTGCACTCCCCCTGGGATGCAGACCCCTCTCCAGCCTGCCCCCCACCGTGCCACGCCAGCGCCGGCAGCTGCCACATAGATCTGTACACGTCCTTGCTCTCGTGCAGATCCCAAAGCACCCGATTGCCCAGCTTCCCCTTATAAGTGCGAGCCCCATCCGTGTTGGTGTTCACCCCAGCCTTGCCAAGCTTACGGAGGGAGATGAGGTTGGCCTTCAGGTCGGGGACGAGGAGAACGTCGTGCAGCACCACCGGCTTGCCATCCGCTCCCTTAAATGCAGCTCGTCCCGCACCAGCCACCTTCAACATGTGTCCAGAGGCAGAGCACACCTCATTAATCGGTGCAGCGCGTACGTCGTCCAGCAGGTCCTTGCGCGGCGTCATTGTCCAAGCGGCGCCTGTGTCCAACACCCAATAGTCCAGGGGATGCAGCTCTGCTCCAGCCTTAGCAGATGCGTCTCCTTGCTCCCCCTTGTCTCCCATATGGAAGAATTGGCCCGCGGTGCGCTCCTTCTTCTTCTCCGCACCGCCGTTGCCCTTCGGGTTGTTGTCGGACGAATCAGCGACCATGTTGGCGCCGTTTTTCTGGTACCTCCGCGCGCCGCCATCTTGGTGACGATTCTGGGGGGTCCATCCATCGGGTTTCTTATAGCACAAAAACCAGGGGTGCCCTTCCTTCTCACAATACCAGCAACTCCCTTTCATTTTGCCACCAGCACCCGACTTGCCCCCACGTCCAGATTTCGCACCGCGACCCCAACCGGTACCTCCTTGTTGGTCGTTGGAGTCGTCGTCTTTCTTTGCACCGCGTCCAGCAGCACCGAAGCCACGTCCTTTGCCACGTCGGCTCCCTTGCATCCCGTAGCCGCTGCTGCCGTCGTCTCCACCCCTCAGTTGGCGGCGACGGAAGTCCTCCTCCAGAATCTTCGTCCGCACCCACTCGAGCGTCCACAAGCTCTGGTTCTGCGGCAGGCTCAATCCGCTCGTAAATTGAAGCCACGATTCCGGCAGCAGCGAGAGCATCTTCAAGCACTTTGTTTGCTCCGGGTAGGTGATTCCCGCGGTCGCCAACTTCGCGTAGAGGTCGCGCAATTTGTCCAGGACAGGTTGCACCGGCTCTCCCTCGCTCAGGCGCAACGCGGACAGCTCCCTCTCCAGCATCAATGTTGCAACAACGGAGGTCGGGGCGTGCAGCTCCTTCAACACCGTCCACGCCTTCGGACCGCACTCAACCTCCGGCAGCAGGTGCATGACGTGGTGACGCTGGTTCAGCTCCAAACTCTGCGACATCAAGTAGTAGCCAGCCGAGGCGCGCTCGTCCCAATCTTCCTGAAGGGCGGGGTCACTCGGTCTAGGCTCCTCCCCAATCATTAGTTTCAGCAATCCGATTTGACGGAAATAAAGTTGCATTTTCCAGGCCCAATCATCATAGCCCTCACCATTGAACTTCTCGACGGTGAAGTTTTTCAGCACCTCCTTGATCAGCGAGCCCTGGCTTGTTCGCGCTCCCCTTGGCGCAGAAACACCAGAATCATGGCTGCCGCTACGATCTTGGGCTGAAGATTCACCAGCTACCGCCGAGGTGTTGCCCGCCATAGCTACCTATATCGAGGATCACTATAACGCAGCTCTGATACCAGCTTGTTGGTGTAAGGGCCTAATAAACTCAAGCTATTAAGACTTTATCACACTTAAAACCTCTCCTCGGGGTCACCTCCAAGGGTCCTTGGGTGCCTGGTACAAGACCAGCCCCTATCCTCGGGTCCGAGTTTGTAGAGAGAGGGATCAAGAGGGACTTAGTCAAAACAGCAAGAGTACCTTGAGCGTCGCGCAGCGTATCGTGCAGACCGTCGACCGGATTAAGCTGAGAATTTCCTATATCGAAGCTCACTCTAAGAGCTTTAAAATAAGCCAAGTTGCCTCGCGAAAAGTTCTGCCATTACGAAGTTATGGCTCGGACAGCGTTAGCCTAGCGTTGGAGTGCTAGCGTACTAGCGTAGACTCGGGTAGCATTCCGCCGTCGCACCGCGTAGAAAAGAAATTCCAGCAAGGAAGGAATTCGCTTGAGTCAATTTCACTATATTCAGGTACAAACAGAGAAGGAATAAATAGCTCTAGCTAGCAAGGACCTTGGGAATCAACCTGGGAACAACCAGGGATGATCCCAAATAATTCCAAGCAACAGAACCAACCTGGCTGAACAAAATAGCAGGTGATAGGCTGGTGAACAACCTCTGGTTCTGTTTTTCCAACCTGGGAAAACAACAACCAGGTTCAGGTCCTAAAAACAGAACCTGTTTTGTCTTTGCCCAACCAGCCAAATGCTGGTTCCGCTGGTTTCCCCTGGCCCTGTAGCATGCAGATACAGACAAACAACATCCAACCTTCACCTAAATTGTACCCCTATAGTGCCTGCCCTGCTACACTATAGTCAACCAAACAAAACAGTACAATTTCGAGTTGGATAGAACTGAATCTGCGCAATCAAGTAAGTTGAACCGCAAAGCTTCCATCTTGGGTTCCTTTGCGAGCTCGTCCTTTCTGCTTCTACTGTTCATAGCGCGTACAATGTTATGCCGAAGCGCACATTTTGCGAGTACCTGCAAATGCTTCAAGCGAAAATTGCGAAAGCAAACAAACACACAAACATACCATTCACACGCAAATGCATTCGCACACGCATACTCGTACAAACAGACGGCAGGATGTCGTGCAATGTGAATTTGCACCCAACATCTTTCTTTTCGGACCGCGTTTCTCCGCACCCCAAGAAATCAATTTCTGTTTTTTCACTCGAAGGGACTCACGCACCTTAGCCCCCAGGAGCCGCTGTCCTCGCGTTCTCTCGTAAAGACGTGCAGCCACGACTGCGCCTAGACTAAGCCGAGCCGACGTCCTTCGTAGTGGCTGAGCATATCGATGTCACCACCCTCACGCTGGACCACCTGGACGAGCTGCTGCGACAACTGCACGAAAGCTCCCAAGAAATCGCGGCATTAACGGCGGAACGCACCTCCCTGCAAAATGACATCGCACGAGCACGATCTCAAGTATCTGGCACTTCGACACAGCTCGCACCACAGACATTGCAACACGGAAGTGTGGGGCAACCCGCGAGGGCTGCCAATGATGGCGTCGTCCGCCATGACGGAGACGACAACTACGGGACGACACACCCCGACGCGACGAACGCGTCCAGAAGTCAGCCTCGAGTCACAAATTCTGTGCCGCCCGGCGAATCAGCTCTACCGTCGCCGATGCCGCTGAAGCCGCAGCGTCCGCCATGCTTTGACCCGAGTCAGCGGGGTGGCCATATCGTTCAGGCGTGGGTATTTACGTTGAATGTTTTCTTGGACACCCTACGTCTCTGAGGATACGGCGAAGATTCGTTACGCCGTATCGTTGCTGCGAGGACCCGCCATGGACTGGTGGCATGTTATCGTCACGAAGCCAGCAGACTACGCGACTCTACCGACTCTACGGACCCAGGGCGCCGTCGTATTTCGTGGAGGAGCCCCAGTATCGCACGTGGAACGCATGGTGCTAAGGTCTGCGGGCTCGTTTTGAGCCAATTGCGGCTTCAGATCGCGGCGCGACAGGAGCTCCGCACTTGGCGGACATGCACGAGAGCGAGCGCATCGACCACTACATCGTGTTGGGTGCAAATTTACATTGTACGACATCCTGCCGTCTGTTTGTACGACTATGCGTGTGCGAATGCATTTGGGTGTGAATGGAATGTTTGTGTGTTTGTTTGCTTTTGCAATTTTCGCTTGATGCATTTGCAGGTACTCGCGCATTGTGCACTTCGGCACAACATTGTACGCGCTATGAACAGTACAAGCAGAAAGGACGAGCTTGCAAAGGAACCCAAGATGGAAGCTTTGCGGTTCGGTGGAATTGATTGTGCAGATTCAGTTCTATCCAACTCGAAATTGTACTGTTTTGTTGGTTGACTATAGTGTAGCAGGGCAGGCACTATAGAGGTACAAGTTAGGTGAAGGTTGGATGCTGTTTGTCTGTATCTGCATGCTATAGGGCCAGGAGAAACCAGCGGAACCACCATTTGGCTGGTTGGGCAAAGACAAAACAGGTTCTGTTTTTTAGGACCCGAACCTGGTTGTTGTTTTCGCAGGTTGGAAAAACAGAACCAGAGGTTGTTTACCAACCTACCACCTGCTCTTTTGTCCAGCCAGGTTGGTTCTGTTGCTTGGAATTATTTGGGATCATCCCTGGTTGTTCCCAGGTTGATTCCCAAGGTCCTTGCTAGCTAGAGCTATTTATTCCTTCTCTGTTTGTACCTGAATATAGTCAATTTGATTCAAGCGAATTCCTCCCTTCATGGAATTTCGTTCTACACGGTACGAAGGCGGAATGCTACCCGAGTCAACGCTAGTACGCTAGCACTACAACGCTAGGCCAACGCTGTCCGAGCCATAACTTCGTAATGGCAGAACTTTTGGCGAGGCAACTTGGTTCATTTTAAAGCTCTTGGAGTGAGCTTCAATACAACAAATTCTCAGCTTAATCTGGTGGACGGTGTGCACGATATGCTGCGCAACGTTCAAGGTACTTTTCTTGTTTTGGCTAAGTCATTCTTGACTCCTCTCTCTACAAACTTGGACCCGAGAACAGGGGCTGGTCTTGTACCAGGCACCCAAGGACCGTTGGAGGTGACCGCGAGAAGAGTTTTTAAGTTTGATAAAGTCTTAATAGCTTGAGTTTATTAGGCCCTTACACCAACAAATCGGCGGCCTGAAGCAGGACATTGTTTAGGGAATCCAGCTTCGCAGTGTCACCGATTTTCAGGAAATTCTCAGAATGGCGGAGAAACTTGACTTCTTCCGCTGACCGAGACTGGGGTCCTACGGAAGCAGCAATTGGGGACATCGGCCTCGTGGGACGAACGAGGGCGCTACGATACGTGCCGTCGCCGCAAACGCCGCTGTCGTACCGTTCAAAGGGCGCTGCTTTGCGTGCAATCGGCCGGGACACCGTAAGAGCAAATGCCCGGAAAAGGCTAAGGGAAAGGGGGAAGCTGAGCCGCAGAAACAGACCAAGCAGCAGGGAAACGCTGGGAGTCAGTAGCAGACGGGCCCTCTACTGACAGGTCACGTCGCTCGCCCGAACCAACCGACCCTCACCGAGTACGTGCGCCGGTTCGTCCCCGACATGGCGAAGCTGACTGCCCCGTTAACCGACCTGCTGAGAAAGGGGGTTGAGTACACGTGGGGGGAGAAAGAGCAAGCTGCCTTCTTGGCCCTAAAAAATATTTTGTGCTCGCCGCACGTGCTTCACATCGCAGATCCGCACCGTCCGTTCGAACTCGTTGGACTACCTGGAGTCCAACTTCCACTATATGGTCACGTACAAAAAAGGCGCATCCAACATCGCCGACGCGCTCAGACGCCCCACCGCCCAACTCCACGCCATCCTACTCGCCCAAACCAACCCATTGTTGATAGGCCTATTCACCCACGGATACAGTACCGATCCATTTTTCACGACCGGAAATTCACAGCATCTGGTAGAAGCCAAAGGAGTCTATTACGTAAAAACAGGCACCAACCGCATCTGGGTACCCGCGTACTCACTACTGAGGGAGCTGCTACTGCAGGAGGCACACGACGGGACTACCTCGAGACATTTCGGGGTAGAAAAAACACGACAGCAACTGCAGCGGTATTACTACTGGTCAAACCTGTTGACCGACGTACAGCACCACGAAGGCTCGTGTCCTACATATCAGGTAATGAAGAGCTCGCGAAAAAGAAAGGCAGGTCAGATGCAGCCGATTCCACCGCCTGAGCGCGCCTGGCAGCAGGTTACCATGGATTTCGTCACGGGGTTATCTTCAAACCCTGGGGGTAACGACGCAGTTATGGTCGTCGTTGACAGGTTGACGAAGATCGCACACTTCGCTGCGTGCAAGAAGTCCATCTCAGCCGAAGAAACCGCTCGCCTGTTCATCGCAGCCGTCGTTCAACAGCACAAGATACCAGCAGCGATAATAAGCGACCGCGACACAAAGTTTACCACGAACTTCTTCAAAAACCTCTGGGAGCAGTTCAGGACCAGGCTACAGTTCAGCTTGTGAAATTGAACGAGGATGAAAGACTAAGGGAAAGTTAGGTACAAGTACAAACCCTAGAAAGCTGTACCCCATATGTGCTACCCCACTATAGCCTACAGCAGCTAAGTCATATAATTTAGACACACCCCCATAGGCAAAGTGGGGGAGGACAAGGGGTCACAAGACCAGTCAAGACAAACAAAGCAAGCTCAAGGTGGATCACAACGTCACCACACATTCCGAGCACAAGTTCAAGGCCACAAGGCCAATTCACATGCAGGATTACATATATATATATGGCTAAACATGTAACAGTACAAACAAGGTCAAGGGGTGAGCAAGTGAGGCAAGGTAGGCACAAGACCCAGCTGAGTACAGAAGCGCTGATGATCACGAGGCGCAAGTGCCTTGGTGAAGATATCAGCAGTGTTGGCCTGAGAGGCCACGTACGCAAGGCACAGCTGACCACGCTGCTGTAGCTCACGAGCAAGAAAGTAGCGAAGAGCAATGTGCTTCGTTCTGTGCTCCAGTCTCTGCTCCCGACACAAGGCCAGCATGGCCTTGTTGTCTACGTACAGCACTAGAGGAGAACGAGGCGGCTCTCCGAGGTCAGTCAGCAGGTAGGTGAGCCAACGAAGCTCCTGTGCAGCCATGGCTCCTACGTAGATCTCAGCCTCACACCTGGAGCCGAGAACAGAAGACAAGCGGGTAGCCCGCCACGAAATAGAGCCGGAACCAAGGCTGAAGGTGTAACCCTGTGACAACCGCTGCGTAGCCTGGCCGTCAGCCCAAGAAGCGTCTGCGTGCCCAGTGAGGACCACTGGACTCTGCCCTCCAAGGACAAGCCCCATGCCCGACGTACTGCACAAGTAGTGTTGGTGTAAGGGCCTAATAAACTCAAGCTATTAAGACTTTATCAAACATAAAACCTCTCCTCCGGGTCACCTCCAAGGGTCCTTGGGTGCCTGGTACAAGACCAGCCCCTATCCTCGGGTACGAGTTTGCAGAGAGAGGGATCAAGAGGGACTTAGTCAAAACAGCAAGACTACATTGAACGTCGCGCAGCATATCGTACAGAATGTCGATCGGATTAAGCTGAGAATTTCCTATATCGAAGCTCACTCTAAGATCTTTAAAATAAGCCAAGTTGCCTCGCGAAAAGTTCTACCATTACAAAGTTATGGCTCGGACAGCGTTAGCCTAGCGTTGGAGTGCTGGCGTACTAGCGTTGACTCGGGTAGCATTCCGGTGTCGCACCGCGTAGAAAGGAAATTCCAGCAAGGAAGGAATTCGCTTGAATCAATTTCACTATATCAAGGTACAAACAGAGAAAGAATAAATAGTTCTAGCTAGCAAGGACCTTGGGAATAAACCTGGGAACAACCAAGGATGATCCCAAATAATTCCAAGCAACAGAACCAACCTGGCTGGACAAAACAGCAGGTGGTAGGTTGGTAAACAACCTCTGGTTCTGTTTTCCCAACCTGGGAAAACAACAACCAGGTTCAGGTCCTAAAAACAGAACCTGTTTCGTCTTTGCCCAACCAGCCAAATGCTGGTTCCGCTGGTTTCCCCTGGCCCTGT
Organism: Closterium sp. NIES-65; assembly: GCA_948144175.1. Lineage (NCBI taxonomy): Eukaryota > Viridiplantae > Streptophyta > Zygnematophyceae > Desmidiales > Closteriaceae > Closterium > Closterium sp. NIES-65. The sequence goes on along the minus strand of CANXME010002078.1, from coordinate 1,634,908 downwards.
AGCATGCAGATACAGACAAAAAACATCCAACCTTCACCTAAATTGTACCCCTATAGTGCCTGCCCTGCTACACTATAGTCAACCAAACAAAACAGTACAATTTCAAGTTGGATAGAACTTTATCTGCACAATCAGATAAGCCGAACCGCAAAGCTTCCATCTTAGGTTCCTTAGCAAGCTCGTCCTTTCTGCTTGTACTGTTCATAGCGCGTACAATGTTATGCCGAAGCGCACAATGCACGAGTACCTGCAAATGCTTCAAGCGAAAATTGCGAAAGCAAAGAAACACAAGAACATTCCATTCATACCCAAATGCATTCGCACACGCATACTCGTACAAAATGACGGCAGGATGTCGTGCAATGTGAATTTGCACCCAACACACTTCCCCTCAGCCTGCCGGCTGCATCCCCATCATTCCATACTAGTTCATGCTCATTCCACTCATGCGCACACAACGCCAATGAGGCTCATTTGCAAGCCCATTGGTGAGGAAGTCTTCTGGCTGCTGGTGAGTCTTGATGTAGATCGGATTCACCGTCCCCCTCTTCACCTCCTTACGCAACCAGTTCCACTTGATACGCATGTGCTAGTTCAGCCCATGAAGCACAGCGTTCCTGGCCATCCCAAGAGCTCCCTTGGTATCACAAAACAGCGGCGTAGCAACCTTTTGCTCTTGGCCAATCTCCTCTACCAGCCTCCTCAGCCAAATCACCTCCTTCACCCCATGGAACATCGCAATGTACTCTGATTCCACAGAAGAGAGTGACGTCTCCGTCTGCTTCTTTGACCTCCAACTAACAGGTCCAACTATGCAGATGTATCCTCCCACTGATGAGGAATCCTCCTTCTCAGAGGCCCACGTAGCATCGGTAAAGCAAGTGAGAAAGAGCTTGCCTTCTCCAAGCCTCTCCTCCTTCTCTTTCAGCACCTCAACCCCTTTCTGCTTCACCTGTGCATATGCGGAGTATTGAACTCCAATGCTTGGGTGAGAGTTCAGATACTTCACCACAGGCTCAGCTGCATCCACCTGCTCCTCTGATGGATTCTGCACCACCCTAGCCAGCTGCCCAACCGAGAAAGAGATGTCGGGCCTCGTGTGAACTGCTGCATACAAGAGGCTGCCCACCAAGGACTGAAATTGCTGCTGCTCCTCGGCTTCAACCCCTTCATCCTCTGCAGCTTTAACAAGCTTGAATTCTGCTGGCAGGGGATTTGCAACCTTGCGCTCATTCTCAATCCCATACTTCTCCCCCAGCTCCTTGATGAACTTCTCCTGGTGCAGTTTCAACCACCTGTGATCCAGATCCCTCTCCACGTGCATCCCGAGGTAGTACTTTACCTCCCCAAGGTTCTTGCACTTGAAGTTCTCCATCAGCTGCTGCTGCACCTTCTGGATCTCCTTCATGCTGCTGCTAAAGAGAAGAATGTCGTCCACATAGACCATTAGCAGCACCAGCTTCTCCCCCTCCCCCTTGAGAAAGAGGCTCTGATCACAGCTGCTGGTCCTGAATCTTATCTCCTCTAAAACAGCTGCCAACTTCTGGTACCAGCAGCGTGGCGCCTGCTTCAAGCCGTAGATGGACCTTTCCAGCTTGCACACCCTGCCCGTACCATCCTCATACCCAGGCGGCTGCGTCATGTACACATCCTCCTCTAAAATCCTATTGAGGAATGCCGTTGATATGTCCATCTTGATAATGAACTTCCCACTAACGGCAGAATCTGCCAACAAGACACGAAGGGTAGGGGGTTTGGCAGTGGGAGCAAAGATCTCATTGAAGTCCCGCTTCTCCTTTTGCATAAACCCCTTTGCCACCAACCTACTCTTGTAGATGGTGACCTGCCCCTTGTCGTCAGTCTTGATCCTTAGCACCCACTTGCATTCTACCGCTTTCTTTCCCTCAGGCAGCACCACTAGTTCCCAAGTCCCATTCTCGAGCAGGCTCTGGTACTCAGCATCCCTAGAAGCTAGCCATTTGTCCCTATCTGGTCCAGCTAATGCCTCCTCCATGCTAGCTGGTTCCTTTGGTGCAGGGTCAAGAAAACAAGCTACATCAGCTCCTGCAGTCAGCTTCTTAGTAGCCATACGGGTACGTCCTGGCCTGGAGACGGGTGTCTCCCATCCCTTCATAACGACACCCTTCGGCTTCATAGTTTTCCCTTGCTGCTGCTCTTTCCCCTCAGTTCCTGCAGCTCCACTAGTGCCAGTCTCCACATCATTTTCTCCACTAGCAGGTGCCTCGTGTACCTTCTCTCCATCACCACCCTCTGCAGCTGCCTCCTCTCCCTCCTCCCACACACTAGGAGTCAGGTCCAACTGCATGGTGATCTGCTCGATTTGCTGGGACACCCTGGCCTCCGGCTGTTTCTCCCAGCTCCCATAAATCATGCCCTCAACAAACTTCACATCCCTGCTGTCAAACAACACACCCTTGGAAGGTTCCCACAGCAGCCATCCCTTGCTCTCAGCAGCCAGCCCCAAATGCACACACCAGATTGCACTCGCCCCCAACTTACTGCGGTAGGTCTTGGGGACGTGGGCGACTGCCATGCAACCGAACACCCTCAGCATGTCCACCGGCGGCTTCCTCCCAAGCCACCTCTCCAACGGCACCCACGAGTCATCCCTAACCTTTGTGAGTACCCTGTTCCTAGCGACGGTAGCGTACCAAACAGCATGGGGCCACATCAAGTTGCCCAGCCCAGATTCTATGAGCAGCGCCCTAGCTGTCTCCAGAATTGTCCGGTTCGCCCGTTCTGCAACACCGTGGGATTGTGGGGTGTAATCCGTGGTCAGCTCCCTTTGGATGCCCTGCTTCTTGAGCTAGGCCGTCATCTCAGCTCCAAGGAACTCACCACCCTGATCTGTCCTAATCCGCTTCACCACACACTCCGCTTGCTTCTCCACGAACGGCAGCCAATAATCCCGAATCGTGGAGGCGGCGTGATCTTTCTGCTTCAGCGGATACGCCCACATTAGCCTGCTCCAGTCATCCACTATGGTTAGGAAATACCGCTCCCCCTTGTGCCCTTGCACCGGCAGCGGCCCCATCAAGTCCATGTGGACCAGCTCCAATGGCTTTTTGCTCCTGCCAGCCACACTATGGAAGGGGAAACGGGTGAACTTTGAAAGGAGGCAAATTTCAGAGTTATCATCGGGTGGTTGTCCGTTCAGCTTCAAGCCCTTAACGGCTCCATCCTTCTCGAGTTGCTTCAGCAAAGGCATTGCCACATGCCCCAAACGTCGGTGTGCCGTTGCCCAATCTGTCTCCCCAGATCTGGCCGACACTTTCACACCAACCCCTCCAACGGCGTTGCACTCCCCTTGGGATGCAGACCCGTCTCCAGCCTGCCCCCCACCGTGCCACGCCAGCGCCGGCAGCTGCCACATAGATCTGTACACGTCCTTGCTCTCGTGCAGATCCCGAAGCACCCGATTGCCCTGCTTCCCCTCATAAGTGCGAGCCCCATCCGTGTCGGTGTTCACCCCAGCCTTGCCAAGCTTACGGAGGGAGAAAAGGTTGGCCTTCAGGTCGGGCACGAGGAGAACATCGTGCAGCACCACCAGCTTGCCATCCGCTCCCTTAAACGCAGCTCGTCCCGCACCAGCCACCTTCAACATGTGTCCAGAGGCAGAGCACACCTCATTAATCGGTGCAGCGCGTACGTCGTCCAGCAGGTTCTTGCGTGGCGTCATTGTCCAAGGAGCGCCTTTGTCCAACACCCAATAGTCCAGGGGGTGCAGCTCTGCTCCAACCTTAGCAGATGCGTCTCCTTGCTCCCCCTTGTCTCCCATATGGAAGAATTGGCCCGCGGTGCGCTCCTTCTTCTTCTCCGCACCGCCGTTGCCCTTCGGGTTGTTGTCGGACGAATCAGCGACCATGTTGGCGACGTTTTTCTGGTTCCTCCGCGCGCCGCCATCCTGGTGACGATTCTGGGGGGTCCATCCATCGGGTTTCTTATAGCACAAAAACCAGGGGTGCCCTTCGTTCTTCACAATACCAGCAACTCCCTTTCATTTTGCCACCAGCACCCGACTTGCCCCCACGTCCAGATTTCGCACCGCGACCCCAACCGGTACCTCCTTGTTGGTCGTTGGAGTCGTCGTCTTTCTTTGCACCGCGTCCAGCACCACCGAAGCCACGTCCTTTGCCACGTCGGCTCCCTTGCATCCCGTAGCGGCTGCTGCCGTCGTCTCCACCCCTCAGTTGACGGCGAAGGAAGTCCTCCTCTAGAATCTTTGTCCGCACCCACTCGAGTGTCCACTAGCTCTGGTTCTGCGGCAGGCTCAATCCGCTCGTGAATTGAAGCCACGATTCCGGCAGCAGCGAGAGCATCTTCAGGCACTTGGTCTGCTCCGGATAGGTGATTCCCGCGGTCGCCAACTTCGCGTAGAGGTCTCGCAATTTGTCCAGGAGAGGTTGCATCTGCTCTCCCTCGCTCTGGCACAACGCGGACAGCTCCCTCTCCAGCATCAATGTTGCAACAACGGAGGTCGGGGCGTGCAGCTCATTCAACACCGTCCACGCCTTCGGACCGCACTCAACCTCGGGCAGCAGGTGCATGACGTGGTGACGCTGGTTCAGCTTCAAACTCTGCGACATCAAGTAGTAGCCAGCCGAGGCGCGCTCGTTATGGCTCGGACAGCGTTAGCCTAGCGTTGGAGTGCTGGCGTACTAGCGTTGACTTGGGTAGCATTCCGCCGTTGCACCGCGTAGAAAGGAAATTCCAGCAAGGAAGGAATTCGCTTGAATCAATTTCACTATATCCAGGTACAAACAGAGAAAGAATATATAGTTCTAGCTAGCAAGGACTTTGGGAATAAACCTGGGAACAACTAGGGATGATCCCAAATAATTCCAAGCAACAGAACCAACCTGGCTGGACAAAACAGCAGGTGGTAGGTTGGTAAACAACCTCTGGTTCTGTTCTTCCAACCTGGGAAAACAACAACCAGGTTCAGGTCCTAAAAACAGAACCTGTTTTGTCTTTGCCCAACCAGCCAAATGCTGGTTCCGCTGGTTTCCCCTGGCCCTGTAGCATGCAGATACAGACAAACAACATCCAACCTTCACCTAAATTGTACCCTATAGTGCCCGCCGTGCTACACTGTAGTCAACTAAATAAAACAGTACAATTTCGAGTAGGATAGAACTGAATCTGCACAATCAATTCAACCGAACCGCAAAGCTTCCATCTTGGGTTCCTTTGAGAGCTCGTCCTTTTTGCTTGTACTGTTCATAGCGCCTACAATGTTATGCCGAAGCGCACAATGCGCGAGTACCTGCAAATGCTTCAAGCAAAAATTGCGAAAGCAAACAAACACACAAATATTCCATTCATACCCAAATGCATTCGCACACGCATACTTGTACAAACAGCCGATAAGATGTCGTGCAATGAGAATTTGCACCCAACAAGTAGCGCAACACCCTCTTCGCTGCAGCCATGTGCTCCGGTCTGTGTCTCCCAAGAGCAACATAGCGTGACAGAATGCTAAGAGTGTATGCAAGGTCAGGTCGTGTGCAGGTCATCTGGTACATGAGGCAGCCAACAAGCTGTGGGTACGGGCCACTCGACTCTACGGACTCATCCAAAGGCAGAGCTGAGAGCGAGTGGCGAGTAGACAGAGGAGTGGCCTGAGGCGAGGAGTACGTGAAGCTGAAGCACTAGGACCAGCTGCACCATGTGTGACTGAGTTAGGGTAATGGTGCGGCGTGCTCTGTCCCGGGTGATCTGCAAGCCAAGGTAGCTGCGCAGTTCACCCAGGTCTGTGCACGTGTGTCTCTTCTGCAGCTTGGACTTCACGTGGGTGAGTCCAGCAGTGTCAGCTGTGGGAAAGACCAAGTCGTCGATGTACACGAGGATGTAGAACGACGGCAAAGAAGTGTCGTTGCGCAAAAACAACGACGGGTCGGCAATAGAGGGAGCAAACCCAAGAGCAGCAAGCGTAGTCCTCAGTGTGTCGTGCAACTCACACGGTGCTTGGTGGAGACCGTAGACTGGCGGTCGGAGGCTCCAGTGGGTGCTAGGAGGAAAAGTCCCAGTGAAGCCAAGTGGGCGGCGCAGCCCGATCTCCTCGTGCAGGCTGCCCTGCAAGAAAGCAGTGCTGAAGTCAAGAGAACCCGAAGAGTGGTCATCTTCGGGGTGGGAGAGAAGGTCTGAAAGTAGTCAACTCCCTGCCGCTGATTGAAGCCACGAGCCACGTAACGCGCCTTGAAGACAGGCGGAGAACCCGGCGTCCGCTTGACCTTGAAAATCCACATGCCACTGACGATGTTTGCCCCAGGCGGGGGAACCTCGTCAACGTAGGTGCCTGTGGACTTCCAGGAAGCCATCTTTGCGTCCATGGCTGCCTGCCACTGAGAGGAGTAGGGACCCTCTATCGCCTCCGCGTAAGAGTGCGGAGTCGGGATGTCAAGTGCATCCGGGTCTCCCTCAGGGGTAAGCAGTACGGACGCGAGATGCGGTGAAGCAGCAGCCAAACACTGGAACTCCTCCTGCCTGTCCTCAAGGACGTCCGTGCCAAGAGCACACTCACCCCCGACGGACGGAAGACTGACAGACTCAGACGCAGCAACAAGACTAGCATCGTAGTCTAGACGACAGCGAGCAGCAAAGTCGACGAGCTCAGCAACTAGGGCAGACGCAGGAGTGGACTCAAAGGAAGGGTCAGTGACAAAAGTAGCAAGGAGACGCGTGATAGTCGGACTGGCAGCACGAAGAGAGTCCGACTCTGGGTCAGCAAGAGCAAGAAGAGAGGACTCAGGAGGAGAAGGCAAAGGGGCGCGCAGAGGAGTAGTGGACGGACGGAGAGACATCCGGTGCGTGCCAGGCACAGGGGGAGGACGCGGACGCGAACCACGACCACTAGCGCGAGCAGCACGTAGAGGCGACGCAGGACGAGACGCAGGCTCACGACGCTCAGCAAGACCTCTAGTAGGACCAGTGTAGGGAGAAGGAGCAGGCAGTGGGGAGGCTGGCGGTAACTGTAACTGTGACAGGACAGACTGTGGACACTCTTAGGGAGGAGGAGGACCAGTAGAAGGCGGGAGACTAAGAACCTGCTCAACGAGCGGAACGAAGTACGGCCGAGGCCGCGCAGCGACTCCAGACATAGCAGGGACAGCTGCAGCACCCCCAGCGGTAGCACCAGCGCCAGCAGCATCTCCAGCTCCAGTACCCCCCGCAGCTCCAGTAGCTCCAGGACCTCCAACAGCACTAGTAGTACCCCCAGTAGGACCGCATCCAGTACCGTCAGCGCCAACACCCTCAGCAGCTCCAGCTCCAGTCGGACCACGAGAAGACGCAGTGGCTCCAGCTCCAGTAGTACCCACAGGCCCAGCAGCTCCAGTACTCCCAGTACAAGCACCTCCGGGACCCGTGGCACCAGCACCCTCAGCAGCCGAAGAACCTCCAGCTCCAGCAGCACGCCTCCAGCGCCGGGCAAACCACTTACGCACCTCCAATGGAGAGAGTGGCTCCCGTTGAGACACAGCATCCGGAGAACCTCCAGGCCCAGCACCGCTAGACGCCACACGAGCAGGCCCAGCTCCCTCAGGCTCCGCACCCCCAGGCTCAGCACCTCCAGGCGTAGCACCCCCAGGCTCAGCACCCCCAGTCGTAGCACCCCCAGGCTCAGCACCCCCAGACTCAGCACCCCCAAGCCCAGCACCCCTAGTTGTAGCACCCTCAGGCTCAGCACCCCCAGGCTCAGTATCCCCAGGCGTAGCACCCACACGCTCAGCACCCCTAGAGTGCGCACCCCCGCACGGCTCATCCGGGCGGTCGCCGGTGCGTAGCACGTAGGTGCGTGGACCAGTACCCCCACCCCGCTGGCGTGCAGTGTACCGCTCACGAAGCTGCTGAGGGGGGGGGATCTCACGAGTACGCTGCTGCTGCTGCTGGCACTGACCACGACTGGAGCCGACCCTCTGCGCAGTGCCACCCCGACCAGCTCCACCTCCTCCGCCGCCGCCTCCTCCACCGCCGCCACCTCCACCGCCGCCACCTCCGCCACCTCCGCTCCCACCGCCACCGCCGCCGCTGCCTCCGCCTCCACTGCCGCCACCGACGCCCCCACCCCCGCCACCACCCCCACCGCCACCCCCACCCTCTCCGCCTCCTCCACCGCCGCCTCCACCGCCCTCGCTAGCTCCTCCAGCGCCCCTGCCCCCCTTGCCCTTGCCAGTGCGGCGTCTCCCGCTAGGGACAGACGCCGTACCGATCGACTCAAGACCAACGAGGTCGGCCGCAGCAGCAGAGGCAAGAGAGGGCAAGAGAGGAGAGGGGGAGCACCCCTCAAAGACAGGGGCACGAGGGTCACCACGAGAGGCTCCTACAGCAACTATGCTCTTCTCTGCTGCTAGGAGGCGCTCCTCGAGGAGGTCAACGGTGAGGGTGGTGGGGCAAACAGAGAGGAAGTGGTCCCTGACCAGGCGAAGGGTGTCAGGGAGCCGGGTGACAATGTATTAGAGGGTGATGTACATAGGGGGGGGTTCTTGGCGCAAAACTCAGCGGGAAGGGCAGCGCGGTAGCGAATGTCACTAGTGCGGAGGTGCGTAATGAGGTCAGCGACTGTGGGAAAAGTAGCGAGGTCAGGGAAGAGGTACGGCAGGATGAGGCGGCTAAGTGCAGTAGTGGCAGGGGAAGAGTAGCGTGCAACTACAGCGTCGTACAAGGTCCTAGCACTCTTGTACTGGCTAAAGTGTGCACGCTCAGAGGTAGGCAGGTGGCGACGCACAGCAAGACGTGCAGCAGCATCGCGCGTGGCCCACTGTGAGCAAACAGTGGCGTCAGCATCAGCAGCAGGGGCAGGAGAGGCACTAGAAGTGAGGTCAAAGAGGGAGAGACCGTCTGCCCTATCACACTGTAGGAAAATCTGCAGGTCATCTACCCAGACGTCAAAGTCAATGGCTCGACCCTCAGCGTCAAAAGCGAGGACGCTGGGGGTAGCCATGTCAGTAGTAGACTAGCAGCGGGAGCAGTAGGGTAAGGGCAGCACAGTGGTAGAGGTGCCGCTCTTGCCGGACAGGGCGGCTCGGGCGGCTCGGCGGTTCGGCAGCTCGGCAGTAACCGCAATTTCTCGACTCGGCGGCTCGGGCGGCTCGGGTGGCTCGGGCGGCTCGGTAGCAGCGGCGGCTCGGCAATACAGCGGCAACGGCGGCTCAGCGGCGCCGGCGGCTCGGTGGTGACGGCGGGGCCGCGTAGGGTGGCAGGGCCGCTGAAGGGATGGCGGCGAGGCCGGGTGGGGCGGCGACGAGGCCGCTGAGGGCGACGGCAGGGCCACGAAGGGTGGCGACCGGCGCCTTAAGGGTGGTGCCGCGGGGTCGCAAGGGTGGGGCGACGGGGCCAGCAGAGGCGGCGCCGGGGCCGGAAGAGCGGCGCCGAGGCCGCAAGGGTAGGCAACGGGGCCGCAAGGGCGGCGTGGAGGGGTCGCTAGGGCGGCTTGAAGAGGCCGCGAGGGCGGCGCGAAAGGGCCGCAAGGGCGGCGGGACGCGACGGGGCCGCGAGGGCGGCGGAACGGGGCCGCGTGGGCGGCGCGACGAGGCCACGAGGGCGGCGCGACAGGGTTGTAAGGGCGGCGCGACGGGGTCGTGAGAGGGGAGCGTGACTCGGGCAGAGGCTGAGCGCGCTCCGGGCAGGAAAAAAAAAATCGGTGGGCCCTAGGAACAGTTCCCACAGGGGAACCTGCTCTATACCATGTGATATTGAACGAGGATGAATGACTAAGGGAAAGTTGGGTACAAGTACAAAACCTAGAAAGCTGTACCCCATATGTGCTACCCCACTATAGCCTACAACAGCTTAGTCATATAAATATGACACAGCTCGTCGTACCACCCCTAGACCGACGGTCAAACGGAGCGGACGAATCAGACGATGTAGCAGTTGATTTGTGCCACGTGCGACGATCCGACAACGTGGGAGCAGCAGCTGCCGCTGATCAAGTTCGCGTACAACAACGCCATGTCAGCGAAGACGCAGCAGTCCCCCTTCTACCTGAACTATGGGCAAAACCCTACAGTGCCTATGACGCCGAGTTTGGATAACCCAACACCACGTGCACAACAATTCGCCGAAATTCTGCAAGCTGCCCGCACCAGAGCCGCTGAAGCAATTAAAAAAGCCAATGTCATCGCTAAGCGCAACGCTGATTGCCACCGCCGCACAGTCACGTATCAGTCAGGAGACTACGTACTGCTCGACACACAGAGCTTAAGACTGCCCGTCGTACCGAAATTACGACCCTGATACTATGGACCATTCCAAATCAGTCACATGATTATCCAGTGACAGCCCTCCTACTATTGCCGACGGACTGGCGTATCAGCGCTTCATTCCACGTCAGCCTGCTTTGCCCTTACATCCCAACCACAAGCCAACTGCCTCGTCACCGCCTGCCATCCATGAATCGCCCTGCATCGGAGCCGATCATCGAGCTCGAAAAAATCCAAAGCCATCGGATTCGACACCCTACGGGAATCAAGAGGATTAAATTCCTCGTTTGCTGGAAGGACAGCACGTCAACTGAGGATAGCTGGGTGCCCCTGGCCAACATAAAAAACCACCCTGCCCTGCAAGTGTACCTGAGGAGCCGGGGTTTTCCGCGATATACACACACTCGCGTAGCGGAGGGGGCTTCTTGAGGGGGGGGGGGGGGTAGTGTAAGGAATTTTCTTGATATTCCTTAGCGCGCCCTGCGACATCGCGTATAGCAGCAGCCGTTGTTCGCCCGTTACTGCTAACGGGGCTTCGCCAACTTCGCGCGCTCTGTTTTACCAAGCCTCACACTGCTGGCCTGGCCGTGTCAGCCTACGCTTCGGGACTAGCCCGAGCCTCGCTGCCAACGTAGCACTAGCTAGCTCGCACGCACCGCGTTACCGTTTGCATGTTTCGCGCATAAATGTTCGCTCAAGCCTCCGCTCACATTTTGTACTCGTTTGACAACTTAGTGCAACTCTCGCTACTTCGATTCATTGCACGTGTAACATGGGTGTACTCGAATTTCTAACATGCGACGTTTAGCGACAATCAAGACAACCCCTAAATGAACAATCGTCACATCTTTCCATTAACTCGATAAGCAAGGGTCGATCGATCACGCCGTTAAATCCGGAGTCCCAAACAGCCCAAAACTGCCTCGACCTTCCTAACTTTGGTTGGGAATAACCTGATTGGAAACTGTCAACTTCGCAAAAGGTGGGAACGAATTTCGCAACCCGGCATTAATGTATTGGCAGCGACAACAACCGTGCCGATTTTACCCATTTTTTTTCCGCTGAACCGAAATTCTACGCAAAGGGGTTCAAGAGTTGCATTCGGGATCTGGTAACCCTCGCAACCATTACATCACTCAACGACCCTTGTCTTATTTCGACACCTCCCTAGTCCGCGAGCCAGTTGCTGCTCTTTCCTCAACCAACCTTCCTAACTTCGAAACCTCTGAGACTCAACACCTATTGAGTCATAGTCTTGTTCTCAATTTAAAGATGATGAAAAGATTTGTAAATTTAAAGGTTATGACAAGACTTGTAAAGATTCTGACTCGTTTTCCCAAACGATACATATTTTGAGAAAAAATACAACAAAAACAACAAGTGTTTTGAAATACACCTTCCAAAATTTAAAGATTATGACAAGACTTGTAAAGGACATCATAGTAAGGAGTCACAATCTCCTTTTCTCGTGGCAGGTGTTGGAGTATGAAGGGATTGCACTTAGCATTCCCGTAGGTGCAGCAGTATCGCACCAGCCTCTGGCGAAGCAGCAACAACCACAGTATCGGATCAGCCCGTATCAAGGGCAGGAAGGTCAACAGTCGCAAGAGTCAACTGTCGCGACTGTTGACCATCTGGACCGACGCTTGACTCACCATCGAGGAATGGCAACAGGCGTAACCGTATACAGGTTACATGCAGCGACTCAGTAACAAGAAAGGAGTGCAACAGCTGGAGTGGATCTAGAAGTGCCTGTTATGCAGTTAGAATAAGGGAATGTACCCCTCAGAGTACATAGCTAGTTAGGAACTATTTATTACCGTATCGCCCCGTATAAAAGCGCAGGCCTATTAAAAGCACATGCGCTTCTATCTGGAGCAATGCGCTTATGGCCCCGCCGCCCTTACCTGCGGCCCCGGCGCTGCCCTTCCCGGCCCCGGCGCCATCTCTGCTGGCCCCGTCGCCGCTCCACCCGGCCCCGCCACCGTCTCCTAGCGGCCCCGCCGTCACCACCGAGCCGCCGACGCCGCGGACCTGTTACCGAGCCGCCCGAGCCGCCGAGTCGCCAAGCCGCCGAGCTGCAGTTGCTGCCGAGCCGCCGTACCGCCAAGCCGCCCGAGCCGCCCAAGCCGCCGAGTCGCCGAGCCACAGTTGCCGCCGAGCCGCCCGAGTCGCCCGAGCCGCAGAGCTGCCGTGCTGCCGAGCCGCCGTGCCGTCGAGCCACCCGAGCCGCCCGCACCGCCGAGTCGCCGAGCCTGCTCTTCCCATCACTGGTGAGCCCCTGCCCTGCTAGCGCGCTGCCCGTCGCCTGCTTGCCTGCCTGCTTGCCTTTCGGCCTGCCTGGCTGCCTGCCTTACTGCTGCTGCTCCTGCTCCTGCTTCTACTGGCGGAGCCAGATGCAGCCACAGCGACGTCCGCGTGAGTCCCTCACGCCCCAGCAGCTGCGTGAGTGGTACGCTGGTTGGGGTTGTAGGGGTGGCGGCGCTAGTACTGCTACTACTGCTGGCCGCGGCCAAATGCAGCTCCAGCGACGCCCACGAGCGTCTCTCACGCCCCAGCAGCTTCGTGAGTGGTACGCTCAGAGTGGAGGGTCTCTCAGTTCTGTTCGCTGCTCTTACGTGATTCGCACTGGTGCTAGGACTGTTCAGCCATGTGGGACGCCTAGTCACATACAGTCCCGCTGCTTCGCCCGTCTGAGCGACGCCTGGCGTGCCGAGTTTGGCGACGAGGCTGAGCTCCCTGACTGGGTGGAGTTACTTAGGCAGAGGGTAGATATATTTGCTCTTGACTATGATACTATTCTCACTGCCATGTATGCATTGCCTACTAGTGCTGACCGTGCCGGTCACCTGTGCGTACCACCTGACCCGGGTATAGAGCCTGCTGCTCTAGCTGCTGGTGAGGCTGCTGCTCTGGGTGCTAGTGTGTCTCCAGCTCCAGGTACAGGTGCGGCTACTGCTCTAGGTGCCAGTGCGGCGACTCCTCTAGCTGCCAGTGCGTCTGCGTCGTCAGGTGCTGGTGAGTCTGCGCTCTCAGGTACCGCGTCGGCTTCGGCCTCCCTCACCTTCACACTTGACTCAAGGGCCTCTCGCTCCTTCTTTCGAGACCGCACCACTCTCACGCCGCTTGGTCGGCCGGTTGCAGTCTCCTTGGCTGACCCCTCTGGGGGTCCTGTCCTTTCTCACTTCTCCATTGTCCTCCCGTGTGCGGATGCCCCCTCTGGCACCTTGTCTGGTCCTTACCTCCCCTCATTCTCTACGAACTTGGTGAGTGGTGCTGACCTGCAAGATGCGGGGGTTCACCAGTTTACTCCTGCGAGTCAGCGGGTGACCCACTGCTTGGACCCTCGCACAGGCCGACACCTGGCCACGTTTACGCGTCGGCCGGGGTCGAGCCTGTACACCCTGACCACTGAGTCTCCTCCTATCACCGCGTCTGGTCAGGTAGCTGCGTCGGGTCATGTGTTTGCTGCAGCGTCCAGGTCTGGTCCTGAGTCTGCTCCCTGCTCGTGTCGCCACCTGTCTCACGAGACTCTCCTGTGGCACCACCGTCTTGGTCACCCCTCCCTGCCTCGTCTCCGAGGCATGGACTCCCGTGTCCTTGTCTCTGGTCTTTCCCGGTACCTCCCTCCCCTTCCTCCGGGTCCTCGCCCCACGTGCGTCCCCTGTGTTGAGGGGCGGCAGCGGGCGGCCCCCCACTCCTCCTAGTTTCCTCTGACAGAGGCCCCGTTGCAGACGCTTCACATGGACGTGTGGGGCCCAGCCCGCGTCCGTGGACAGGGTCACGAGCGCTACTTCTTGCTCGTTGTTGACGACTACTCGCGTTACACCGCCGTCTTCCCTTTGCGCAGCAAGGGTGATGTCACTGAGGTGCTGATCGACTGGATCCGCGCAGCTCGTCTCCAGCTCAGGCAAAGCTTTGGCTCGGACTTTCCTGTTCTGCGTCTGCACTCGGACAGAGGCGGAGAGTTTTCTTCTGACCTTGTGAGAGCCTACTGTCGCGCACGAGGGATTTGTCAGACCTTCACGCTTCCGGACTCCCCGCAGCAAAATGGGATTGTTGAGCGCCGCATTGGCATGGTCATGGACGTCGCTCGTACGTCTATGATGCATGCGGCTGCCCCTCCTTTTCTGTGGCCGTTTGCGGTGAGGTACGCGGCGCATCAGCTCAACCTACACCCCAGGGTCTCCCGGCCGGAGACCTCCCTTGGCTTGCTGTGGACGGGGAAGGTTGGCGATGCGTCGGCGTTCCGGGTCTGGGAATCTCGGGCGTTTGTCCGCGACTTGTCTGCGGACAAGCTGTCCCCTCGTGCTACTCCTTGCGTCTTCCTGGGGTTCCCCCCTGACGCGCCTGGGTGGCAGTTCTACCACCCCACCTCTCGCCGTGTTCTGTCCTCCCAGGACGTCACGTTTGACGAGTCGGTCCCCTACTACCGCCTCTTCCCCTACCGCACTCCGTCCCCCCCCCCCCCGCCGCCGCTCTTCCTTGTACCAGGTCCCCCTCCGGTAGACCTCCTCCCCCCTCAGGGTCCGTCCCTTTCAGGTGTGTCCCAGGTAGACGCGGTCGAGCCTGTCGAGGTCACTGGTGACTCTGGTGCTGCTGAGGGTGCTGAGCGTGGGGGTGCTGACTCTGTGGGTGCTGAGCCTGGGGGTACTGAGCCTGGGGGTGCTGTGACTGGGGGTACTGAGCCTGGGGGTACTGAGCCTGGGGGTGCTGTGCCTAGGGGTGCTGCGCCTGGGGGTGCTGAGCCTGGGGGTGCTGAGCCTGGGGGTCCTAAGCCTGGGGGTGTTGAGCTTGGAGGTGCTCCGCCTGGAGTTTCTCCGGGTGCTTCGTCTCTGCGGGAGCCACTCTCTCCACGGGAGCTGCGCGAGTGGTTTGCGCGGCGCTGGAGGCGTGCTGCTGGTGCTGGAGGTTCTTCGGCTACTGAGGATGCTGCTGTCGCGGGTCCTGGAGGTGCTCGTACTGGGAGTACTGAAGCTGCCGGGCCTACGGGTTTGACTGGAGCTGGTGCTGCTGAGGGCGTTGGAGCTGAGACTGCTGCTGGAGGTCCTGCTGCGGGTACTACAGGTGGAGCTGGAGGTGCTCTTGGCGCTGGTGCTGCCGCTGGGGGTGCTGGTGCTGTCCCTGCTGTGTCTGGAGTCGCCACGCGGCCTCGGCCGTACTTCGTTGCGCTCCTTCAGCACGTTCTTGGTCTCTCGTCTTCTACTGGTCCTTCTCCTCCTCCCTTAGAGTGCCCCCAGCCTGTCCCGTCGCAGTTACAGTTACAGCCGGCCTCCCCACTGCCTGCTCCGTCTCCCTACACTCGTCCTACTGGAGGTCTTGCTGAGCGTCGTGAGCCTGCGTCTCGCCCTGCGTTGCCTGTTCGTGCTGCTCGCACTAGTGGTCGCAGTTCGCGTCAGCGTCCTCCTCCTGTCCGTGGCACGCACCGGATGTCTCTGGCGTCCGTCCACTGTTCCTCTGCGTGCCCCTTTGCCTTCTCCTCCTGAGTCTTCTCTTCCTGCTCTTGCCGACCCGGAGTCGGACTCTCTTCGTGCTGCCAATCCTACTGTTACGCGTCTCCTGGCTAGTGTTGTCACTGACCCTTCTTTTGAGTCCACTGCTGCGTCTGCCCTAGTTGCTGAGCTCGTCGAATTTGCTGCTCGCTGTCGCCTAGACTACGCTGCTAGTCTTGTCGCTGAGTCTGAGTCTGTCTGTCCTCCGTCCGTCGGGGGTGAGTGTGCCCTTGGCACGGACGTCCTTGAGGACAGGCAGGAGGAGTTCTAGTGCTTGGCAGCTGCTTCACCTCATCTCGTGTCCGTACTGCTTACCCCTGAGGGAGACCCGGATGCACTTGACATCCCGACTCCGCGCTCTTACGCGGAGGCGATAGAGGGTCCCTACTCCTCTCAGTGGCAGGCAGCTATGGATGCAGAGATGGCTTCCTGGAAGTCCACAGGCACCTACGTTGACGCTGTCCCCCCTCCTGGGGCGAACATCGTCAGTGGCATGTGGATCTTCAGGGTGAAGCGGCCGCCGGGTTCTCCGCCTGTCTTCAAGGCGCGTTACGTGGCTCGTGGCTTTAGTCAGCGGCAGGGAGTTGACTACTTTCAGACCTTCTCTCCCACCCCGAAGATGACCACTCTTCAGGTACTGCTGCACGTTGCTGCTCACCGTGACTACGAGCTGCACTCTCTTGACTTCAGCACAGCTTTCTTGCAGGGCAGCCTGCACGAGGAGATCTGGCTGCGCCGCCCACCTGGCTTCACTGGGTCTTTCCCTCCTGGTACCCAGTGGAGTCTCCGGCGTCTAGTCTACGGTCTCCGCCAGGTGCCACATGAGTGGCACGACACACTGAGGACTACGCTTGCGGCTCTTGGGTTTGCTCCTTCTACTGCCGACCCGTCGCTGTTTCTGCGCACCGACACCTCTCTGCCGCCGTTCTACATCCTCGTGTACGTCGACGACTTGGTCTTTGCCACAGCTGACACTGCAGGACTCGCCCACATGAAGTCCGAGCTGCAGAAGAGACACACGTGCACAGACCTGGGTGAACTGCGCAGCTACCTTGGCTTGCAGATCACCCGGGACAGAGCACGCCGCACCATTACCCTGACTCAGTCACACATGGTGCAGCAGGTCCTTCAACGCTTTGGCTTCACGTACTCCTCGCCCCAGGCCACTCCTCTGCCTACTCGCCACTCGCTCCCAGCTCTGCCTTCGGATGAGTCCGTAGAGTCGAGTGGTCCGTATCCAGAGCTTGTTGGCTGCCTCATGTACCTGATGACCTGCACACGACCTGACCTTGCATACCCTCTTAGCATTCTCGCACGCTATGTTGCTCCTGGTAGACACAGACCAGAGCACATGGCTGCAGCAAAGAGGGTGTTGCGCTACTTGTGCAGTACCTTGGGCATGGGGCTAGTGCTTGGAGGGCGGAGTCTAGTGGTCCTCACTGGGCACGCGGACGCTTCTTGGGCTGACGACCAGGCTACGCAGCGGTTGTCACAGGGTTACACCTTCAGCCTTGGTTCCGGCTCTGTTTCGTGGCGGGCTACTCGCTCGTCTTCTGTTCTTGGCTCCTGTTGTGAGGCCGAGATCTATGCCGGGGCCATGGCTGCACAGGAGCTTTGCTGGCTCACCTACCTGCTGACCGACCTTGGAGAGCCGCCTCGTTCTCCTCCAGTCCTGTACGTAGACAACAAGGCCATGCTGGCCTTGTGTTGAGAGCAGAGACTGGAGCACAGAACAAAGCACATTGTTCTTTGCTACTTCCTTGCTCGTGAGCTACAACAGCGTGGTCAGTTGCGGCTTGCGTACGTGGCCTCTGAGGCCAACACTGCTGATGTCTTCACCAAGGCACTTGCGCCTTGTGATCATCAGCGATTCTGCACGCAGCTGGGTCTTGTGCCTGTCTTGCCTCACTTGCTCACCTCTTGACCTTGCTTGTACTGTTGCATATATATACACTTGCTCTTGCTTGTCTAGTTCTCTATATATATGTACTCCTGCATGTGAACTGGCCTTGTGGCCTTTAACTTGTGCTCGGAATGTGTGGTGACTTTGTGATCCACCCTGAGCTTGCTTTGCTTTGCTTTGCTTGACTGGTCTTGTGACCCCTTTTTCTCCCCCACTTTGCCTATGGGGGTGTGTTAGAACATATAGCTTGTGCTTATTGTGTAGGCTATAGTGGGGTAGCCCATAAGGGGTACAACCCAATTAGGGTTAGTACTTGTACTCAGTTCATTCATAGTTCATTCATTCTCGTTCAACTCTTCTCAGTATGCAAATGTAGGCTGTTGCCGCTGTGCTTAGTCATGGGCCCCCCAGTGTGGGGGGGTGTCAGTAGATCTGCACTGTGGATGCCCGATTGATCCTGGAGAGGGTTATAGGCGCGTTTGCCTGGGGGGTTATGGGCGCACTGACCCGCTACTGAAACAAGCCCTTTTATCCCAATGGTCTAGTGGTTGGGATTATGACACTCCGCACTCCGCACATCACTATCGATGATGTAGTTGCACGGTATAACGCTGCTGCTGGCGCACGATCTGCTGCTGGTGCTGGTGCGCTATTTGCTGCTGCTGGTGCGCAATCTGCTGCCGCTGGTGCGCAATTTGCTGCCGCTGGTGCGCAATCTGCTGCCGCTGGTGCACCATTTGCTGCCGCTGATGCGCAATCTGCCGCTGCTGGTGTGCAATCTGCTGCCGCTGGTGTGCAGTCTGCTGCCGCTGGTGCGCAATCTGCTCTTACTAGCACACGATCTGCTAATACTGGTGCGCGATCTGCTCTAACTGGTCACGATCTGCTGTTATCGGTCGCGAGCTGCTGTTACTGGCCACAATCTACTATTACTGGTCACAAATTGCTGTTATTGGTCGCGATCTGCTGGTACTGTCGCGATCTGCTGTTACTGGTCACGATCTGCTCCTGGTGCCGCGCGATCCCTGCTACTTGCGTGCGATCGTCACTGCTGGCACGCAATCCCTGCAGCTACGCGCGATCGCCGCTGCTGGCGCACGCTCGCCTCTGCTACTTGTGTGCGACGCTGCTGGCGTGATTTTGCTACGAGCGATCATCGTTGCATCAGAAAAATGTAAAACTGGCGAGTATTTTTGGGGGGGGGGGGGGGGGGGGGGGGGAGGGGTCTCTTTTTGAGTTGGGAGGCAGGTCGTTTTCCATAGTTAATGACGTGAAATTAGCACTACCCTGCTTCGCGGCAGTTTACCATCAATTGCGCTGGGTTTATTTCTGCACATTGTCGAGAGCCTTTCTAGTTGTTTACACCCCCCCTCTCTCGATCCCAATTTACCTCTGTTTACAAGACGATCACTGTATAGGTGGACCACGAACGATAATTTACGTGGCGTTTCTGGTTGGGTGCTTACGTGCGATCCCGTTGGTCGTTTTGTTCCAGACACAAACGAGAATAAATCGCGAGATGTGTGGAGAGTGCTTTGCAACCAATACTTTGCACCCTGATTCACCTTCGCGTGGAAATGATTGAAGATTCTTGCCACGTCATCTCAGTTTAGGTTGCTGTTGAAGAGACCAAATAGTAACATGTTACACACCTCATTTTGAGAGTTGTATCTGTTATGCTCTGTTAAAAATGTGATATTAGCTAGGTATAAAGAAATAGTGACGTAAAGATCAACTCCAGCCCAATTAGCCGTATATATCAAGGGTTCTAAACAAACCTTTATTAGGGCCCAGCCACAAATGTGGGGGGTCCGATATCTCGTACCACTGTCTATTAAATATGACAGGTTTACTATAATGAAAGCATAGTATATACTTTTTGAAAACCATAAACATCGTGGCTATATTGATTAGATTACTCTAGCAGAGAATTACCAACAGTTATAGGGTTGCGCGACATGTGGCGCATGTTCGTGCGTTTGCGGGCCTGAATCTGTGCAATGATAGGCCTGTGCGCAACATGTCAACTCGCCAATGTGTGGATGTTTTTTTTTAGCACTATTTCTTCACACAGCTCTCTAATTCATCCTATTCCCTAGCCATAGGAACTGGTTTGACCTTGTTCGCACAACTACGCAACATGTGGAGCATGTATGTGCTTTTGCTGGTGTGAATCTGTGCGAGGATAGGCCTGCGTGCAACATGTCACTGCGCGAACATCTGGGTGCCATTTTTACCACTATTTCTTCACACAGTTCTCTACTACATCCTATTATCTAGCCATAGGAACTGATTTCATCTCGTTAGCACAACTACGCAGCTCGCGGCGCATGTTTGTGCGTTTGCTGGCCGAATCTGTGGGGAATAGGCCTGCGCGCAACATGTCACTGCGCCAACGTCTGGATGCATTTTTTACCACCATTTTTTTACAAAGTTCTTTACTTTATTCTATTACCTAGCCATAGGAACGGATTTCATCTCGTTAGCACAACTACGCAGCTCGCGGCGCATGTTTGTGCGTTTGGTGGCCTGAATGTGTGCGAGGATAGGCCTGCGCGCAACAAGTGACTGCGCCAACATCTGGATGCCTTTTTTACCACCATTTCTTCACACAGTTCTCTAATACATCCTATCACCTAGCCATAGGAACTGATCTCATCTTGTTAGCACAACTACGCAGCTCGCGGCGCATGTTTGTGCGTTTGCTGGCCCGAATCTGTGCGAGGATAGGCCTGCGCGCAACATTCACTGCGCCAACGTCTGGATGCCTTTTTTACCACCATTTCTTCATACAGTTCTCTACTAAATCCTGTTACCTAGCCATAGGAACTGATCTCATCTCGGTAGCACAAGTACGCAGCTTGCGGCGCATGCTTGTGCGTTTGCTGGCCCGAATCTGTGCGAGGATAGGCCTGCGCGCAACATGTCACTGCACCAACGTGTGGATGCCTTTTTGACCACCATTTCTTCATACATTTCTCTACTACATCCTGATACCTAGCCATAGGAACTGTTTTTATCTCGTTAGCACAACTACACAGCTCGCGGCGCATGCTTGTGCGTTAGCTGGCCCGAATCTGTGCGAGGATAGGCTTGCGCACAACATGTCACTGCGCCAACATCTGGACTCCTTTTTTACCACCATTTCTTCACACAGCTCTCCACTACATCCTGTTACCTAGCCATAGGAATTGATCTCATCTCGTTAGCACAACTACGCAGCTCGCGGCGCATGCTTGTGCGTTTGCTGGCCCGAATATGTGCGAGGATAGGCCTGCGCGCAACATGTCACTGCACCAACGTCTAGATGCCTTTTTTACCACCATTTCTTCATACAGTTCTCTACTACATTCTGTTACCTAGCCATAGGAACTGATTTTATCTCGTTAGCACGACCACACAGCTCGCGGCGCGTGCTTGTGCGTTAGCTGGCCTGAATCTGTGCGAGGATAGGCCTGCACGCAACATGTCACTGCGCCAACGTCTGGATGCCTTTTTTACCACCATTTCTTCACACAGTTCTCTACTACATCCTGTTACCTAGCCAAAGGAACTGATTTCATATCGTTAGCACAACTACGCAGCTCGCGGCGCATGCTTGTGCGTTTGCTGGCCCGAATCTGTGCGAGGATAGGCGTGTGCGCAACATGTCACTGCGCCAACGTCTGGATGCCTTTTTTACCACTATTTCTTCACCCAGTTCTCTACTACATCCTGTTACCTAGCCATAGGAACTGATTTCATCTCGTTAGCACAACTACACAGCTCGCAGCGCATGTTCGTGCGTTTGCTGGCCCAAATCTGTGCGAGGATAGGCCCAGCCGCATCATGTCACTGTCTGGGTTTTGTGTTTACCTCTTTTCTTCACAGAGTTCCCTAGTACATCCTGTTCCCTTGCCATATGAACTGATTGGAGCTCGTTAACACGACTATGAAAAAATGAGAACGAGAATGAATGAACTATGAATGAACTGAGTACAAGTACTAACCCTAATTGGGTTTTACCCCTTATGGGCTACCCCACTATAGCCTACACAATAAGCACAAGCTATATGTTCTGACACACCCCCATAGGCAAAGTGGGGGAGAACAAGGGGTCACAAGACCAGTCAAGCAAAGCAAAGCAAAGCAAGCCCAGGGTGGATCAGAAAGTCACCACACATTCTGAGCACAAGTTAAAGGCCACAAGGCCAGTTCATATGCAGGAGTACATATATGTAAAGGACTAGACAAGCAAGAGCAGGTGTATATATATGCAACAGTACAAGCAAGGTCAAGAGGCGAGCAAGTGAGGCAAGAATGGCATAAGACCCAGTTGCGTGCAGAAACGCTGATGATCACAAGGCGCAAGTGCCTTGGTGAAGACATCAGCAGTGTTGGCCTCAGAGGCCACGTACGCAAGCCGCAACTGACCACGCTGTTGTAGCTCACGAGCAAGGAAGTAGCAAAGAACAATGTGCTTTGTTCTGTGCTCCAGTCTCTGCTCTCAACACAAGGCCAGCATGGCCTTGTTGTCTACGTACAGGACTGGAGGAGAACGAGGCGATTCTCCAAGGTCGATCAGCAGGTAGGTGTGCTAGCGAAGCTCCTGTGCAGCCATGGCCCCGGCGTAGATCTCGGCCTCACAACTTGAGCCGAGAACGGAAGACGAGCGAGTAGCCCGCCACGAAACAGAGCCGGAACCAAGGCTGAAGGTGTAACCCTTTGACGACCGCTGCATAGCCTGGTCGTCAGCCCAAGAAGCGTCCGCGTGCCCAGTGAGGACTACTGGACTCCGCCCTCCAAGCACTAGCCCCATGCCCGACATACTGCACAAGTAGCGCAACACCCTCTTCGCTACAGCCATGTGCTCTGGTCGCTGTCTCCTAGGAGCAACATAGCGTGCGAGAATGCTAAGAGGGTATGCAAGGTCAGGTCGTGTGCAGGTCATCAGGTACATGAGGCAGCCAACAAGCTCTGGATACGGGCCACTCGACTCTACGGACTCATCCGAAGGCAGAGCTGAGAGCGACAGGTGAGTAGACCAAGGAGTGGCCTGAGGCGTGAGTACGTGAAGCCGAAGCGCTGAAGGACCTGCTTCACCATGTGTGACTGAGTCAGGGTAATGGTGCGGCGTGCTCTGTCCCGGGAGATCTGCAAGCCAAGGTAGCTCCGCAGTTCACCCTGGTCAGTGCATCTGTATCTCTTCTGCAGCTTGGACTTCACGTGGGCGACTCCAGCAGTGTCAGCTGTGGCAAAGACCAAGTCGTCGACGTACACGAGGATGTAGAACGACGGCAAAGAAGTGTCGGTGCGCAGAAACAGCGATGGGTCGGCAGTAGAGGGAGCAAACCCAAGAGCCGCAAGCGTAGTCCTCAGTGTGTCGTGCCACTCACGTGGCGCTTGGCGGAGAGCGTAGACTGGACGCCGGAGACTCCACTGGGTACCAGGAGGGAAAGACCCAATGAAGCCAGGTGGGCGGCGCAGCCAGATCTCCTCGTGCAGGCTGCCCTGCAAGAAAGCTGTGCTGAAGTCGAGAGAGTGCAGCTCGTAGTCACGGTGAGCAGCAATGTGCAGCAGTACCCGAAGAGTGGTCATCTTCGAGGTGGGAGAGAAGGTATGAAAGAAGTCAACTTCCTGCCGCTGACTAAAGCCACAAGCCACGTAACGCGCCTTGAAGACAGGCGGAGAACCCGGCGGCCGCTTCACCCTGAAGATCTACATGCCACTGACGATGTTCGCCCCAGGAGGGGGGACAGCATCAACGTAGGTGCCTGTGGACTTCCAGGAAGCCATCTCTGCATCCATAGCTGCCTTCCACTGAGAAGAGTAGGGACCCTCTATCGCCTCCGCGTAAGAGCGCGGAGTCGGGATGTCAAGTGCATCCGGGTCTCCCTCAGGAGGGGTAAGCAGTACGGACACAAGATGAGGTGAAGCAGCAGCCAAGCATTGGAACTCCTCCTGCTTGTCCTCAAGGACGTCCGTGCCAAGAGCACACTCACCTCCGACGGACGGAGGATAGACAGACTGAGACTCAGCGACAAGACTAGCAGCGTAGTCTGGGCGACAGCGAGCAGCAAAGTCGACGAGCTCAGCAACTAGGGCAGACGCAGCAGTGGACTCGAAAGAAGGGTCAGTGAAGATAGTAGCCAGGAGACGCGTGACAGTAGGACTGGCAGCACGAAGAGAGTCCGACTCCGGGTCGGCAAAAGCAGGAAGAGAAGACTCAAGAGGAGAAGGCAAAGGGGAACGCAGAGGAGCAGTGGACGGACGCAGAGACATCCTGTGCATGCCAAGGACAGGAGGAGGACGCTGACGCAAACCACGACCACTAGCGCGAGCAGCACGGACAGGCGACGCAGGGCGAGACGCAGGCTCACGACGCTCAGTAAGACATCCTGTAGGACCAGTGTAGGGAGAAGGAGCAGGCAAACGGGAGGTAGGCTGCAACTGTAACCGTGACATGACTGGCTGTGGACACCCTAAAGAAGGAGGAGGACCAGTAGAAGGCGGAAGACCAAGAACCTGCTGAAGAAGTGGAACGAAGTACAGTCAAGGCCGAGCGACGACGCCATACACAGTAGGTACAGCACCAGAACCCCCAGTAGGAGCACCCGCTCCAGCTGCACCTCCAGCAGCGCCAGAACCTCCAGCAGTACCAGGAGTACCCGCAGCAGGACCGCCAGGAGTAGTCTCAGCTCCAACACCCTTAGCAGCACCAGCTCCAGTCAAACCCGCAGGCCCAACAGCTCCAATACTCCCAGTACGAGCACCTCCGGGACCCGCGACAGCAGCACCCTCAGTAGCCGAAGAACCTCCAGCTCCAGCAGTAGCCTCCAGCGCCGGGCACACCATTCGCGCAGCTCCTGTGGAGAGAGTGGCTCCCGCAGAGACGAAGCACTCGGAGAACCTCTAGGCGGAGCACCTCCAAGCTCAGCACCCCCAGGCTCAGCACACCCAGGCTCAGCACCCCCTGGCTCAGCACCCCCAGGCTCAGCACCCCCAGGCGCAGCACCCCAAGACTCAGCACCCCCAGGCTCAGCACCCCTAGTCTCAGGTCACCAAGGCTCAGCACCCCCAGGCTCAGCACCCCCAGACACAGCACCCCCAAGCTCAGCACCCCCACGCTCAGCACCCCCAGAGTCAGCACCCCTAGGGTCAGCACCCTCAGCAGCACCACAGTCACCAGTGACCTCGACAGGCTCGAGTGCATCTACCTAGGACACACCTGACGGGGACGGACCCTGAGGGGGGAGGGGGTCTACCGGAGGGGGACCTGGTACAAGGAAGAGCGGCGGCAGGGGGAGGGACGGAGTGCGGTAGGGGAAGAGGCGGTAGTAGGGGACCGACTTGTCAAAGGTGACGTCCTGGGAGGACAGAACACAGCGAGAGGTGGGGTGGTAGAACTGCCACCCAGGCGCGTCTGGGGGGAACCCCAGGAAGACGCAAGGAGCAGCACGAGGGGACAGCTTGTCCGCAGACAAGTCGCGGACAAACGCCCGAGATCCCCAGACCCGGAACGCCGACGCATCGCCAACCTTCCCCGTCCACAGCAAGGCTGGGGAGGTCTCCGGCCTGGAGACCCTAAGATGTGGGTTGATCTGATGCGCCGCGTACCTCACCGCAAACGGCCACAGAAAATGGGGAGCAGCCGCATGCATCATAGACGTACGAGCGACGTCCATGACCATGCCAATGCGGCGCTCAGCAATCCCATTTTGCTGCGGGGAGTCCGGAAGCGTGAAGGTCTGACGGATTCCTCGTGCGCAACAGTAGGCTCGCAGAAGGCCAGAGGAGAACTCTCCGCCTCTGTCAGAGTGCAGACGCAGAACAGGAAAGTCTGAGCCAAAGCTCCTCCTGAGCTAGAGACGAGCTGCGTGGATCCAGTCGATCAGCACCTCAGTGACATCACCCTTGCTGCGCAAGGGGAAGACTGCGGTGTAACGTGAGTAGTCGTCAACAACGAGTAGGAAGTAGCGCTCGTGACCCTGTCCATGGACGCGGGCTGGGCCCCACACGTCCATGTGAAGCGTCTGCAACGGGTCCTCTGTCGGAGGAAACTGGGAGGAGTGAGGGGCAGCCCGCTGCCGCCCCTCGACACAGGGGACACAGGTAGGGCCAGATCCCTGAGGAAGGGGAGGGAGGGACCGAGGGAGACTAGAAACAAGAAGACGGGAGGCCATGCCTCTGAGCCGAAGCAGAGAGGGGTGACCAAGGCGGTGGTGCCAGAGGAGAGTCTCGTGAGCCAAGAGACGACACGAACAGGGGGCAAAGTCACGACCAGACCTGGACGCAGCAGCAAACGCCTGACCCGACGCAGCGACCCTACCAGACTCAACACCTGGAGGAGACGCAGTTGTCAGTGTGTACAGGCTGGACCCCGGCTGACGGGTAAACGTAGCCAGGTGTCGGCTTGTGCTAGCCTCTGTGCAATGCGTCACCCGCTGACGCGCAGGAGTGAACTGGTGTACTCCTCCATCCTGTAGGTCAGCACCACTCACCAGGTTCGTAGAGAACGAGGGGAGGTAGAGACCAGAAAGGGTGCCAGAGGGAGCCGCCGAACATGGGAGGACTGTGGAGAAGTGAGTTTGGAGAGGACCCCCAGAGGGGTCAGCGAGAGACACCGCAACCGGCCGACTAAGCGGCGTGAGTGTGGTGCGGTCTCGAAAGAAGGAGCGAGAAGCCTCGGAGTCAAGGGTGAAGGAAAGGGAGGCCGAAGTCGACGTAGTACCTGAGAGCGCAGACTCAGCGGTACCTGAGGACGCAGACGCACTAGCACCTAGAGCAGCAGCGTCGCAAGCACCTAGGGCAGCCGCCTCACCAGTACCTAGAGCAGCAGGCTCAATGCCGGGATCGGGCGGGAAACACATGTAACAGCCACCCTCATCACTAATAGACACAGCATACATGGTAGAAAGAATAGCATCAAAATCAAGATCATATTTGTCAACACCTGCCCTAGACAGCTCGCCCTTGCGAGGGATCTCTGTGGCCTTTGGGAACTGGTGACGCCACGCGTCCGTCAGGCGGCCAAAGCAGCGCTGGGTGGGGTGCGCACCCCCACACTGCTCACCCGCACGGTCGCCGGTGCGCAGGACGTAGGTGCACGGACCAAAACCCCCACCCCGCTGGCGTGCAGTGTACCACTCACGGAGCTGCTGAGGGGACAGGGTCTCACGATCGCGCTGCTGCTGCTGGCGCGGACCACCACCGGAGCCACTCCTCTGCGTAGACCCGCGACCAGCTCCACCGCCACCCTCGCGGCCTCCGCCACCGCCGCTACTACCGCCTCCTCCGCCGCCTCCTCCACCGCGGCCAGCCTCGCCACCTCCGCTCCCACCGCCACCGCCGCCGCCGCCTCCGCCTCCACTGCCGCCACCGATACCTCCACCCCCACCACCACTCCCACCGCCACCCCCACTCCCCCCGCCGCCTCCACCTCCACCTTCACCGCCCCCGCTCGCCCCTCCAGTGCCCCTGCCCCCCTTGCCCTTGCCACGGCGACGTCTCCCGCTAGGGGCAGACGCCGCACCTTCCGACTCAAGACCAAGGAGGTTGGCCGCAGCAGCAGAGGCAACAGAGGGCAGAAGGGGGGAGGGGGAACACCCCTCAAAGATGGGGGTGAGCGGGTCACCACGAGAGGCCCCTACAGCGACTATGCTCTTCTCGGCCTCTAGGAGGGACTTCTCGAGGAGGTCAACAGTGAGAGTGGTGGGACAGACTGAGAGGAAGTGGTTCCTGACTACGCGAAGGGAGTCAGGGAGGCGAGTGACTATGCAGTAGAGAGTGATGTACATGGGGGGGGGGGTTCTTGGCGCAGAAGTCAGCAGGAAGCGCAGCGCGGTAGCGAGTGTCACTAGTGCGGAGGTGCGTAATGAGGTCAGCGATTGTGGGAAAGGCAGCAAGGTCAGGGAAGAGGTACGGTAGCATGAGACGGCTCAGTGCAGCAGTGGCAGGGGAGGAGTAGCGCGCAACTACAGCGTCGTACAAGGTCTGAGCACTCTTGTACTGACTAAAGTGCGCACGCTCGGAGGTAGGGAGGTGGCGACGCACAGCAAGACGTGCAGCAGCGTCGTGCGTGGCCCACTGGGAGCGAAGAGTGGCGTCAGCATCAGCAGCAGGTGTCAGAATGCTATATAGCTTATACATTTGTGTAGGCTATAGTGGGGTATCCCATAGGGGGTACAACCCAATTAGGGTTAGTACTTATACTCACTCATTTCATAGTTGATTCATTCTCGTTCGACTTTCCTCATGGTATCGAGCAGGTTCCCCCGTGGGAACTGTGCCTAGGGCCCACCATATCGAGAAATTTTGTTTTTTTGCTCGAAGCGCGCTCCCCCCCCCCCCCCCCGAGTCGCGCCTCGGGCTTTCACCTCGTCGAGCCGCCCTAGTGGCCACTACGCCCTAGCGGCCCTCCCTCTCCTGCGGCTCTGCCGCCCTACGTCGCGGCCTCGCCGCCCTACGTCGCGGCCCCGCCGCCCTACTCTTGCGGCCCCGCCGCCCTACGACGCGGCCCCGCCGCCTTTCTCGGCGGCCCCGCCGCCTCGCTCCTGCGGCCCCGCTGCCCTACATCGCGGCCCCGCCGCCCTACTCCTGCGGCCCCGCCGCCCTACGTCGCGGCCCCGTCACCTTTCTCGGCGGCCCTGCCGCCTTGCTCGTGCGGCCCCGCCGCCCTACCTCGCGGCCCCGCTGCCCTACATCAGCGGCCCGGCCGCCCTACGTCGCGGTCCCGCCGCCCTAAGTCGCGGCCCCGCCGCCCTACATCAGCGGCCCCGCCGCCCTACCCCTGCGGCCCCGCCGCCCTACGTCGCGGCCCCGCCGCCCTACGTCGCGGCCTCGCCGCCCTGAGGGTAGGGCCATTGACTTTGAGGTCTGGGTAGACGACCTGCAGCTGTTCTTATAGTGCGATAGGGCAAACGGCCTCTCTCTCTCTTTGACCTTACCTCTGGCGCTTCCCCTGCCCCTGCTGCTGCTGAGCACGTTAGTTGGCTGGTCTTCGGAGAGAAACTATTGTGTACAGTAGGATAGAGAAACTTACAGCATTGCAGTTTCTCAAACTGATAGCTCGAGCTGGCAGCAGTACAGCCCACCCCGCCAATCGTTGTATCCCTCCTGCACGCGGTTTGACCAGGTTCATTTGTTACAAGCTGCGCTGGCAGTCGAGCGAGCCTGCCAACTCACACAGCGATATGTTCTCAGCGAATCAAGTTTCCTTTTGCCATCTCCGCCAGCATGTCTCTTGCCACGCGAAGTTTTCTATGCCACGCTGGTTGCTTCTACTGGGTTCCAATTCATTCCTGGCGGTGCGCAAACTCGACCTCACCCTCCCCCCTCTCCCACTTTCCTGGAGGTTCACTCCCCTAGCGCCCGCTCTTCCTTGTTCCCTCCCTCCCTTCAATCTTCCTCCCTTGAACGCCTATTAATCAAGCATACCCCGTCTTTCTTTATTCACTACTTTCTGCTCGGTTGACGTATCTGCTCCCGTCGGTCAGCTCCCGTGACTCCTATCCCAATGCTAGTTTCTTAACTCGAGGTACATCTGTTTTATTTCTTCATAGGTGTTTCGACTTTCCCGTTTTGTTTTTCCTGAGTATTTTTCTTTTGTTCATCGTTCTCGACTCATGCGGTTACGTAGTTTTCTGCACTGACCAAGCTACGTAAGTTAATATTCTTGCTAACCGCGTGGTTTAGCCAGCGTATTGTTGCTGCCAAACATATGACATGAGATCCGTGTTCTTATAGTTACATTTTTTGTGCACTACTGTTTTTGTGTTTATATGCCTGCAATAATAACGCATGCTGGGATATATGCACGCTACCATGCTGCAAGGTGCGGTAAGATCTCAGTCACGCTAGCTTCCTAAGACTCCGTTGTTTGTTTCCTTGATGTTGTTTTGTAGGTCGCCTATAATATGTTCACCTAGTGAAAATGATAACTCCAGACACGCCAAGGTTGTGCCTGTAAGCCTTCCATGATTTGTTTTCGTCTCACTCACCGTCACTTCTGTTGTGCAGCTCCCTTCAAGTGGTTACCATTGTATAGATGGAGGGGTGGGAGCGTGTGTTTCTGTAGTGGTTTTGTGTAGACATGTAGATTCGTTTTTTGTAGTGCTAAACAATCGGTTTGTACTAAGTTTTGATTAAATAAGTTCTGTACTAAGTTCTAGATGGTGGGTTAGGAGCGTGTGTTTTTGTACTGCACTAAAAGAAATTAATTGTTATTTTTTTTTAATTTATGAATCTCTATTGCTATTGTTATTACTGGGCCATAACAGTTCGTCGTTATACTGGTTACAAATACAATCCAAATCTTAAACATTATATGTGAACAGCAGTGTCAAGATACTCTATAGGAAACTGTAGTATTGTAACGTTACATGTGGTAACATGCGCGCTCAGCGATTTTCGGCTGCCACCACTTGGACGATCGTAAACGGTCGTCTGGAGCCGTTTACCACCACCAACTCGCCAGAAATTGGGGTCGACGTGGATCGCGATTGGCCCCTCAGCTCGTTTCCCACTCATCCTTCCCCATTCGCGAACTGTCGTAAACTACCTGTCAGTAGATCTGCACTGTGGATGCCCGATTGATCCTGGAGAGGGTTACAGGCGCGTTCGCCTGGGGGGTTATGGGCGCACTGACCCGCTACTGAAACAAGCCTTTTTATCCCAATGGTCTAGTGGTTGGCATTCTGACATGGTATCAGAGCGGTCTCGGGTTCAATTCCCGGTGTATGCACATGTAGGTCGTTGCCGCTGTGCTTAGTCCTGGGCCTCCCAGTGTGAGGGGGTGTCAGTAGATCTGCACTGTGGATGCCCGATTGATCTTGGAGAGGGTTACAGGCGCGTTCGCCTGGGAGGTTATGGGCGCACTGACCCGCTACTGAAACAAGCCCTTTTATCCCAATGGTCTAGTGGTTGGGATTCTGACACTACCGCCCAAACCCAATTAATCCCGGTTAACGCTCAGACACTGTAGGTGAACAATCGGGGATATATGTTGGTTTCGACACCCCCCCGTTTTCCAATCACAAAGGGCAATACCCTTGGTGGTTTATTGCCGTGGGGGTCAATCACGGTAACCACAACACAAGCGACGCTCAAGAAGGCGTTTACGACCCAAAACGCCTCTTACATTTTTCCGATGTGCTGGCGCAGGTTTGTCTCTTGTGGTGCGATCGCCCCTGCCAGCGCGCGATCGCCCCTGCCAATGCGCGATCGCCCCTGCCAGCGCGCGATCGCCCCTGCCAATGCGCGATCGCCCCTGCCAGCGCGCGATCGCCTCTGCTAGGTGCGTTTGTTGCTGCTCCTCGCTAGCGCCCCTACTATGGCGAGGGGTGCTAGGGTGGGTCGCCGTGCCTGGCGAGATAGAAGCTACTGATGCTACGAGGGACAAATTTGTTAGTGCTGCTGTAACAAAAGTGCAATTGCGATTACTGGTGTAACTACACAATTTGGTGTCAAGAGACAAATAGAGTGATCGCCTATAAAGATTTGTGCATTCTGTAAAATATGGCCCCAAAAAGATTACAATTCTGTGCAAAGGCACAGCATGCCATGTGCAATACCGTGCATCAAAGGGGGTCTTGTGAAAGATATATGTCAGGATCAATACCCGCCAGAGTGGTATCCTCATACAGTAGTAAAAAAAAGATATAGATATGAAATTTTATTCTTGCTTGAATCGAGGTCGAGGTTGTATTCGATTCTTTCCTTCTCTCTCTACGGGATGTGAAGTACTTCACGAAGCTTCTTGCTTTTATTGAGATCTACATCCATCTATTTGAATCGAGGCGTTGAAGTTATCCGCCGGCTGTCTTGCAAAAAGTAGTCTGCTTAGACAGAAGCGTCGATTTTGATATCAATCATCTGCTCCCTTACAATGCTATGGAAACTAGCAATATTACATCCAAAGTAAAAAATTGCTGTACCTGTACACATATTTTTGCCATCTATGGTACCACTATTCTCTATCATTCGGCGCCTTGCGCCAAAAAATTGCCGAAACAACACGGCAGCGTTTATTTAAGCCGATTTGAGCATCGCACGTGTATAGCACGTCCCAATCTTTCGTTGAGATGTACCGCATTTCGAAAATATGGCGTTCAAATTATTCCGCCGACAGTGTTGCAAATGTACACTTTTTATATGCGATGGTTGTGCCATCGCTGTGATTCACCCGACGTTCCTATGCAGGAGTTGCAAGTAAAATTCGTTACTTACATCACTGAAAATCTTTCAACGTTTCCATGTCGAAATTCCTGATATCCAGCATTTGATTTTTGCAAGGACTGCTTAATTTCCAGTTCATAATATAGGGTATGTTAGACAACACACTCGTCTTGGCGTAGCCATTCCGAATCGTTAACTCGTCGAATTCTCTTGTCGGTAGCCACGAGTCCATTTCCATAACATCCATGGATATGCTAAACGATCTGATTGCACATCGGTTGATACGCCGTCATATTTCATCAAGACGACCAGAGTATTGCGCATTCGTAGATCAAACTACCTGCCACCACATGGAAGAGCTCATGGGTAGCGCGGACGAAGTTTACTCAATGACGTTGTCACGTATGCATCGCTTGGATTAAGAAGTTCACAAACCCATCTCTCACTGAAGCTTCTTTTTTGCCTATTCTTAAGAAGTCACATCGCCAAATGGGGAAGGTTATCAAGCTGGGGTGCGATATCTCGGAGATATGGCACATGTGTTCATGAATTTTCAAGTTAATCTTGCACAAGGCTTGCGAGCCAAACGTTTGCATTACGTTCACTGTACCAGAACCATTACATCCACGTATATCTTGGTACAATTGGAGCCTGAGAATGACTGAAGTCTGTTACCCAATCTGAATCGTGTCAGAATATTATAGCTTATGCTTTTGTGTAGGCTGTAGTAGGGTAGCCCATATGGGGTACAACCCAATTAGGGCTAGTACTTGTACCCAACTGATTCATAGTTCATTCATTCTCGTTTCGATTCTCACATGGTATCGAGCAGGTTCCCTCGTGGGAACTGTTCCTAGGGCCCACCAATTCGACATTTTTTTTTCCTGCCCGGAGCGCGCTCAGCCCTAGCCCGAGTCGCGCTCCCCCCTTTTCTCGCCCCGTCGCGCCGCCCTAGCGGCCCCGTCGCCTGCCTTGCAGCCCTCGCGCCGCCCTTCCTGGCCCCGACCCGCTGCCCTGCGGCCTCATCGCCTACCCCGCGGCCATCGCGCCGCCCTTTCCCGGCCCCAATCCGCCGCCCTGCGGCCTCGTTGCCTACCCAGCGGCCCTCACGCCGCCCTGCGGCCCTGACGCCGCCCTTACCGGCCCCGGCGCCTACCTGCGGCCCCGACGCCTACCTGTGCGGCCCCGGCGCCTACCTGCTGGCCCCGCCACCTACCTGCGGCCCCGCCACCTACCCGCGGCCCCGCCACCTACCTGTGCGGCCCCGGCACCTACCTGCTGGCCCCGCCACCTACCAGCGGCCCCGCCACCTACCAGCGGCCCCGCCACCTACCTGCGGCCCCGCCACCTACCCACGGCCCCGCCACCTACCGGTGCGGCCGCGGCACCTACCTGCTGGCCCCGCCACCTACCTGCGGCCCCGTCACCTACCATCGGCCCCGCCACCTACCTGCGGCCCCGCCACCTACCCGCGGCCCCGCCACCTACCTGTGCGGCCCCGGCGCCTACCTGCGGCCCCGCCACCTACCTGCGGCCCCGCCACCAACCAGCGGCCCCACCACCTACCTGCGGCCCCGCCACCTACCTTTGCGGCCCCGCCGCCTCCTCTCAGCGGCCCCGCCGCCTCCTCCCAGCGGCCCCGGACGCCGCCCTCTTAGCGGCCCCGCCCGACCGCCCAGCAGCCGAGCCGCCCAGCAACCGAGCCGCCCAGCAGCCGAGCCACCCAGCCGCCGAGCCGCCGAGCAGCCGAGCCGCCTAGCAGCCGAGCAGCCGAGCAGCCGAGCCGCAGAGCCGCCCAGCAGCCGAACCGCCGAGCCGCCCAGCAGCCGAGTCGCCGAGCCGCCCAGCTGCCGAGCCGCCGAGTCGCCCTGCAGCCAAGCCGCCCGTGCCGCCCTGTCCGGTAAGAGCAGCGCCTCGTTCATAGCACTGCCCTCACCCTACTGTTTGCGCTGCTAGTCTACTGCTGTCATGGCTACCCCTAGTGTCCTCGCTTTTGACGCTGAGGGTCGGGCCATTGACTTTGACGTCTGGATAGATGACGTGCAGCTTTTCTTACAGTGCGATAGGGCAGACGGTCTCTCTCTCTTTGACCTCACCTCTGGTGCCTCTCCTGCCCCTGCTGCTGATGCTGACGCCACTGTTCGCTCACAGTGGGCCACGCGCGATGCTGCTGCACGTCTTGCTGTGCGTCGCCACCTGCCTACCTCTGAGCGTGCGCACTTTAGCCAGTACAAGAGTGCTCAGACCTTGTACGCCGCTGTAGTTGCACGCTACTCCTCCCCTGCCACTGCTGCACTGAGCCGCCTCATGCTACCGTACCTCTTTCCTGACCTTTTTGCCTTTCTCACAGTCGCTGACCTCATTACGCACCTCCGCACTAGTGACACTCGCTACCGCGCTGCGCTTCCTGCTGAGTTCTGCGCCAAGAACCCCCCCCCCCCCATGTACATCACTCTCTACTACATAGTCACCCGCCTCCCTGACTCCCTTCGCGTAGTCAGGGACCACTTCCTCTCAGTCTGTCCCACCACTCTCACTGTTGACCTCCTCGAGAAGGCCCTCTTAGCAGCGGAGAAGAGCATAGTCACTGTAGGAGCCTCTCGTGGTGACCCGCGCACCCCCATCTTTGAGGGGTGTTCCCCCTCCCCCCTTTTGCCCTCTGTTGCCTCTGCTGCTGCGGCCGATCTCGCTGGGCTTGAGTCGGTCGGTGCGGCGTCTACCCCTAGCGGGAGACGCCGCCCTGGCAAGGGCAAGGGGGGCAGGGGCGCTGGAGGAGCTAGCGGGGGTGGTGGAGGCGGCGGAGGGGGTGGGGGTGGCGGTGGGGGTGGTGGCGGGGGTGGAGGTGTCGGTGGTGGCAGTGGAGGCGGAGGCGGCGGCGGTGGCGGTGGGAGCGGAGGTGGCGGGGATGGCGGCGGTGGAGGAGGCGGTGGCGGAGGAGGTGGAGCTGGTCGGGGTGGCGCTGCGCAGAGGGTCGGCTCCGGTGGTGGTTAGCGCCAGCAGCAGCAGCAGCAGCTGCGCACTCGTGACGTCCCCCCCCCCTCAGTAGCTCCGTGAGTGGTACGCTGCACGCCAGCGGGGTGGGGGTACTGGTCCGTGCACCTACGTCCTCCAACCGGCGACCGCACGGGTGAGCAGTGTGGGGGTGCGCACCCCACGCAGCGCTGCTTTGGCCGCCTGACGGACGCTTGGCGTTACCAGTTTCCGGAGACCACGGAGATCCCCTGCAGGGGTGAGCTGTCTAGGGCGGGCGTAGGTATCTTTGATCTTGACTTTGATGCTATTCTTGCTGCCATGTATGCCGTGACTATTAGTGATGAGGATGACTGTTACAGGTGTTTCCCGCCTGATCCGGGCATTGGGACTGCTGCTCTAGGTACTGGTGAGGCTACTGCTCTAGGAGCTAGTGAGGCTGCTGCTCTAGGTGCTAGTGCGTATGCTTCCTCAGGTTCTGGTGAGTCCGCGCTTTTAGGTACCGAGTCGGCTTTGGCCTCCCTCACCTTCACCCTTGACTCGGGGGCGTCTCGCTCCTTCTTTTGAGACCGCACCACACTCACGCTGCTTGGTCGGCCAGTTGCGGTCTCTCTGGCAGACCCCTCTGGGGGTCCTGTCCTTGCTCACTTCTCCACTGTCCTCCCGTGTCCGGCGGCTCCCTCTGGCACCCTGTCTGGTCTTTACCTCCCCTCGTTCTCTACGAACTTGGTGAGTGGTGCTAACCTACATGATGGGGGAGTTCACCAGTTCACTCCTGTGAGCCAGCGAGTGACCCACAGCTCGGACGCTCGGACGGGCCGACAATTGGCCACGTTTACTCGTCGGCCGGGGTCGAGCCTGTACAGACTGACCATTGCGTCTCGTTCTGTCCCTGCGTGTGGTCAGGTAGCTGCGTCGAGTCAGGTGTTTGCTGCAGCGTCCAGGTCTTGTCCTGAGTCTGCCCCGTGCTCGTGTCGCCTCCTGTCTCACGCGACTCTCCTCTGGCACCACCGCCTTGGTCACCCCTCCCTGTGTCGTCTCCAAGGCATGGCCTCCCGTGTCCTTGTCTCTGGTCTTCCCCGGTCCCTCCCTCCCCTTCCTCCGGGGCCTGCCCCTCCCTGCGTCCCCTGTGTCGAGGGGAGGCAGCGGGCTACCCCTCACTCCTCCCAGTTTCCTCTGACAGAGGCCCCGCGGCAGACGCTTCACATGGACGTGTGGGGCCCGGCCCGCGTTCGTGGGCAGGGTCACGAGCGCTACTTCCTGTTGGTGGTTGACGACTACTCGCGTTACACCACAGTCTTCCCCTTGCGCAGCAAGGGTGATGTCACTGAGGTGTTGATCGACTGGATCCGCGCAGCTCGTCTCCAGCTCAGGCAGAGCTTCTGCTTGGACTTTCCTGTTCTGCGTCAGCACTCTGTCAGAGGCGGATAGTTCTCCTCTGGCCTAGTGCGAGCCTACTGTCGTGCACGAGGCATCTGCCAGACCTTCACGCTTTCGGACTCTCCATAGAAAAATGGGATTGCTGAGCGCCGCATTGGCATAGTCATGGACGTCGCTCGTACGTCCATGATGCATGCGGCTACCCCCCATTTTCTTCGGCCGTTTGCAGATCGGTATGCGGCGCATCAGATCAACCTTCACCCCAGGGTCTCCATGCCAGAGACCTCCCCAGCCTTGCTGTGGACGGGGAAGGTAGGCGATGCGTCTGCGTTCCTAGTGTTGGGATCTCGGGCGTTTGTCCGCGACTTGTCTGCGGACAAGTTGTCCCCTCGTGCTGCTCCCTGCGTCTTCCTGGGTTTCCCCCCTGACGCGCCTGGGTGGCAGTTCTACCACCCCACCTCTTGCCGTGTTCTGTCCTCCCAGGACGTCACGTTTGACGAGTCGGTCCCCTACTACTGCCTCTTCCCCTACCGCACTCTGTCCCTCCCCCCGCCGCGGCTCTTCTTTGTACCAGGTCCCCCTCCGGTAGACCCCCTCCCCCCTCAGGGTCCGTCCCCTTCAGGTGTGTCCCAGGTAGACGCGGTCGAGCCTGTCGAGGTCACTGGTGACTTTGGTGCTGCTGAGGGTGCTGAGCCTGGGGATGCTGACTCCAGGGGTGCTGTGCGTGTGCGTGCTACACTTGGGGGTACTGAGACTGGGGGTGCTGAGCCTAGGGGAACTAAGACTGGGGGTGCTGAGACTGGGGGTACTTGGCCCGGGGGTACTACGCCTGGGGGTGCTGAGACTGGAGGTACTGAGCCTGGGGGTACTACGCCTGGGGGTGCTGAGCCTGGGGGTGCTACGACTGGAGGTACTGAGCCTGAGGGAGCTGGGCCTGTTTGTGACGCGTCCGGCGGTGCTGGGCCAGGAGGTTCTCCAGTTGATTCGTCTCGGCGGGAGCCCCTCTCTCCAAAGGAGCTGTGCGAGTGGTTTGGCCGACGCTGAAGGCGTACTGCTGGAGCTGGGATTCTTTGGCTGCTGAGCGTGCTGGTGCTGCTGGTCCCAGAGGTGCTCGTACCGGAGGTACTGGAGCTACTGGGCCGGCGGATGCGTCTGGAACTGGAGCTGCTGCGGGTGTTGGCGCTGAGGCTACTGCAGTCGGTCCTGGTGGCGGTGCTGCTGCAGTTACAGGAGCTGGAGGTGCTGCTGGCGCTCGTGCTGCCGCAAGGGGTGGTGGTGCTGTCTCTGCTGTGTCTGGAGTCGCCGCACGGCCTCGGCCGTACTTCTTTCCGCTCCTTCAGCAGGTTCTTGTTCTCCCGCCTTCTACTGGTTCTCCTCCTCCCTTAGAGTGTCCACAGCCTGCCCCGTCACAGTTCCAGTTACAGCCAGCCTCCCCGCTGCCTGCTCCTTCTCCCTACACTGGTCCTACTGGAGGTCTTGCTGAGCGTTGTGAGCCTGCGTCTCGCCCTACGTCGCCTGTCCGTCCTGCTCGCACTAGTGGTCGTAGTTCACTTGAGCGTCCTCCTCATATCCCTGGCACGCACCGGATGTCTCTGCGTCCATCCACTGCTCCTCACCGTGCCCCGTTGCCTTCTCCTCCTGAGTCCTCTCTTCCTGCTCTTGCCGACTCTGAGTTGAACTCTCTTCGTGCTGCCAGTCCTACTGTCACGCGTCTCCTTGCTACTGTCGTCACTGACCCTTCTTTTGAGTCCACAGCTGCGTCTGCCCTAGTTGCTGAGCTCGTCGACTTTGCTTCTCGCAGTCGTCTAGACTACGCTGCTAGTCTTGTTGCTGAGTCTGAGTCTGTCTATCCTCCGTTTGTCGGGGGTGAGTGTGCCCTTGGCACGGACGTCCTTAAGGAGAGGCAGGAGGAGTTCCAGTGTCTGGCTGCTGCTTCACCTCATCTCGTGTCCGTACTGCTTACCCCTGAGGGAGACCCGGATGCACTTGACATCCCGACTCCGCGCTCTTACGCGGAGGCGATAGAGGGTCCCTACTCCTCTCAGTGGCAGGCAGCTATGGATGCAGAGATGGCTTCCTGGAAGTCCACAGGCACCTACGTTGACGAGGTTCTCCTACCTGGGGCGAACATCGTCAGTGGCATGTAG
Organism: Closterium sp. NIES-65; assembly: GCA_948144175.1. Classification (NCBI taxonomy): domain Eukaryota; kingdom Viridiplantae; phylum Streptophyta; class Zygnematophyceae; order Desmidiales; family Closteriaceae; genus Closterium; species Closterium sp. NIES-65. The sequence goes on along the minus strand of CANXME010002078.1, from coordinate 1,596,639 downwards.
ATTTTCAGGGTGAAGCGGGTGTCGGGTTCTCTGCCTGTCTTAAAGGCGCGGTATGTGGCTCGTGGCTTGAGTCAGCGGCAGGGAGTTGACTACTTTCAGACCTTCTCTCCCACCCCGAAGATGACCACTTTTCGGGTGCTGCTGCACATAGCCGCTCAGCGCGACTACGAGCTTCACTCTCTTGACTTCAGCACTGCTTTCTTGCAGGGTAGCCTGCACGAGGAGATCTGGTTGCGCCGCCCACTTGGCTTCACTGGGACTTTTCCTCCTGGCACCCAGTGGAGCCTCCGGCGGCCAGTCTACAGTCTCTGCTAGGCACCGCGTGAGTGGCACGACACACTTAGGACTACGCTTGCGGCTCTTGGGTTTGCTTCCTGTACTGCTGACCCGTCACTGTTTCTGCGCACCGACACTTCTTTGCCGGCGTTCTACATCCTCGTGTATGTCGACGACTTGGTCTTTGCCACAGGTGACACTGGTCGACTCGCCCACGTGAAGTCCGAGCTGCACAAGAGACACACGTGCACATACCTGGGTGAACTGCGCAGCTACCTTGGCTTGCAGATCACCCGGGACAGAGCACAGCGCATCATTACCCTGACTCAGTCACACATGGTGCAGCAGGTCCTTCACCGCTTCGGCTTCACGTACTCCTCGCCTCAGGCCACTCCTCTGCCTCCTCGCCACTCGCTCTCAGCTCTGCCTTCGGATGAGTCCGTAGAGTCGAGTGGCCCGTACCCAGAGCTTGTTGGCTGCCTCATGTACCTGATGACCTGCACTCGACCTGACCTTGCATACCCTCTTAGCATTCTTGCACGCTATGTTGCTCCTGGGAGACACAGACCAGAGCACATGGCTGCAGCAAAGAGGGTGTTGCGCTACTTGTGCAGTACGTCGGGCATGGGGCTTGTTCTTGGAGGGCGGAGTCCAGTGGTCCTCACTGGGCACGCAGACGCTTCTTGGGCGGACGACCAGGCTACGCAGCGGTCATCATAGGGTTACACCTTCAGCCTTGTTTCTGGCTCTGTTTCGTGGCAGGCTACCCGCTCGTCTTCTGTTCTCGGCTCCAGTTGTGAGGTTGAGATCTACGCCGGGGCCATGGCTGCACAGGAGCTTCGCAGGCTCACCTACCTGCTGACTTACTTTTGAGAGGTGCCTCGTTCTCCTCCAGTTCTGTACGTAGACAACAAGGCCATGCTGGCCTTCTGTCGAGAGCAGAGACTGGAGCACAGAACGAAGCACATTGCTCTTCGCTACTTCCTTGCTCGTGAGCTGCAGCAGCGTGGTCAGCTGCGTCTTGCGTACATGGCCTCTGAGGCCAACACTGCTAATATCTTCACCAAGGCACTTGCGCCTTGTGATCATCAGCGCTTCTGTACTCAGCTTGGTCTTGTGCTTGTCTTGCCTCACTTGCTCACCTCTTGACCTTGCTTGTACTGTTACATATATATACACCTGCTCTTGCTTGTCTAGCTTTCTATATATATATGTACTCCTGCATGTGAACTAGCCTTGTGGCCTTGAACTTGTGCTCGGAATGTGTGGTGACTTTGTGATCCACCCTGAGCTTGCTTTGCTTTGCTTTGCTTGACTGGTCTTGTGACCGCTTGTTCTCCCCCACTTTGCCTATGGGGGTGTGTCAGAACATTATAGCTTATGCTAGGCTATAGTTGGGTAGCCCATATGGGGTACAACCCAATTAGGGTTAGTACTTGTACCCAAGAGTTTCATAGTTCATTCATTCTTGTTTCGATTCCGACAAATCGTACACACAAACATGTGACACACATGTTACCAGCATATTATGGGAGAACGGATTAGTAATAAATGGTTAACTTTTGTTCTATTACACCCATACATTCGCTTCCATGCTACCATCAACCATATCATATATGTACCACTGAGCTTCCGGTCTACATAATTTGTTGATCCTGTTGAGTGGCGGAATGTTTTCTCGCTCTCGCAAATCTAGTTTCGTAGCATGTTTTTCTCTTCATTTTATGTTGCGAGCTGGTTTCGAAGATGGCACGATGCACTCTTTATGGTTCATGATTTTATACCATACGCACACAGTGCTACTGTATTTACCAAGGCGCTAACTTCGATTCTGCAGGTTTCCCGTTATGTAACAATGGTTTGCACCATAAAATTCGCACCTATGATAAAACGTCGTCCTAATTATTTTCAACAAATGCACTACTGCAACGGGAGCTAGACTACGGGCTAGGCACAAGTGCTCGTGTGATCTCTGCGTTCGTTGGTCCTTAGTCGTTTTCCTAGTTCACACACTGCTTGCTACTTGACGGGGCAAGTTGGCAACAGTTTCACTAGAGAAAGTTTACAACAATGATAGCAACAATATGGCAACACAGACTACATCAGAGCTAGCTAGGCTGCTGGTCGACCTCCAGCACAGCAGCGCTCGCACCGCTCCAGCGTTGCAGAGTTGCGGTTCGCCCACGTTGCAAGTCCATGGTGTGCCAACGCTGCAGCAAGTCGGCTGCAAAGCGTTGCACCCGCAGGACAAGGGTGCACCTGCTTTGCAGGTGCGTGCAGCTGGTTGGCGCTCCACACCTTGTCACGAGCACAGCGCACACGCCTGGCAGACTCTACGCCAGCGAGTGCGCCCACCAGCCACGTTGACCTCGGATACCACCATCGAGGTCGACCTCGCAGACTCAAACCCCAGCGATACTCGCGCACGTCGCCCGGGTATCTCAGTCAACCGGGCAACCACGCCTGGTCGACCAGCGCAGTCCGTAGCCCAGCAACACATGGCCAGCGTCCCTCGTTCAGCATCCAGGTGACCAGGACGCCGTCCGGACACCCAGGTCGGCGACCAGACGCCTAAGATGCCGTGCAGACCTCCAGAGTCGCGTCCAGCCTCCCAGGATGCCGACCAGATGCCCAGGTCGGTGTTTGGCCTCCCAGGACGCCGTGCAGGCGCCCACAACGTCGACCAGGCGCCCGGGTAGTCGTACCGACGCCCAGGTCGGCGTCCAGCATTCCAGGACGCCGTCCAGGCGTCCAGGACGCCAACCAAGCGTCCAGGACGGCGTCCTCCTTGTCGGCGCCCTCCAGCCAGGCGCCCTCCAGCTTGGCGCCCTTGCAGTGGCCCCCGTACCCACTGCTGCAGGTCAGCTGCAACCCGTGCACATCCGATCACGACGTCGGCTCGGCCCAAGCGAGGACGGGGCCAAACAACACTCTGGTCGACACCCCCCTTCCGCGTTTTCGCTTGGGCCCCCAGCCCACACGGCAGTACAGCTCGGACAAAAGCTCGTCGACGTGCACCCAACACACAGCACGTCATCCACCGCACCAGCCATGCAAGAGAGCATGGTACCTAATGCTGCACGTCCTCATCTTCGTCGCCCACGTCGGCCAAGCGCACCTAGCTGATGGCGACGGAGCACCGGTTGAAAGCCGGATAGTGCAGCACCTTCGTCAGGAAGTCGGCCGGCTGCTCGGTGGTCGAAATGTACCTCAGCGAGAACTTCCCGCGCTTTACCATGTGCTGCAGTCAGGCCTGTCGCCGCTCCATGTGCTTGAGGTTGCCCGTCAACCCCATCCCCTCGTCGACTGTGATGGCCGACTTGTTGTCCACCCTCAGGACAGTCGGCTTCCCGACGTCCAGCTGCCGGAATTATGCAAGGAGGAAACAAAGTCGGCGTCCCTCCTTGCCAGCTTCGGTGGCCGCCACATACTCCGATTCGATCGACGACAGCGTCGCACACTTGATGTGCTCGCTCGATCAAGAGACTGCGGCCCCTCCGTAGACAAACACATAGCCTCCCGTGCTCGTCCGGTTCTGCTTGTCGCCGGAGTCGTCGGCGTCCACGTAGCCGACCAACTCCAGCGTCTCAGGTCCACCGCCGAACTCCAGGGCGGTGTCACGTATGTTGGTAAGGTAGGCCAGGCAGTGGTCGACCTCGCGCCAGTGCTGATCGCTCCTCACTGTGAGGCCGCTCACAGTTTGCTGCAGGCAAAGGCGATGTCCGGCCTCGTCGTCATCGCCGCGAACTGCAGCGAGCCGATCTTCTGCCGGTACTCCTCCTACTGTCGCCCCTTTGCCTCCTTGTCGTCGAAGGTGAGCTCGGCGTAAGTGTCGACCAAGACCAGCGTCTTCGGGGTGCGTCCGGCCTGCTCCTCGTCGATGAAGCGCTTACGCGGCTTGTCGGCGTAACCTTGCTGGTGCAGCCACAACTCCCACCCCGACCTATCGCGCACAATCTCCAGTTCGAGGTACTTCTGCACCGGCGAGATCTCGTGCAGCTCGAAGGCGGCCTCCAGCAAGTCCTTCAGTTCCTTCAGCATCGCGAGGCTGCTGCTGGCGGAAAGCAGGTCATCGACGTAGACCAGCACCCAGCAGGCCACTCCGTCGTCACCGATCTTGAAGTAAAGAGCCTCATCGACCTGGCACTTCTTCCACCCAGCGTCGACCAGCACATCGTCGAGCGCCAAGTATCACAACAGCGGCGACTAATTCAGCCTGTACAGGCTCTTTAGCAGCTTGCATACCCGGCCGGTTCCATCGTTAAAGTATATCGGCCGGCTATGACATGTATAGCACCTGGTCAAGCTTGCTCTGCAGAAAGGCGTTCTTCATGTCGAGCTGTATCAAGTTGAGGTTGAGGACGGCGATGATGCTGAGGAAGGTCCTCAGCGTGACGTAACTGCCCACCGGCGCGAACGTCTCGTCGTAGTCGGCGCCGTACACCTGCGTGAAGCCCTTCACGACCAGCCTCGCCTTCTCGCGCTCGACGGTGTCATCGACGTGGTACTTCGTCGTCAACACCCACCGATTCTTCATAATGTTCACTCCCGGCGGGCGTTCGACCAGCTCATCCATAGATGAGGGTGCGGATCTCCTCCTCCATAGCGGCCTTCACCGCCGGGCCCTTCCAGCTAGCCAACGCCTCCTTCACCGTCATAGTCGAGATGTCCCAACGGTGCTCGGGGTCGGCATGCATGTCGGGGTCGAGCTCCAGAAACTCCTCATCCTCCTCGGCATCGTCATACGCCTGGTCGTCGTCGTCCACGTCGTACACTATGGTAAAGGCAGCAGGGATGAAGAAGTCAGGCGGCCTCCGAAGTCGGCCTGTACGCCGTGGTCCCGGCTCCTCCTCAACGTCCCCGCCATCGTCGCCGTCGTTGCTGTCCTCTGAGTCCTGCCGCACCTCAGCCGCAGTCACAGCCGACTTCTCCCCTAGGGTCGGCTCCCCTGCCGACTGCCCGGTCGTTGACTGCTCCATAGTCGGCGTCGCTACTGCGTGCTCTCCTGTCAGCTGTTGTTCTGCAAGCGTCTCCATCACCGTCTTCACCAAAGTCGGCTGTACCACCTGCTCCCTTCCAATCGGCGTCAGCTTTGCTCCCACACCGACTTGCACCGCCAATGGAGGGCAGGGAGCGGGGACGTCCTCGGCGTCCTCACCTGCAAGCTCACCGACCTCGGCGAGCAAAGGCAGCGTCGCCATCAAGGTATCCATTGGCGGGTGAACCGGCATCCGCCCGGATGCCGGCCCGTGCGCCGACTTCAACACTTCCAGCGACATGCTCTCTAGAATACCACGTCCGATGTGGTGACCACCCGGTTGTCAACGATGTCGAGGAGCTCCCAGCCCTTGCTCTCCTCCGACACGCCAAGGTGAAGGCCCCACCGGGCCTTCGGCTGCAGCTTCCCACCACGCTGCTGCTCAGGGACCAAGAACTGCGCCATGTGGCCCTACACCCGTGCTAGCGACAAGTCAGGCTTCTTCCTGGTGAGCAGCTGGTACGACGTTGTCCCCGGCGGCAGCGCCGACCGCTCAAGGCAGTTGCGGACCGAGTTGGCCTGCAGGAGAGCAAGGTGCCACCAGTGGTGCTGCACGCCCATGTGCAGCAGCATCGTGCGCACCGACTCCACCACAGTCCTCATCTCCCTCTCCGTCATGCCGTTCTGCTGCAGGGTGTATGGGTAGGTCAGGTCGTGGACGATGCCCTTGCCGTTCACGAAGTTGGTGAACTGCTTCGCGAGGAACTCCCCTCCCCGGTCAGAGCGAAGCATCAACAGCGACCTCTTCGTCTGTCTCTCAGCCACCGCCACCCTCTGCACGAACTCCTGCAATGCATCGGACTTCTTGGCAACCGGCCGCACCCACACGTAGCGGGTCTTGCGGTCCTTCAGCAGCAAGAAGTAAAGGCTACCATCCGTGGCAGCCATACGAAACGGCCCGCACAGGTCGATGTGCATGGCAAGCACTTCGTCGGCATCGGAGCCTTTATCGAGGAAGGTGTGTCGCGCCAGCTTCCCGCCGACGCACGAAACATATGGTGAGTCGGCTCCTGACGCCGAATTGAGGTCCGGCCCGGTGGCGACCTTGTGCTTCGCCGAGCTCCGGATGGTGTTGATGCCGACGTGTGCAATCCTCGCGTGCATCCTGTCCGGCGTTGCCTCCGTCGCCGAGACGATCGCCCGCAGGGCCACTACCTCTGTGATGGGCGTCGTCGGCGTGGACGAGCAGGGACGCAGTTCGGTGCAGAGAACACGTCCGGTGTACGTTGCCCGGCCAAGCACCTCTTCCGCCGTTGAGATGAGCAGCATCCCGTCGCCGTCCTCCTGCAGCTTCACGCCATGCTCATTCAGCTGGTAGGCCGAAAGCAGGTTTGCTCGCACGCCCGGGATGTAAAGCATGTCGGGGATGAGCACCTGCTTCGCGGCCTCCCCTTGCAGAGCAACAGTGCCACGGCCCTGAACGTCCTGCAGTGCCCCATTGAAGCCGCGCACGTGCTTGATGGTGCCGCTCGGCTGCAGGTTGACGAAGACCTCCTTCGTCCCCATCAGGTGGTGCGAGCAGCCGTTGTCAAGCAGGACCACCTCCGGGTTCGCCTGCACAGCTGCCGCCACCGCCTGGAAGTCCGCACCGGCCTCCGGCGCCAGCGAGACGGTCAGCTTTACGACGCCGACCAGCGAGCACGACGCCGCCTTGTCGTCTCGCCCCTTGCCGCTAGCAGAGGAGTCGGCGTCCTTCGCCAAGGTCGACTTGTTCGACTGCTTCTCCATGCGCGGCTAGTGTCCTCGACGTGGACGAGAGCTGGCCGACCTCCCACGGCCTCCCTTGGCGTCGTCGTTGTCGGTATCGCTGCGGTCGGGGCACTCGAAGGAGAGGTGATCAGGGTCGCCGCACAACCAGTATTCCCCGCGTCGACCTCCTCCTCCACGACCGCTATCCTTGGCCGACTTCTTCTTGTCGGCGTCCTTGCTCGGCTTCCAGCCACTGCTACTGCCGCTGCGAGACTGCCCACGCTGCCCCGGTCGGCCTCCTTGCTTTGTCGGGGCAACGAAGTTTGCCTGCGCCAAAAGCTCCTGGGACCGCTCTGCCTCCTGCATCGCTTCATCTTGAAAGATGTACGAGGTGAAGTTGTCCTTGTTGAGCGTCGTCCTCATGCTCGGCGCCATGGACAGTCTCTTCAAGAGGTTGTAGCTGCTCCAGAGGCCCTGCATAACGTGGGTGACGTACGACGCCGTCGAGTACTACGCACCAGCCATCTTGAGAGTGGCGAGAATTCGCCGGGCTCAGCTGCAGTAGTCGGTCGCCGTCTCCTCGTCGCCCATAGGCAGGTGCGTCAGCTGCCCCTCCAGCTGGGAGATGAACAAGTCGTCGGTGACTTGGTAGGTCAACTCAATGAAGTGCCACGCCCGGTGGCCAGCGTTGAGGTACTTTCGGCACCACTTCAATACGATCTGCATGCCCGGCGAGCAGCACCGCGAAATGACCATGAAGATAAACAGCTGCACGGCGCGAAACTCCGCGCATAGGTCGGGGTCGTCCGCCGTCACCACGGAACCTCGGGCAAAGTTGATCAGCCCGGACATCTCTAGCTAAGGCTCGATGGCTTCCTTCCAGGTGAGGATGTCCTGTCGACCAACGAGTGGCGCGATGACCAAGATCCTGTCCGGCGCAAACTTGAAGTAGCCGTAGCTCGGTGCAATCCGGCCCGCCGTCACCTGGGTCGCTGACATCGGCGACAAACCGCTTTGTCGTCCTCCGACGTCACCCTGCAAAGAGCCTGCAGCCGCCGACGAATGCACCTCTCGCGCCTGAACGCCGCCGAATTCATCGGCGTGAATCAGACCTCTCTGCTTCGACGTGCCTCCCTCACTGCTGCCGACTTGGCCACCACCGGCATTGACGCCCACGTCGATGCCGCCTTCGTTGGTCACCGGTCGAGGAGAAGCCGGTCGGGAAGGGGGATGCTCCGTCGCCCACATGGTGCAGAGTCCAGCCTCGACGATCGCCCAGGGTATCACCCCGTACTCCTGGGCCTCGTGGCGTCTCCTTGCATCCTCCAGCCGTCCCTCCAGGGTGTCCATCACCTTGATGTCACTTACGCGCACGTTAGTGACTGCACGGCTGCCGACCTACGAACAACTTGAGTAAGTGACCTCTACACCAACCTGACTGAAAGGTAAGTCGTGTGCCATCCACGCTCACCGCACCATGCGGAGATAACTACTGGAACGGGAGCTAGACTACGGGCTAGGCATAGATGCTTGTGTGATCTCTGCGTTCGTTGGTCCTCAGTCGTTTTCCTATTTCACACACTGCTTGCTAATTTACGGGGCAAGTTGGCAAGAGTTTCACAGGAGAATGTTGACAACAATGATAGCAACAACATTGGCAACACAGACTACATCAAAGCTAGCTAGGCTGTTGGTCGACCTCCACCGCAGCAGCGCTCGCACCGCTCCAGCGTTGCAGAGTAGCGGTTCACCAACGTTGCAAGTCCATGGTGTGCCACCGCTGCAGCAAGTCGGCTGCACAGCGTTGCACCCGCAGGACAACGGTGCACCTGCTTCACAGGTGCGTGCAGCTGGTTGGCGCTCCACACCTTGTCACGAGCACAACGCAGACGCCTGGCAGACTCTACGCCAGCGACTGCGCTCACCAGCCACGTCGACCTCGGGATAACACCCCCGAGGTCGACTTGGCAGACTCCACCCCGGCAATACTCGTGCACGTCGCCCGGGTATCTTGGTCGGCCGGGCAACCACGCCTGGTCGACCAGCGCAGTCCGTAGCCCGGCCACACATAGCCGGCGTCCCCCCTTCAGCATCCAGGCGTTCATGACGCCGTCCGAACACCCACGTCGGCGTCCAGGCGCCCAGGACGCCGTGCAGACCTCCAGAGCGGCGTCCAGCCTCCCAGGACGCCGACCAGATGCCCAGGTTGGCGTTTGGCCTCCAGGACGCCGTACAGGCGCCCACGACGGCGACCAGGCGCCCGGTAGTCATATCGACGCCCAGGTCGGCGTCCAGCTTCCTAGGATGCCGTCTAGGCGTCCAGGACGCCCGGCGTCCTCCTGGTCGGCGCCCTCCAGCTCGGCTCCCTTGAAGTGGCCTCCGTGCTCACTTCTGTAGGTCGGCTGCAACCCCAGCACATCTGACCACGAGGTCGGCTCCGCCCAAGCGAGGACGAGGCCAAACAACACACCCTTTGACACCCCTATCAGTGGCACTCCATGTGGTAAAAATGGTTTCCCAAGCGGTATGCATTGCGTACGTTGAACATGTGTTAAACTTGGTAGGTGCTTCGCTACTCCTCGATGCTGCAACAGCATGCCACCTTTCTTAAGCCCCCATCTTCAAAGCAGCATCATATTTCATGCCGTTGTGGTTATTCTAGCTTTAAAAAAAAAAAAAAAAACATTCCAGCCAGTACTGTCCAATATGAGAAAGTTGAATACCAGTGTCAGATGATCATATTACTGATGCAAATATCTAGGCTGTAGTGGGGTAGCCCATAAGGGGTACAACCCAATTAGGGTTGGTACTTGTACTTGTTTCATTTCATAGTGCACTCACTCTCTCTCTAATCTCAACATGGTATAGAGCGGGTCCTTCCTAAGGACCATTTTTTAAGGGCCCACCCACGAAATTTTCGCTGCCCGGAGCGCGCCCTTCTCTCCCCGAAGCGCGCTCCCCCTAGTCCTTCTCGCGCTGCCCGTGTGGCCCCCACGAGTCGCGCGCGCGACCTTTTTTTTTTCGCGCGCGCGGCCCGGGCCACGTCGCGCTGGCCTTACGGCCGCGTCGCGCCGCCCTCGCGGCTCTGCTGCGTCGCGCCGCCCTCGCGGCCCCCTAGCGCCGCCCACGCGGCCACATCGCCTGCCTCTGCAGGCCCCAACGTCGCCGCTGACGGCCCCGCCGTCCCTTTCTGCCGGCCCCTCCGCTGCACTTGACGGCCACGCCGTCCCCTCTGCCGGCCCCGCCGCTGCGCCCAACGGCCCCGCCGTCCCCTCTGCTGGCCCCGCCGCTGCCTCAGCCGGCTCCGCCGCTGCACCTGACGGCCCCGCCGTCCCCTCTGCCGGCCCCGCCGCTGCACCCAACGGCCCCGCCGTCCCCTCTGCCGGCCCCGCCGCTGCGCCCAACGGCCCCGCCGTCCCCTCTGCTGGCCCCGCCGCTGCTTCAGCCGGCTCCGCCGCTGCACCTGACGGCCCCGCCGTCCCCTCTGCTGGCCCCGCCGCTGCTTCAGCCCGCTCCGCCGCTGCACCTGACGGCCCCGCCTTCCCCCCCTGTCGGCCCCGCCACTGCACCTGATGGCCACGCCACTGCATCTCCCGGTCCCGCAGCTGCATCTCCCGGCCCCGCCGCCCCAGCAACTGCGCCGCCCCAGCAGCTGAGCCGCCCCAGCAGCCGAGCCGCCCCAGCAGCCGAGCCGCCCCAGCAGCCAAGCCGCCCCAGCAGCCGAGCCGCCCCAGCAGCCGAGCCGCCCCAGCAGCCGAGCCGCCCCAGCAGCCGAGCCGCCCGAGCCGCCCGAGCCGCCGAGCCGCCCGAGCCGCCGAGCCGCCTAAGCCGCCCGAGCCGCCCGAGCTGCCCGAGCCGCTTGCACTGCCCTGTCTGGTGAGCACTGAGCTTTACTCTGCGCACTGCCCTCACCCTACTGCTGTCATGGCTACCCCCAGTGTCCTCACCTTTGACGCTGAGGGCAGGGCCATCGACTTTGACGTGTGGGTAGACGACCTACTACTTTTCCTACAGTGCGACAGAGCTGACGGCCTCTCTCTCTTTGATCTCACTTCTGGTGCCTCTCCCGCCCCTGCTGCTACTGAGGATGCCACTGTTCGCTCACAGTGGGCCACACGCGATGCTGCTGCACGTCTTGCTGTGCGTCGCCACCTCCCTCCCTCTGAGCGTGCACACTTTGGGTCGTACAAGAGTGCTCAGAACTTGTACGACGCCGTTATTGCACGCTACTCCACCCCTGCCACTGCTCCACTGAGCCGCCTCATGCTACCGTACCTCTTTCCCGACCTTGCTTCTTTTGCCACAGTCGCCGACCTCATTACCCACCTGCGCACTAGTGACGCTCGCTTCCGCGCTGCGCTTCCTGCTGAGTTCTGCGCCAAGAACCCCCCCCCCCTAGTACTTCACTCTCTACTACATTGTCACCCGCCTCCCTGACTCCCTTCGCGGAGTCAGGGACGACTTACTCTCAGTCTGCCCCACCACTCTCACTGTTAGCATCCTCGAGAAGTCCCTCCTAGCAGCCGAGAAGAGCATTCTCGCTGTAGGGGCCTCTCGTGGTGACCCGCGCACCCCCATCTTTGAGGGGTGTTCCCCCTCCCCCCTCCTGCCCTCTGTCGCCTCTGCTGCTACGGCCGACCTAGTTGGTTTTGAGTCGGTCGTTGCGGCGTCTGCCCCCAGTGGGAGACGTCACTCTGGCAAGGGCAAGGGGGGCAGGAGCGGTGGTGGCGGCGGCGGGGGCGGTGGAGGCGGCGGTGGAGGCAGCGGAGGAGGTGGGGGTGGTAGCGGGAGTGGTGGCGGGAGTGGAGGTGTCAGCGGCGGCAGTGGAGGCGGAGGTGGCAGCGGCAGTGGTGGTGGGAGTGGAGGCGGAGGCGGCGGTGGCGGCAGCGACGGTGGGAGTGGCGGTGGCAGCGGGGGTGGTGGCGGCGGCGGCGGAGGAGGCGGCGGAGGAGGTCGTGGCTCGTCGCAGAGGAGTGGCTCCGGTGGCGGTCAGCGCCAACAGCAGCGGCAGCAGCGTGGTCAGGAGACCCTCTCCCCGCAGCAGCTCCGTGAGTGGTACGCTGCACGTCAGAGGGGTGGGGGTACTGGTCCGTGCACCTACGTCTTGCGCACGGGCGACCGTGCAGGTGAGCCATGTGGTGGTCCACACCCCGCCCAGCGCTGCTTCGGCCGCCTGACTGACGCTTGGCGCCGCCAGTTTCCTGACGCCTCTGAGATCCCTCGCTGGGACCAGCTGTCTAGGGCAGGAGTAGCTATCTTTGATCTTGACTTTGATGCTATTCTTGCTGCCATGTATGCTGTGACTATTAGTGAGGAGGGTGACTGTTACCGGTGTTTCCCGCCCGACCCGGGCATAAGTACTGCGGCTCTAGGTGCTGTTGAGGCTGCTGCTCCAGGTGCTGGTGAGGCTGTCGCTCTAGGTGCCAGTGAGTCTGTGTCCTCAGGTGCTGGTGAGTCTGCTCTCTCAGGTACTGCGTCGGCTCCGCCCTCTCTCACCTTCACTCTTGACTCAGGGGCGTCTCGCTCCTTCTTTCGAGACCGCACCACACTCACGCCGCTTAGTCCGCCAGTGGCGGTCTCCCTGGCGGACCCCTCTGGGGCTCCTGTTCTGGCTCGCTACTCCACTGTCTTGCCGTGCCCTGCGGTCCCGTCTGGCGCCCTGTCCGGTCTCTACCTCCCCTCGTTCTCTACGAACTTGGTGGCGGGTGCTGACCTACAGGATGCAGGGGTCAACCATTTCACCCCTGCACGCCGACGGGACACCCACTGCACGGACGCGGATACGGGTCGACACTTGGGCACGTTCACACGTGGGCCGGGGTCGAGCCTGTACACACTCACGGTTCCGTCTCCTCCTCCTGCGTCTGGTCAGGTAGCTGCGTCGGGTCAGGTGTTTGCTGCAGCGTCCAGGTCTGGTCCTGAGTCTGCCCCCTGCTCGTGTCGCCTCCTGTCCCACGAGACCCTCCTGTGGCACCACAGGATGGGTCACCCCTCCCTGCCTCGTCTCCGGGGCATGGCCTCTCGCCTTCTTGTCTCTGGCCTTCCCAGGTCCCTCCCTCCTCTTCCTCCGGGACCTGGCCCTCCCTGTGTCCCCTGTGTCGAGGGTCGCCTGCGGGCTACCCCTCACTCCTCCCCGTTTCCTCCGACGGAGGCCCCGATGCAGACGCTTCACATGGACGTGTGGGGCCCAGCCCGCGTCCGTGGACAGGGTCATGAGCGCTACTTCCTGCTGGTGGTTGACGACTACTCGCGTTACACCACAGTCTTCCCCTTGCGCAGCAAGGGTGAGGTCACTGAGGTGTTGATCGACTGGATCCGCGCAGCTCGTCTCCAGCTCAGGCGGAGCTTCGGCTCAGACTTTCCTGTTTTGCGTCTGCACTCGGACAGAGGCGGAGAGTTCTCCTCCGGCCTTCTGCGAGCCTACTGTCAGGCACGAGGCATCCGCCAGACCTTCACGCTTCCAGAATCTCCACAGCAGAATGGGATTGCTGAGCGCCGCATCGGCATTGTCATGGACGTCGCCCGTACGTCCATGGTGCATGCGGCTGCCCCCCATTTTCTGTGGCCGTTTGCGGTGAGGTACGCTGCACATCAGATCAACCTTCAGCCCAGGGTCTCCAGACCGGAGACCTCCCCAGCTTTGCTGTGGACGGGGAAGGTTGGCGATGCGTCGGCGTTCCGTGTCTGGGGATCTCGGGCGTTTGTCCGCGACTTGTCTGCGGACAAGCTGTCCCCTCGTGCTGCTCCTTGCGTCTTCCTGGGTTTCCCCCCTGACGCACCTGGGTGGCTGTTTTACCACCCCACCTCTCGTCGTGTTCTGTCCTCCCAGGACGTCACGTTCGACGAGTCGGTTCCCTTCTACCGGCTCTTCCCCTACCGCACTCCGTCGCTCCCCCCCCCGCCCCTCTTCCTGGTCCCAGGTTCCCCCCCGGTAGACCCTCTCCCCCCTCAGGGTCCTGCCCCTTCAGGTGTGTCTCAGGTAGACGTGGTCGGGCCTGTCGAGGTCACTGGTGACTCTGGTGCTGCTGCGGGTGCGGAGCCTCGAGGTGCTGAGACTGGGGGTGCTGAGACTGGGGGTGCTGAGCCTGGGGGTACTGAGCCTGGGGGTGCTGCGACTTGGGGGTGCTGAGCCTGGGGGTGCTGAGCCTGGGGGTACTGAGCCAGGGGGTGCTGTGCCAGGGGGTGCTGAGCCTGGGGGTGCTGAGCCTGGGGGTGCTGTGCCTGGGGGTGCTGAGCCTGGGGGTTCTGCGTCTAGGAGTGATGCGCCTGCTGCTTCTGTTCCTGGTGGTTCTTTCGACCGTTCTTCGCGCCGCGAGCCGCTCTCTCCACTGGAGCTGCGTGAGTGGTTTGCCCGGCGCAGGAGGCGAGCTGCTGGAGCCGGGGGTACTGCGGGTGCTGGAGGTTCCGTTGCTGCCGAGGGAGCTGGTACCACGGGTCCCGGAGGTGCTCGTACTGAGGGTACTGGAGCTGCCGGGCCCGGGGATGCCTCTGGAGCTGGAGCTGCTGCGGGTGCTGGCGCTGAGGCTACGACTGTCGGTCCTACTGCGGATACTTCTGCAGCTGCTGGTGGTGCTGGAGTTGGAGCTGCTACTGGTGCTAGTGCTGCCTCTGGAGGTGTTGGTGCTGTCCCTGCTGTCTCTGGCGGTGCTGCGCGGCCTCGGCCGTACTTTGTTCCGCTCCTTCAGCAGGTTCTTGGTCTCCCGCCTTCCACTGGTCCTTCTCCTCCCGTAGAGTGTCCGCAGCCTGTCAAGTCACGGTCATAGTTACAGCCCGCCTCTCCTCTGCCTTCTCCTTCTCCCTACGCTGGTCCTACTGGAGGTCTTGCTGAGCATCGTGAGCCTGCGTCCCGCCCTGTGTCGCCAGTCCGAGCTGCTCGCACTAGTGGTCGCGCTTCGCGTCAGCGTCCTCCTCCTGTCCCTGGCACGCACCAGATGTCTCTGCGTCTCTCCACTGCTCCTCTGCGTGCCCCTTTGCCTTCTCCTCCTCAGTCTTCTCTTCCTACTCTTGCCGACCCGGAGTCGGACTCTCACCGTGCTGCGAGTCCTACTGTCAAGCGTCTTCTTTCTACTCTTGTCACTGACCCTTCCTTTGAGTCCACTGCTGCGTCTGCCCTAGTTGCTGAGCTGGTCGACTTTGCTGCTGCGTGTCGTCTGGACTACGCTGGCAGTCTTGTTGCTGAGTCTGCTGAGTCTGCTGAGTCTGCGTCTGCTGCGTCTGCGTCTGCCTGTCCTCCGACCGTCGGGGGTGGCTGTGCTCTTGGCACGGACGTCCTTGAGGACAGGCAGGAGGAGTTCCAGTGCTTTGCCGCCGCTTTGCCCCATCTCGTGTCCATGCTTGTTGCCCCTGAGGGAGACCCGGATGCTCTAGACATCCCGACCCCACGCTCTTACGCAGAGGCGATGGCTGGTCCCTACTCCTCTCAGTGGCAGTCAGCCATGGACGCAGAGATGGCCTCCCGGAAGTCCACAGGCACCTACGTTGACGCTGTTCCCCCTCCTGGGGCGAACATTGTCAGTGGCATGTGGATCTTCCGGGTGAAGCGGCCGCCGGGTTCTCCGCTTGTCTTCAAGGCGCGCTACGTGGCTCGTGGCTTCAGTTAGCGACAGGGAGTTGACTTCTTTCAGACCTTCTCCCCGACCCCAAAGATGACCACTCTTCGGGTTCTACTGCACGTCGCTGCTCAGCGTGACTACGAGCTACACTCTCTTGACTTCAGCACTGCTTTCCTGCAGGGCCGCCTGCACGAGGAGATCTGGCTGCGCCGTCCTCATGGCTTCACTGGGTCGTTCCCTCCTGGTACCCAGTGGAGCCTCCGGCGGCCATTCTACGGTCTCCGCCAGGCGCCGCGTAAGTGGCACGACACACTGAGGACTACACTTGCGGCTCTTGGGTTTGCTCCTTCTACTGCTGACCCGTCGCTGTTTCTGCGCACCGACACCTCGCTGCCGCCGTTCTACATCCTCGTGTACGTCGACGACTTGGTCTTTGCCACTGCGGACACTGCCGCACTCGCCCACGTGAAGTCCGAGCTGCAGAAGAGACACACGTGCACAGACCTGGGTGAACTGACAAGCTATCTTGGCTTGCGGATCACCCGGAACAGAGCACGCCGCACCATTACCCTGACTCAGTCACACATGGTGCAGCAGGTCCTTCAGCGCTTCGGCTTCACGTACTCCTCGCCTCAGTCCACTCCTCTGCCTACGGGACACTCGCTCTCAGCTCTGCCTTCGGATGAGTCCGTAGAGTCGAGTGGTCCGTATCCAGAGCTTGTGGGCTGCCTCATGAACCTGATGACTTGCACTCGACCTGACCTCGCATACCCTCTCAGCATCTTAGCACGCTATGTTGCTCCCGGCCGTCACCGGAAGGAGCACATGGATGCAGCTAAGAGGGTGTTGCGCTACTTGTGCAGTACGTCGGGCATGGGGCTAGTGCTTGGAGGGCGAGACCGGCCTTTTCTCACTGGGCACTCAGACGCTTCTTGGGCTGACGACCAGGCTACTCAGAGGTCGTCTCAGGGTTACACCTTCAGTCTTGGCTCTGGCTCTGTCTCTTGGCGCTCTACTCGCTCTTCTTCGGTTCTCAGCTCTAGCTGTGAGGCTGAGATCTACGCCACGGCCATGGCTGCCCAGGAGCTTCGCTGGCTCACCTACCTGCTGACCGACCTTGGAGAGCAGCCTCGTTCTCCCCCAGTGCTGTACGTCGATAACAAGGCAACCATTGCCTTGTGTGAGGAGCACAGACTGGAGCACAGGATGAAGCACATTGCTTTGCGCTACTTCCTTGCTCGAGAGCTGCAGCAGCGTGGTCAGCTTCGCCTGCGTTTCGTGGCCACTGAGGCCAACACTGCTGATGTGTTCACCAAGGCACTTCCGCCTCGTGACCATCAGCGCTTTTGCACTCTGCTAGGCCTTGTGCCCACTGGGCCTCACTTGTTTACCTCTTGACCTTGCTTGTACTGCTGCATATATATATCCTTGTTCTTGCTTGTTTAGCACTGTTATATATATATGCTCTGCTGCATGTGAACTGGCCTTGTGGCCTTGACCTTGTGCTCGGAATTTGTGTGGTATCCTTGAGATCCACCCTGAGCTTGCTTTGCTTTGCTTGACTGGTCTTGTGACCCCTTGCTCTCCCCCACTTTGCCTATGGGGGTGTGTCAGATGATCATATTACTGATGCATATATCTAGGCTGTAGTGGGGTAGCCCATAAGGGGTACAACCCAATTAGGGTTGGTACTTGTACTTGTTTCATTTCATAGTGCACTCACTCTCTCTCTAATCTCAACAACCAGTGTGGGCAATCCATCATCAATGATACTTTGAATACCAGCCGATCATATGTTGTATATGCTCAATTGCGTTCATCTTATGATATCAAGCAGCGTTGGGTTTATGCTCAATCAACAACTATGGTTAACTCGATTCCCGACTTACTCGTTTATGTACTTAACCTTTTGGACTAACCGACCGAACTTTCGACGAAGCTACCGAAAGTTTCTTACTTTCAGATGAATGGCGCTTTCCTGACAAATATCTCGCGTCCATTTGTGAAACTTATTCCTAGCCCTATATTTCACATGCACAGGATGCCTCATTTGTCGCGTCCGTATGGGATACAAGTACGATACGTAATACCACAAACAACTTTTGGTTCTTACTTAGTCTGCCAATGTCTCTTATCACCTATGACGACTGCTCTGCACACTTTCTGAAGAGTCTTGTCTTAATGCGAGGTTTTTTGAAATACACTATTCAAAATTTAAAGATTATGACAAGACTTGTAAAGGAGATTGCAGTAAGGAGTCACAATCACTTTATCTCGTGGCAGGTCCACGGACATGCCGCCTAGTCCAATTCATTTCTAGATCTACATCTAGTGCCCGTCCCATCCCACCCTAGCGATAGCCTTCATTGACTTACACATAGATTCGTATCGTACATGTATTAGTTCATTTCCGTTTCTTTATGCCTTAATCACCTTTGTAATTTGCAATGTAATGTGCTGTATGAATCAGATCTTAAATGCTATGACGACTGCTTTTGATGACTGCTCTGCAGACTCCTTGAAGAGTCTTGTTTTCATTGCTTGGGTTGTCTTGTATTTGGGACGGTTTAAGGTGACCTATAAGTATTATAAATGGACAAAGAACCGTTTAGAAGATACCCCCTCGTTATACAACTACCCCTAAACCCTACACTGGCTTAACTGATACACACAAATAGCTGTCTTATAATGAGGCTACCCCGTTTTTGTTGGTGTAAGGGCCTAAAAAACTCAAGCTATTAAGACTTTATCAAACATAAAACCTGTTTTCGGGGTCACCTCCAAGGGTCTTTGGTTTCCTGGTACAAGACCAGCCCCTATCCTTGGGTATGATTTTGTAGAGAGAGGGATCAAGAGGGACTTAGTCAAAACAGCAAGAGTACCTTGAACGTCGCGCAGCGTATCGTGCAGACCGTCAATCGGATTAAGCTGAGAATTTGCTATATCGAAGCTCACTCCAATAGCTTTAAAATGAACCAAGTTGCATTGCGAAAAGTTCTGCCATTACGAAGTTATGGCTCGGACAGCGTTTGCCTAGCGTTGGAGTGCTAGCATACTAGTGTTGACTCGGGTAGCATTCTGCAATCGTACCGCGTAGAAACGAAATTCCAGGAAGGGAGGAATTCGCTTGAATCAAATTGACTATATCCAGGTACAAACAGAGAAGGAATAAATAGTTCTAGCTAGCAAGGACCTTGGGAATGAACCAGGGAACAACCAGGGATGATCCGAAATAATTCCAAGCAACAGAACCAACCTGGCTAGACAAAACAGCAGGTGGTAGGTTGGTAAACAACATCTGGTTCTGTTTTTCCAACTTGGGAAAACAGCAACCAGGTTCAGGTCCTAAAAACAGAACCCGTTTCGTCTTTGCCCAACCAGCCAAAAGCTGCTTCTGCTGGTTTCCCCTGGCCCTGTAGCATGCAGATACAGACAAACAACAACCAACCTTCACCTAAATTGTACCTCTATATTGCCTGCCCTGCTACACTATAGTCAACCAAACAAAACAGTACAATTTCGAGTTAGATAGAACTGAATCTGCGCAATCAAGTAAGCCGAACCGCAAAGCTTCCATCTTGGGTTCCTTTGCGAGCTCGTCCTTTGTGCTTGTACTGTTCATAGCGCGTACAATGTTATGCCGAAGCGCATAATGTGCGAGTACCTGCAAATGCTTTAAGCAAAAATTGCGAAAGCAAACAAACACACGAACATTCCATTCACACCCAAATGCATTCCCACACGCATACTCGTACAAACAGACGGCAGGATGTCGTGCAATGTGAATTTGCACCCAACACACTCCCCCTTGTTGGGTGCAAATTCACATTGTACGACATCCTGCCGTCTGTTTGTACGAGTATGCGTGTGCGAATGCATTTGCGTGTGAATGGTATGTTCCTGTGTTTGTTTGCTTTCGCAATTTTCGTTTGAAGCATTTGCAGGTACTCACACAATGTGCGCTTCGGCATAACATTGTACGCGCTATGAACAGTACAAGCAGAAAGGATGAGCTCACAAAGGAACCCAAGATGGAAGCTTTGCGGTTCGGCTTACTTGATTGCGCAGATTCAGTTCTATCCAACTCGAAATTGTACTGTTTTGTTTGGTGGACTATAGTGTAGCAGGGCAGGCACTATAGGGGTACAATTTAGGTGAAGGTTGGATGTTGTTTGTCTGTATGTGCATGCTACAGGGCCAGGGGAAACCAGCGGAACCAGCATTTGGCTGGTTGGGCAAAGACAAAACAGGTTCTGTTTTTAGGACCTGAACCTGGTTGTTGTTTTCCCAGGTAGGAAAAACAGAACCAGAGGTTGTTCACCAACCTACCACCTGCTATTTTGTCCAGCCAGGTTGGTTCTGTTGCTTGGAATTATTTGGGATCATCCCCCGTTGTTCCCAGGTTGATTCCCAAGGTCCTTGCTAGCTAGAGCTATTTATTCCTTCTCTGTTTGTACCTGAATATAGTGAAATTGATTCAAGCAAATTCATTCCTTGTTGGAATTTCCTTTCTACGCGGTGCGACGGCGGAATGCTACCCGAGTCAACGCTAGTACGCTAGCACTCCAATGCTAGGCAAACGCTGTCCGAGCCATAACTTCGTAATGGCAAAACTTTTCGCGAGGCAACTTGGCTTATTTTAAAGCTCTTAGAGTGAGCTTCGATATAGTGAACTCCCAGCTTAATCCAATCTACGGTCTGCACGATACGCTGCGCGACGTTCAAGGTACTCTTGCTGTTTTGACTAAGTCCCTCTTGATCCCTCTCTCTACAAACTCGGACCCGAGGATAGGGGCTGGTCTTGTACCAGGCACCCAAGGACCCTTGGAGGTGACCACGAGGAGAGGTTTTAAGTTTGATAAAGTCTTAATAGCTTGAGTTTATTAGGCCCTTACACCAACACCCCTCAGCCTGCCGCCTGCATCCCAATCATTTCATGCTAGTTCATGCTCATTCCACTCATGCGCACACAACGCCAATGTGGCTCATCCGAAAGCCTCTTGGTGAGGAAGTCCGCTGGCTGCTGGTGAGTCTTGATGTAGATCGGATTCACCGTCCCCCTCTTCACCTCCTTACGCAGCCAGTGTCACTTGATACGCATGTGCTAGTTCAGCCCATGAAGCACAGCGTTCCTGGCCATCCGAAGAGCCCCCTTGCTATCACAAAACAGCAACGTAGCAACCTTCTACTCCTGGCCAAATCACTTCTTTCACCCTATGGAACATCGCCATGTACTCTGATTCCACGGAAGAGAGTGCTGTCTCCGTCTGCTTCTTTGACCTTCAACTAACAGGTCCTCCCCGAACTACACAGATGAATCCCCCCACAGATGAGGAATCCTCGTTCTTAGAGGCCCACGTAGGATCAGTAAAGCAAGTGAGAAAGAGCTTGCCTTCTTCAAGCCGATGGGCACTGTACAGCTTTCTTCCCATCGGGCAGCACCACCAGATCCCATGTCCCATTCTCTAGTAGGCTCTGGTACTCTGCATCCCTATCTGGTCCAGCTAATGCCTCCTTTATGCTAGCTAGTTCCTCTGGTGCAGGGACAAGAAAACTGTAGGCAGGTTCATCCTCCTCATCCGGGTCATAGCCATGAGGTAGAATCAGCAATGCCTCCTCTGTCCCAAGCTGCTGCTCTGCTACATCAGCTCCTGCAATCAACTTCTTAGTAGCCATACGGGTACGTCCTGGCCTGGTGACGGGTGTCTCCCATCCCTTCATCGCAACACCCTTCGGCTTCTTAGTTTTCCCTTGCTGCTGCTCTTTCCCCTCAGATCCAGCAGCTCCACTAGTGCCAGTCTCCACATCATTTTCTCCACTAGCAGGTGCCTCCTGTACCTTCTCTCATCACCACCCTCTGCAGCTACATGCTCTCCCTCCTCCCACACACTAGGAGTCAGGTCCAGCTGCATGGTGATCTGCTCCATTTGCTGGGACACCCTGGCCTCCGGCTTTTTCTCCCAGCTCCCATACATCATGCCCTCAACAAACTTCACATCACTGCTGTCAAACAACACACCCTTGGAAGGTTCCCACAGCAGCCATCCCTTGCTCTCAGCAGCCAGCCCAAATAAATGCACACACCAGATTGCACTTGCCCCCAAACTACTGCGATAGGTCTTGGGGACGTGGGCAACTGCCATGCAACCGAACACCCTCAGCATGTCCACCGGCGGCTTCCTCCCAAGCCACCTCTCCAACGGCACCCACGAGTCATCCCCAACCTTTGTTATTACCCTATTCCTAGCGACGGTAGCGTGCCGAACAGCATGGGGCCACATCGAGTTGCGCAGCCCAGATTCTATGAGCAGCACCCTAGCTGTGTCCTGAAATGTCCGGTTTGCCCGTTTTGCTACACCGTTAGACTGTGAGGTGTAAGCTGTGGTCAGCTCCCTCTAGATGCCCTGCTTCTTGAGCCAGCCCGTCATCTCAGCTCCAAGGAACTCACCACCCCGATCTGTCCTTATCCGCTTCATCACACACTCCGCTTGCTTCTCCACAAATGGCAGCCAATCATCCCGTATCGTAGAGGCGGGGGTGGTCCTTCTGCTTCAGCGGATATGCCCACATAAGCCTGCTCCAATCATCCACTATGGTCAGAAAGTACCGCTCCCCCTTGTGCCCCTGAACCGGCAGCGGCCCCACAAAGTCCATGTGGACCAGCTCCAATGGCTTCTTGCTCCTGCCAGCCACACTATGGAAGGGGAAACGGGTAGACTTTGAGAGCAAACATATTTCACATTTCTCATCAGATGGCTGTCCGTTCAGCTTCAGACCCTTAACGGCTCCATCTTTCTTTAACTGCTTCAACAAGAGCATTGCCACATGCCCCAAGCGTCGGTGTGCCGTTGCCCAATCTGTCTCCCCAGATCTGGCTGACACTTTCACACCAACCCCTCCAACGGCGTTGCACTCCTCCTGGGATGCAGACCCCTCTCTAGCCTGCCCCCCATCGTGCCACGCCAACGCCGGCAGCTGCCACATGGATCTGTATACGTCCTTGCTCTCGTGCAAATCCCAAAGCACCTGATTGCCCAGCTGCCCCTTGTAAGTGCGTGCCCCATCCGTGCTAGTGCTCACCCTAGCCTTGCCAAGCTTACGGAGGGAGATGAGGTTGGCCTCGAGTTCAGTAACGAGGAGAACGTCGTGCAGCACCACCGGCTTGCCATCCGCTCCCTTAAACGCAGCTCGTCCCGCACCAGCAACCTTCAGCGCGTGTCCAGAGGCGGAGCACACCTCGTTGATCGGTGTAGCATGTACGTGGTCCAGCAGGTCCTTGCACGGCGTCATCGTCCAAGCAGCGCCCGTGTCCAACACCCAATAGTCCAGAGGGTGCAGCTCTGCTCCAACCTTGGCAGATGCGTCTGCTTGCTCCCCCTGCTCTCCAATATGGAAGAACTGGCCCGCGGTGCGCTCATTCTTCTTTTCCGCACCGCCGTTGTTCTTCGAGTTGTTATTGGACGAATCGGCGACCATGCTCGCGCCGTTTTTCTTGTTTTTCCGCGCGCCGCCATTCTGGTGACGATTCTGGGGGGTCCACCCATCGGGTTTCTTATAGCACAAAAAACCAGGGGTGCCCCTCCTTCTCACAATATCAGCAACTCCCTTTCATTTTGCCACCAGCACCCGACTTGCCCCCACGTCCAGATTTCGCACCACGACCCCAACCGGTACCTCCTTGTTGGTCGTTGGAGTCGTCGTCTTTCTTTGCGCCGCGTCCACCACCACCGAAGCCACGTCCTCTGCTACGTCGGCTCCCTTGTATCCCGTAGCCACTGCTGCCATCGTCTCCATCCCTTAGTTGGCGGCGACGGAAGTCCTCCTCTAGAATCTTTGTCCGCACCCACTCGGGTGTCCACGAGCTCTGGTTCTGCAGCAGGCTCAATCCGTTCGTTAATTGAAGCTACGATTCCGGCAGCAGCAAGAGCATCTTCAAGCACTTGGTCTGCTCTAGGTAGGTGATTTCCTCGGTCGCCATTTTTGCGTAGAGGTCGCGCATCTTGTCCAGGACAGGTTGCACCGGCTCTCCTTCGCTCAGGCACAACGCGGACAGCTCCCTCTCCAGCATCAACGTTGCAACAACGGAGGTCGGGGCGTGCAGCTCCTTCAATACGGTCCATGTCTTCGGACCGCACTTAACCTCCGGCAGAAGGTGCATAACGTGGTGACGCTGGTTCAGCTTCAAACTCTGCGACATCAAATAGTAGCCAGCCGAAGAGCGCTCGTCCCAGTCTTCCTGCAGCGTGGGGTCACTCGGTCTAGGCTCCTCCCAAATTATTAGTTTTAGCAATCCAATCTGACGGAAATAGAGTTGCATCTTCCAAGCCTAATCATCATAGCCCTCACCATTGAACTTCTCAACGGTGAAATTCTTCAGCACCTCCTTGACCAGCGAGCTCTGGTTTGTTCGCGCTCCCCTTGGCGCTGCAACACCAGAATCATGGCTGCCGCTACGATCTAGGGCTGAAGATTCATCAGCTCCCGACAAGGTGTTGCCCGCATAGCTACCTATAACAAGGATCACTATAACGCAGCTCTGATACCAGCTTGTTGGTGTAAGGGCCTAATAAACTCAAGCTATTAAGACTTTATCGAACTTAAAACCTCTCGTCGGGGTCACCTCCAAGGGTCCTTGGGTGCCTGGTACGAGACCAGCCCCTATCCTCGGGTCCGAGTTTGTAGAGAGAGGGATCAAGAGGGACTTAGTCAAAACTGCAAGAGTACCTTGAACGTCGCGCAGCGTATCGTGCAGACCGTTAATCGGATTAAGCTGAGAATTTGCTATATCGAAGCTCACTCCAATAGCTTTAAAATGAACCAAGTTGCCTCGCGAGAAGTTATGCCATTACAAAGTTATGGCTCGGACAGTGTTTGCCTAGCGTTGGAGTGCTAGCGTACTAGCGTTGACTCGGGTAGCATTCTGCCATCGCACCGCGTAGAAACGAAATTCCTGGAAGGAAGGAATTCGCTTCAATCAAATTGACTATATCCAGCTTCAAACAGAGAAGGAATAAATAGTTCTAGCTTGCAAGGACCTTAGGAATGAACCTGGGAACAGCCAGGGATGATCCCAAATAATTCCAAGCAACAGAACCAACCTGGCTAGACAAAATAGCAGGTGATAGGCTGGTAAACAACCTCTGGTTCTGTTTTTCCAACCTAGGAAAACAGCAATCAGGTTCAGGTCCTAAAAACAGAACCCGTTTCGTCTTTGCCCAACCAGCCAAAAGCTGGTTCCGCTGGTTTCCCCTGGCCCTGTAGCATGCAGATACACACAAACAACATCCAACCTTCACCTAAATTGTACCTCTATAGTGCCTGCCCTGCTACACTATAGTCAACCAAACAAAACAGTACAATTTCGAGTTGGATAGAACTGAATCTGCACAATCAATTCAACCGAACCGCAAAGCTTCCATCTTGGGTTCCTTTGCGAGCTCGTCCGTTCTGCTTGTACTCTTCATAGCGCGTACAATGTTGTGCCGAAGCGCATAATGTGCGAGTACCTGCAAATGCTTCAAGCGAAAATTGCGAAAGCTAACAAACACACGAACATTCCATTCACACCCAAATGCATTCGCACACGCATACTCGTACAAACAGACGGCAGGATGTCGTGCAATGTGAATTTGCACCCAACAGTTTTTAAGTGACATCTTGATAATAGACACCCCATGGATTCTATTCAACACTCTCTTATACCCGAGTGATGACGGCAATATTTCAAATGAAACACACTTATTATTTTCTCATATTTTGTTAATTAGAGAATCGCGCTTCATATTGTGGGTTGACATGGCACTCGGTAACGCCCTCGAAAGGTTGGAAGGAACAATCAAGAGTCTTGACACATCAGAGGCTGTTGTAACGTGCATTTGGTGGCTGAAATTTGTTCGTCTGCTTCACATCCTACAAGACATGGTCCTTTCATACGTGTTTCGTCGATTACCTGACTCTGGTTTGCCAGAATAGCGCACGTGAAAGATTTCGCGTGCCCAATTTATTAGGCAGGACAGGTTTGTTTCAAGTATGAAAAAGTAGTGTTTATAACGAAATCACCCGAAGGACCAAGTCTGATAAAAGGACAGCCTGACTAGAGGCTATAGGAACACGCTCTTATGGTACATTCCAATGTCGACATTTTTGTCTCAATCGTTTTGTGACGCGAGGAAACAGAATATAACGTATTATGTCACAAACGCGAGTAGCGTTTCAACGACCTTTGCGATATTTTTCATTGGTCAGCGTGGAACGCGCTGACGTCATGGACGAGTTGCAAATTGACCCGTCACTGGAAAAATGTCGCACGCAGTTCGAAATGTCGATGCACCTGGATATCCCCACAATGCGAATTTCGCGCGCATAAAAATTCCAGCGCGTCGAAACCACACCCCAACCAGGCGATTATATAAAAGGGTATACAGTCATTTGCGAAACCCAATCAAATGCGCACAACTGTACAATTTGCCTGGTTGCCTAGTGTTGCGACAAATTCAGTTTTTGTGACGCGAGGTTCCGAAAATGTTTCGACGCGAGTCGAGAAAAAGGGGATTGAGAAACAAACAACATAATATATGTTTTGAGACACCTCTATAGGCAAAGTGAGGGATAGCCAACACAACAAATGGTCACAAGCAGGCCCCTAGATTCATTTTGGACCACGCTGATCCACCAGCCTTGGTACGGCAAAAAATGATGGCGATCAGTGTCACCTAGGAAAAAAGCGCTGAAATTTCAACGTTCGTACACAAAGAACGCTGTTTGTGTATGGTTTAGATTTTAAGCATTAAGTGTAACAATTCTCTGTTAAAGCCAACAGCCAAAATAGTAATCCCTCCCCTTCTAGTTGCATCCACTAGAAAGTTGAAATACTGTTTTGTATTTTTTTTTTTCAGCCCCATATGATTCTGATCGACTCTCCAAATTTCTTCTCAAACAAAATCATCGCAAGCATGTGCAAATCTGTCACTTGAAAGTCTCCATAACGTTTATCAGTGCCAAATTCACATCGTGAAACATGTCCAACTCGTGCAAAGCAAGCCCAACTCACGCAAAGCAAAGGCCTTAGACATAGGCTTGCTAGGGCGGCAATAACGACATGTGAAAAACAAGAGGCATATAGCGAAGAATTTTAAGGTGTCTCGAGAAGAGACAAATAGCGCAGTAGAAACGAGGACGCGAGAGGAGAGATGTGTGAGAACGATCCGCGGAATACTAGGGGAGATAGCAAGGACGACGGAAATGGAGGGGAGAGAACGAGGGCATTTGCACACGCATACTCGTACAAACAGACGGCAGGATGTCGTGCAATGTGAATTTGCACCCAACACACTCCCCCTCAGCCTGCCGGCTGCATCACCATCATTCTATACTAGTTCATGGTCATTCCACTCATGCGCACACAACGCCAATAAGGCTCATCTGCAAGCCTCTTGGTGAGGATGTCTACTGACTGCTGGTGAGTCTTGATATAGATCGGATTCACCGTCCCCCTCTTCACCTCCCTACGCAACCAGTGCCACTCGATACGCATGTGTTTGTTCAGCCCATGAAGCACAGCGTTCATGGCCATCCCAAGAGCTCCCTTGCTTTCACAAAACAGCGGCGTAGCAACCTTTTGCTCCTGGCCAATCTCCTCTAACAGCCTCCTCAGCCAAATCACATCCTTCACCCGATGGAGCATCGCCATGTACTCTGACTCCACGGAAGAGAGTCCCGTCTCCGTCTGCTTCTTTGACCTCCAACTAACAGGTCCTCCCCCAACTACGCAGATGTATCCTCCCACAGATGAGGAATCCTCCTTCTCAGAGGCCCATGTAGCATCGGTAAAGCAAGTGAGAAACAGCTTGCCTTCTCCAAGCCTTTCCCCCTTCTCTTTCAGCACCTCAACCCCTTTCTGCTTCACCTGTGCAGATGCGGAGTATTGAACTCCAATGCTTGGGTGAGAGTTCAGATACTTCACTACACGCTCAGCTGCATCCACCTGCTCGTCTGATCGATTGTGCACCACCCTAGCCAGCTGCCCAACCGCGAAAGAAATTTCAGGCCTTGTGTGAACTGCTGCATACAAGAGGCTGCCTACCAAGGACTGGATTTGCTACTGCTTCTCGGCTTCAACCCGTTCATCCTATGCAGCTTTCACAAGCTTGAATTCTGCTGGCAGGGGAGTTACAACTTTGCGCTCATTCTCAATCCCGTACTTCTCCCCCAGCTCCTTGATGAACTTCTTCTGGAGCTGCTTCAACCACCTGTGATCCAGATCCCTCTCCACGTGCATCCCGAGGTAGTACTTTACCTCCCCAAGGTTCTTGCACTTGAAGTTCTCCATCAGCTGCTGCTGCGCATTTTGGATCTCCTTTATGCTGCTGCTAAAGAGAAGAATGTCGTCCACATAGACCAGAAACAGCACCAGCTTCTCCCCCTCCCCCTTGAGAAAGAGGCTCTCATCACAACTGCTGGTCCTAAATCCAATCTCCTCTAAAACAGATGCCAACTTCTGGTACAAGCAGCGTGGCGCTTACTTTAAGCCGTAGATGGAATTTTTCAGCTTGCATACCCTGCCCGTACCATCCTCATGCCCAGGCGGCTGTGTCATGTATAGATCCTCCTCTAAAATCCCATTGAAGAATGTCGTTGACATATCCACCTGAATGATGAATTTCCCACAAACAGTTGCATCTGCCAACAAGATACGGAAGGTAGGGGGTTTGGAAGTGGGAGCACAGATCTCCTTGAAGTCACACTTCTCCTTCTACATAAACCGCTTAGCCACCAGCCTACTCTTGTAGATCACCTGTCCCTTGTCATCGGTCTTGATCCTTAGCACCCATTCGCACTGTACGGCTTTCTTCCCCTCAGGCAGCACCACCAGCTCCCATGTCCCATTGTCTAGCAGGCTCTGGTACTCAGCATCCCTGGAAACCAGCAACTTCTCCTTATCTGGTCCAGCTAATGCCTCCTCCATGCTAGCTGGTTCCTCTGGTGCAGGGGCAGGAAAACAGTAGGCAGGTTCATCCTCGTCATCCGGATCATAACCATGCGGTAGAATCAGCAATGCCTCTTCGGTCCCAAGCTACTGCTCTGCTACATCAGCTCCTGCAGTCAGCTTCTTAGTAGTCATACGGGTATGTCCTGGCCTGGAGACAGGTGTTTCCTATCCCCTCATAACGACACCCTTCGGCTTCTTAGTTTTCCCCTGCTGCTGCTCTTTCCCCTCGGATCCAGCAGCTCCTCTAATGCTAGTCCCCACATAATTCTCTCCACGAGCCGGTAGCAGGTGCCTCCTGTACCTTCTTTCCATCACCACCCTCTACAGCTGCCTCCTCTCCCTCCTCCCACACCCTAGGAGTCAAGTCCAGCTGCATGGTGATCTGCTCCATTTGCTGGGACACCCTGGCCTCCGGCTGTTTCTCCCAGCTCCCATACATCATGCCCTCAACAAACTTCACATCCCTGCTGTCAAACAGCACACCCTTAGATGGTTCCCACAGCAGCCATCCCTTGTTTTCAGCATCCAACCCCAGCACACACCAGATTGCAATCGCCCCCAACTTACTTCGATACTTCTTGGGGACGTGGGCGACTGCCATGCAACCGAACACTCTCACCATGTCCACCGGCGGCTTCCTCCTAAGCCACCTCTCCAACGGCACCCACGAGTCATCCCCAACCTTTGTAAGTATCCTATTCCTAGCGACGGTACCGTGCCGAAGAGCATGGGGCCACATCAAGTTGCCCAGCCCAGATTCTATGAGCAGCGCCCTAGCTGTCTCCAGAATTGTCCGGTTCGCCCGTTCTGCTACACCGTTAGACTGTGGGGTGTAAGCCGTTGTCAGCTCCTGCTGGATGCCCTGCTTCCTGAGCCAGGCCGTCATCTCAGCTCAAAGGAACTCACCACCCCGATCTGTCCTAATCCGCTTCAGCACACACTCCGCTTGCTTCTCAACGAATGACAGCCAATCATCCCGTATCGTAGAGGCGGCGTAATCCTTTTGCTTCAGCGGATATGCCCACATAAGCCTGATCCAATCATCTACTATGGTCAGAAAGTCTCGCTCCCCCTTGTGCCCCTGAACCGGCAGCGGCCCCACCAAGTCCATGTGGACAAGCTCTAATGGCTTCTTGCTCCTGCTCGCCACACTATGGAAGGGGAAAGGGGTAA
This sequence comes from Closterium sp. NIES-65, assembly GCA_948144175.1. Lineage (NCBI taxonomy): Eukaryota > Viridiplantae > Streptophyta > Zygnematophyceae > Desmidiales > Closteriaceae > Closterium > Closterium sp. NIES-65. The sequence continues at coordinate 1,566,923 of CANXME010002078.1, read as the reverse complement.
ACTTTGAGAGCAAACAGAATTCACAATTCGCATCAGGTGGCTATTCGTTCAGCTTCAGACCCTTAATGGCTCCATCTTTCTCCAACTGCTTCAACAAAGGCATTGCTACATGCCCGAAGCGACGGTGTGCCGTTACCCAATCCGTCTCCCCAGATCTGGCTGACACTTTCACACCAACCCCTCCAACAGCGTTGCACCCCCCGTGGGATGCAGACCCTTCTCGGGCCTGCCCCCCACCATGCCACGCAAATGCCGGCAGCTGCTACATGGATCTGTACACGTCCGTGCTCTCGTGTAGATCCCAAAGCACCCGATTGCCCAGCTGCCCCTTGTAAGTGCGTGCCCCATCCGTCCTAGTGCTCACCCCAGCCTTGCCAAGCTTATGAAGGGAGGTGAGGTTGGCCTTGAGTTCAGGAACGAGGAGAACGTCGTGCAGCACCACCGGCTTGCCATCTGCTCCCTTAAACGCAGCTTGTCCCGCACCAGCCACCTTCAGCACGTGTCAAGAGGCGGCGTTGATCGGTGAAGCGCATACATGGTCCAGTAGGTCGTTGCCCGGTGTCATCGTCCAAGTAGTGCCCGTGTCCAACACCCAAAAGTTTATGGGGTGCAGCTCTGCTCCAACCTTGGCAGAGGCGTCTCCTTGCTCCCCCTAGTCTCCAATATGGAAGAACTGGCCCGCGGTGCACTCCTTCTTCTTTTCTGCACCGCCGTTGCTCTTCGGGTTGTTGTCGGACGAGTCGGCGACCATGCTCATGCCGTAACTCTGGTTCCTCCGCGCGCTGCCATCCTGGTGACGATATCTATCGGTTTTCTTATAGCACAAAAACCAGGGGTGCCCCTCCTTCTCACAATACCAGCAACTCTCTTTCATTTTGCCATCAGCACCCGACTTGCCCCCACGTCCAGATTTCGCACCGCGACCCCAACCGGTACCTTCTTGTTGGTCGTTGGAGTCGTCGTCCTTCTTTGCGCCGCATCCAGCACCACCGAAGCCACGTCCTCTGCCATGTCGGCTCCCTTGCATCCCATTGCCGCTGCTGCCGTCATCTCCACCCCTTAGTTGGCGGCGACGAAAGTCTTCCTCCTGAATCTTTGTCCTTACCCACTCGAGTGTCCATAAGTTCTGGTTCTGCGGCAGGCTCAATCCACTCGTGAATTGAAGCCAGGATTCCGGCAGCAGCGAGAGCATCTTCAGGCACTTGGTCTGCTCCAGGTAGGTGATTCCCGCGGTCGCCAACTTTGCGTAGAGGTCGCACATCTTGTCCAAGACAGGTTGCACCGGCTCTCCCTCGCTCAGGCGCAACGCGGACAGCTCCCTTTCCAGCATCAACGTTGCAACAACGGAGGTCAGGGCATGCAGCTCCTTTAATACAGTCCACGCCTTTGGACCGCACTCAACCTCCGGCAGCAGGTGCATGACGTGGTGACGCTGGTTCAGCTCCAAACTCGGTGACATCAAATATTTTGGTGTAAGGGCCTAATAAACTCAAGCTTTTAAGACTTTATCACACTTAAAACTGTCAGATTATTATAGCTGATGCATGTTTGTAGGCTATAGTGGGGTAGCACATATGGGGTACAGTTTGCTAGGGTTGTATTTGTACCCAACTCTGACTTAGTCAATTCATTCATCTGCTCATAGTTTCACATGGTATAGAGCTAGGTCCCTCCAGGACCGAATTTTTTTTTGGGCCCACCGAAGCGCGCCCCGAGGCGCGCCCTTTTTTGTTTTAGCGACCCTTCGGGTCGCCCTCTCCCCTGCGGCCCCGCCGCCTGCCCCTTACGCGGCCCCGCGCTGGCCCCTTACGCGGCCCTGCGCCGCCGGCTCCTACGCGGCCCCGCGCCGGCCCCTTACGCGGCTCCGAGCCGGCCCCTTACGCGGCCCTGGGCCGCCGGCTCCTACTCGGCCCCTTACGCGGCCCCGCGCCGGCCTCCTTCTCGGCCCCGCCGCCGGCCTCCTACACGGCCCGCCGCCGGCCTCCTACTCGGCCCGCCGCCGGCCTCCTACACGGCCCCGCCGCCGGCTCCTACTCGGCTCCGCCGCCGGCCTCCTACACGGCCCGCCGCCGGCCTCCTACACGGCCCGGCCCCGGCTCCTACTCGGCCCGCCGCCGGCCTCCTACTCGGCCCGCCGCCGGCCTCCTACACGGCCCCGCCGCCGGCTCCTACTCGGCCCCGCCACCGGCCTCCTACTCGGCCCGCCGCCGGCTCCTACTTGGCCCTACCGCCGGCCCTACCGCCGGCCTTGTCCCGGCCCCGCCACTGCACTGCAGCCGAGCCGCCCAGCAGCAGCCGAGCCGCCCAGCAGCATCCGAGCCGCCCAGCAGCAGCCGAGCCGCCCAGCAGCAGCCGAGCCGCCCAGCAGCAGCCGAGCTGCCCAGCAGCAGCCGAGCCGCCCAGCAGCAGCCGAGCCGCCCCGCAGTAGCCGAGCCGCCCCGCAGTAGCCGAGCCGCCCGGTACCTGAGCAGCCCGAGCCGCCTGCTGCTGACCTACCCGACTCTCCCATCCCGGTGAGACTTTCAGCTGCTGCTATGGCTACCCCCAATGTTCTCACTTTTGACGCTGAGGGGAGGGCCATTGACTTTGCCGTCTGGGTCGAGGATCTGCAGCTGTACTTACTGTGTGATGCGGTAGATGAGGTCTCTCTCTTTGACTTTGTCTCTGGCGCTGTCCCTGCCCCGCCTGCTGATGCTGACTCTGCCGTTCGCTCCAAGTGGGCGACCCGCGATGCTGCTGCACGTCTTGCTGTGCGTCGCCACCTCCCTTCCTCTGAGCGTGCCCACTTTAGTCAGTGCAAGACCGCTCAGGCCTTGTACGACGCTGTAGTTGCGCGCTACTCCTCCCCTTCCTCCGCTACCCTTAGCCGCCTCATGCTACCGTTTCTCTTCCCTGACCTCGCTTCCTTTCCCAATGTCGCTGACCTCGTTACCCACCTCCGCGCTAGTGACACCCGCTACCGCGCTGCCCTTCCTGCTGAGTTCCGCGCTGCGAACCCTCCTCCCATGTACATCACTCTCTACTTTCTCGTCACCCGTCTTCCTGAGTCCCTTCGTGTCGTTAGGGACCAGTTTCTCTCTGTCTGTCCCACCACTCTCACTGTCGACCTCCTTGAGGAGTCCCTGCTAGCGGCTGAGAAGAGTATTGTCGCTGTAGGGGCCTCTCGGGGTGACCCTCGCACCCCCATCTTTGAGGGGTGTGGTCCTTCCCCCCTGCTGCCCTCTGTCGCCTCTGCCGCTGCGGCCGACCTCGTTGGTTTTGAGTCGGTCGGCGCGGCGTCTGCCCCCAGTGGCAGACGCCGCACTGGCAAGGGCAAGGGGGGCAAGGGAGCGGGTGGAGCCAGAGGGGGCGGTGGAGGAGGCGGTGGGGGTGGAGGGGGGAGTGGGGGTGGCGGAGGGGGTGGTGGCGGGAGTGGAGGTAGTAGTGGCGGCGGTGGAGGCGGAGGTGGCGGCGGAGGTGGTAGCGGAGGAGGCGGTGGGAGCGGTGGGAGCGACGGTCCTGGTGGGGGAGGTGGCGGTGGCGACGGGGGTAGCGGTGGAGGCGGGGGTGGCAATGGAGGAGGGGGTCGGAGTGGCTCGTCCCAGCGGAGCAGCTCTGGGGGTGGTCAGCGCCAGCAGCAGCAGCAGCAGCAGCCACAGCAGCAGCCGCAGCAGCAGCAGCGCTCTCGCACCGTCCCCGGCCCTCAGCAGCTCCGTGAGTGGTACTTGCAGCGTCAGCGCGGTGATGCGCTTGGTCCCTGCCCCTACGTTCTTCGCACTGGTGACCGTGCAGGGGAGAGGTGTGGAGGCGCCCACACAGCCCGTCGCTGCTTTGGCCGCCTGACCGACGCCTGGCGTCAGCAGTTTCCGGAGGCCGCTGAGATCCCCCGCTGGGGAGAGCTGTCTAGGGCTGGTGTAGCTATTTATGATCTTGATTTTGATGCTATTCTCTCTGCTATGTATGCTGTGACTGGTAGTGATGAGGATGACTGTTACCGGTGTTTCCCGCCCGACCCGGGCATTGGTACTGCCGCGTCAGGTACTAGTGAGGCTGCTGCTCTAGGTGCCAGTGCGTCTGTGCTTTCAGGTACTGGTGAGTCCGCCCTCTCAGGTACTGTGTCGGCTTCGGCCTCTCACACCTTCACCCTTGACTCTGGAGCGTCTCGCTCCTTCTTTAGGGACCGCACCACTCTCACGCCGCTGAGTCGGCCTGTTGCGGTGTCCCTGGCGGACCCCTCTGGGGGGCCTGTCCTGTCTCGCTTCTCCACTGTCCTCCCGTGTCCGGCGGCCCCCTCTGGCACCCTGACTGGTCTCTACCTCCCCTCGTTCTCGACGAACTTGGTGAGTGGTGCTGACCTCCAGGATGCAGGTGTCCACCAGTTCACCCCTGCTCGTCAGCGGGTGACCCACTGTACGGAGGCGGATACAGGTCGCCACCTGGCTACGTTTACACGTCGGCCGGGGTCGAGCCTGTACACACTGACCACTGCTTCTCCTCCAGGTACTGCGTCTGGTAGGGCCCCTTCGTCTGGTCAGGTGTTTGCTGCAGCGTCCAGGTCTGGTCCTGAGTCTGCCCCTTGTTCGTGTCGTCGTCTGTCTCACGAGACCCTCCTCTGGCACCACCGCCTTGGCCACCCCTCTCTGCTTCGGCTCAGAGGCATGGCCTCGCGGGTCCTTGTGTCTGGTCTTCCCCGGTCCCTCCCTCCCCTTCCTCCGGGCCCTGGCCCTGCCTGTGTCCCCTGTGTCGAGGGGCGCCAGCGTGCTGCCCCTCACTCCTCCCAGTTTCCTCCGACAGAGGCCCCGTTGCAGACGCTTCACATGGACGTGTGGGGCCCAGCCCGCGTCCGTGGACAGGGTCAGGAGCGCTACTTCCTGCTAGTGGTTGACGACTACTCGCGTTACACCACAGTCTTCCCCTTGCGCAGCAAGGGTGAGGTCACTCAGGTGTTGATCGACTGGATCCGCGCAGCTCGTCTTCAGCTTCGGAGAAGCTTTGGCTCTGACTTCCCTGTCTTGCGTCTGCACTCGGACAGAGGCGGAGAGTTCTCCTCGGCCCTCCTGAGTACCTACTGTCGTGTGCGAGGCATCCGTCAGACCTTCACGCTTCCGGACTCACCACAGCAGAATGGGATCGCTGAGCGCCGCATTGGCATGGTCATGGACGTCGCTCGTACGTCCATGATGCATGCGGCTGCTCCCCATTTTCTGTGGCCGTTTGCGGTCAGGTACGCTGCGCACCAGATCAACCTCCACCCCAGGGTCTCTCGACCGGAGACCTCCCCAGCTCTGTTGTGGACGGGGAAGGTTGGCGATGCGTCGGCGTTCCGGGTCTGGGGATCTCGGGCGTTTGTTCGCGACCTGTCTGCGGACAAGCTGTCCCCTCGTGCTTCTCCCTGCGTCTTCCTCGGGTTCCCCCCCGACGCCCCTGGGTGGCAGTTTTACCACCCCACCTCTCGACGTGTTCTGTCCTCCCAGGACGTCACGTTCGACGAGTCGGTACCCTACTACCGCCTCTTCCCCTACCGCACTCCGTCCCTCCCCCCACCCCCCCTCTTCTTGGTTCCAGGTCCCCCCCCAGTAGTCCCCCTCCCCCCTCAGGGTCCTGCCCCTTCAGGTGTGTCTCAGGTAGACGCGGTCGAGCCTATCGAGGTCACTGGTGACTCCGGTGCTGCTGCGGGAGCTGAGCCTGGGGGTGCGGAGTCTAGGGGTGCTGAGCCTGGGGGTGCGGAGTCTGGGGGTGCTGAGCCTGGGGGTGCTGAGCCTGGGGGTGCTGTGCCTGGGGGTGCTGTGTCTGGGGGTACTGAGCCTGGGGGTGCTGAGCCGGGAGGTGCCGAGCCTGGAGGTGCTGTGCCTGGGGGTGCTTCGTCTCACCGGGAGCCGCTCTCTCCACAGGAGCTGCGTGAGTGGTTTGCCCGGCGCTGGAGGCGTGCCGCTGGTGCTGGTGGTTCTTCGGCTGCGGAGGGCGCTGCTGCCACGCGACCTGGCGGTGCTCGTCCTGTGGGTGCTGGAGCTGCTGGGTCTGAGTGTTCTCCTGGAGCTGGTCCTGCTGAGGACGTTGGCGCTGAGCCTGCGGTTGGTGGTCCGACTGACGGTGCTCCTGGTGCTGCTGCTGGAGGTTCTGGAGCTTCTGGTGGTTCTGCTGGAGGTGCTGCTGGAGTGAGTGCTCCTGCCGGGGGTGCTGGTGCTGTTCCTGCTGTTTCTGGCGTCGCCGCGCGGCCTCGACCGTACTTCGTTCCGCTCCTGCAGCAGGTTCTTGGTCTTACACCTCCTCCTCCTTCCTTAGAGGGTCCGCAGCCTGTCCGGTCACAGCCACAGCTACAGCCTGCCTCCCCTTTGCCTGCTCCTTCTCCCTACGCTGGTCCGACTGGAGGTCTTACTGAGCGTCGTGAGCCTGCGTCTCGTCCTGCGTCGCCTGTTCGTACTGAGCGCGCTAGTGGTCGCGGGTCGCGTCAGCGTCCTCCTCCTGTCCCTGGCACGCACCGGATGTCACTGCGTCCGTCCACTGCTCCTCTGCGTGCCCCTTTGCCTTCTCCTCCTGCTTCCTCTCTTCCTGCTCTTGCCGACCCGGAGTCGGACTCTCTTCGTGCTGCCAGTCCTACTGTCACGCGTCTCCTTGCTACTGCTGTCACTGACCCTTCCTTCGAGTCGTCTGCTGCGTCTGCCCTTGTCACTGAGCTTGTCGACTTTGCTGCGCGCTGTCGTCTAGACTACGCTGCTCGTCTTGTCGCTGAGTCTGAGTCCGCCTGTCCTCCGTCCGTCGGGGGTGAGTGTGCCCTTGGCACGGACGTCCTAGAGGACAGGCAGGAGGAGTTCCAGTGTCTAGCCGCTGCTTCACCTCGTCTCGCGTCTGTACTGCTAGCCCCTGAGGGAGACCCGGATGCACTAGACATCCCGACTCCGCGTTCTTACGCGGAGGCCGTAGAGGGTCCCTACTCCTCTCAGTGGCAGGCAGCTATGGATGCAGAGATGGCTTCCTGGAAGTCCACAGGCACCTACGTTGACGCGGTTCCCCCTCCTGGGGCGAACATCGTCAGTGGCATGTGGATCTTCAGGGTGAAGCGGCCGCCGGGCTCGCCGCCTGTCTTCAAGGCGCGTTACGTGGCTCGTGGCTTCAGTCAGCGGCAGGGAGTTGACTACTTTCAGACCTTCTCTCCCACCCCGAAGATGACCACTCTTCGGGTGCTGCTGCACATTGCCGCTCAGCGCGACTACGAGCTTCACTCTCTCGACTTCAGCACTGCGTTCCTGCAGGGTAGCCTGCACGAGGAGATCTGGCTGCGCCGTCCGCCTGGCTTCACTGGGACTTTCCCTCCTGGCACCCAGTGGAGCCTCCGACGGCCAGTCTACGGTCTCCGCCAGGCACCGCGTGAGTGGCACGACACACTGAGGACTACGCTTGCGGCTCTTGGGTTTGCTCCTTCTACTGCTGACCCGTCGCTGTTTCTTCGCACCGACACTTCCCTGCCGCCGTTCTACATCCTCGTGTACGTCGACGACTTGGTCTTTGCCACAGCGGACACTGCTGGACTCGCCTACGTGAAGTCCGAGCTGCTGAAGAGACACACGTGCACAGACCTGGGTGAACTGCGCAGCTACCTTGGCTTGCAGATCACTCGGGACAGAGCACGCCGCACCATTACCCTGACTCAGTCACACATGGTGCAGCAGGTCCTTCAGCGCTTCGGCTTCACGTACTCCTCGCCTCAGGCCACTCCTCTGCCTACTCGCCACTCACTCTCAGCTCTGCCTTCGGATGAGTCCGTAGAGTCGAGTGGTCCGTATGCAGAGCTTGTTGGCTGCCTCATGTACCTGATGACCTGCACTCGACCTGACCTTGCATACCCTCTGAGCATCCTTGCACGCTATGTTGCTCCTGGGAGACACCGACCAGAGCACATGGCTGCAGCGAAGAGGGTATTGCGCTACCTGTGCAGTACGTCGGGCATGGGGCTAGTGCTTGGAGGGCGGAGTCCAGTGGTCCTTACTGGGCACGCAGACGCTTCTTGGGCTGACGACCAGGCTACGCAGCGGTCGTCACAGGGTTACACCTTCAGCCTTGGTTCCGGCTCTGTCTCGTGGCGGTCTACTCGCTCGTCTTCGGTTCTCGGCTCCAGTTGTGAGGCTGAGATCTACGCCGGGGCCATGGCTGCACAGGAGCTTCGCTGGCTCACCTACCTGCTGACTGACCTTGGAGAGCTGCCTCGTTCTCCTCCAGTGCTGTACGTAGACAACAAGGCCATGTTGGCCTTGTGTCGAGAGCAGCGCTTGGAGCACAGAACGAAGCACATTGCTCTCCGCTACTTCCTTGCTCGTGAGCTGCAGCAGCGTGGTCAGTTGCGACTTGCTTACGTGGCCTCTGAGGCCAACACTGCTGATGTGTTCACCAAGGCACTTGCGCCTTGCGACCATCAGCGCTTTTGTACCCAGCTGGGTCTTGTACCTGTCTTGCCTCACTTGCTCTCTTCTTGACTTTACTTGTACTTTGACATATATATACCTGCTCTTGCTTGTCTAGTTTTATATATATGTCTTTACTCCTGCATGTGAACTGGCCTCTGGCCTTGCTCTTGTGCTCGGACTGTGTGGTGACTTTGTGATCCACCCTGAGCTTGTTTTGCTTTGCTTGACTGGTCTTGTGACCCCTTGTTCTCCCCCACTTTGCCTATGGGGGTGTGTCAGATTATTATAGCTGATGCATGTTTGTAGGCTATAGTGGGGTAGCACATATGGGGTACAGTTTGCTAGGGTTGTATTTGTACCCAACTCTGACTTAGTCAATTCATTCCTCTGCTCATAGTTTCACAAAAACCTCTCCTCGGGGTCACCTCCAACGGTCCTTGGGTGCCTTGTACAAGACCAGCCCCTATCCTCGGGTCCGAGTTTGTAGAGAGAGGGATCAAGAGGGACTTAGTCAAAACAGCAAGAGTACCTTGAACGTCGCGCAGCGTATCGTGCAGACCGTCAATCGGATTAAGCTGAGATTTTACTATATGGAAGCTCACTCTAAGAGCTTTAAAATAAGCCAAGTTGCCTCGCGAAAAGTTCTGCCATTACGAAGTTATGGCTCGGACAGCGTTAGCCTAGCGTTCGAGTGCTAGCGTACTTGCGTTTGACTCGGGTAGCATTCCGCCGTCGCACCGCGTAGAAACGAAATTCCAGGAAGGGAGGAATTCGCTTGAATCAATTTCACTATATTCAGGTACAAACAGAGAAGGAATAAATAGCTCTAGCTAGCAAGGACCTTGGGAATCAACCTGGGAACAACCAAGGATGATCCCAAATAATTCCAAGCAACAGAACCAACCTGGCTGGACAAAATAGCAGGTGGTAGGTTGGTGAACAACCTCTGGTTCTGTTTTTCCAACCTGGGAAAACAACAACCTGGTTCAGGTCCTAAAAACAGAACCTGTTTTGTCTTTGCCCAACCAGCCAAATGCTGGTTCCGCTGGTTTCCCCTGGCCCTGTAGCATGCAGATACAGACAAACAACATCCAACCTTCACCTAAATTGTACCCCTATAGTGCCTGCCCTGCTACACAATAGTTAACCAAACAAAACAGTACAATTTCAAGTTGGATAGAACTGAATCTGCGCAATCAAGTAAGCCGAACCGCAAAGCTTCCATCTTGGGTTCCTTGGCGAGCTCGTCCTTTCTGCTTGTACTGTTCATAGCGCGTACAATGTTATGCCGAAGCGCATATTGTGCGAGTACCTGCAAATGCTTCAAGCGAAAATTGCGAAAGCAAACAAACACACGAACATACCATTCACACGCAAATGCATTCGCACACGCATACTCGTACACACAGACGGCAGGATGTCGTGCAATGTGAATTTGCACCCAACACACTCCCCCTCAGCCTGCCGGCTGCATCCCCTTTATTCCATACTAGTTCACGCTCATTCCACTCATGCGCACACAACGCCAATGAGGCTCATCCGCAAGCCTCTTGGTCAGGAAGTCTGCTGGCTGCTGGTGAGTCTTGATGTAGATCGGATTCACCGTCCCCCTCTTCACCTCCTTACGCAGCCAGTGCCACTTGATACGCATGTGCTTATTGAGCCCATGAAGCACAGCGTTCATGGCCATCCCAAGAGCTCCCTTGCTATCACAAAACAGCGGCGTAGCAACCTTTTGCTCCTGGCCAATCTCCTCTAACAGCCTCCTCAGCCAAATCACCTCCTTCACCCCATGGAACATCGCCATGTACTCTGATTCCACAGAAGAGAGTGCTGTCTCCGTCTGCTTCTTTGACCTCCAACTGACCGGTCCTCCCCCAACTGCGCAGATGTATCCTCCCACAGATGAGGAATCCTCCTTCTCAGAGGCCCACGTAGCATTGGTAAAGCAAGTGAGGAAAAGCTTGCCTTCTCCAAGCCTCTCCCCCTTCTCCTTCAGCACCTCAACCCCTTTCTGCTTCACCTGTGCAGATGCGGAGTATTGAACTCCAATGCTTGGGTGAGAGTTCAGATACTTCACCACACGCTCAGCTGCATCCACCTGCTCCTCTGATGGATTCTGCACCACCGTAGCCAGCTGCCCAACTGCGAAAGAAATTTGGGCCTTGTGTGAACTGCTGCATACAAGAGGCTGCCCACCAAGGACTGCAATTGCTGCTGCTTCTCGGCTTCAACCCCTTCATCTTATGCAGCTTTCACAAGCTTGAATTCTGCTGGCAGGGGAGTTGCAACTTTGCGCTCATTCTCAATCCCGTACTTCTCCCCCAGCTCCTTGATGAACTTCTCCTGGTGCAGCTTCAACGACCTGTGATCCAGATCCCTCTCCACGTGCATCCCGATATAGTACTTTACCTCCCCAAGGTTCTTGCACTTGAAGTTCTCCATCAGCTGCTGCTGCGCATTCTGGATCTTCATTATGCTGCTGCTAAAGAGAGGGTTGAGGAATGCCGTTGATATGTCCATCTGGATAATGAACTTCCCACTAACGGCTGCATCTGCCAACAAGACACGGAGGGTAGGGGGTTTGGCAGTGGGAGCAAAGATCTCATTGAAGTCCCGCTTCTCCTTCTGCATAAACCCCTTAGCCACCAACCTACTCTTGTAGATGGTGACCTGCCCCTTGTCGTCAGTCTTGATCCTTAGCACCCACTTGCATTGTACCGCTTTCTTCCCCTCAGGCAGCACCACCAGCTCCCATGTCCCATTCTCTAGCAGGCTCTGGTACTCAGCATCCCTGGAAACCAGCCACTTCTCCCTATCTAATGCCATTCCTCTGGTGCAGGGGCAAGAAAACAGTAGGCAGGCTCATCCTCCTCATCCGGGTCATAGCCATGCTGTAGAATCAGCAATGCCTTCTCAGTCCCAAGCTGCTGCTTAGCTACATCAGCTCCTGCAGTCAGCTTCTTCTTAGTAGCCATACGGGTAAGTCCTGGCCTGGAGATGGGTGTCTCCCATCCCTTCATAACGACACCCTTCGGCTTCTTAGTTTTCCCCTGCTGCTGCTCTCTCCCCTCAGATCCAGCAGCTCCACTCGTGCCAGTCTCCACATCATTTTCTCCACCAGCAGGTGCCTCCTGTACCTTCTTTCCATCACCATCCTCTGCAGCTGCCTCCTCTCCCTCCTCCCACACATTAGGAGTCAGGTCCAGCTGCATGGTGATCTGCTTCATTTGCTGGGACACCCTGGCCTCCGGCTGTTTCTCCCAGCTCCCATACATCATGCCCTCGACAAACTTCACATCCCTGCTGTCAAACAACACACCCTTGGAAGGTTCCCACAGCAGCCATCCCTTGCTCTCAGCAGCCAGCCCCAAATGCACACACCAGATTGCACTCGCCTCCAACTTACTGCGGTAGGTCTTGGGGACGTGGGCGACTGCCATGCAACCGAACACCCTCAGCATGTCCACCGGCGGCTTCCTCCCAAGCCACCTCTCCAACGGCACCCACGAGTCATCCCCAACCTTTGTGAGTACCCTGTTCCTAGCGACGGTAGCGTGCCGAACAGCATGGGGCCACATCAAGTTGCTCAGCCCAGATTCTATGAGCAGCGCCCTAGCTGTCTCCAGAATTGTCCGGTTCGCCCGTTTTGCTACACCGTTGGACTGTGGGGTGTAAGCCGTGGTCAGCTCCCTTTGGATGCCCTGCTTCTTGAGCCACGCCGTCATCTCAGCTCCAAGGAACTCACCACCCCGATCTGTCCTAATCCGCTTCACCACACACTCCGCTTGCTTCTCCACGAATGGCAGCCAATCGTCTTGAATCGTGGAGGCGGCGTGATCTTTCTGCTTCAGCGGATACGCCCACATTAGCCTGCTCCAGTCATCCACTATGGTTAGGAAGTACCGCTCCCCCTTGTGCCCTTGCACCGGCAGCGGCCCCACCAAGTCCATGTGGACCAGCTCCAACGGCTTTTTGCTCCTGCGAGCCACACTATGGAAGGGGAAACGGGTGAACTTTGAAAGGAGGCAAATTTCACAGTTATCATCGGGTGGTTGTCCGTTCATCTTTAAGCCCTTAACGGCTCCATCCTTCTCCAGCTGCTTCAGCAAAGGCATTGCCACATGCCCCAAAGGTCGGTGTGCAGTTGCCCAATCCGTCTCCCCAGATCTGGCCGACACTTTCACACCAACCCCTCCAACGGCGTTGCACTCCCCCTGGGATGCAGACCCCTCTCCAGCCTGCCCCCGACCGTGCCACGCCAGCGCCGGCAGCTGCCACATAGATCTGTACACGTCCTTGCTCTCGTGCAGATCCCAAAGCACCCGATTGCCCAGCTTCCCCTTATAAGTGCGTGCCCCATCCGTGCTAGTGCTCACCCCAGACTTGCCAAGCTTACGGAGGGAGATGAGGTTGGCCTTGAGTTCAAGAACAAGAAGAACGTCGTGCAGCACCACCGGCTTGCCATCCGCTCCCTTAAACGCAGCTCGTCCCGCACCAGCCACCTTCAACATGTGTCCAGAGGCAGAGCACACCTCATTAATCGGTGCAGCGCGTACGTCGTCCAGCAGGTCCTTGCGCGGCGTCATTGTCCAAGCAGCGCCTGTGTCCAACACCCAATAGTCCAGGGGGTGCAGCTCTGCTCCAGCCTTAGCAGATGCGTCTCCTTGCTCCCCCTTGTCTCCCATATGGAAGAATTGGCCCGCGGTGCGCTCCTTCTTCTTCTCCGCACCGCCGTTGCCCTTCGGGTTGTTGTCGGACGAATCAGCGACCATGTTGGCGCCGTTTTTCTGGTTCCTCCGCGCGCCGCCATCCTGGTGACGATTCTGGGGGGTCCATCCATCGGGTTTCTTATAGCACAAAAACCAGGGGTGCCCTTCCTTCTCACAATACCAGCAACTCCCTTTCATTTTGCCACCAGCACCCGACTTGCCCCCACGTCCAGATTTCGCACCGCGACCCCAACCGGTACCTCCTTGTTGGTCGTTGGAGTCGTCGTCTTTCTTTGCACCGCGTCCAGCACCACCGAAGCCACATCCTCTGCCACGTCGGCTCCCTTGCATCCCGTAGCCGCTGCTGCCGTCGTCTCCACCCCTCAGTTGGCGGCGACGGAAGTCCTCCTCCAGAATCTTCGTCCGCACCCACTCGAGCATCCACAAGCTCTGGTTGTGCGGCAGGCTCAATCCGCTCGTGAATTGAAGCCACGATTTCGGCAGCAGCGAGAGCATCTTCAGGCACTTGGTCTGCTCCGGGTAGGTGATTCCCGCGGTCGCCAACTTCGCGTAGAGATCACGCATCTTGTCCAGGATGGGTTGCACCGGCTCTCCCTCGCTTAGGCGCAACGCGGACAGTTCCCTCTCCATCATGAGCGTCGCAGCGACGGAGGTAGGGGCGTGCAGCTCCTTCAACACCGTCCACGCCTTCGGACCGCACTCAACCTCCGGCAGCAGGTGCATGACGTGGTGACGCTGGTTCAGCTCCAAACTCTGCGACATCAAGTAGTAGCCAGCCGAGGCGCGCTCGTCCCGATCTTCCTGAAGGGCGGGGTCACTCGGTCTAGGCTCCTCCCCAATCATTAGTTTTAGCAATCCGATCTGACGGAAATAAAGTTGCATTTTCCAGGCCCAATCATCATAGCCCTCACCATTGAACTTCTCGACGGTGAAGTTTTTCAGCACCTCCTTGATCAGCGAGCCCTGGCTTGTTCGCGCTCCCCTTGGCGCAGAAACACCAGAATCATGGCTGCCGCTACGATCTTGGGCTGAAGATTCACCAGCTACCGCCGAGGTGTTCCCCGCCATAGCTACCTATATCGAGGATAACTATATCGCAGCTCTGATACCAGCTTGTTGGTGTAAGGGCCTAATAAACTCAAGCTATTATGACTTTATCAGACTTAAAACCTCTCCTCGGGGTCACCTCCAAGGGTCCTTGGGTGCCTGGTACAAGACCAGCCCCTATCCTCGAGTCCGAGTTTGTAGAGAGAGGGATCAAGAGGGACTTAGTCAAAACAGCAAGAGTACCTTGAACGTCGCGCAGCGTATCCTGCAGACCGTCGATCGGATTAAGCTGAGAATTTCCTATATCGAAGCCCACTCTAAGACCTTTAAAATAAGCCAAGTTGCCTCGCGAAAAGTTCTGCCATTACGAAGTTATGGCTCGGATAGCGTAAGCCTAGCATTGGAGTGCTAGTGTATTAGCGTTGACCCGGGTAGCATTCCGCCGTCGCACCGCGTAGAAAGGAAATTCCGGCAAGGAAGGAATTCACTTGAATCAATTTCACTATATCCAGGTACAAACAGAGAAAGAATATATAGTTCTAGCTAGCAAGGACCTTGGGAATAAACTTGGGAACAACCAAGGATGATCCCAAATAATTCCAAGCAACAGAACCAACCTGGCTGGACAAAATAGCAGGTGGTAGGTTGGTGAACAACCTCTGGTTCTGTTTTCCCAACCTGGGAAAACAACAACCAGGTTCAGGTCCTAAAAACAGAACCTGTTTTGTCTTTGCCCAACCAGCCAAATGCTGGTTCCGCTGGTTTCCCCTGGCCCTGTAGCATGCAGAAACAGACAAACAACATCCAACCTTCACCTAAATTGTACCCCTATAGTGCCTGCCCTGCTACACTATAGTCAACTAAACAAAACAGTACAGTTTCAAGTTGGATAGAACTGAATCTGCGCAATCAAGTAAGCCGAACCGCAAAGCTTCCATCTTGGGTTCCTTTGCGAGCTCGTCCTTTCTGCTTGTACTGTTCATAGCGCGTACAATGTTGTGCCGAAGCGCATATTGTGCGAGTACCTGCAAATGCTTCAAGCAAAAATTGCGAAAGCAAACAAACACACGAACATTCCATTCAAACCCAAATGCATTCGCACACGCATACTCATACAAACAGACGACAGGATGTACTGCAATGTGAAATTGCATCCAACACACTCCCCTTCAGCCTGCCGGCTGCATCCCCATCATTCCATACTAGTTCATGCTCATTCCACTCATGCGCACAGAACGCCAATGAGGCTCATCCGCAAGCCTCTTGGTGAGGAAGTCTGCTGGCTGCTGGTGAGTCTTGATGTAGATCGGATTCACCGTCCCCCTCTTCACCTCCTTACGCAGCCTGTGTCACTTGATACGCATGTGCTTATTGAGCCCATGAAGCACAGCGTTCCTCGTCATCCCAAGAGCTTCCCTGCTATCACAAAACAGCGGCGTAGCAACCTTTTGCTCTTGGCCAATCTCCTCCAACAGCCTCCTCAGCCAAATCACCTCCTTCACCCCATGAAACATTGCCATGTACTCTGACTCCACCGAAGAGAGTCCTGTCTCCGTCTGCTTCTTTGACCTCCAACTAACAGGTCCTCCCCCAACTACGCAGGTGTATCCTCCCACAGATGAGGAATCCTCCTTCTCAGAGGCCCACGTAGCATCAGAAAAGCAAGTGAGAAACAGCTTGCCTTCTCCAAGCCTCTCCCCCTTCTCTTTCAGCACCTCAACCCCTTTCTGCTTCACCTGTGCAGATGCGGAGTATTGAACTCCAATGCTTGGGTGAGAGTTCAGATACTTCACCACACGTTCAGCTGCATCCACCTGCTCCTCTGACGGATTCTGCACCACCCTAGCCAGCTGCCCAACCGAGAAAGAGATGTCGGGCCTCGTGTGAACTGCTGCATACCAAGGACTGAAATTGCTGCTGCTCCTCGGCTTCAACCCCTTCATCCTCTGCAGCTTTAACAAGCTTGAATTCTGCTGGCAGGGGAGTTGCTACCTTGCGCTCATTCTCAATCCCATACTTCTCCCCAAGCTCCTTGATGAACTTCTCCTGGTGCAATTTCAACCACCTGTGATCCAGATCCCACTCCACGTGCATCCTGAGGTAGTACTTTACCTCCCCAAGGTTCTTGCACTTGAAGTTTTCCATCAGCTGCTGCTGCACCTTCTGGATCTCCTTCATGCTGCTGCTAAAGAGAAGAATGTCGTCTACATAGACCAGAAACAGCACCAGCTTCTCCCCCTCCCCCTTGAGAAAGAGGCTCTCATCACAGCTGCTGGTCCTGAATCCCATCTCCTCTAAAACAGCTGCCAACTTCTGGTTCCAGCAGCGTGGCGCCTGCTTCAAGCCGTAGATGGACTTTTTCAGCTTGCACACCCTGCCCGTACCATCCTCATACCCAGGTGGCTGCGTCATGTACACATCCTCCTCTAAAATCCCATTGAGGAATGCCGTTGATATATCCATCTGAATGATGAATTTGTTGGTGTAAGGGCCTAATAAACTCAAGCTATCACACTTAAAAACCTCTCCTCGGGGTCACCTCCAAGGGTCCTTGGGTGCCTGGTACAAGACCAGCCCCTATTCTCGGGTCCGAGTTTGTAGAGAGAGGGATCAAGAGGGACTTAGTCAAAACAGCAAGAGTAACTTGAACGTCGCGCAGCGTATCGTGCAGACCGTAGATCGGATTAAGCTGAGAATTTACTATATCGAAGCTCACTCTAAGAGCTTTAAAATAAGCCAAGTTGCCTCGCGAAAAGTTTTGCCATTACGAAGTTATGGCTCGGACAGCGTTAGCCTAGCGTTGGAGTGCTAGCGTACTAGCGTTGACTCGGGTAGCACTTGAATGGGCTAGCGTACGCCGTCGCACCGCGTAGAAAGGAAATTCCAGGAAGGAAGGAATTCGCTTGAATCAATTTTAACTATATTCAGGTACAAACAGAGAAGGAATATATAGTTCTAGCTAGCAAGGACCTTGGGAATCAACCTGGGAAGAACCAGGGATGATCCCAAATAATTCCAAGCAACAGAACCAACCTGTCTGGACAAAACACCAGGTGGTAGGTTGGTAAGCAACCTCTGGTTCTGTTTTTCCAACCTGGAAAAACAACAACCAGGTTTAGGTCCTAAAAACAGAACCTGTTTTGTCTTAGCCCAACCAGTCAAAGGCTGGTTCCGATTGTTTCCCCTGGCCTTGTAGCATGCAGATACAGACAAACAACATCCAACCTTCACCTAAATTGTACCTCTATAGTGCCTGCCCTGCTTCACTATAGTGAACCAAACAAAACAGTACAATTTCGAGTTGGATAGAACTGAATCTGCACAATCAATTCAACTGAACTGCAAAGCTTCCATCTTGGGTTCCTTTGCGAGCTCGTCCTTTCTGCTTGTACTGTTCATAGCGCGTACAATGTTGTGCCGAAGCGCATAATGCGCTAGTACCTGCAAATGCTTCAAGCGAAAATTGCGAAAGCAAACAAACACACGAACATTCCATTCACACCCAAATGCATTCGCACACGCATACTCGTACAAACAGACGGCAGGATGTCGTGCAATGTGAATTTGCACCCAACACACTCCCCCTCAGCCTGCCGGCTGCATCCCCATCATTCCATACTAGTTCATGCTCATTCCACTCGTCCGCACACAACGCCAATGAGGCTCATCCGCAAGCCTCTTGGTGAAGAAGTCTGCTGGCTGCTGGTGAGTCTTGATGTAGATCGGATTCACCGTCCCCCTCTTCACCTCCTTACGCAGCCAGTGCCACTTGATACGCATGTGCTTGTTCAGCCCATGAAGCACAGCGTTCCTGGCCATCCCAAGAGCTCCCTTGCTATCACAAAACAGCGGCGTAGCAACCTTTTGCTCCTCGCCAATCTCCTCCAACAGCCTCCTCAGCCAAATCACCTCCTTCACTTCATGGAACATCGCCATGTACTCTGATTCCACAGAAGAGAGTGCTGTCTCCGTCTGCTTCTTTGACCTCCAACTAACAGGTCCTCCTCCAACTACGCAGATGTATCCTCCCACAGATCAGGAATCCTCCTTCTCAGAGGCCCACGTAGCATCGGTAAAGCAAGTGAGAAAAAGCTTGCCTTCTCCAAGCCTCTCCCCCTTCCCTTTCAGCACCTCAACCCCTTTCTGGTTCACCTGTGCAGATGCGGAGTATTGAACTCCAATGCTTGGGTGAGAGTTCAGATACTTTACCACACGCTCAGCTGCATCCACCTGCTCCTCTGATAGATTCTGCACCACCCTAGCCAGCTGCCCAACCGGGAAAGAGATGTCGGGCCTCGTGTGAACTGCTGCATACAAAAGGCTGCCCACCAAGGACTGAAATTGCTGCTGCTCCTCCTCTTCAACCCCTTCATCCTCTGCAGCTTTCACAAGCTTGAATTCTGCTGGCAAGGGAGTTGCAACCTTGCGCTCATTCTCAATCCCGTACTTCTCCCCAAGCTCTTTGATGAACTTCTCCTGGTGCAGCTTCAACCACCTGTGATCCAGATCCCTCTCCACGTGCATCCCGAGGTAGTACTTTACCTCCCCAAGGTTCTTGCACTTGAAGTTCTCCATCAGCTGCTGCTGCACCTTCTGGATCTCCTTCATGCTGCTGCTAAAGAGAAAAATGTCGTCCACATAGACCAGAAACAGCACCAGCTTCTCCCCCTCCCCCTTGAGAAAGAGGCTCTCATCACAGCTGCTGGTCCTGAATCCCATCTCCTCTCAAATAGCTGCCAACTTCTGGTACCAGCAGCGTGGCGCCTGCTTCAAGCCGTAGATGGACTTTTTCAGCTTGCACACCCTGCCCGTACCATCCTCATACCCAGGTGCCTGCGTCATGAACACCTCCTCCTCTAAAATCCCATTGAGGAATGCCGTTGATATATCCATCTGAATGATGAATTTCCCACTAACGGTTGCATCTGCCAACAAGAGACGGAGGGTAGGGGGTTTGGCAGTGGGAGCAAAGATCTCATTGAAGTCCCGCTTCTCCTTCTGCATAATCCCCTTAGCCACCAGCCTGCTCTTGTATATGGTTACATGTCCCTTGTCATCGGTCTTGATCCTTAGCACCCACTTGCACTGTACGGCTTTCTTCCCCTCAGGCAGCACCACCAGCTCCCATGTCCCATTCTCTAGCAGGCTCTGGTACTCAGCATCCCTGGAAACCAGCCACTTCTCCCTATCTGGTCCAGCTAATGCCTCCTCCATACTAGCTGGTTCCTCTGGTGCAGGGGCAAGAAAACAGTAGGCAGGTTCATCCTCCTCATCCAGATCATAGCCATGCGGTAGAATCAGCAATGCCTCCTCGGTCCCAAGCTGCTGCTCCGCTACATCAGCTCCTGCAGTCAGCTTCTTAGTGGCCATACGGGTACGTCCTGGCCTGGAGACGGGTGTCTCCCATCCCGTCATAACAACACCCTTCAGCTTCTTAGTTTTTCCTTGCTGCTGCTCTCCTCCCTCGGATCCAGCAGCTCCACTAGTGCTACCGCTAGTCCGCACACCATCACCTTTACCAGCAGGTGCCTCCTGCACCTTCTCTCCATCACCAACCTCTGCAGCTGCCTCCTCTCCCTCCTCCCACACACTATGTTGGGTGCAAATTCAGATTGCACGACATCCTGCCGTCTGTTTGTACGAGTATGCGTGTGCGAATGCATTTGCGTGTGAATGGTATGTTTGTGTGTTTGTTTGCTTTCGCAATTTTCGCTTGAAGCATTTGCAGGTACTCGCACAATGTGCGCTTCGGCATAACATTGTATGCGCTATGAACAGTACAAGCAGAAAGGACGAGCTCGCAAAGGAACCCAAGATGGAAGCTTTGCGGTTCAACTTACTTGATTGCGCAGATTCAGTTCTATCCAACTCGAAATTGTACTGTTTTGTTTGGTTGACTATAGTGTAGCAGGGCAGGCACTATAGGGGTACAATTTAGGTGAAGGTTGGATGTTGTTTGTCTGTATCTGCATGCTACAGGGCCAGGGGAAACCAGCGGAACCAGCATTTGGCTGGTTGGGCAAAGACAAAACAGGTTCTGTTTTTAGGACCTGAACCTGGTTGTTGTTTTCCCAGGTTGGAAAAACAGAACCAGAGGTTGTTCACCAACCTATCACCTGCTATTTTGTCCAGCCAGGTTGGTTCTGTTGCTTGGAATTATTTGGGATCATCCTTGGTTGTTCCCAGGTTGATTCCCAAGGTCCTTGCTAGCTAGAGCTATTTATTCCTTCTCTGTTTGTACCTGAATATAGTGAAATTGATTCAAGCGGATTCCTTCCTTGCTGGAATTTCTTTTCTACGCGGTGCGACGGCGGAATGCTACCCGAGTCAACGCTAGTACGCTAGCACTCCAACGCTAGGCTAACGCTGTCCGAGCCATAACTTCGTAATGGCAGAACTTTTCGCGAGGCAACTTGGCTTATTTTAAAGCTCTTAGAGTGAGCTTCGATATAGGAAATTCTCAGCTTAATCCGATCGACGGTCTGCACGATACGCTGCGCGACGTTCAAGGTACTCTTGCTGTTTTGACTGAGTCCCTCTTGATCCCTCTCTCTACAAACTCGGACCCGAGGATAGGGGCTGGTCTTGTACCAGGCACCCAAGGACCCTTGGAGGTGACCCCGAGGAGAAGTTTTAAGTGTGATAAAGTCTTAATAGCTTGAGTTTATTAGGCCCTTACACCAACAAGCTGGTATCAGAGCTGCGTTATAGTGATCCTCGATATAGGTAGCTATGGCGGGCAACACCTCGGCGGTAGCTGGTGAATCTTCAGCCCAAGATCGTAGCGGCAGCCATGATTCTGGTGTTTCTACGCCAAGGGGAGCGCGAACAAGCCAGGGCTCGCTGATCAAGGAGGTGCTGAAAAACTTCACCGTCGAGAAGTTCAATGGTGAGGGCTATGATGATTGGGCCTGGAAAATGCAACTTTATTTCCGTCAAATCGGATTGCTGAAACTAATGATTGGGGAGGAGCCTAGACCGAGTGACCCCACCCTTCAGGAAGATTGGGACGAGCGCGCCTCGGCTGGCTACTACTTGATGTCGCAGAGTTTGGAGCTGAACCAGCGTCACCACGTCATGCACCTGCTGCCGGAGGTTGAGTGCGGTCCGAAGGCGTGGACGGTGTTGAAGGAGCTGCACGCCCCGACCTCCGTTGTTGCAACATTGATGCTGGAGAGGGAGCTGTCCGCGTTGCGCCTGAGCGAGGGAGAGCCGGTGCAACCTGTCCTGGACAAATTGCGCGACCTCTACGCAAAGTTGGCGACCGCGGGAATCACCTACCCGGAGCAAACAAAGTGCTTGAAGATGCTCTCGCTGCTGCCGGAATCGTGGCTTCAATTTACGAGCGGATTGAGCCTGCCGCAGAACCAGAGCTTGTGGACGCTCGAGTGGGTGCGGACGAAGATTCTAGAGGAGGACTTCCGTCGCCGTCAACTGAGGGGTGGAGACGACGGCAGCAGCGGCTACGGGATGCAAGGCAGCCGACGTGGCAAAGGACGTGGCTTCGGTGGTGCTGGACGCGGTGCAAAGAAGGACGACGACTCCAACGACCAACAAGGAGGTACCGGTTGGGGTCGCGGTGCGAAATCTGGACGTGGGGGCAAGTCGGGTGCTGGTGGCAAAATGAAAGGGAGTTGCTGGTATTGTGAGAAGGAAGGGCACCCCTGGTTTTTGTGCTATAAGAAACCCGATGGATGGACCCCCCAGAATCGTCACCAGGATGGCGGCGCGCGGAGGAACCAGAAAAACGGCGCCAACATGGTCGCTGATTCGTCCGACAACAACCCGAAGGGCAACGGCGGTGCGGAGAAGAAGAAGGAGCGCACCGCGGGCCAATTCTTCCATATGGGAGACAAGGGGGAGCAAGGAGACGCATCTACTAAGGCTGGAGCAGAGCTGCACCCCCTGGACTATTGGGTGTTGGACACAGGCGCTGCTTGGACAATGACGCCGCGCAAGGACCTGCTGGACGACGTACGCGCTGCACCGATTAATGAGGTGTGCTCTGCCTCTGGACACATGTTGAAGGTAGCTGGTGCGGGACGAGCTGCATTTAAGGGAGCGGATGGCAAGCCGGTGGTGCTGCACGACGTTCTCCTCGTCCCCGACCTGAAGGCCAACCTCATCTCCCTCCGTAAGCTTGGCAAGGCTGGGGTGAACACCAACACGGATGGGGCTCGCACTTATAAGGGGAAGCTGGGCAATCGGGTGCTTTGGGATCTGCACGAGAGCAAGGACGTGTACAGATCTATGTGGCAGCTGCCGGCGCTGGCGTGGCACGGTGGGGGGCAGGCTGGAGAGGGGTCTGCATCCCAGGGGGAGTGCAACGCCGTTGGAGGGGTTGGTGTGAAAGTGTCGGCCAGATCTGGGGAGACAGATTGGGCAACTGCACACCGACGTTTGGGGCATGTGGCAATGCCTTTGCTGAAGCTGCTGGAGAAGGATGGAGCCGTTAAGGGCTTAAAGCTGAACGGACAACCACCCGATGATAACTGTGAAATTTGCCTCCTTTCAAAGTTCACCCGTTTCCCCTTCCATAGTGTGGCTGGCAGAAGCAAAAAACCGTTGGAGCTGGTCCACATGGACTTGGTGGGGCCGCTGCTGGTGCAAGGGCACAAGGGGGAGCGGTACTTCTTAACCATATTGGATGACTGGAGCAGGCTAATGTAGGCGTATCCGCTGAGGCAGAAAGATCACGCCGCCTCCACGATTCAGGACGATTGGCTGCCGTTCGTGGAGAAGCAAGCGGAGTGTGTGGTGAAGCGGATTAGGACAGATCGGGGTGGTGAATTCCTTGGAGCTGAGATGACGGCCTGGCTCAAGAAGCAGGGCATCCAGAGGGAGGTGACCACGGCTTACACCCCACAGTCCAACGGTGTAGCAGAACGGGCGAACCGGACAATTCTGGAGACAGCTAGGGCGCTGCTCATAGAATCTGGGCTGGGCAACTTGATGTGGCCCCATGCTGTTCGGCACGCTACCGTCGCTAGGAACAGGGTACTCACAAAGGTTGGGGATGAGTCGTGGGTGCCATTGTAGAGGTGGCTTGGGAGGAAGCCGCCGGTGGACATGCTGAGGGTGTTCGGTTGCATGGCAGTCGCCCACGTTCCCAAGACCTATCGCAGTAAGTTGGGGGCGAGTGCAATCTGGTGTGTGCATTTGGGGCTGGCTGCTGAGAGCAAGGGATGGCTGCTGTGGGAGCCTTCCAAGGTGTGTTGTTTGACAGCAGGGATGTGAAGTTTGTTGAGGGCATGATGTATGGGAGCTGGGAGAAACAGCCGGAGGCCAGGGTGTCCCAGCAGATCGAGCAGATCGAGCAGATCACCATGCAGCTGGACCTGACTCCTAGTGTGTGGGAGGAGGGAGAGGAGGCAGCTGCAAAAGGTGGTGCTGGAGAGAAGGTGCAGGAGGCACCTGCCGGTGAAAACAATGGTGTGGAGACTAGCGGTAGCACTAGTGGAGCTGCTGGATCC
Organism: Closterium sp. NIES-65; assembly: GCA_948144175.1. Classification (NCBI taxonomy): domain Eukaryota; kingdom Viridiplantae; phylum Streptophyta; class Zygnematophyceae; order Desmidiales; family Closteriaceae; genus Closterium; species Closterium sp. NIES-65. Next base: position 1,543,292 of record CANXME010002078.1, on the reverse strand, counting down.
GAGGGAGGAGAGCAGCAGCAGGGGAAAACTAAGAAGCCGAAGGGTGTTGTTATGAAGGGATGGGAGACACCCGTCTCCAGGCCAGGACGTACCCGTATGGCTACTAAGAAGCTGACTGCAGGAGCTGATGTAGCGGAGCAGCAGCTTGGGACCGAGGAGGCATTGCTGATTCTACCGCATGGCTATGACCCGGATGAGGAGGATCAACCTGCGTACTGTTTTCTTGCCCCTGCACCAGAGGAACCAGCTAGCATGGAGGAGGCATTAGCTGAACCAGATAGGGACAAATGGCTAGCTTCCAGGGATGCTGAGTACCAGAGCCTGCTGGAGAATGGGACTTGGGAACTAGTGGTGCTGCCTGAGGGAAAGAAAGCGGTACAATGCAAGTGGGTGCTAAGGATCAAGACTGACGACAAGGGGCAGGTCACCATCTACAAGAGTAGGTTGGTGGCTAAGGGGTTTATGCAGAAGGAGAAGCGGGACTTCAATGAGATCTTTGCTCCCACTGCCAAACCCCCTACCCTTCGTGTCTTGTTGGCAGATGCAGCCGTTGGTGGGAAGTTCATTATCCAGATGGATATATCAACGGCATTCCTCAATGGGATTTTAGAGGAGGAGGTGTTCATGACGCAGCCGCCTGGGTATGAGGATGGTACGGGCAGGGTGTGCAAGCTGAAAAAGTCCATCGACGGCTTGAAGCAGGCGCCACGCTGCTGGTACCAGAAGTTGGCAGCTGTTTTAGAGGAGATGGGATTTCAGGACCAGCAGCTGTGATGAGAGCCTCTTTCTCAAGGGGGAGGGGGAGAAGCTGGTGCTGTTTCTGGTCTATGTGGACGACATTCTTCTCTTTAGCAGCAGCATGAAGGAGATCCAGAAGGTGCAGCAGCAGCTGATGGAGAACTTCAAGTGCAAGAATCTTGGGGAGGTAAAGTACTACCTCGGGATGCACGTGGAGAGGGATCTGGATCACAGGTGGTTGAAGCTGCACCAGGAGAAGTTCATCAAGGAGCTTGGGGAGAAGTACGGAATTGAGAATGAGCGCAAGGTTGCAACTCCCCTGCCAGCAGAATTCAAGCTTGTGAAAGCTGCAGAGGATGAAGGGGTTGAAGCCGAGGAGCAGCAGCAATTTCAGTCCTTGGTGGGCAGCCTCTTGTATGCAGCAGTTCACACGAGACCCGACATCTCTTTCTCGGTTGGGCAGCTGGCTAGGGTAGTGCAGAATCCATCAGAGGAGCAGGTGGATGCAGCTGAGCGTGTGGTGAAGTATCTGAACTCTCACCCAAGCATAGGAGTTCAATACTCCGCATCTGCACAGGTGAAGCAGAAAGGGGTTGAGGTGCTGAAAGAGAAGGGGGAGAGGCTTGGAGAAGGCAAGCTTTTTCTCACTTGCTTTACTGATGCTACGTGGGCCTCTGAGAAGGAGGATTCCTCATCTGTGGGAGGTTACATCTGCGTAGTTGGGGGAGGACCGGTTAGTTGGAGGTCAAAGAAGCAGACGGAGACAGCACTCTCTTCCGTGGAATCAGAGTACATGGCCATGTTCCATGGGGTGAAGGAGGTGATTTGGCTGAGGAGGCTGTTGGAGGAGATTGGCCAGGAGCAAAAGGTTGCTACGCCGCTGTTTTGTGATAGCAAGGGAGCTCTTGGGATGGCCAGGAACGCTGTGCTTCATGGGCTCAATAAGCACATGCGTATCAAGTGGCACTGGCTGCGTAAGGAGGTGAAGAGGGGGACGGTGAATCAGATCTACATCAAGACTCACCAGCAGCCAGCAGACTTCCTCACCAAGAGGCTTGCGGATGAGCCTCATTGGCGTTGTGTGCGCATGAGTGGAATGAGCATGAACTAGTATGGAATGATGGGGATGCAGCCGGCAGGCTGAGGGGGAGTGTGTTGGGTGCAAATTCACATTGCACGACATCCTGCCGTCTGTTTGTACGAGTATGCGTGTGCGAATGCATTTGCGTGTGAATGGTATGTTTGTGTGTTTGTTTGCTTTCGCAATTTTCGCTTGAAGCATTTGCAGGTACTCGCACAATGTGCGCTTCGGCATAACATTGTATGCGCTATGAACAGTACAAGCAGAAAGGACGAGCTCGCAAAGGAACCCAAGATGGAAGCTTTGCGGTTCAACTTACTTGATTGCGCAGATTCAGTTCTATCCAACTCGAAATTGTACTGTTTTGTTTGGTTGACTATAGTGTAGCAGGGCAGGCACTATAGGGGTACAATTTAGGTGAAGGTTGGATGTTGTTTGTCTGTATCTGCATGCTACAGGGCCAGGGGAAACCAGCGGAACCAGCATTTGGCTGGTTGGGCAAAGACAAAACAGGTTCTGTTTTTAGGACCTGAACCTGGTTGTTGTTTTCCCAGGTTGGAAAAACAGAACCAGAGGTTGTTCACCAACCTATCACCTGCTATTTTGTCCAGCCAGGTTGGTTCTGTTGCTTGGAATTATTTGGGATCATCCCTGGTTGTTCCCAGGTTGATTCCCAAGGTCCTTGCTAGCTAGAGCTATTTATTCCTTCTCTGTTTGTACCTGAATATAGTGAAATTGATTCAAGCGAATTCCTTCCTTGCTGGAATTTCTTTTCTACGCGGTACGACGGCGGAATGCTACCCGAGTCAACGCTAGTACGCTAGCACTCCAACGCTAGGCTAACGCTGTCCGAGCCATAACTTCGTAATGGCAGAACTTTTCGCGAGGCAACTTGGCTTATTTTAAAGCTCTTAGAGTGAGCTTCGATATAGGAAATTCTCAGCTTAATCCGATCGACGGTCTGCACGATACGCTGCGCGACGTTCAAGGTACTCTTGCTGTTTTACCTGAGTCCCTCTTGATCCCTCTCTCTACAAACTCGGACCCGAGGATAGGGGCTGGTCTTGTACCAGGCACCCAAGGACCCTTGGAGGTGACCCCGAGGAGAAGTTTTAAGTGTGATAAAGTCTTAATAGCTTGAGTTTATTAGGCCCTTACACCAACACACTAGGAGTCAGGTCCAGCTGCATGGTGATTTGCTCCATGTGCTGGGACACCCTGGCCTCTGGCTGTTTCTCCCAGCTCCCATACATCATGCCCTCAACAAACTTCACATCCCTGCTGTCAAACAACACACCCTTGGAAGGTTCCCACAGCAGCCATCCCTTGCTCTCAGCAGCCAGCCCCAAATGCACACACCAGATTGCACTCGCCCCCAACTTACTGCGGTAGGTCTTAGGGACGTGGGCGACTGCCATGCAACCGAACACCCTCAGCATGTCCACCTGCGGCTTCCTCCCAAGCCACCTCTCCAACGGCACCCACGAGTCATCCCCAACCTTTGTGAGTACCCTGTTCCTAGCGACGGTAGCGTGCCGAACAGCATGGGGCCACATCAAGTTGCCCAGCCCAGATTCTATGAGCAGCGCCCTAGCTGTCACCAGAATTGTCCGGTTCGCTCGTTCTGCTACACTGTTAGACCGTGGGGTGTAAGCCGTGGTCAGCTCCCTCTGGATGCCCTGCTTCTTGAGCCAGGCCGTCATCTCAGCTCCAAGGAACTCACCACCCCGATCTGTCCTAATCCGCTTCACCACACACTCCGCTTGCTTCTCCACAAATGGCAGCCAATCGTCCCGAATCGTGGAGGCGGCGTGATCTTTCTGCTTCAGCGGATACGCCCACATTAGCCTGCTTTAGTCATCCACAATGGTTAGGAAATACCGCTTCCCCTTGTGCCCTTGGACCGGCAGCAGCCCCACCAAGTCCATGTGGACCAGCTCCAACGGCTTTTTGCTCCTGCCAGCCACACTATGGAAGGGGAAACGGGTGAACTTTGAAAGGAGGCAAATTTCACAGTTATCATCAGGTGGTTGTCCGTTCAGCTTCAAGCCTTTAACGGCTCCATCCTTCTCCAGTTGCTTCAGCAAAGGCATTGCCACATGCCCCAAGCGTCGGTGTGCAGTTGCCCAATCCGTCTCCCCAGATCTGGCCGACACTTTCACACCAACCCCTCCAACGGCGTTGCACTCCCCCTGGGATGCAGACCCCTCTCCAGCCTGCCCCCCACCGTGCCACGCCAGCGCCGGCAGCTGCCACATAGATCTGTACACGTCTTTGCTCTCGTGCAGATCCCAAAGCACCCGATTGCCCAGCTTCCCCTTATAAGTGCGAGCCCCATCTGTGTTGGTGTTCACCCCAGCCTTGCCAAGCTTACGGAGGGAGATAAGGTTGGCCTTCAGGTCGGGGACGAGGAGAACGTCGTGCAGCACCACCGGCTTGCCATCCGCTCCCTTAAACGTAGCTCGTCCTGCACCGGCCGCCTTCAACATGTGTCCAGAGGCAGAGCACACCTCGTTAATCGGTGCAGCGCGTACGTCGTCCAGCAGGTCCTTGCGCGGCGTCATTGTCCAAGCAGCGCCCGTGTCCAACACCCAATAGTCCAGGGGGTGCAGCTCTGCTCCAACCTTAGCAGATGCGTCTCCTTGCTCCCCTTTGTCTCCCACATGGAAGAATTGGCCCGCGGTGCGCTCCTTCTTCTTCTCCGCACCGCCGTTCCCCTTCGGGTTGTTGTCGGACGAATTAGCGACCATGTTGGCGCCGTTTTTCTGGTTCCTCCGCGCGCCGCCATCTTGGTGACGATTCTGGGGGTCCATCCATCGGGTTTCTTATAGCACAAAAACCAGGGGTGCCCCTCATTCTCACAATACCAGCAACTCCCTTTCATTTTGCCACCAGCATCCGACTTGCCCCCACGTCCAGATTTCGCACCGCGACCCCAACCGGTACCTCCTTGTTGGTCGTTAGAGTCGTCGTCTTTCTTTCCACCGCGTCAAGCACCACCGAAGCCACGCCCTTTGCCACGTCGGCTCCCTTGCATCCCGTAGCCGCTGCTGCCGTCGTCTTCACCCCTCAGTTGGCGGCGACGGAAGTCCTCCTCCTGAATCTTCGTCCGCACCCACTGGAGCGTCCACAAGCTCTGGTTGTGCGGCAGGCTCAATCCGCTCGTGAATTGAAGCCACGATTCCGGCAGCAGCGAAAGCATCTTCAGGCACTTGGTCTGCTCCGGGTAGGTGATTCCCACGATCGCCAGCTTCGCGTAGAGATCACGCATCTTGTCCAGGATGGGTTGTACCGGCTCTCCCTCGCTTAGGCGCAACGCGAACAGCTCCCTCTCCATCATGAGCGTCGCAGCGACGGAGGTAGGGGCGTGCAGCTCCTTCAACACCGTCCACGCCTTCGGACCGCACTCAACCTCCGGCAGCAGGTGCATGACGTGGTGACGCTGGTTCAGCTCCAAACTCTGCGACCTCAAGTAGTAGCTAGCCAAGGCGCGCTCGTCCCAATCTTCCTGAAGAGCGGGGTCACTTGGTCTAGGCTCCTCCCCAATCATTAGTTTCAGCAATCCGATTTGATGGAAAAAAAGTTGCATTTTCCAGGCCCAATCATCATAGCCCTCACCATTGAACTTCTCGACGGTGAAGTTTTTCAGCACCTCCTTGATCAGCGAGCCCTGGCTTGTTCGCACTCCCCTTGGCGCAGAAACACCAGAAACATGGCTGCCGCTATGATCTTGGGCTGAAGATTCACCAGCTACCGCCGAGGTGTTTCCCGCCATAGCTACCTCTATCGAGGATCACTAAACCCGAAGGGCAACGGCGGTGCGGAGAAGAAGGAGCGCACCGCGGGCCAATTCTTCCATCTGGGAGACAAGGGGGAGCAAGGAGACGCATCTGCTAAGGTTGGAGCAGAGCTGCATAACCTGGACTATTGGGTGTTGGACACGGGCGCTGCTTGGACAATGAGGCCAGGGTGTCCCAGCAGATGGAGCAGATCACCATGCAGCTGGACCTGACTCCTAGTGTGTGGGAGGAGGGAGAGGAGGCAGCTGCAGAGGGTGGTGATGGAAAGAAGGTACAGGAGGCACCTGGTGGTGGAGAAAATGATGTGGAGACTGGCACTAGTGGAGCTGCTGGATCTGAGGGGAGAGAGCAGCAGTAGGGGAAAACTAAGAAGCCGAAGGGTGTCGTTATGAAGGGATGGGAGACACCCGTCTCTAGGCCAGGACGTACCCGTATGGCTACTAAGAAGCTGACTGCAGGAGCTGATGTAGCGGAGCAGCAGCTTGGGACCGAGGAGGCATTGCTGATTCTACCGCATGGCTATGATCTGGATGAGGAGGATGAACCTGCCTACTGTTTTCTTGCCCCTGCACCAGAGGAACCAGCTAGTATGGAGGAGGCATTAGCTGGACCAGATAGGGAGAAGTGGCTGGTTTCGAGGGATGCTGAGTACCAGAGCCTGCTAGAGAATGGGACATGGGAGCTGGTGGTGCTGCCTGAGGGGAAGAAAGCCGTACAGTGCAAGTGGGTGCTAAGGATCAAGACCGATGACAAGGGACAGGTCACCATCTACAAGAGTAGGCTGGTGGCTAAGGGTTTTATGCAGAAGGAGAAGCGGGACTTCAATGAGATCTTTGCTCCCACTGCCAAACCCCCTACCCTTCGTGTCTTATTGGCAGATGCAACCGTTAGTGGGAAATTCATCATTCAGATGGATATATCAACGGCATTCCTCAATGGGATTTTAGAGGAGGATGTGTACATGACGCAGGCACCTGGGTATGAGGATGGTACGGGCAGGGTGTGCAAGCTGAAAAAGTCAATCTACGGCTTGAAGCGGGCGCCACGCTGCTGGTACCAGAAGTTGGCAGCTGTTTTAGAGGAGATGGGATTCAGGACCAGCAGCTGTGATGAGAGCCTCTTTCTCAAGGGGGAGGGGGAGAAGCTGGTGTTGTTTCTGGTCTACGTGGACGACATTCTTCTCTTCAGCAGCAGCATGAAGGAGATCCAGAAGGTGCAGCAGCAGCTGATGGAGAACTTCAAGTGCAAGAACCTTGGGGAGGTAAAGTACTACCTCGGGATGCACGTAGAGAGGGATCTGGATCACAGGTGGTTGAAGCTGCACCAGGAGAAGTTCATCAAGGAGCTTGGGGAGAAGTACGGAATTGAGAATGAGCGCAAGGTTGCAACTCCCCTGCCAGCAGAATTCAAGCTTGTGAAAGCTGCAGAGGATAAAAAGGGTTGAAGCCGAGGAGCAGCAGCAATTTCAGTCCTTGGTGGGCAGCCTCTTATATGCAGTAGTTCACACGAGGCCCGACATCTCTTTCTCGGTTGGGCAGCTTGCCAGGGTGGTGCAGAATCCATCAGAGGAGCAGGTAGATGCAGCTGAGCGGGTGGTGAAGTATCTGAACTCTCACCCAATCATTGGAGTTCAATACTCCGCATCTGCACAGGTGAAGCAGAAAGGGGTTGAGGTGCTGAAAGAGAAGGGGGAGAGGCTGGTGCTGTTTCTGGTCTATGTGGATGACATTCTTCTCTTTAGCAGTAGCATAAAGGAGATCCAGAAGGTTCAGCAGCAGCTGATGGACAACTTCAAGTGCAAGAACCTTAGGGAGGTAAAGTACTACCTCAGGATGCACATGGAGAGGGATCTGGATCACAGGTGGTTGAAGCTGCACCAGGAGAAGTTCATCAAGGAGCTTGGGGACAAGTACGGAATTGAGAATGAGCGCAAGGTTGCAACTCCCCTGCCAGCAGAATTCAAGCTTGTGAAAGCTGCAAAGGATGAAGGGGTTGAAGCCGAGGAGCAGCAGCAATTTCAGTCCTTGGTGGGCAGCCTCTTGTATGCAGGAGATCACACGAGGCCTGACATCTCTTTCTCGGTAGGGCAGCTTGCCAGGGTGGTGCAGAATCCGTCAGAGGAGCAGGTGGATGCAGCTGAGCGTGTGGTGAAGTATCTGAACTCTCACCCAAGCATTGGAGTTCAATACTCCGCATCTGCACAGGTGAAGCAGAAAGGGGTTGAGGTGCTGAAAGAGAAAGGGGAGAGGCTTGGAGAAGGCAAGCTTTTCCTCACTTGCTTTACCGATGCTACGTGGGCCTCTGAGAAGGAGGATTCCTCATCTGTGGGATGATACATCTCCGTAGTTGGGGGAGGACCGGTTAGTTGGAGGTCAAAGAAGCAGATGGAGACAGCACTCTCGTCCGTGGAGTCAGAGTACATGGCAATGTTTCATGGGGTGAAGGAGGTGATTTAGCTGAGGAGGCTGTTGGAGGAGATTGGCCAGGAGCAAAAGATTGCTACGCTGCTGTTTTGGGATGGCCAGGAACGCTGTGCTTCATGGGCTCAATAAGCAGATGCGTATCAAGTGGCACTGGCTGCGTAAGGAGGTGAAGAGGGGGACGGTGTATCCGATCTACATCAAGACTCACCAGCAGCCAGCAGACTTCCTCACTAAGAGGCTTGCAGATGAGCCTCATTGGCGTTGTGTGCGCATGAGTGGAATGAGCATGAACTAGTATGGAATGATGGGGATGCTGCCGGCAGGCTGAGGGGGAGTTTGTTGGGTGCAAATTCACATTGCACGACATCCTGCCGTCTGTTTGTACGACTATGCGTGTGCGAATGCATTTGGGTGTGAATGGAATGTTCGTGTGTTTGTTTGCTTTCGCAATTTTCGCTTGAAGCATTTGCAGGTACTCGCACAATGTGCGCTTCGGCATAACATTGTAAGCGCTATGAACGGTACAAGCAGAAAAGACGAGCTCGCAAAGGAACCCAAGATGGAAGTTTTGCGGTTCGGCTTACTTGATTGCGCAGATTTAGTTCTATCCAACTCGAATTTGTACTGTTTCGTTTGGTTGACTATAGTGTAGCAGGGCAAACACTATAGGGGTACAATTTAGGTGAAGGTTGGATGTTGTTTGTCTGTATCTGCATGCTACAGGGCCAGGGGAAACCAGCGGAACAAGCATTTGGCTGGTTGGGCAAAGACAAAACAGGTTCTGTTTTTAGGACCTGAACCTGGTTGTTGTTTTCCCAGGTTGGAAAAACAGAACCAGAGGTTGTTTACCAACCTACCACCTGCTGTTTTGTCCAGCCAGGTTGGTTCTATTGCTTGAAATTATTTGGGATCATCCTTGGTTGTTCCCAGGTTTATTCCCAAGGTCCTTGCTAGCTAGAACTATTTATTCTTTCTCTGTTTGTACCTGGATATAGTGAAATTGATTCAAGCGAATTCCTTCCTTGCTGGAATTTCCTTTCTACTCGGTGCGATGCCGGAATGCTACCCGAGTCAACGCTAGTACGCTAGCACTCCAACGCTAGGCTAACGCTGTCCGAGCCATAACTTCGTAATGGCAGAACTTTTCGCGAGGCAACTTGGCTTATTTTAAAGCTCTTAGAGTGAGATTCGATATAGGAAATTCTCAGCTTAATCCGATCGAAGGTCCGCACGATACGCTGCGCGACGTTCAAGGTACTCTTGCTGTTTTGACTAAGTCCCTCTTGATCCCTCTCTCTACAAACTCGGACCCGAGGATAGGGGCTGGTCTTGTACCAGGCACTCAAGGACCCTTTGAGGTGACCCCGAGGAGAGGTTTTAAGTTTGATAAAGTCTTAATAGCTTGAGTTTATTATGCCCCTACACAATCACATAGCGCGTACAATGTTGTGCCGAAGCGCATAATGCGCGAGTACCTGCAAATGCTTCAAGCGAAAATTGCGAAAGCAAACAAACACACGAACATTCCATTCAAACCCAAATGTATTCGCACACGCATACTCCTACAAACAGACGGCAGGATGTAGTGCAATGTGAATTTGCATCCAACTCCAACGGCGTTGCACTCACCCTGGGATGCAGAACCCTCTCTAGCCTGCCCCCCATCATGCCACGCCAACGCCGGCAGCTGCCACATGGATCTGTACACGTCCTTGCTCTCGTGCAGATCCCAAAGCATCTGATTGCCCAGCTGCCCCTTGTAAGTGCATGTTCGATCCGTGCTAGTGCTCACCCCAGCCTTGGCAAGCTTACGGAGGGAGATGTGGTTGGCCTTGAGTTCAGGAACGAGGAGAACGTCGTGCAGCACCACCGGCTTGCCATCCGCTCCCTTAAACGCAGCTCGTCCCGCACCAGCCACCTTCAGCGCGTGTCCAGAGGCGGAGCACACCTCGTTGATCGGTGCAGCGCGTACGTGGTCCAGCAGGTCCTTGCGCGGCGTCATCGTCCAAGCAGCGCCCTTGTCCAACACCCAATAGTCCAGAAGGTGCAGCTCTGCTCCAACCTTGGCAGATGCGTCCGCTTGCTCCCCCTGTTCTCCAATATAGAAGAATTGGCCCGCGGTGCGCTCCTTCTTCTTTTCCGCACCGCCGTTGCTCTTCGACGAATCGGCGACCATGCTCGCGCTGTTTTTCTGGTTCCTCCGCGCGCCGCCATCCTGGTGACGATTCTGGGGGGTCCATCCATCGGGTTTCTTATAGCACAAAAACCAGGGGTGCCCCTCCTCACAATACCAGCAACTCCCTTTCATTTTGCCACCAGCACCCGACTTGCCCCCACGTCCAGATTTCGCACCACGACCCCAACCGGTACCTCCTTGTTGGTCGTTGGAGTCGTCGTCCTTCTTTGCACCGCGTCCAGCACTACCAAAGCCACGTCTTTGCCACGTCGGCTCCCTTGCATCCCGTAGCCGCTGCTTCCATCGTCTCCACCCCTTAGTTGGCGGCGTCGGAAGTCCTCCTCCAGAATCTTTGTCCGCACCCACTCGAGTGTCCACGAGCTCTGGTTCTGCGGCAGGCTCAATCCGCTTGTGAATTAAAGCCACGATTCCGGCAGCAGCGAGAGCATCTTCAAGCACTTGGTCTGCTCCGGGTAGGTGGTTCCCGCGGTCGCCAACTTTGCGTAGAGGTCGCGCATCTTGTCCAAGACAGGTTGGACCGGCTCTCCCTTGTTGGTGTAAGGGCCTAAGAAACTCAAGCTATTAAGACTTCATCATTCTTGAAACCTCTTCTCGGGGTCACCTCCAAGGGTCCTTGGGTGCCTGGTACAAGACCAGCCCCTATCCTCGGGTCCGAGTTTGTAGAGAGAGGGATCAAGGGGGACTTAGTCAAAACAGCAAGAGTACCTTGAACGTCGCGCAGCGTAGTGTGCAGACCGTCGATCGGATTAAGCTGAGAACTTCCTAAATCGAAGCTTACTCCAAAAGCTTTAAAACGAACCAAGTTACCTTGCGAAAAGTTCTGCCATTACGAAGTTATGGCTCGGACAGCGTTTGCCTAGTGTTGGAGTGCTAGCGTACTAGCGTTGACTCGGGTAGCATTCCGCCGTCGCACCGCGTAGAAACGAAATTCCAGGAAGGGAGGAATTCGCTTGAATCAAATTGACTATATCCAGGTACAAACAGAGAAGGAATAAATAGTTCTAGCTAGCAAGGACCTTGGGAATGAACCTGGGATCAACTAGAGATGATCCCAAATTATTCCAAGCAACAAAACCAACGTGGCTAGACAAAACATCAAGTAGTAAGTTGGTAAACAAGCTCTGGTTCTGTTTTTCCAACCTGGGAAAACAACAACCAGGTTCAGGTCCTAAAAACAGGACCTGTTTCGTCTTTGCCCAACCAGCCAAAAGCTGGTTCCGCTGGTTTCCCCTGGCACTGTAGCATGCAGATACAGATAAACAACATCCAACCTTCACCTAAATTGTACCCCTATAGTGCCTGCCCTGCTACACAATAGTCAACCAAAAAAAACAGTACAATTTCGAGTTGGATAGAACTGAATCTGCATAATTAATTCAACCGAACCGCAAAGCTTCCAACTTGGAATCCTTATCAACCAGTCAGCTGCTGGCTGGTCAAGTCCCATATCAACCAGCCCTTGTGATCCATAGCAACCCCCAAATGCATACTCCATCTCCCAGAAGCTTCTAGCTAGGCAAACGCTGTCCGAGCCATAACTTCGTAATGGCAGAAATTTTCGTGAGGCAACTTGGTTCATTTTAAAGCTCTTGGAGCGAGCTTCGATTTAGGAAATTCTCAGCTCAATCCGATTGATGGTCTGCACAATACGCTGCGCGACGTTCAAGGTACTCTTGCTGTTTTGACTAAGTCCCTCTTGATCCCTCTCTCTACAAACTCGGACCCGAGGATAGGGGCTGGTCTTGTACCAGGTACCCAAGGACCCTTGGATGTGACCCCGAGGAGAGGTTTTAAGTTTGATAAAGTCTTAATAGCTTAAGTTTATTAGGCCCTTACACCAACAGAACTGAAACCCGAACCGCCGAAGGACCTGCTGCACCATGTGTGACTGAGTCAGAGTGATGGTGCAAGCGGCTCTGTCCCTGATTATCTGCAGGCGAAGGTAGCGCTGCAGTTCACCGAGGTCAGTGCACTTGTGTCTCTTCTGAAGTTCGGATTTCACCTCAGCTAGAGCTGCCCTGTCTGTTGTAGCAAAGACCAGGTCGTTGACGTACACTAGCATACAGTAAGGTGTGGAACCATTGAGAACAAACAACGACAGGTCGGCAGAGGAAGGACGAAACCCAAGGTCACGAAGCGTTGAGCGAAGAGTGTCTTGCCACTCACGGGGCGACTGGCGGAGACCGTAGACTGGCCGCCTAAGGCTCCACTGTTTCCCAGGTGGGAAGATGTCAGTGAAGCCAGGAGGACGGCGCAGCCAGATCTCCTCGTGTAGACGGCCCTGGAGAAACGCTGTGGAGAAGGCAAGGGAGTGCAGCTCGTAGTCTCGCTGTGTTGCTACGTGCAGTAACACCCGGAAAGTATTCATCTTCGGGGTCGGGGTGAAGGTCTGGAAGAAGTCATTCCCTCACGCTGACAGAATCCCCTAGCCACGTAGCGCGCCTTGAATACAGGTGGTGAACCAGGCGGTCGCTTCACCTTAAAGAGCCACATGCCATCGAAATTTTTCAACCTGGGAGGGGGAACTGCGTCGACGTACGTGCCTGTGGATCTCCAAGACGCTAGCTCTGCATCCATGGCCGCTTTCCACTATGAGGCCCACTCCCCTAACACTGCCTCACCATACGTACAAGGTGTCGGTATGTCAAAGGCGTCGCGGTCTCCCTCAAGGGAAAGCAGCATGGCGCAGAGAGAGGGGGAAGCGGCTACTAAGAACTCCAGCTCTAACTGCCTGTCCTCTAGGACGTCACTGCCAAGGGCAGACTCACCCGCGACAGACAGAGGACGGGGAGGTGGAGCAGCCACCATATGCGTGGCGTAGTCAAGACGGCGGGTGGAAGCAAAGTCAGCAACAGCGGCAGTAAGAGCCAAGATAGACGATGGAGAGGCACGAGGGTCGATGACAAGAGAGGCGAGAACACGCGAGACAACAGGGCGAGCAGCACAGTAGTAGTCAGTGATCGGGTGAGAGGAAACGGTGAGAGATGACTCAGGAGGTGAGGAGAGAAGAGACACAGGTGGAGAACGATGATGAGGAGAAAAAAATAGGACGGTGCGGAGGTCGGCAAGAGGATACGAGGGCCGTGCAAGCGGAGGACAACGACTTGTCCAGACATGTAGGACAACAAGACGAGACAACCGTGACTGAGGAGGAGAAAAAACAGCCGGAGTCGAGTTTGGAGGAGGAACTGTAGGACCATACGCAGTAGCTGATTAGGATTGAACAGGATGAGAGGAAAGAAGACCAAGGGTCCAAAGGCCACTCACTGGACGGAACAGCTGCTGCAAAGGTGGAGGCTGTGGCGTCTGCTGCTGCTGCTGGTCCAACCACTGCAGCTGCTGCCTCTCCTGATCCACCCGCTCCTGCTCCTCGCGCTCAAGCCGGCCAAGTGCCTGGAAACGGGTGTCGTGGTGGTGGGGACGCTTAATGGGCGATGTTAGAGTCTAAGGCCGGAGTTTATGAAGATTAGGGTCCAAAATATCTCAAAATCGTCAACTACAATTCTGGACAGAAACGTCGTCGTAACAAGAAATGCAGTCGACAAAAAAACGCACAGTTAAAAGTCCATCAAACTCGATTATATTGTAGCTCTTGACCGTGGCTATCTATCCCAATTCGGATCGTATCAAACGATGAAGTATAACTCGAGTTATGAATTTCGGCGCACTAGGGGGTATGAAGCGATTGAATCTTAACTCAATCATAATAGTCTCACAGTATTCAGACAAGAGAATTAGACTACCAATAAACCAGGTAGGAGGGAAGAGGAGGACAAGAAGGAAGGTCCTAAAAGAGTCCCCAACCAAGGAAACCCCATAAGCTCACAAGTTCCATCTCTATAGGAACCCAACTCTCACCCTTGTCATTTTCCCAACCTCTCAAATCCACCTTACCAAACTTGGCCACACTTGCTAACCTGGTTTGGCTTCTCACAACCACTTGCATCATCTACAGTGATGGGGACGAATTTCCCTAACCCCAAAAGTCTGTACCTGTTGGTGTAAGGGCCTAATAAACTCAAGCTATTAAGACTTTATCAAACTTAAAACCTCTCCTCGGGGTCACCTCCAAGGGTCCTTGGGTGCCTGATACAAGACCAGCCCCTATCCTCGGGTCCGAGTTTGTAGAGAGAGGGATCAAGAGGGACTTAGTCAAAACAACAAGAGTACCTTGAACGTCGCGCAGCGTATCGTGCAAACCGTCGATTGGATTAAGCTGAAAATTTCCTATATCGAAGCTCGCTCCAAGAACTTTAAAAAGAACCAAGTTGCCTTGCAAAAAGTTCTGCCATTACGAAGTTATCGCTTGGAGAGCGTTGGCCTAGCGTCGTAGTGCTAGCCTACTAGCGTTGACTCGGGTAGCATTCTGTCGTCCTACTGTGTAGAACGAAATTACAGGAAGAGAGGAATTCGCTTGAATCAAATTGACTTTATCCAGGTACAAACAGAGAAGGAATAAATAGTTCTAGCTAGCAAGGACCTTGGGAATGAACCTGGGAACAACCAGAGATGATGCCAAATAATTCCAAGCAACAACCTACCTGGCTAGACAAAACAGCAGGTACTAGGTTGGTAAACAACCTCTGGTTCTGTTTTTCCAACCTGGGAAAACAACAACCAGGTTCAGGTCCTAAAAACGGGACCTGTTTCGTCTTTGCCCAACCAGCCAAAAGCTGGTTCCGCTGGTTTCCCCTGGCCCTGTAGCATGCAGATACAGAAAAACAACATCCAACCTTCACCTAAATTGTACCCCTATAGTTCCTGCCCTGCTACACTATAGTCAACCAAACAAAACAGTACAATTTCGAGTTGAACAGAACTGAATTTGCACAATCAATTCAACCGAACCGCAAAGCTTCCAACTTGGGTTCCTTTGCGAGCTCGCCCTTTCTGCTTGTACTGTTCATAGCGCGTAGAATGTTCTGCCGAAGCGCACAACGCGCGAAAACCTGCAAATGCTTCAAGTGAAAATTGCAAAAGCTAACGAACACACGAACATTCCATTCACACCCAAATGCATTCTCACACGCATACTCGTACAAACAGACGGCAGGATGTCGTGCAATGAGAATTTGCATCCAACACACTCCCCTTCAGCCCGCCGGCTGCATCCCCATCATTCCATGCTAGTTCATGCTCATTCCACTCATGCGCACACAACGCCAATGTGGCTCATCCGCAAGCCTCTTCGTGAAGAAGTCTGCTGGCTGCTGGTGAGTCTTGATGTAGATCGAATTAACCGTCCCCCTCTTCACCTCCTTACGCAGCCAGTGCCACTTGATACGCATATGCTTGTTCAGCCCATGAAGCACAGCGTTCCTGGCCATCCCAAGAGCCCCCTTGCTATCACAAAACAGCTGAGTAGCAACCTTCTTAAAGGCCAACGTAGCATCAGTAAAGCAAGTGAGAAACAGCTTGCCTTCTCCAAGCCGCTCCACCTTCTCTTTCAGCACCTCAACCTCTGTCTGCTTCACCTATGCAGATGCGGAGTATTTCCTAGTATAAGGGCATAATCAACTCAAGCTATTAAGACTTTATCAAACTTAAAACCTCTCCTCAGGGTCACCTCGAAGGGTCCTTGGTTGCCTGGTACAAGACCAGCCCCTATCCTCGGGTCCGAGTTTGTAGAGAGAGGGATCAAGAGGGACTTAGTCAAAACAGCAAGGGTACCTTGAACGTCGCGCAGCGTATCGTGCAGACCGTCCATCGGAATAAGCTGAGAATTTACTATTTAAGCTCACTCTAAGACCTTTAAAATAAGCCAAGTTGCCTCGCGAAAAGTTCTGCTATTACGAATTTATGGCTCGGACAGCGTTAGCCTAGCGTTGGAGTGCTAGCGTACTAGCGTTGACTTGGGTAGCATTCCCCCGTCGCACCGCGTAGAAAGGAAATTCCAGCAAGGAAGGAATTCGCTTGAATCAATTTCACTATATCCAGGTACAAACAGAGAAGGAATAAATAGTTCTAGCTAGCAAGGACCTTGGGAATCAACCTGGGAACAACCAAGGATGATCCCAAATAATTCCAAGCAACAGAACCAACCTGGCTGGACAATACAGCAGGTGGTAGGTTGGTAAACAACCTCTGGTTCTGTTTTCCCAACCTGGGAAAACAACAACCAGGTTCAGGTCCTAAAAACAGAACCTGTTTTGTCTTTGCCCAACCAGCCAAATGCTGGTTCCGCTGGTTTCCCCTGGCCCTGTAGCATGCAGATACAGACAAACAACATCCAACCTTCACCTAAATTGTACCCCTATAGTGCCTGCCCTGCTACACTATAGTCAACCAAACAAAACAGTACAATTTCGAGTAGGATAGAACTGAATCTGCGCAATCAAATAAGCCGAACCGCAAAGCTTCCATCTTGGGTTCCTTTGCGAGCTCGTCCTTTCTGCTTGTACTGTTCATAGCGCGTACAATGTTATGCCGAAGCGCACAATGCGCGAGTACCTGCAAATGTTTCAAGCAAAAATTGCGAAAGCAAACAAACACACGAACATTCCATTCATACGCAAATGCATTCGCACACGCATACTCGTACAAACAGACGGCAGGATGTCGTGCAATGTGACTTTGCACCCAACAGAGTCATCCCCAACCTGTGTGACTCCCCTGTTCCTAGCTAAGGTAGCGTGCCGAACAGCATAGGGCCACATCAAGTTGCCCAGCCCAGATTCTATGAGCAGCGCCCTAGCTGTCTCCAGAATTGTCCGGTTCGCCTGTTCTGCTACACCGTTGGACTGTGCGGTGTAAGCCGTGGTCAGCTCCCTTTGGCTGCCCTGCTTCTTGAGCCAGGCCGTCATCTCAGCTCCAAGGAACTCACCACCCCGATCTGTCCTAATCGGCTTCACCACACACTCCGCTTGCTTCTCCACTAACGGCAGCCAATCGTCGCGAATCATAGAGGGGGCGTAATCTTTCTGCTTCAGTGGATACGCCCACATTAGCCTGCTCCAGTCATCCACTATGGTTAGGAAGTACCGCTCCCCCTTGTGCCCTTGCAACGGCTGCCAATCGTGACGGCAGGATGTCGTACAAACAGACGGCAGGATGTCGTGCAATGTGAATTTGCACCCAAAAGAAACCCGATGGATGGACCCCCCAGAATCGTCACCAGGATGGCGGCGCGCGGAGGAACCAGAAAAACGGCGTCAACACGGTCGCTAATTCGTCCGACAACAACCCGAAGGGCAACGGCGGTGCGGAGAAGAAGAAGAAGCTCATCGCGGGCCAATTCTTCCATATGGGAGACAAGGGGGAGCAAGGAGACGCCTCTGCCAAGGTTGGAGGAGAGCTGCACCCCCTGGATTATTGGGTGTTGGATACGGGCGCTGCTTGGACGATGACGCCGCGAAAAAACCTACTGGACCACGTACAAGCTGCACCGATCAACGAGGTATGCTCTGCCTCTGGACACGCGCTGAAGGTGGGTGGTGCGGGTCGAGCTGCATTTAAGAGAGCGGATGGCAAGCCGGTGGTGCTGCACGACGTTCTCCTTGTTCCTGAACTCAAGGCCAACCTTATCTCCCTCCGTAAGCTTGGCAAGGCTGGATGAGCACTAGCACGGATGGGGCACGCACTTACAAGGGGCAGCTGGGCAATCGGGTGCTTTGGGATCTGCACGAGAGTACGGACGTGTACAGATCCATATAGCAGCTGCCGGTCTTGGCGTCGCATTGTAGGGGGCAGGCTGGAGAGGGGTCTGCATCCCAAGGGGAGTGCAACGCCGTTGGAGGGGTTGGTGTGAAAGTTTCGGCCAGATCTGGGGAGACGGATTGGGCAACTGCACACCGACGTTTGGGGCATGTGGCAATGCCTTTGCTGAAGAAGCTGGAGAAGGATGGAGCAGTTAAGGGCTTGAAGCTGAACGGACAACCACCCGATGATAACTGTGAAATTTGCCTCCTTTCAAAGTTCACCCGTTCCCCCTTCCATAGTGTGGCTGGCAGGAGCAAAAAGCCGTTGGAGCTGGTCCACATGGACTTGGTGGGGCCGCTGGGGGGAGCAGGGGGAGCGGTACTTCCTAACCATAGTGGATGACTGGAGCAGGCTAATGTGGGCGTATCCACTGAAGCAGAAAGATTACGCCCCCTCTATGATTCGCGACAATTGGCTGCCGTTAGTGGAGAAGCGGATTAGGACAGATCAGGGTGGTGAGTTCCTTGGAGCTGAGATGACGGCCTGGCTCAAAAAGCAGGGCATCCAGAGGGAGCTGACCACGGCTTACACCCCACAGTCCAACGGTGTAGCAGAACGGGCGAACCGGACAATTCTGGAGACAGCTAGGGCGCTGCTCATAGAATCTGGGCTGGGCAACTTGATGTGGCCCCATGCTGTTCGGCACGCTACTGTCGCTAGGAACAGGGTACTCACAAAGGTTGGGGATGACTCGTGGGTGCCGTTGGAGAGGTGGCTTGGGAGGAAGCCGCCGGTGGACATGCTGAGGGTGTTCGGTTGCATGGCAGTCGCCCACGTCCCCAAGACCTACCGCAGTAAGTTGGGGGCGAGTGCAATCTGGTGTGTGCATTTGGGGCTGGCTGCTGAGAGCAAGGGATGGCTGCTGTGGGAGCCTTCCAAGGGTGTGTTGTTTGACAGCAGGGATGTGAAGTTTGTTGAGGGCATGATGTATGAGAGCTGGGAGAAACAGCCGGAGGCCAGGGTGTCCCAGCAGATGGAGCAGATCACCATGCAGCTGGACCTGACTCCTAGTGTGTGGGAGGAGGGAGAGGAGGCAGCTGCAGAGGGTGGTGATGGAAAAAGGTACAGGAGGCACCTGCTGGTAGAGAAAATGATGGTGTGGAGACTAGCGGTAGCACTAGTGGAGCTGCTGGATCTGAGGGAGGAGAGCAGCAGCAGGGGAAAACTAAGAAGCCGAAGGGTGTCGTTATGAAGGGATGGGAGACACCCGTCTCCAGGCCAGGACGTACCCGTATGGCTACTAAGAAGCTGACTGCAGGAGCTGATGTAGCGGAGCAGCAGCTTGGGACCGAGGAGGAATTGCTGATTCTACCGCATGGCTATGATCTGGATGAGGAGGATGAACCTGCCTACTGTTTTCTTGCCCCTGCACCAGAGGAACCAGCTAGCATGGAGGAGGCATTAGCTGGACCAGATAAGGAGAAGTGGCTGGTTTCCAGGGATGCTGAGTACCAGAGCCTGCTAGAAAATGGGACATGGGAGCTGGTGGTGCTGCCTGAGGGGTAGAAAGCCGTACAGTCCAAGTGGGTGCTAAGGATCATGACTGACGACAAGGGGCAGGTCACCATCTACAAAAGTAGGGAAGCGGGACTTCAATGAGATCTTTGCTCCCACTGCCAAACCCCCTACCCTCCGTGTCTTATTGGCAGATGCAACCGTTAGTGGGAAATTCATCATTCAGATGGATATATCAATGGCATTGCTCAATAGGATTTTAGAGGAGGATGTGTACATGACGCAGCCACCTGGGTATGAGGATGGTACGGGCAGGGTGTGCAAGCTGAAAAAGTCCATCTACGGCTTGAAGCAGGCGCCACGCTGCTGGTACCAGAAGTTGGCAGCTGTTTTAGAGGAGATGGGATTTAGGACCAGCAGCTGTGATTAGAGCCTCTTTCTTAAGGGGGAGGGGGAGAAGCTGGTGTGGTGAAGTATCTGAACTCTCACCCAAGCATTGGAGTTCAATACTCCGCATCTGCACAGGTGAAGGAGAAAGGGGTTGAGGTGCTGAAAGAGAAGGGGGAGAGGCTTGGAGAAGGCAAGCTTTTCCTCACTTGCTTTACCGATGCTACGTGGGCCTCTGAGAAGGAGGATTCCTCATCTGTGGGAAGATACATCTGCGTAGTTGGGAGAGGACCTGTTAGTTGGAGGTCAAAGAAGCAGACAGAGACGGCACTCTCTTCCGTGGAGTCAGAGTATATGGCGATGTTCCATTGGGTGAAGGATGTGATTTGGCTGGGGAGGCAGTTAGAGGAGATTGGCCAGGAGCAAAAGGTTGCTACGCCGCTGTTTTGTGATAGCAAGGGAGCTCTTGGGATGGCCACGAACGCTGTGCTTCATCGGCTGAAGAAGGACATGCGTATCGAGTGGCACTGGTTGCGTAGGGAGGTGAAGAGGGGGACGGTGAATCCGATCTACATCAAGACTCACCAGCAACCTGCAGACTTCCTCACCAAGAGGCTTGCGGATGAGCCTCATTGGCGTTGTGTGCGCATGAGTGGAATGAGGGGGATGCAGCCGGCAGGCTGAGGGGGAGTGTGTTGGGTGCAAATTCACATTGCACGACATCCTGCCGTCTGTTTGTACGAGTATGCGTGTGCGAATGCATTTGCGTGTGAATGGTAGGTTCGTGTGTTTGTTTGCTTTCGCAATTTTAGCTTGAAGCATTTGCAGGTACTCGCACAATGTGCGCTTCGGGATAACATTGTACGCGCTATAAACAGTACAAGCAGAAAGGACGAGCTCACAAAGGAACCCAAGATGGAAGCTTTGTGGTTCAGCTTACTTGATTGCGCAGATTCAGTTCTATCCAACTCGAAATTGTACTGTTTTGTTTGGTTGACTTTAGTGTAGCAGGGCAGGCACAATAGGGGTACAATTTAGGTGAAGGTTGGATGTTGTTTGTCTGTATCTGCATGCTACAGGGCCAGGGGAAACCAGCGGAACCAGCATTTGGCTGGTTGGGCGAAGACAAAACAGGTTCGGTTTTTAGGACCTGAACCTGGTTGTTGTTTTCCCAGGTTGAAAAAACAGAACCAGAGGTTGTTTACCAACCTACCACCTGCTGTTTTGTCCAGCCAGGTTGGTTCTGTTGCTTGGAATTATTTGGGATCATCCCTAGTTGTTCCCAGGTTTATTCCCAAGGTCCTTGCTAGCTAGAGCTATTTATTCTTTTTCTGTTTGTACCTGAATATAGTAAAATCGATTCAAGCAAATTCCTTCCTTGCTGGAATTTCCTTTCTACGCGGTGCGACGGCGGAATGCTACCCGAGTCAAACGCTAGTACGCTAGCACTCGAACGCTAGGCAAACGCTGTCCGAGCCATAACTTCGTAATGGCAAAATTTTTCGTGGAGCAACTTGGCTTATTTTAAAGCTCTTAGAGTGAGCTTCGATATAGTAAATTCTCAGCTCAATCCGATCTATGGTCTGCACGATACGCTGCGCGACGTTCAAGGTACTCTTGCTGTTTTGACTAAGTCCCTCTTGATCCCTCTCTCTACAAACCCGGACCCGAGGATAGGGGCTGGTCTTGTACCAGGCACCCAAGGACCCTTGGAGGTGACCTCGAGGAGAGGTTTTAGGTTTGATAAAGTCTTAATAGCTTGAGTTTATTAGGCCCTTACACCAACAATACAGACAAATAACATCCAACCTTCACCTAAATTGTACCCCTATAATGCCTGCCCTGCTGCAATATAGTCAACAAAACAAAACAGTACAATTTTGAGTTGGATAGAACTGAATCTACAGGATCAATTCAACTGAACCGCAAAGCTTCTATCTTGGGTTCCTTTGCGAGCTTGTCCGTTCTGCTTGGATTGTTCAGAGCGCGTACAATGTTGTGCCGAAGCGCACAACGCACGAGTATCTGCAAATGCTTCAAGTGAAAATTGCGAAAGCAAAGAAACACACAAACATTCCATTCACACCCAAATGCATTCGCACACGCATACTCGTACAAACAGACGGCAGGATGTCGTGCAATGTGAATTTGCACCCAACTGTATGGGTGTACCCTCTCAAGACTAAGGGGGAGGTGGCAGCAGCTGTTCTTAAGGAGTGGATGCCGAGAGCTCAGAGAGAGAGCGGACACAAGGTGAAGGTGATTCGCATTGACAATGGGGGGAAATTCGTTGGCGCTGATTTTGAGGCGGTGCTGAAGAAGAAGGGGATCCAGCATCAGCTCGCGGTGCCCTACAATCCTCAGCAGAACGGCGTCGCTGAGCGGTTCAATCGGACCCTGCAAGTAGGTGATTGCACTCTCCTTGGGCGTGCAGGGCTGCCGGATCCGTTTTGGGTGACTGCACTGCGGCAGGTCGCCCTTGTGAAGAACCGGGTGCTGGCGACTGTGGGGTACAAGCAGTGGGTCCCCTACACTAAGTGGTATGGGAGTGCATCAGCAGTCACCATGCTGAGAGCCTATGGCTGCATGGTGGTGTTTCATATGCCTAAGGAGAAGAGGGGAAAGCTAGAAGCTTATGGGAGATGGGCTGTGCATTTGGGGCTTGCTAAAGATCACAAGGGCTGGTTGATATGGGACTTGACCAGCCACCAGCTGACTGTGTCAAGGGATGTGAAGTTCGTTGAGTTCTTGTACTACAAGGAGTTAAAGCAGTAGCAACAAAAGCTTCCTAGCAGCGGCCTTCGAGGCAAGTGCAGGTGATTGTCTCAGAAGACGAGAATGGGGAGACTTGATTATGCTATTACTAGCTTGGGTTTTATTCATCATGCATAGATATGCTATATAGTCTAGATATTCTAGATATACTAACCTGGTTCGGTGCTATAACTATAATAAAATATAGAAATGCACCTAACCCACAGACTGACGGACAGACCGAGCAACTCAACCAAGTGGTTGAACAGTTACTGCGCACAGCTTGCAAAGACGACGTCAACCACTGGGACACACAGTTACCGACCCTAGAGTTCGCTTACAACAACACGTGATATGCGGCCACAGGGAAAACTCACTTCTTCCTGTGTTACGGACGGGAACCACTCACACCACAGCAGCCAACCACACCGGCACATGTCCAAGCCGCACATGACTTCGTCACCACCATGCAGCAGTTATGGGAGAAGACTCAGCGACGTCTCACCACGATGCAGAACTCCCAGAAGCAGTATGCCGATCGTCAGCGATGAGATCACTCTGTAGCAGTCGAAGATCAGGTGCTTCTTGACACGCGCAACTTGAACCTGTCTCACCTCCCATCCAAACTCCGGCCTCGCTTCTGTGGTCCTTTTCTCGTTGAGGCACAGGTGACACCAGTTACGTTCCGCTTGCGCTTACCAAATACATGGAAGCTTTACAACGCTTTCCATATTCAGCTACTGAAACCCTACAAGGACCCGAACCAACAGTTCCAGTGACGGCAGTTACCGCCACCACCACCTGTTCTCATACGTAATGAACCCGAGTACCAGATCAAGCGCGTTCTCACTCATCGGCGCCGCGGCGGCAAGGCCTTCGAGTTCCTCATACGCTAGAAGGGATACGACCCCACTGAGGACAGTTGGGTTGCAGAAGCTGATATGGGCAACGCACGCCGTGCTCTCCAGGACTATCTGGTCAAGCAGGGTGTATCTCACGCCACCCAGCTTTGAGGGGGAGACGTGTGAGAGTACGACGGCTTATGCTCGCTTTGCTAGCTTGCCTAGACTTAATGATGCTATTACTAGCTTGGGTTTTATTCATCATGCATAGATATGCTTGCCTTCCTAGGTTAGGTGCATTCCTATATTTTATGATAGTTATAGCACCGAATCAGGTTACGTGTACCAAACTCAAGCCTATTCGGTTTCCACCGAATTGCTTTCTACTGAGTTCGGGAAGGTTCTGTTCGGGACGCTTCGCGACCCTCAGAACATTCGCGTAACACCTGGGTAACTGGCCTTGTGTCGATACTATATATAGCCTCGTGTTGTACCCAGGTGAATCATTCAATTACAATTCTCTTTTCTGAGCTCGATCATAGATCCTCACACTTGGTAATGCACGCGAAGTTTTTCGACCGCTAAAACCTAGCTTTTGAACCCGCGGGGGCGACGACGAAAAGCTCTAAACCAGTTCCGCGCTATTTTTTAACGTCCTCCTTGAACCAGTTTTCAAACACTCCTCAGGTCCAGGGGCAAAAAAGTTGGAATTTTGATCGTCAGATCGATTCGAATCTGAATGGCCCTGTGAATTTCGCCCAAAAAAGTTGGAATTGGGAGCGTCGGATCGAATTTCTTCTCAATGGCCGGGATCGGACGCGAATTTCAGCTAAGGGAGAATTACGCGACAAACAGAAACAACACTCGTCATTTCTACATTCGATTCGACTTGCAGTGAGTGGACCAGCTCCTAGAAATCAATTATTTTCGTTGCACATCTTCCTGTAAATCGCCAAATGGAGGAAAATCATGATAATTCCGTACCAAAAATTACGGAGTTACACACCAGCCTGGACCAGACGCGAGCAGCACTGCACAGAATGGAAGAGCTTCTCGCGAACCAGTCGGCAGCCGCCATAGGAGCAGCGAACGCAGCAGTGAATGCAGCAGCGACGGCAGCAGTAGCAATGGTGACACCGACCTTTCACCAAGCAGCAGCGCCAGTGGCTACAGTGAATCTTGAGGCGGCACGTCCAAGGCAACCGAAAACGTTCAATCCAAATGCGAGAGACACCGACGTCCGTCGATTCATTGCAACC
Source organism: Closterium sp. NIES-65 (assembly GCA_948144175.1). Classification (NCBI taxonomy): domain Eukaryota; kingdom Viridiplantae; phylum Streptophyta; class Zygnematophyceae; order Desmidiales; family Closteriaceae; genus Closterium; species Closterium sp. NIES-65. The sequence continues at coordinate 1,518,658 of CANXME010002078.1, read as the reverse complement.
CTCAAAATTTACTTCAAGGGCATTGGCTGTACGACCCCAACACACGATGCAAAGCGGTTTTGGCTCGCAGCGACACTGTTAAGAGGCCCGGCGCTCGAGTGGATTTACAACAGTGATGAGATCCGAGGCGAGGGGTCATGGACGCAGTTTTGGAAAGCTTTAATTCAACGTTTCGAACCAATGAACTCCAGCTACATGGCGCAGCAGCAGATTTATCGGCATACATAGTTCGGCAGTGTAACACAGTACACGTAGCAGATGGAGAGCCTCTTCAACCGAATTACCGACCTGACCAAAAGGGAAAAAATCCAAGCGTATACTGAGGGGCTAAAAATAGAAGTCCGATAAAAGGTGATTGCCGCGAACTATAACAATTATTGCGACATGGTGTGTGCAGCAGAGAGATTCGATGCGCTGACGCAAGATCAACCCGAGATACGACGCCACGTGCCGAATAGATCATTCGACACCAACCGATCGGCACCACCCATGACCGCCGACCCGATGGATATCGACAAGATCGACGCAAAGCAGCGGCCGACAAAATATGAGAACTACGAATTTTGCGGCGCAGCAGGACATCGATTTTTGGCGTGTTGGAAAATGAAGAAGGCACGAGCGGAGCTGCAGGGCAACAATACTGCGACATCCACGATGGCGAAAAAAGGAGGTCATGATGGCACGAATTTAAAACGTCACGACCAGTCGGCAACAAGGGAAATCGCCGAGAGAAACGGAGGCTCCGCGAAACAAGACTCTGCACCAACTGGGAAGCTCCAGCCGAACACCCCCAAGAGTAAGAATATTCCCTCTCGAGGTTTTCAAGCCTTTAAAAAGTTAAGGGGAGAATTCAAGGCAAAGAAAAAGCCTTTAGACATAATTCAGGTAACTGAGAATTTGAGCAAACCACTCCGGAGCGTAAAAAAGGGTCGTGCGTTCCAGGAGTTAATATTCTCTCCCCGCAGCACAGTGTTAAGGCTCCCCCATTGCCGACAGGTGAATCCTATATAGCTGCAAAGGCTTAGAGGAAGGTTCCAGGTCCAGAAGAGCTGAATCGGCCTCGGATAAATCCTTCTAACACAGCTCAGATAAAGACTGATATTGGGTCAGCTGCTTCGAGCGCAAGAGCTAGAGGTGATATATTCGACGTACCCTATGATCCGATAAGCGAGACCATCTACGGTTACTCGGAGCAGCAACAACCACAACTACTTGAGGTTTTCTGCAACGGGCGACGCCTCCAGGCACTAGTGGACAGCGGTGCGTCTCACTCGGTTTGCGACAGCGGGACGTTAGAGAAACAAATAGAGTATCTACTTGATAGACAACATATCCACCCATCCACCTCTCCTTACGGTGCACCAGTTCTCTTCACTACAAAACCAGACGGCAGTTTACGGATGTGCATACACTACCGCGCACTGAACTATTGGGTGCAAATTCACATTGTACAACATCCTGCCGTCTGTTTGTGCGAGTATGCGTGTGCAGTGCATTTGGGTGTGAATGGAATGTTCGTGTGTTTGTTTGCTTTCGCAATTTTCGCTTAAAGCATTTGCAGGTACTCGCACATTGTGCGCTTCGGCACAACATTGTACGTGCTATGAATAGTACAAGCAGAAAAGACGAGCCCGCAAAGAAACCCAAGATGGAAGCTTTGCGGTTTGGTTAAATTGATTGTGCAGATTCAGTTCTATCCAACTCGAAATTGTACTGTTTTGTTTGGTTGACTATAGTTAAGCAGAGCAGGCACTATAAGGGTACAATTTAGGTGAAGGTTGGATGTTGTTTGTCTGTATCTGCATGCTACAGGGCCAGGGGAAACCAGCGGAACCAGCATTTGGCTGGTTGGGCAAAGACAAAACAGGTTCTGTTTTTAGGACCTGAACCTGGTTGTTGTTTTCCCAGGTTGGAAAAACAGAACCTGAGGTTGTTTACCAACCTACCACCTGCTGTTTTGTCCAGCCAGGTTGGTTCTGTTGCTTGGAATTATTTGGGATCATCCTTGGTTGTTCCCAGGTTTATTCCCAAGGTCCTTGCTAGCTAGAACTATTTATTTTTTCTCTGTTTGTACTTGGATATAGTGAAATTGATTCAAGCGAATTCCTTCCTTGCTGGAATTTCCTTTCTACGCGGTGCGACGGCGGAATGCTACACAAGTCAACGCTAGTACGCTAGCACTCCAACGCTACGCTAACGCTGTCCGAGCCATAACTTCGTAATGGCAAAACTTTTCGCGAGGCAACTTGGCTTATTTTAAAGCTCTTAGAGTGAGCTTCGATATAGGAAATTCTCAGCTTAATCCGATCGACGGTCTGCACGATACGCTGCGCGACGTTCAAGGTACTCTTGCTGTTTTGACTAAGTCCCTCTTGATCCCTCTCTCTACAAACTCGGACCCGAGGATAGGGGCTGGTCTTGTACCAGGCACCCAAGGACCCTTGGAGGTGACCCCGAGGAGAGGTTTTTAAGTGTGATAAAGTCTTAATAGCTTGAGTTTATTAGGCCCTTACACCAACAAGCTGGTATCAGAGCTACTTTATAGTTATCCTCGTTATAGGTAGCTATGGCGGGCAACATCTCGGCGGTAGCTGGTGAATCTTCAGCCCAAGATCGTAGCGGCCGCCAAGATTCTGGTGTTTTTGGGCCAAGGGAAGCGCAAACAAGCCAGGGCTCGCTGATCAAGGAAGTGCTGAAAAACTTCACCGTCGAGAAGTTCAATGGTGAGGGCTACGATGATCGAATTGCTGAAACTAATGATTGGGGAGGAGCCTAGACCGAGTGACCCCGCCCTTCAGGAAGATTGGGACGAGCGCGCCTCGGCTGGCTACTACTTGATGTCGCAGAGTTTGGAGCTGAACCAGCGTCACCACGTCATGCACCTGCTGCTGGAGGTTGAGTGCGGTCCGAAGGCGTGGACGTTGTTGAAGGAGCTGCACGCCCCTACCTCTGTCGCTCCGACGCTCATGATGGAGAGGGAGCTGTCCGCGTTGCGCCTAAGCGAGGGAGAGCCGATACAACCCATCCTGGACAAGATGCGTGATCTCTACGCAAAGCTGGCGATCGCGGGAATCACCTACCTGGAGCAGACCAAGTGCCTGAAGATGCTCTTGCTGCTGCCGGAATCGTGGCTTCAATTCACGAGCGAATTGAGCCTGCCGCAGAACCAGAGCTTGTGGACGCTCGAGTGGGTGCGGACAAAGATTCTGGAGGAGGACTTCCGTCGCCGCCAACTGAGGGGTGGAGACGACGGCAGCAGCGGCTACGGGATGCAAGGCAGCTGACGTGGCAAAGGACGTGGCTTCGGTGGTGCTGGATGCGGTGCAAAGAAAGACGACGACTCCAACAACCAACAAGGAGGTACCGGTTTGGGTCGCGGTGCGAAATCTGGACGTGGGGGCAAGTCGGGTGCTGGTGGCAAAATGAAAGGGAGTTGCTGGTATTGTGAGAAGGAAGGGCACCCCTGGTTTTTGTGCTATAAGGAACCCGATGGATGGACCCCCCAGAATCGTCACCAGGATGGCGGCGCGCGGAGGAACCAGAAAAACGGCACCAACATGGTTGCTGATTCGTCCGACAACAACCCGAAGGGCAACGGCGGTGCGGAGAAGAAGAAGGAGCGCACCGCGGGCCAATTCTTCCATGTGGGAGACAAGGGGGAGCAAAGAGACGCATCTGCTAAGGCTGGAGCAGAGCTGCACCCCCTGGATTATTGGGTGTTGGACACAGGCGCTGCTTGGACGATGACGCCGCGAAAAGACATACTGGACCACGTACAAGCTGCACCGATCAACGAGGTGTGCTCCGCCTCTGGACACGCGCTGAAGGTGGCTGGTGCGGGACGAGCTGCGTTTAAGGGAGCGGATGGCAAGCCGGTGGTGCTGCACGACGTTCTCCTTGTTCCTGAACTCAAGGCCAACCTCATCTCCCTCCGTAAGCTTGGCAAGGCTGGGGTGAGCACTAGCACGAATGGGGCACGCACTTACAAGGGGCAGCTGGGCAATCGGGTGCTTTGGGATCTGCACGAGAATACGGACGTGTACAGATCCATGTGGCAGCTGCCGGCGTTGGCGTGGCATGGTGGGGGGCAGGCTGGAGAGGGGTCTGCATCCCAGGGGCAGTGCAACGCCGTTGGAGGGGTTGGTGTGAAAGTGTCGGCCAGATCTGGGGAGACAGATTGGGCAACGGCACACCGACGTTTGGGGCATGTGGCAATGCCTTTGCTGAAGCAACTAGAGAAGGATGGAGCCGTTAACGGCTTGAAGCTGAACGGACAACCACCCGATGATAATTGTGAAATTTGCCTCCTTTCAAAGTTCACCCGTTTCCCCTTCCATAGTGTGGCTTGCAGGTGCAAAAAGCCGTTGGAGCTGGTCCATATGGACTTGGTGGGGCTGCTGCCGGTGCAAGGGGGAGCGGTATTTCCTAACCATAGTGGATGACTGGAGCAGTCTAATGTGGGCGTATCCGCTGAAGCAGAGAGAACACGCCGCCTCCACGATTCGGGACGATTGGCTGCCGTTCGTGGAGAAGCAAGCGGAGTGTGTGGTGAAGCGGATTAGGACAGACCGGAGTGGTGAGTTCCTTGGAGCTGAGATGACGGCCTGGCTCAAGAAGCAGGGCATCCAGAGGGAGCTGACCACTGCTTACACCCCACAGTCCAACGGTGTAGCAGAACGGGCGAACCGGACAATTCTGGAGACAGCAAGGGCGCTGGTCATAGAATCTGGGCTAGGCAACTTGATGTGGCCCCATGCTGTTCGGCACGCTACCGTCGCTAGGAACAGGGTACTCACAAAGGTTGGGGATGACTTGTGGGTGCCGTTGGAGAGGTGGCTTGGGAGGAAGCCGCCGGTGGACATGCTGAGGGTGTTCGGTTGCATGGCAGTCGCCCACGTCCCCAAGACCTACCGCAGTAAGTTGGGGGCAAGTGCAATCTGGTGTGTGCATTTGGGGCTGGCTGCTGAGAGCAAGGGATGGCTGCTGTGGGAACCTTCCAAGGGTGTGTTGTTTGACAGCAGGGATGTGAAGTTTGTTGAGGGCATGATATATGGGAGCTGGGAGAAAAAGCCGGAGGCCAGTGTGTCCCAGCAAAGGGAGCAGATCACCATGCAGCTGGACCTGACTCCTAGTGTGTGGGAGGAGGGAGAGGAGGCAGCTGCAGAGGGTGGTGATAGAAAGAAGGTACAGGAGGCACCTGCTGGTGGAGAAAATGATGTGGAGACTGGCACTAGTGGAGCTGCTGGATCTGAGGGAGAAGAGCAGCAGCAGGGGAAAACTAAGAAGCCGAAGGGTGTCGTTATGAAGGGATGGGAGACACCCGTCTCCAGGCCAGGACGTACCCGTATGGCTACTAAGAAGCTGACTGCAGGAGCTGATGTAGCGGAGCAGCAGCTTGGGACCGAGGAGGCATTGCTGATTCTACCGCATGGCTATGATCCGGATGAGGAGGATGAACCTGCCTACTGTTTTCTTGCCCCTGCACCAGAGGAACCAGATAGTATGGAGGAGGCATTAGCTGGACCAGTTAGGGAGAAGTGGCTGGTTTCCACGGATGCTGAGTACCAGAGCCTGCTAGAGAATGGGACATGGGAGCTGATGGTGCTGCTTGAGGAGAAGAAAGCCGTACAGTGCAAGTGGGTGCTAAGGATAAGGACCGATGACAAGGGACAGGTCACCATCTACAAGAGTAGGTTGGTGGCTAAGCGGTTTATGCAGAAGGAGAAGCGGGACTTCAATGAGATCTTTGCTCCCATTGCCAAACCCCATGCCCTTCGTGTCTTGTTGGCAGATCCAACCGTTAGTGGGAAATTCATCATTCAGATGGATATATCAACGGCATTCCTCAATGGGATTTTAGAGGAGGATGTGTACATGACGCAGGCACCTGGGTATGAGGATGGTACAGGCAGGGTGTGGAAGATGAAAAAGTCCATCTACGGCTTGAAGCAGGCGCCACGCTACTGGTACCAGAAGTTGGCAGCTGTTTTAGAGGAGATGGGATTCAGGACCAGCAGCTGTGATGAGAGCCTCTTTCTCAAGGGGGAGGGGGAGAAGCTGGTGTTGTTTCTGGTCTACGTGGACGACATTCTTCTCTTCAGCAGCAGCATGAAGGAGATCCAGAAGGTGCAGCAGCAGCTGATGGAGAACTTCAAGTGCAAGAACCTTGGGGAGGTAAAGTACTACCTCGGGATGCACGTAGAGAGGGATCTGGATCACAGGTGGTTGAAGCTGCACCAGGAGAAGTTCATCAAGGAGCTTGGGGAGAAGTACGGAATTCAAAATGAGCGCAAGGTTGCAACTCCCCTGCCAGCAGAATTCAAGCTTGTGAAAGCTGCAGAGGATGAAAGGGTTGAAGCCGAGGAGCAGCAGCAATTTCAGTCCTTGGTGGGCAGCCTCTTATATGCAGCAGTTCACACGAGGCCCGACATCTCTTTCTCGGTTGGGCAGCTTGCCAGGGTGGTGCAGAATCCATCAGAGGAGCAGGTGGATGCAGCTGAGCGGGTGGTGAAGTATCTGAACTCTCACCCAATCATTGGAGTTCAATACTCCGCATCTGCACAGGTGAAGCAGAAAGGGGTTGAGGTGCTGAAAGAGAAGGGGGAGAGGCTTGGAGAAGGCAAGCTTTTCCTCACTTGCTTTATCGATGCTACGTGGGCCTCTGAGAAGGAGGATTCCTCATCTGTGGGAGGATACATTTGCGTAGTTGGGGGAGGACCGGTAAGTTGGAGGTCAAAGAAGCAGACGGAGACAGCACTCTCGTCCGTGGAGTCAGAGTACATGGCAATGTTTCATGGGGTGAAGGAGTTGATTTGGCTGAGGAGGCTGTTGGAGGAGATTGGCCAGGAGCAAAAGATTGCTACGCCGCTGTTTTGTGATAGCAAGGGAGCTCTTGGGATGGCCATGAACGCTGTGCTTCATGGGCTCAATAAGCACATGCGTATCAAGTGGCACTGGCTGCGTAAGGAGGTGAAGAGGGGGACGGTGAATCCGATCAACATCAAATCTCACCAGCAGCCAGCAGACTTCCTCACCAAGAGGCTTGCAGATGAGCCTCATTGGCGTTGTGTGCGCATGAGTGGTATGAGCATGAACTAGTATGGAATGATGGGGATGCAGCCGGCAGGCTGAGGGGGAGTTTGTTGGGTGCAAATTCACATTGCACGACATCCTGCCATCTGTTTGTACGAGTATGCGTGTGCGAATGCATTTGCGTGTGAATGGTATGTTCGTGTGTTTGTTTGCTTTCGCAATTTCCGCTTGAAGCATTTGCAGGTACTCGCACAATGTGCGCTTCGGCATCACATTGTACGCGCTATGAACGGTACAAGCAGAAAGGACGAGCTCGCAAAGGAACCCAAGATGGAAGCTTTGCGGTTCGGCTTACTTGATTGCGCAGATTCAGTTCTATCCAACTCGAAATTGTACTGTTTTGTTTGGTTGACTATAGTGTAGCAAGGCAGGCACTATAGGGGTACAATTAAGGTGAAGGTTGGATGTTGTTTGTCTGTATCTGCATGCTACAGGGCCAGGGGAAACCAGCGGAACAAGCATTTGGCTGGTTGGGCAAAGACAAAACAGGTTCTGTTTTTAGGACCTGAACCTGGTTGTTGTTTTCTCAGGTTGGAAAAACAGAACCAGAGGTTGTTTACCAACCTACCACCTGCTGTTTTGTCCAGCCAGGTTGGTTATGTTGCTTGGAATTATTTGGGATCATCCTTGGTTGTTCCCAGGTTTATTCCCAAGGTCCTTGCTAGCTAGAAGTATTTATTCTTTCTCTGTTTGTACTTGGATATAGTGAAATTGATTCAAGCGAATTCCTTCCTTGCTGGAATTTCCTTTCTACTCGGTGCGACGGCGGAATGCTACCCGAGTCAACGCTAGTACGCTAGCACTCCAACGCAGGCTAACGCTGTCCGAGCTATAACTTCGTAATGGCAGAATTTTTCGCGAGGCAACTTGGCTTATTTTAAAGCTCTTAGAGTGAGCTTTGATATAGGAAATTCTCAGCTTAATCCGATCGACGGTGTGAACAATACGCTGCGCGACGTTCAAGGTACTCTTGCTGTTTTGACTAAGTCCCTCTTGATCCCTCTCTCTACAAACTCGGACCCAAGGATAGGGGCTGGTCTTGTACCAGGCACCCAAGGACCCTTGGAAGTGACCCCGAGGAGAGGTTTTAAGTTTGAGAAATTCTTAATAGCTTGAGTTTATTAGGCCCTCACACCAACATGTTGCTTGGAATTATTTGGGATTATCTCTGGTTGTTCCCAGGTTTATTACCAAGGTCCTTGCTATGTAGAACTATTTATTCCTTCTCTGTTTGTACCTGGATATAGTCAATTTGATTCAAGCGAATTCCTCCCTTCCTGGAATTTCTACGCTGTGCGACGGCGAAATGCTACCCGAGTCAACGCTAGTACGCTAGCACTCCAACGCTAGGCACACGCTGTCCGAGCCATAATTTCGTAATAGCAATACTTTTCACAAAGCAACTTAATTCATTTTAAAGCTCCTGGAGCGAGCTTCGGTATAGAAAATTCTCAGCTTAATCTGATCGACGGTCTGCACGATACGATGCGCAACGTTTAAAGTACTCTTGTTATTTTGGCGCCTCTCTTTACAAACTCGGACCCGAGGATAGGGACTGGTCTTGTACCAGGCACCCAAGGACCCTTGGAGGTGATCCCGAGGAGAGGTTTTGAGTTTGATTAAGTCTTAATAGCTTGAGTTTATTAGGCCCTTACCCCAACAAGCTGGTATCACGGCTGCGTTATAGTTTTCCTCGTTATAGGTAGCTATGACGGGCAAGACCTCGACAGGAGCTGGTGAATCTTCAGCTCAAGATCGTAACGGCAGCAAAGATTCTGGTGTTTCAGCGCCAATGGGAGCGCGAACAAACCAGGGCTCGCTGGTCAAGGAGGTGCTGAAGAGCTTTACAGTCGAGAATTTCAACAGTGAGGTGATGATTGGGCTTGGAAGATGGATTGGGGAAACTAATTATTTGGGAGGAGCCTAGACCGAGTGACCCCACGCTGCAGGAAGATTGGGACGAGCGCTCCTTGGCTGGATATTATTTGATGTCGCAGAGTTTGGAGCTGAACCAGCGTCACCACGTCATGCACATGCTGCCGGAGAATGAGTGCGGTCCGAAGGCGTGGACCGTGTTGAAGGAGCTGCACGCCCCGACCTCCGTTGTTGCAACGTTGATGCTGGAGAGGGAACTGTCTGCGTTGCGCGTAAGTGAGGGAGAGCCGGTGCAACCTGTCCTGGACAAGATGCGCGACCTCTACACGAAGTTGGCAACTGCGGGAATCACCTACCCGGAGCAGACCAAGTATTTAAAGATGCTCTCGCTGCTGCCGGAATCGTGGCTTCAATTCACGAGCGGATTGAGCATGCCGCAGAACCAGAGCTCGTGGACACTCGAGTGGGTGCGGACAAAGATTCTGGAGAAGGACTTCCGTCGCCGCCAACTGAAGGGTGGAGACGACGTCGCAGAGGACGTGGCTTCGGTGGTGCTGGACGCAGTGCAACGAAGGACGACGACTCTAACGACCAACAAGGAGGTACCGGTTGGGGTCCCGGTGCGGAATCTGGATGAGGGGGCAAGTCGGGTGCTGGTGGCAAAATGAAAGGGAGTTGCTGGTACTGTAAGAAGGAGGGGCACCCCTGGTTTTTGTGCTATAAGAAACCCGATGGATGGACCCCCCAGAATCGTCATTAGGATGGAGCAGCGCGGAGGAACCAGAAAAACGGCGCGAACATGGTCGCCGATGCGTCCGACAACAAGCGGAAGAGCAACGGCGGTGCGGAAAAGAAGAAGGAGCGCACCGCGGGCCAGTTGGAGAAAGGGGTCTGAAGCTGAATGGACAGCGACCCGATGAGAATTAAGAAATCTGTTTGCTCTCAAAGTTTACCCGTTTCCCCTTCCATAGTGTGGCTGGCAGGAGAAAGAAGCCATTGAAGCTGGTCCACATGGACTTGGTCGGGCCGCTGCCAGTTCTGACCATAGTGGATGATTGGAGCAGGCGTTCGAGTGTTCGAGTGCTCCAAACAGATACTTCACCACACAAACAGCTGCATCTACCTGCTCCTCTGATGGATTCTGCACCACCCTGGCCAGCTGCCCAACCGAGAAAGAGATGTCGGGCCTCGTGTGAACTGTTGCATACAAGAGGCTGCCCACCAAGGACTGAAATTGCTGCTGCTCCTCGGCTTCAACCCCTTCATCTTCTGCAGCTTTCACAAGCTTGAATTCTGCTGGCAGAGGAGTTGCAATCTTGCGCTCATTCTCAATCCCATACTTCTCCCCCAGCTCCTAGATGAACTTCTCCTGATGCAGTTTCAACCACCTGTGATCCAGATCCCTCTCCACGTGCATCTCGAGGTAGTACTTTACCTCCCCAAGGCTCTTGCACTTGAAGTTCTCCATCAGCTGCTGCTGCACCTTCTGGATCTCCTTCATGCTGCTGCTGAAGAGAAGAATGTCGTCCACGTAGACCAGAAACAACACCAGCTTCTCCCCCTCCCCCTTGAGAAAAAGGCTCTCATCACAGCTGCTGGTCCTGAATCCCATCTCCTCTAAAACAGCTGCCAACTTCTGGTACCAGCAGCGTGGCGCCTGCTTCAAGCCGTAGATGGACTTTTTCAGCTGCATGGTGATCTGCTTCATTTGTTGGGACACCCTGGCCTCCGGCTGTTTCTCCCAGCTCCCATACGTCATGCCCTCAACAAACTTCACATCCCTGCTGTCAAACAACACACCCTTGGAAGGTTCCCACAGCAGCCATCCCTTGCTCTCAGCAGCCAGCCCCAAATGCACACACCAGATTGCACTCGCCTCCAACTTACTGCGGTAGGTCTTGGGGACGTGGGCGACTGCCATGCAACCGAACACCCTCAGCATGTCCACCGGCGGCTTCCTCCCAAGCCACCTTTCCAACGGCACCCACGAGTCATCCCCAACCTTTGTGAGTACCCTGTTCCTAGCGACGGTAGCGTGCCGAACAGCATGGGGCCACATCAAGTTGCTCAGCCCAGATTCTATGAGCAGCGCCCTAACTGTCTCCAGAATTGTCCGGTTCGCCCGTTCTGCTACATCGTTGGACTGTGGGGTGTAAGCCGTGGTCAGCTCCCTCTGGATGCCCTGCTTCTTGAGCCAGGCCGTCATCTCAGCTCCAAGGAACTCACCACCCCGATCTGTCCTAATCCGCTTCACCACACACTCCGCTTGCTTCTCCACGAACGGCAGCCAATCGTCTCAAATCGTGGAGGCGGCGTGATCTTTCTGCTTCAGCGGATACGCCTACATTAGCCTGCTCCAGTCATCCACTATGGTTAGGAAGTACCGCTCCCCCTTGTGCCCTTGCACCGGCAGCGGCCCCACCAAGTCCATGTGGACCAGCTCCAACGGCTTTTTGCTCCTGCCAGCCACACTATGGAAGGGGAAACGGGTAAACTTTGAAAGGAGGCAAATTTCACAGTTATCATCGGGTGGTTGTCCGTTCAGCTTTAAGCCCTTAACGGCTCCATCCTTCTCCAGCTGCTTCAGCAAAGGCATTGCCACATGCCCCAAACGTCGGTGTGCAGTTGCCCAATCCGTCTCCCCAGATCTGGCCGACACTTTCACACCAACCCCTCCAACGGCGTTGCACTCCCCCTGGGATGCAGACCCCTCTCCAGCCTGCCCCCCACCGTGCCACGCCAGCGCCGGCAGCTGCCACATAGATCTGTACACGTCCTTGCTCTCGTGCAGATCCCAAAGCACCCGATTGCCCAGCTTCCCCTTATAAGTGCGTGCCCCATCCGTGCTAGTGCTCACCCCAGACTTGCCAAGCTTACGGAGGGAGATGAGGTTGGCCTTGAGTTCAAGAACAAGAAGAACGTCGTGCAGCACTACCGGCTTGCCATCCGCTCCCTTAAACGCAGCTCGTCCCGCACCAGCCACCTTCAACATGTGTCCAGAGGCAGAGCACACCTCATTAATCGGTGCAGCGCGTACGTCGTCCAGCAGGTCCTTGCGCGGCGTCATTGTCCAAGCAGCGCCTGTGTCCAACACCCAATAGTCCAGGGGGTGCAGCTCTGCTCCAGCCTTAGCAGATGCGTCTCCTTGCTCCCCCTTGTCTCCCATATGGAAGAATTGGCCCGCGGTGCGCTCCTTCTTCTTCTCCGCACCGCCGTTGCCCTTCGTGTTGTTGTCGGACGAATTGGCGACCATGTTGGCGCCGTTTTTCTGGTTCGTCCGCGCGACGCCATCCTGGTGACGATTCTGGGGGGTCCATCCATCGGGTTTCTTATAGCACAAAAACCAGGGGTGCCCTTCCTTCTCACAATACCAGCAACTCCCTTTCATTTTGCCACCAGCACCCGACTTGCCCCCACGTCCAGATTTCGCACCGCGACCCCAACCGGTACCTCCTTGTTGGTCGTTGGAGTCGTCGTCTTTCTTTGCACCGCGTCCAGCACCACCGAAGCCACATCCTCTGCCACGTCGGCTCCCTTGCATCCCGTAGCCGCTGCTGCCGTCGTCTCCACCCCTCAGTTGGCGGCGACGGAAGTCCTCCTCCAGAATCTTCGTCCGCACCCACTCGAGCGTCCACAAGCTCTGGTTCTGCGGCAGGCTCAATCCGCTCGTGAATTGAAGCTACGATTCCGGCAGCAGCGAGAGCATCTTCAGGCACTTGGTCTGCTCCGGGTAGGTGATTCCCGCAGTCGTCAACTCCGCTTAGAGATCACGCATCTTGTCCAGGATGGGTTGCACCGGCTCTCCCTTGCTTAGGCGCAACGCGGACAGCTCCCTCTCCATCATGAGCGTCGCAGCGACGGAGATAGGGGCGTGCAGCTCCTTCAACACCGTCCACGCCTTCGGACCGCACTCAACCTCCGGCAGCAGGTGCATGACGTGGTGACGCTGGTTCAGCTCCAAACTCTGCGACATCAAGTAGTAGCCAGCCGAGGCGCGCTCGTCCCAATCTTCCTGAAGGGCGGGGTCACTCGGTCTAGGCTCCTCCCCAATCATTAGTTTCAGCAATCCGATCTGACGGAAATAAAGTTGCATTTTCCAGGCCCAGTCATCATAGCCCTCACCATTGAACTTCTCGACGGTGAAGTTTTTCAGCACCTCCTTGATCAGCGAGCCCTGGCTTGTTCGCGCTCCCCTTGGCGCAGAAACACCAGAATCATGGCTGCCGCTACGATCTTGGGCTGAAGATTCACCAGCTACCGCCGAGGTGTTCCCCGCCATAGCTACCTATATCGAGGATCACTATATCGCAGCTCTGATACCAGCTTGTTGGTGTAAGGGCCTAATAAACTCAAGCTATTAAGACTTTATCACACTTAAAACCTCTCCTCGGGGTCACCTCCAAGGGTCCTTGGGTGCCTGGTACAAGACCAGCCCCTTTCCTCGGGTCCGAGTTTGTAGAGAGAGGGATCAAGAGGGACTTAGTCAAAACAGCAAGAGTACCTTGAACGTCGCGCAGCGTATCCTGCAGACCGTCGATCGGATTAAGCTGAGATTTTACTATATCGAAGCTCACTCTAAGAGCTTTAAAATAAGCCAATTTGCCTCACGAAAAGTTCTGCCATTACGAAGTTATGGCTCGGACAGCGTTAGCCTAGCGCTCGAGTGCTAGCGTACTTGCGTTTGAATCGGGTAGCATTCCGCCGTCGCACCGCGTAGAAACGAAATTCCAGGAAGGGAGGAATTCGCTTGAATCAATTTCACTATATTCAGGTACAAACAGAGAAGGAATAAATAGCTCTAGCTAGCAAGGACCTTGGGAATCAACCTGGGAACAACCAGGGATGATCCCAAATAATTCCAAGCAACAGAACCAACCTGGCTAGACAAAATAGCAGGTGGTAGGTTGGTGAACAACCTCTGGTTCTGTTTTTCCAACCTGGGAAAATAACAACGAGGTTCAGGTCCTAAAAATAGAACCTGTTTTGTCTTTGCCCAACCAGCCAAATGCTGGTTCCGCTAGTTTCCCCTGGCCCTGTAGCATGCAGATACAGAGAAACAACATCCAACCTTCACCTAAATTGTACCCCTATAGTGCCTGCCCTGCTACACTATAGTTAACCAAACAAAACAGTACAATTTCAAGTTGGATAGAACTGAATTTGCGCAATTAAGTAAGCCGAACCGCAAAGCTTCCATCTTGGGTTCCTTTGCGAGCTCGTCCTTTCTGCTTGTACTGTTCATAGCGCGTACAATGTTATGCCGAAGCGCATATTGTGCGAGTACCTGCAAATGCTTCAAGCAAAAATTGCGAAAGCAAACAAACACACAAACATACCATTCACACGCAAATGCATTCGCACACGCATACTCATACAAACAGACGGCAGGATGTCGTGCAATGTGAATTTGCACCCAACAAAATAGTAGCAAGCCGAGGAGCGCTCGTCCCAATCTTCCTGGAGTATGGGGTCTTTCGGTTTAGGCTCCTCCCTAATCATTAGTTTCAGCAATCCAATCTGACGGAAATATAGTTGCATTTTCCAGGCCTAATCATCATAGCCGTCACCATTGCAATTCTCGACGGTGAAGTTTTTCAGCACCTCCTTGACCAGGGAGCTCTGGTTTGTTCACGCTCCCCTTGGCGCTGAAACACCAGAATCTTGGCTGCCGCTACGATCTTGGGCTGAATATTCACGAGGTCCCGTCGAGGTGTTGCCCGCCATAGCCACCTATAACGAGGATCACTATAACGTAGCTCTGATACCAGCTTGTTGGTGTAAGGGCCAAATAAACTCAAGCTATTAAGACATTATTGTTGGGTGCAAATTCACATTGCACGACATCCTGCCGTCTGTTTGTACGAGTATGCGTGTGCGAATGCATTTGGTTATAAATGGAATGTTCGTGTGTTTGTTTGCTTTCGCAATTTTCGCTTGAAGCATTTGCAGATACTCGCACAATGTGCGCTTCGGCATAACATTGTACGCGCTATGAACAGTACAAGCAGCAAGGACGAGCTCGCAAAGGAACCCAAGATGGAAGCTTTGTGGTTCGGCTTACTTGATTGCGCAGATTCAGTTCTATCCAACTCGAAATTGTACTGTTTTGTTTGGTTGACTATAGTGTAGCAGGGCAGGCACTATCGGGGTACAATTTAGGTGAAGGTTGGATGTTGTTTGTCTGTATCTGCATGCTACAGGGCCAGGGGAAACCAGCGGAACAAGCATTTGGCTGGTTGGGCAAAGACAAAACAGGTTTTGTTTTTAGGACCTGAACCTGGTTGTTGTTTCCCAGTTTGGCAAAACAGAACCAGAGGTTGTTTACCAACCTACCACCTGCTGTTTTGTCCAGCCAGGTTGGTTATGTTCCTTGGAATTATTTGGGATCATCCTTGGTTGTTCCCAGGTTTATTCCCAAGGTCCTTGCTAGCTAGAACTATTTATTCTTTCTCTGTTTGTACTTGGATATAGTGAAATTGATTCAAGCGAATTCCTTCCTTGCTGGAATTTCCTTTCTACTCGGTGCGACGGCGGAATGCTACCCGAGTCAACGCTAGTACGCTAGCACTCCAACGCAGGCTAACGATGTCCGAGCCATAACTTCGTAATGGCAGAATTTTTCGCAAGGCAACTTGGCTTATTTTAAAGCTCTTAGAGTGAGCTTTGATATAGGAAATTCTCAGCTTAATCCGATCGACGGTGTGAACAATACGCTGCGCGACGTTCAAGGTACTCTTGCTGTTTTGACTAAGTCCCTCTTGATCCCTCTCTCTACAAACTCGGACCCAAGGATAGGGGCTGGTCTTGTACCAGGCACCCAAGGACCCTTGGAAGTGACCCCGAGGAGAGGTTTTAAGTTTGAGAAATTCTTAATAGCTTGAGTTTATTAGGCCCTTACACCAACATGTTGCTTGGAATTATTTGGGATTATCTCTGGTTGTTCCCAGGTTTATTACCAAGGTCCTTGCTAGGTAGAACCATTTATTCCTTCTCTGTTTGTACCTGGATATAGTCAATTTGATTCAAGCGAATTCCTCCCTTCCTGGAATTTCTACGCTGTGCGACGGCGAAATGATACCCGAGTCAACGCTAGTAAGCTAGCACTCCAACGCTAGGCAAACGCTGTCCGAGCCATAATTTCGTAATAGCAATACTTTTCACAAAGCAAGTTAATTCATTTTAAAGCTCCTGGAGCGAGCTTCGATATAGGAAATTCTCAGCTTAATCTGATCGACGGTCTGCACGATACGATGCGCAACGTTTAAAGTACTCTTGTTATTTTGGCGCCTCTCTTTACAAACTCGGACCCGAGGATAGGGACTCGTCTTGTACCAGGCACCCAATGACCCTTGGAGGTGATCCCGAGGAGAGGTTTTGAGTTTGATTAAGTCTTAATAGCTTGAGTTTATTAGGCCCTTACCCCAACAAGCTGGTATCACGGCTGCGTTATAGTTATCCTCGTTATAGGTAGCTATGACGGGCAAGACCTCGACAGGAGCTGGTGAATCTTCAGCTCAAGATCGTAACGGCAGCAAAGATTCTGGTGTTTCAGCGCCAATGGGAGCGCGAACAAACCAGGGCTCGCTGGTCAAGGAGGTGCTGAAGAGCTTTACCGTCGAGAATTTCAACAGTGAGGTGATGATTGGGCCTGGAAGATGGATTGGGGAAACTAATGATTTGGGAGGAGCCTAGACCGAGTGACCCCACGCTGCAGGAAGATTGGGACGAGCGCTCCTTGGCTGGATATTATTTGATGTCACAGAGTTTGGAGCTGAACCAGCGTCACCACGTCATGCACATGCTGCCGGAGAATGAGTGCGGTCCGAAGGCGTGGACCGTGTTGAAGGAGCTGCACGCCCCGACCTCCATAGTTGCAACGTTGATGCTGGAGAGGGAGCTGTCTGCGTTGCGCCTGAGTGAGGGAGAGCCGTTGCAACCTGTCCTAGACAAGATGCGCGACCTCTACGCGAAGTTGGCGATCGCGGGAATCACCTACCCGGAGCAGACAAAGTGTTTGAAGATGATCTCGCTGCTGCTGGAATCGTGGCTTCAATTCACGAGCGGATTGAGCCTGCCGCAGAACCAGAGCTCGTGGACACTCGAGTGGGTGCGGACAAAGATTCTGGAGAAGGACTTCCGTCGCCGCCAACTGAAGGGTGGAGACGACGTCGCAGAGGACGTGGCTTCGGTGGTGCTGGACGCGGTGCAACGAAGGACGATGACTTTTACGACCAACAAGGAGGTACCGGTTGGGGTCCCGGTGCGGAATCTGGATGAGGGGGCAAGTCGGGTGCTGGTGGCAAAATGAAAGGGAGTTGCTGGTACTGTAAGAAGGAGGGGCACCCCTGGTTTTTGTGCTATAAGAAACCCGATGGATGGACCCCCTAGAATCGTCATTAGGATGGAGCCGCGCGGAGGAACCAGAAAAACGGCGCGAACATGGTCGCCGATGCGTCCGACAACAAGCGGAAGAGCAACGGCGGTGCGGAAAAGAAGAAGGAGCGCACCGCGGGCCAGTTGGAGAAAGGGGTCTGAAGCTGAATGGACAGTGACCCGATGAGAATTAAGAAATCTGTTTGCTCTCAAAGTTTACCCGTTTCCCCTTCCATAGTGTGGCTGGCAGGAGAAAGAAGCCATTGAAGCTGGTCCACATGGACTTGGTCGGGCCGCTGCCAGTTCTGACCATAGTGGATGATTGGAGCGGGCGTTTGAGTGTTCGAGTGCTCCAAACAGATACTTCACCACACAAACAGCTGCATCCACCTGCTCCTCTGATGGATTCTGCACCACCCTGGCCAGCTGCCCAACCGAGAAAGAGATGTCGGGCCTCGTGTGAACTGTTGCATACAAGAGGCTGCCCACCAAGGACTGAAATTGCTGCTGCTCCTCGGCTTCAACCCCTTCATCTTCTGCAGCTTTCACAAGCTTGAATTCTGCTGGCAGAGGAGTTGCAACCTTGCGCTCATTCTCAATCCCATACTTCTCCCCCAGCTCCTTGATGAACTTCTCCTGATGCAGTTTCAACCACCTGTGATCCAGATCCCTCTCCACGTGCATCTCGAGGTAGTACTTTACCTCCCCAAGGCTCTTGCACTTGAAGTTCTCCATCAGCTGCTGCTGCACCTTCTGGATCTCCTTCATGCTGCTGCTGAAGAGAAGAATGTCGTCCACGTAGACCAGAAACAACACCAGCTTCTCCCCCTCCCCCTTGAGAAAAAGGCTCTCATCACAGCTGCTGGTCCTGAATCCCATCTCCTCTAAAACAGCTGCCAACTTCTGGTACCAGCAGCGTGGCGCCTGCTTCAAGCCGTAGATGGACTTTTTCAGCTTGCACACCCTGCCCGTACCATCCTCGTACCCAGGTGGCTGCGTCATGTACACATCCTCCTCTAAAATCCCATTGAGGAATGCCGTTGATATATCCATCTGAATGATGAATTTTCCACTAACGGTTGCATCTGCCAACAAGACATGGAGGGTAGGGGGTTTGGCAGTGGGAGCAAAGATCTCATTGAAGTCCCGCTTCTCCTTCTGCATAAACCCCTTAGCCACCAACCTACTCTTGTAGATGGTGACCTGCCCCTTGTCGTCAGTCTTGATCCTTAGCACCCACTTGCATTGTACCGCTTTCTTCCCCTCAGGCAGCACCACCAGCTCCCATGTCCCATTCTCTAGCAGGCTCTGGTACTCAGCATCCCTGGAAACCAGCCACTTCTCCCTATCTGTTCCAGCTAATGCCTCCTCCATACTAGCTGGTTCCTCTGGTGCAGGGGCAAGAAAACAGTACGCAGGCTCATCCTCCTCATCCGGGTCATAGCGATGCGGTAGAATCAGCAATGCCTCCTCAGTCCCAAGCTGCTGCTCAGCTACATCAGCTCCTGCAGTCAGCTTCTTCTTAGTAGCCATACGGGTACGTCCTGGCCTGGAGATGGGTGTCTCCCATCCCTTCATAACGACACCCTTCGGCTTCTTAGTTTTCCCCTGCTGCTGCTCTCTCCCCTCAGATCCAGCAGCTCCACTCGTGCCAGTCTCCACATCATTTTCTCCACCAGCAGGTGCCTCCTGTACCTTCTTTCCATCACCACCCTCTGCAGCTGCCTCCTCTCCCTCCTCCCACACACTAGGAGTCAGGTCCAGCTGCATGGTGATCTGCTTCATTTGTTGGGACACCCTGGCCTCCGGCTGTTTCTCCCAGCTCCCATACATCATGCCCTCAACAAACTTCACATCCCTGCTGTCAAACAACACACCCTTGGAAGGTTCCCACAGCAGCCATCCCTTGCTCTCAGCAGCCAGCCCCAAATGCACACACCAGATTGCACTCGCCTCCAACTTACTGCGGTAGGTCTTGGGGACGTGGGCGACTGCCATGCAACCGAACACCCTCAGCATGTCCACCGGCGGCTTCCTCCCAAGCCACCTCTCCAACGGCACCCACGAGTCATCCCCAACCTTTGTGAGTACCCTGTTCCTAGCGACGGTAGCGTGCCGAACAGCATGGGGCCACATCAAGTTGCTCAGCCCAGATTCTATGAACAGCGCCCTAGCTGTCTCCAGAATTGTCCGGTTCGCCCATTCTGCTACACCGTTGGACTGTGGGGTGTAAGGCGTGGTCAGCTCCCTCTGGATGCCCTGCTTCTTGAGCCAGGCCGTCATCTCAGCTCCAAGGAACTCACCACCCCGATCTGTCCTAATCCGCTTCACCACACACTCCGCTTGCTTCTCCACGAACGGCAGCCAATCGTCTCGAATCGTGGAGGCGGCGTGATCTTTCTGCTTCAGTGGATACGCCCACATTAGCCTGCTCCAGTCATCCACTATGGTTAGGAAGTACCGCTCCCCCTTGTGCCCTTGCACCGGCAGCGGCCCCACCAAGTCCATGTGGACTAGCTCCAACGGCTTTTTGCTCCTGCCAGCCACACTATGGAAGGGGAAAGAAACGGGTGAACTTTGAAAGGAGGCAAATTTCACAGTTATCATCGGGTGGTTGTCCGTTCAGCTTTAAGCCCTTAACGGCTCCATCCTTCTCCAGCTGCTTCAGCAAAGGCATTGCCACATGCCCCAAACGTCGGTGTGCAGTTGCCCAATCCGTCTCCCCAGATCTGGCCGACACTTTCACACCAACCCCTCCAACGGCGTTGCACTCCCCCTGGGATGCAGACCCCTCTCTAGCCTGCCCCCCACCGTGCCACGCCAGCGCCGGCAGCTGCCACATAGATCTGTACACGTCCTTGCTCTCGTGCAGATCCCAAAGCACCCGATTGCCCAGCTTCCCCTTATAAGTGCGTGCCCCATCCGTGCTAGTGCTCACCCCAAACTTGCCAAGCTTACGGAGGGAGATGAGGTTGGCCTTGAGTTCAAGAACAAGAAGAACGTCGTGCAGCACCACCGGCTTGCCATCCGCTCCCTTAAACGCAGCTCGTCCCGCACCAGCCACCTTCAACATGTGTCCAGAGGCAGAGCACACCTCATTAATCGGTGCAGCGCGTACGTCGTCCAGCAGGTCCTTGCGCGGCGTCATTGTCCAAGCAGCGCCTGTGTCCAACACCCAATAGTCCAGGGGGTGCAGCTCTGCTCCAGCCTTAGCAGATGCGTCTCCTTGCTCCCCCTTGTCTCCCATATGGAAGAATTGGCCCGCGGTGCGCTCCTTCTTCTCCGCACCGCCGTTGCCCTTCGGGTTGTTGTCGGACGAATCAGCGACCATGTTGGCGACGTTTTTCTGGTTCCTCCGCGCGCCGCCATCCTGGTGACGATTCTGGGGGGTCCATCCATCGGGTTTCTTATAGCACAAAAACCAGGGGTGCCCTTCCTTCTCACAATACCAGCAACTCCCTTTCATTTTGCCACCAGCACCCGACTTGCCCCCACGTCCAGATTTCGCACCGCGACCCCAACCGGTACCTCCTTGTTGGTCGTTGGAGTCGTCGTCTTTCTTTGCACCGCGTCCAGCACCACCGAAGCCACATCCTCTGCCACGTCGGCTCCCTTGCATCCCGTAGCCGCTGCTGCCGTCGTCTCCCGTGCAAATTCACATTGCACGACATCCTGCCGTCTGTTTGTACGAGTATGCGTGTGCGAATGCATTTGGTTATAAATGGAATGTTCGTGTGTTTGTTTGCTTTCGCAATTTTCGCTTGAAGCATTTGCAGATACTCGCACAATGTGCGCTTCGGCATAACATTGTACGCGCTATGAACAGTACAAGCAGCAAGGATGAGCTCGCAAAGGAACCCAAGATGGAAGCTTTGTGGTTCGGCTTACTTGATTGCGCAGATTCAGTTCTATCCAACTCGAAATTGTACTGTTTTGTTTGGTTGACTATAGTGTAGCAAGGCAGGCACTATAGGGGTACAATTTAGGTGAAGGTTGGATGTTGTTTGTCTGTATCTGCATGCTACAGGGCCAGGGGAAACCAGCGGAACCAGCATTTGTCTGGCATGTGCTTGTTTAGCCCATGAAGCACAGCGTTCCTGGCCATCCCAAGAGCTCCCTTGCTATCACAAAACAGCAGCGTAGCAACCTTTTGCTCCTGGCCAATCTCCTCCAACACCCTCCCCAGCCAAATCACTTCCTTCACCCCCTGAAACATCGCCATGTACTCTGATTCCACAGAAGAGAGTGTTGTCTCCGTCTGCTTCTTTGACCTGGCATCTAACAGGTCCTCCTCCAACTACGCAGATGTATCCTCCCACTGATGAGGAATCCTCCTTCTCAGAGGCCCAGGTAGCATCGGTAAAGCAAGTCAGAAAGAGCTTGCCTTCTCCAAGCCTCTCCCCCTTCTCTTTCAGCACCTCAACCCCTTTCTGCTTCACTTGTGCAGATGCAGAGTATTGAACTCCAATGCTTGGGTGAGAGTTCAGATACTTCACCACACGCTCAGCTGCATCCACCTGCTCCTCTGATGGATTCTGCACCACCCTAGCCAGCTGCCCAACCGAGAAAGAGATGTCGGGCCTCGTGTGAACTGCTGCATACAAGAGGCTGCCCACCAAGGACTGAAATTGCTGCTGCTCCTCGGCTTCAACCCCTTCATCCTCTGCAGCTTTCACAAGCTTGAACTCTGCTGGCAGGGGAGTTGCAACCTTGCGCTCATTCTCAATTCCGTACTTCTCCCCAAGCTCCTTGATGAACTTCTCCTGGTGCAGCTTCAACCACCTGTGATCCAGATCCCTCTCCACGTGCATCCCGAGGTAGTACTTTACCTCCCCAAGGTTCTTGCACTTGAAGTTCTTCATCACCTACTGCTGCACCTTCTGGATCTCTTTCATGCTGCTGCTAAAGAGAAGAATGTTGTCCACATAGACCAGAAACAGCACCAGCTTCTCCCCCTCCCCCTTGAGAAAGAGGCTCTCATCACAGCTGCTGCTCCGCTACATCAGCTCCTGCAGTCAGCTTCTTAGTAGCCATACGGGTACGTCCTGGCCTGGAGACGGGTGCCTCCCATCTCTTCATAACGACACCCTTCGGCTTCTTAGTTTTCCCCTGCTGCTGCTCTTCTCCCTCAGATCCAGCAGCTCCACTAGTGCCAGTCTCCACATCATTTTCTCCACCAGCAGGTGCCTCCTGTACCTTCTTTCCATCACCACCCTCTGCAGCTGCCTCCTCTCCCTCCTCCCACACACTAGGAGTCAGGTCCAACTGCATGGTGATCTGCTCCATCTGCTGGGACACCCTGGCCTTCGGCTGTTTCTCCCAGCTCCCATACATCATGCCCTCAACAAACCGCACATCCCTGCTGTCAAACAACACACCCTTGGAAGGCTCCCACAGCAGCCATCCCTTGCTCTCAGCAGCCAGCCCCAAATGCACACACCAGATTGCACTCGCCCCCAACTTACTGCGGTAGGTCTTGGGGACGTGAGCGTTTGCCATGCAACCGATCATCCTCAGCATGTCCACCGGCGGCTTCCTCCCAAGCCACCTCTCCAACGGCACCCATGAGTCATCCCCAACCTTTGTGAGTACCCTGTTCCTAGCGACGGTAGCGTGCCGAACAGCATGGGGCCACATCAAGTTGCTCAGCCCAGATTCTATGAGCAGCGCCCTAGCTGTCTCCAGAATTGTCCGGTTCGCCCGTTCTGCTACACCGTTAGACTGTGGGGTGTAAGCCGTGGTCAGCTCCCTTCGGATGCCCTGCTTCTTGAGCCAGGCCGTCATCTCAGCTCCAAGGAACTCACCACCCTGATCTGTCCTAATCCGCTTCACCACACACTCCGCTTGCTTCTCCACGAACGGCAGCCAATCGTCCTGAATCTTGGAGGCGGCGTGATCTTTCTGCTTCAGTGGATACGCCCACATTAGCCTGCTCCAGTCATCCACTATGGTTAGGAAGTACCGCTCCCCCTTGTGCCCTTGCACCGGCAGCGGCCCCACCAAGTCCATATGGACCAGCTCCAACGGCTTTTTGCTCCTGCCAGCCACACTATGGAAGGGGAAACGGGTAAACTTTGAAAGGAGGCAAATTTCACAGTTATCATCGGGTGGTTGTGCGTTCAGCTTCAAGCCCTTAACGGCTCCATCCTTCTCCAGCTGCTTCAGCAAAGGCATTGCCAGATGCCCCAAGCGTCGGTGTGCCGTTGCCCAATCCGTCTCCCCAGATCTGGCCGAGACTTTCACACCAACCCCTCCAACGGCGTTGCACTCCCCTTGGGATGCAGACCCCTCTCCAGCCTGCCCCCCACCGTGTCACGCCAATGTCGGCAGCTGCCACATGGATCTGTACACGTCCGTACTCTCGTGCAGATCCCAAAGCACCTGATTGCCCTGCTGCCCCTTGTAAGTGCGTGCCCCATCCGTGTTAGTACTCACCCCAGCCTTGCCAAGCTTACGGAGGGAGATAAGGTTGGCCTTGAGTTTAGGAACGAGGAGAACGTCGTGCAGCACCACCGGCTTGACATCCGCTCCCTTAAACGCAGCTCGTCCCGCACCAACCACCTTCAGCGCGTGTCCAGAGGCGGAGCACACCTCGTTGATCGGTGCAGCGCGTATGTGGTCCAGCAGGTCCTTTCGCGGCGTCATCGTCCAAGCAGCGCCCGTGTCCAACACCCAATAGTCCAAGGGGTGCAGCTCTGCTTCAACTTTGGCAGAGGCGTCTTCTAGCTCCCCCTGCTCTCCAATATGGAAGAACTGGCCTGCGGTGCGCTCCTTATTTTCCGCACCGCCGTTGCTCTTCGGGTTGTTGTTAGACGAATCGGCGACCATGCTCGCACCGTTTTTCTGGTTCCTCCTTGGCCGCCATCCTGGTGACGATTCTAGGGGGTCCATCAATCGGGTTTCTTATAGCACAAAAACCAGGGGTGCCCCTCTTTCTCACAATACCAGCAACTCCCTTTCATTTTGCCACCAGCACCCGACTTGCCACCACGTCCAGATTTCGCACCGCGACCCCAACCGGTACCTCCTTGTTGGTCGTTGGAGTCGTCGTCTTTCTTTGCACCGCGTCCAGCACCACCGAAGCCACGTCCTCTGCCACGTCGGCTCCCTTGCATCCCATAGCTGCTGCTGCCGTCGTCTCCACCCCTCAGTTGGCGGCGACGGAAGTCCTCTTCTAGAATCTTTGTCCGCTAAAACACCAGAATCATGGCAGCCGCTATGATCTTGGGCTTAAGATTCACGACCTCCCGTTGAGGTGTTGCCCGCCATAGCTACCTATATCAAGGATCACTCTAACGGAGCTCTGATACCAGCTTGTTGGTGTAAGGGCCTAATAAAATCAAGCTATTAAGACTTTATCAAACTTAAAACCTCTCCTCGGGGTCACCTCCAAGGGTGCTTGGGTGCCTGGTACAAGACCAGCCCCTATCCTCGGGTCCGAGTTTGTAGAGAGAGGGATCAAGAGGGACTTAGTCAAAACAGCAAGGGTACCTTGAATGTCGCGCAGCGTATCGTGCAGACCGTCGATCGGATTAAGCTGAGAATTTCCTATATCGAAGCCCACTCTAAGACCTTTAAAATAAGCCAAGTTGACTTGCGAGAAGTTCTGCCATAAGAAAGTTCTGGCTTACACAGCGTAAGCCTAGCATTGGAGTGCTAGTGTATTAGCGTTGACCCGGGTAGCATTCCGCCGTCGCACCGCGTAGAAAGGAAATTCCAGCAAGGAAGGAATTCACTTGAATCAATTTCACTATATCCAGGTACAAACAGAGAAAGAATAAATAGCTCTAGCTAGCAAGGACCTTAAGAATCAACCTGGGAACAACCAGGGATGATCCCAAAAAATTCCAAGCAACAGAACCAACCTGGCTGGACAAAATAGCAGGTGGTAGGTTAGTGAACAACCTCTGGTTCTGTTTTCCCAACCTGGGAAAACAACAACCAGGTTCAGGTCCTAAAAACAGAACCTGTTTTGTCTTTGCCCAACCAGCCAAATGCTGGTTCCGCTGGTTTCCCCTGGCCCTTTAGCATGCAGAAACAGACAAAAAACATCCAACCTTCACCTAAATTGTACCCCTATAGTGCCTGCTCTGCTACACTATAGTCAACTAAACAAAACAGTACAAATTCGAGTTGGATAGAACTGAATCTGCGCAATCAAGTAAGCCGAACCACAAAGCTTCCATCTTGGGTTCCTTTGCGAGCTCGTTCTTTCTGCTTGTACTGTTCATAGCGCGTACAATGTTGTGCCGAAGCGCATAATGGGCGACTACCTGCAAATGCTTCAAGCGAAAATTGCGAAAGCAAACAAACACACGAAAATTCCATTCAAACCCAAATGCATTCGCACACGCATACTCATACAAACAGACGGCAGGATGTAGTGCAATGTGAAATTGCATTCAACACACTCCCCTTCAGCCTGCCGGCTGCATCCCCATCATTCCATACTAGTTCATGCTCATTCCACTCATGGGCACACAACGCCAATGAGGCTCATCCGCAAGCCTCTTGGTGAGGAAGTCCACTCCCCCTCTTCACCTCCTTACGCAGCCTGTGCCACTTGATACGCATGTGCTTATTGAGCCCATGAAGCACAGCGTTCCTCGTCATCCCAAGTGCTTCCCTCCTATCACAAAACAGCGGCGTAGCAACCTTTTGCTCTTGGCCAATCTCCTCCAACAGCCTCCTCAGCCAAATCACCTCCTTCACCCCATGAAACATTGCCATGTACTCTGACTCCACGGAAGAGAGTCCTGTCTCCGTCTGCTTCTTTGACCTCCAACTAACAGGTCCTCCCCCAACTACGCAGATGTATCCTCCCACAGATGAGGAATCCTCCTTCTTAGAGGCCCACGTAGCATCTGTAAAGCAAGTGAGAAACAGCTTGCCTTCTCCAAGCCTCTCCCCCTTCTCTTTCAGCACCTCAACCCCTTTCTGCTTCACCTGTGCAGATGCGGAGTATTGAACTCCAATGCTTGGGTGAGAGTTCAGATACTTCACCACACGCTCAGATGCATCCACCTGCTCCTCTAATGGATTCTGCACCACCCTAGCCAGCTGCCCAACCGAGAAAGAGATGTCGGGCCTCGTGTGAACTGCTGCATACAAAGGACTGAAATTGCTGCTGCTCCTCGGCTTCAACCCCTTCATCCTCTGCAGCTTTAACAAGCGTGAATTCTGCTGGCAGGGGAGTTGCTACCTTGCGCTCATTCTCAATCCCATACTTCTCCCCCAGCTCCTTGATGAACTTCTCCTGGTGCAATTTCAACCACCTGTGATCCAGATCCCTCTCCACGTGCATCCTGAGGTAGTACTTTACCTCCCCAAGGTTCTTGCACTTGAAGTTCTCCATCAGCTGCTGCTGCACCTTCTGGATCTCCTTCATGCTGCTGCTAAAGAGAAGAATGTCGTCTACATAGACCAGAAACAGCACCAGCTTCTCCCCCTCCCCCTTGAGAAAGAGGCTCTCATCACAGCTGCTGGTCCTGAATCCCATCTCCTCTAAAACAGCTGCCAACTTCTGGTACCAGCAGCGTGGCGCCTGCTTCAAGCCGTAGATGGACTTTTTCAGCTTGCACACCCTGCCCGTACCATCCTCGTACCCAGGTGGCTGCGTCATGTACACCTCCTCCTCTAAAATCCCATTGAGGAATGCCGTTGATATATCCATCTGAATGATGAATTTTCCACTAACGGTTGCATCTGCCAACAAGACACGGAGGGTAGGGGGTTTGGCAGTGGGAGCAAAGATCTCATTGAAGTCCCGCTTCTCCTTCTGCATAAACCCCTTAGCCACCAACCTACTCTTGTAGATGGTGACCTGCCCCTTGTCGTCAGTCTTGATCCTTAGCACCCACTTGCATTGTACCGCTTTCTTCCCCTCAGGCAGCACCACCAGCTCCCATGTCCCATTCTCTAGCAGGCTCTGGTACTCAGCATCCCTTGAAACCAGCCACTTCTCCCTATCTGGTCCAGCTAATGCCTCCTCCATACTAGCTGGTTCCTCTGGTGCAGGGGCAAGAAAACAGTACGCAGGCTCATCCTCCTCATCCGGGTCATAGCGATGCGGTAGAATCAGCAATGCCTCCTCAGTCCCAAGCTGCTGCTCAGCTACATCAGCTCCTGCAGTCAGCTTCTTCTTAGTAGCCATACGGGTACGTCCTGGCCTGGAGATGGGTGTCTCCCATCCCTTCATAACGACACCCTTCGGCTTCTTAGTTTTCCCCTGCTGCTGCTCTCTCCCCTCAGATCCAGCAGCTCCACTCGTGCCAGTCTCCACATCATTTTCTCCACCAGCAGGTGCCTCCTGTACCTTCTTTCCATCACCACCCTCTGCAGCTGCCTCCTCTCCCTCCTCCCACACACTAGGAGTCAGGTCGAGCTGCATGGTGATCTGCTTCATTTGTTGGGACACCCTGGCCTCCGGCTGTTTCTCCCAGCTCCCATACATCATGCCCTCAACAAACTTCACATCCCTGCTGTCAAACAACACACCCTTGGAAGGTTCCCACAGCAGCCATCCCTTGCTCTCAGCAGCCAGCCCCAAATGCACACACCAGATTGCACTCGCCTCCAACTTACTGCGGTAGGTCTTGGGGACGTGGGCGACTGCCATGCAACCGAACACCCTCAGCATGTCCACCGGCGGCTTCCTCCCAAGCCACCTCTCCAACGGCACCCACGAGTCATCCCCAACCTTTGTGAGTACCCTGTTCCTAGCGACGGTAGCGTGCCGAACAGCATGGGGCCACATCAAGTTGCCCAGCCCAGATTCTATGAGCAGCGCCCTAGCTGTCTCCAGAATTGTCCGGTTCGCCCGTTCTGCTACACCGTTGGACTGTGGGGTGTAAGGCGTGGTCAGCTCCCTCTGGATGCCCTGCTTCTTGAGCCAGGCCGTCATCTCAGCTCCAAGGAACTCACCACCCCGATCTGTCCTAATCCGCTTCACCACACACTCCGCTTGCTTCTCCACGAACGGCAGCCAATCATCTCGAATCGTGGAGGCGGCGTGATCTTTCTGCTTCTGCGGATACGCCCACATTAGCCTGCTCCAGTCATCCACTATGGTTAGGAAGTACCTTTTGCCCCCTTGTGCCCTTGCACCGGCAGCAGCCCCACGAAGTCCATGTGGACCAGCTCCAACGGCTTTTTGCTCCTGCCAGCCACACTATGGAAGGGGAAACGGGTGAACTTTGAAAGGAGGCAAATTTCACAGTTATCATCGGGTGGTTGTCCGTTCAGCTTTAAGCCCTTAACGGCTCCATCCTTCTCCAGCTGCTTCAGCAAAGGCATTGCCACATGCCCCAAACGTCGGTGTGCAGTTGCCCAATCCGTCTCCCCAGATCTGGCCGACACTTTCACACCAACCCCTCCAACGGCGTTGCACTCCCCCTGGGATGCAGACCCCTCTCCAGCCTGCCCCCCACCGTGCCACGCCAGCGCCGGCAGCTGCCATATAGATCTGTACACGTCCTTGCTCTCGTGCAGATCCCAAAGCACCCGATTGCCCAGCTTCCCCTTATAAGTGCGTGCCCTATCCGTGCTAGTGCTCACCCCAGACTTGCCAAGCTTACGGAGGGAGATGAGGTTGGCCTTGAGTTCAAGAACAAGAAGAACGTCGTGCAACACCACCGGCTTGCCATCCGCTCCCTTAAACGCAGCTCGTCCCGCACCAGCCACCTTCAACATGTGTCCAGAGGCAGAGCACACCTCATTAATCGGTGCAGCGCGTACGTCGTCCAGCAGGTCCTTGCGCGGCGTCATTGTCCAAGCAGCGCCTGTGTCCAACACCCAATAGTCCAGGGGGTGCAGCTCTGCTCCAGCCTTAGCAGATGCGTCTCCTTGCTCCCCCTTGTCTCCCATATGGAAGAATTGGCCCGCGGTGCGCTCCTTCTTCTTCTCCGCACCGCCGTTGCCCTTCGGGTTGTTGTCGGACGAATCAGCGACCATGTTGGCGACGTTTTTCTGGTTCCTCCGCGCGCCGCCATCCTGGTGACAATTTTGGGGGGTCCATCCATCGGGTTTCTTATAGCACAAAAACCAGGGGTGCCCTTCCTTCTCACAATACCAGCAACTCTCTTTCATTTTGCCACCAGCACCCGACTTGCCCCCACGTCCAGATTTCGCACCGCGACCCTAACCGGTACCTCCTTGTTGGTCGTTGGAGTCGTCGTCTTTCTTTGCACCGCGTCCAGCACCACCGAAGCCACATCCTCTGCCACGTCGGCTCCCTTGCATCCCGTAGCCGCTGCTGCCGTCGTCTCCACCCCTCAGTTGGCGGCGACGGAAGTCCTCCTCCTGAATCTTCGTCCGCACCCACTCGAGCGTCCACAAGCTCTGGTTCTGCGGCAGGCTCAATCCGCTCGTCAATTGAAGCCACGATTCCGGCAGCAGCGAGAGCATCTTCAGGCACTTGGTCTGCTCCGGGTAGGTGATTCCCGCGGTCGCCAACTTCGCGTAGAGATCACGCATCATGTCCAGGATGGGTTGCACCGGCTCTCCCTTGCCTAGGCGCAACGCGGACAGCTCCCTCTCCATCATGAGCGTCGCAGCGACGGAGGTAGGGGCGTGCAGCTCCTTCAACACCGTCCACGCCTTCGGACCGCACTCAACCTCCGGCAGCAGGTGCATGACGTGGTGACGCTGGTTCAGCTCCAAACTCTGCGACATCAAGTAGTAGCCAGCCGAGGCGCGCTCGTCCCACTCTTCCTGAAGGGCGGGGTCACTCGGTCTAGGCTCCTCCCCAATCATTAGTTTCAGCAATCCGATCTGACGGAAATAAAGTTGCATTTTCCAGGCCCAGTCATCATAGCCCTCACCATTGAACTTCTTGACGGTGAAGTTTTTCAGCACCTCCTTGATCAGCGAGCCCTGGCTTGTTCGCGCTCCCCTTGGCGCAGAAACACCAGAATCATGGCTGCCGCTACGATCTTGGGCTGAAGATTCACCAGCTACTGCCGAGGTGTTGCCCGCCATAGCTACCTATATCGAGGATCACTATAACGCAGCTCTGATACCAGCGTGTTGGTGTAAGGGCCTAATAAACTCAAGCTATTAAGACTTTATCACACTTAAAACCTCTCCTCGGGGTCACCTCCAAGGGTCCTTGGGTGCCTGATACAAGACCAGCCCCTATCCTCGGGTCCGAGTTTGTAGAGAGAGGGATCAAGAGGGACTTAGTCAAAACAGCAAGAGTACCTTGAACGTCGCGCAGCGTATCGTGCAGACCGTCGATCGGATTAAGCTGAGATTTTACTATATCGAAGCTCACTCTAAGAGCTTTAAAATAAGCCAAGTTGCCTCGCGAAATGTTCTGCCATTACAAAGTCATGGCTCGGACAGCGTTAGCCTAGCGCTCGAGTGCTAGCGTACTTGCGTTTGAATCGGGTAGCATTCCGCCGTCGCACCGCGTAGAAACGAAATTCCAGGAAGGGAGGAATTCGCTTGAATCAATTTCACTATATTCAGGTACAAACAGAGAAGGAATAAATAGCTCTAGCTAGCAAGGACCTTGGGAATCAACCTGGGAACAACCAGGGATGATCCCAAATAATTCCAAGCAACAGAACCAGCCTGGCTGGACAAAATAGCAGGTGGTAGGCTGGTGAACAACCTCTGGTTCTGTTTTTCCAACCTGGGAAATAGAACCTGTTTTGTCTTTGCCCAACCAGCCAAATGCTGGTTCCGCTGGTTTCCCCTGGCCCTGTAGCATGCAGATACAGACAAACAACATCCAACGTTCACCTAAATTGTACCCCTATAGTGCCTGCCCTGCTACACTATAGTTAACCAAACAAAACAGTACAATTTCAAGTTGGATAGAACTGCATCTGCGCAATCAAGTAAGCCGAACCGCAAAGCTTCCATCTTGGGTTCCTTTGCGAGCTCGTCCTTTCTGCTTGTACTGTTCATAGCGCGTACAATGTTATGCCGAAGCGCATATTGTGCGAGTACCTGCAAATGCTTCAAGCGAAAATTGCGAAAGCAAACAAACACACAAACATACCATTCACACGCAAATGCATTCGCACACGCATACTCGTACAAACAGACGGCAGGATGTCGTGCAATGTGAATTTGCACCCAACAAAATAGTAGCAAGCCGAGGAGCGCTCGTCCCATTCTTCCTGGAGTATGGGGTCTTTCGGTTTAGGCTCCTCCCTAATCATTAGTTTCAGCAATCCAATCTGACAGAAATATAGTTGCATTTTCCAGGCCTAATCATCATAGCCGTCACCATTGCAATTCTCGACGGTGAAGTTTTTCAGCACCTCCTTGACCAGCGAGCTCTGGTTTGTTCACGCTCCCCTTGGCGCTGAAACACCAGAATCTTGGCTGCCGCTACGATCTTGGGCTGAATATTCACGAGGTCCCGTCGAGGTGTTGCCCGCCATAGCCACCTATAACGAGAATCACTATAACGTAGCTCTGATACCAGCTTGTTGGAGTAAGGGCCAAATAAACTCAAGCTATTAAGACATTATTGTTGGGTGCAAATTCACATTGCACGACATCCTGCCGTCTGTTTGTACGAGTATGCGTGTGCGAATGCATTTAGTTATAAATGGAATGTTCGTATGTTTGTTTGCTTTCGCAATTTTCGCTTGAAGCATTTGCAGATACTCGCACAATGTGCGCTTCGGCATAACATTGTACGCGCTATGAACAGTACAAGCAGCAAGGACGAGCTCGCAAAGGAACCCAAGATGGAAGCTTTGTGGTTCGGCTTACTTGATTGCGCAGATTCAGTTCTATCCAACTCGAAATTGTACTGTTTTGTTTGGTTGACTATAGTGTAGCAAGGCAGGCACTATAGGGGTACAATTTCGGTGAATGTTGGATGTTGTTTGTCTGTATCTGCATGCTACAGGGCCAGGGGAAACCAGCGGAACCAGCATTTGTCTGGTTGGGCAAAGACAAAACAGGTTTTGTTTTTAGGACCTGAACCTGGTTGTTGTTTCCCAGGTTGGAAAAACAGAACCAGAGGTTGTTTACCAACCTACCACCTGCTGTTTTGTCCTGCCAGGTTGGTTCTGTTGCTTGGAATTATTTGGGATCATCCTTGGTTGTTCCCAGGTTTATTCCCAAGGTCCTTGCTAGCTAGAACTATTTATTCTTTCTCTGTTTGTACCTGGATATAGTGAAATTGATTCAAGCGAATTCCTTCCTTGCTGGAATCTCCTTTCTACGCGGTGCGACGGCGGAATGCTACCCGAGTCAAACGCTAGTACGCTAGCACTCGAACGCTAGGCAAACGCTGTCCGAGCCATAACTTCGTAATGGCAAACTTTTCGCGAGGCAACTTGGTTCATTTTAAAGCTCTTAGAGTGAACTTCGATATAGGAAATTCTCAGCTTAATCCGATCTACGGTCTGCACGATACGCTGCGCGACGTTCAAGGTACTCTTGCTGTTTTGACTAAGTCCCTCTTGATCCCTCTCTCTACAAACTCGGACCCGAGGATAGGGGCTGGTCTTGTACCAGGCACCCAAGGACCCTTGGAGGTTACCCCGAGGAGAGGTTTTAAGTTTGATAAAGTCTTAATAGCTTGAGTTTATTAGGCCCTTACACCAACAAGCTGGTATCAGAGCTGCGTTATAGTGATCCTCGTTATAGGTAGCTATGGCAGGGAACTCCTCGGCGGTAGCTGGTCAATCTTCAGCCCAAGATCGTAGCGGCAGCCATGATTCTGGTGTTTCTGCGCCAAGGGGAGCGCGAACAAGCCAGGGCTCGCTGATCAAGGAGGTGCTGAAAAACTTCACCGTCGAGAAGTTCAATGGTGAGGGCTATGATGATTGGGCCTGGAAAATGCAACTTTTTTTTCCGTCAGATCGGTTTGCTGAAACTAATGATTGGGGAGGAGCCTAGACCGAGTGACCCCGCTCTTCAGGAAGATTGGGACGAGCGCGCCTCGGCTGGCTACTATTTGATGTCGCAGAGTTTGGAGCTGAACCAGCGTCACCACGTCATGCACCTGCTGCCGGAGGTTGAGTGCGGTCCGAAGGCGTGTACCGTGTTGAAGAAGCTGCACGCCCCGACCTCCGTTGTTGCAACATTGATGCTGGAGAGGGAGCTGTCCGCGTTGCGCCTGAGCGAGGGAGAGCCGGTGCAACCTCTCGTGGACGAATTGCGCGACCTCTAAGCGAAGTTGGCGACCGCGGGAATCACCTACCCAGAGTAGACCAAGTGCCTGAAGATGCTCTCGCTGCTGCCAGAATCGTGGCTTCAATTCACGAGCGGATTGAGCCTGCCGCAGAACCAGAGCTCGTAGACACTCGAGTGGTTGCGGACAAAGATTCTAGAGGAGGACTTCCGTCGCCGTCAACTGAGGGGTGGAGACGACGACAGCAGCGGCTACGGGATGCAAGGGAGCCGACATGGCAAAGGACGTGGCTTCGGTGGTGCTAGACGCGGTGCAAAGAAAGACGACGACTCCAACGACCAACAAGGAGGTACCGGTTAGGGTCGCGGTGCGAAATCTGAACGTGGGGGCAAGTTGGGTGCTGGTGGTAAAATGAAAGGGAGTTGCTGGTATTGTGAGAAGGAAGGGCACCCCTGGTTTTTGTACTATAAGAAACCCGATGGATGGATCCCCCAGAATCGTCACCAGGATGGTGGCGCACGGAGGAACCAGAAAAACGGCGCCAACATGGTCGCCAATTCGTCCGACAACAACCCGAAGGGCAACGGCGGTGCGGAGAAGAAGAAGGAGCGCACCGCGGGCCAATTCTTCCATATGGGAGACAAGGGGGAGCAAGGAGACGCATCTGCTAAGGCTGGAGCAAAGCTGCACCCCCTGAACTATTGGGTGTTGGACACAGGCGTTGCTTGGACAATGACGCCGTGCAAGGACCTGCTGGACGACGTACGCGCTGCACCGATCAACGATGTGTGCTCCGCCTCTGGACACGCGCTGAAGGTGGCTGGTGCGGGACGAGCTGCGTTTAAGGGAGCGGATGGCAAGCCGGTGGTGCTGCACAACGTTCTTCTTGTTCCTGAACTCAAGGCCAACCTCATCTCCCTCCGTAAGCTTGGCAAGTCTGGGGTGAGCACTAGCACGGATGGGGCACGCACTTACAAGGGGCAGCTAGGCAATCGGGTGCTTTGGGATCTGCACGAGAGTACGGACGTGTACAGATCCATGTAGCAGCTGCCGGCGTTGGCGTGGCATGGTGGGGGGCAGGCTGGAGAGGGGTCTGCATCCCAGGGGGAGTGGAACGCCATTGGAGGGGTTGGTGTGAAAGTATCGGCCAGATCTGGGGAGACAGATTGGGCAACGGCATACCGACGTTTGGGGCATGTGGCAATGCCTTTGCTGAAGCAGCTAGAGAAGGATGGAGCCATTAAGGGCTTAAAGATGAACGGACAACCACCCGATGATAACTGTGAAATTTGCCTCCTTTCAAAGTTCACCCGTTTCCCCTTCCATAGTGTGGCTGGCAGGAGCAAAAAGCCGTTGGAGCTAGTCCACATGGACTTGGTGGGGCCGCTGCCGGTGCAAAGGCACAAGGGGGAGCGGTACTTCCTAACCATAGTGGATGACTGGAGCAGGCTAATGTGGGCGTATCCGCTGAAGTAGAAAGATTACGCCGCCTCTACGATTCGGGACGATTGGCTGCCGTTAGTGGAGAAGCAAGCGGAGTGTGTGGTGAAGCGGATTAGGACAGATCGGGGTGGTGAGTTCCTTGGAGCTGAGATGACGGCCTGGCTCAAGAAGCAGGGCATGCAGAGGGAGATCACCACGGCTTACACCCCACAGTCCAACGGTGTAGCAGAACGGGCGAACCGGACAATTCTGGAGACAGCTAGGGCGCTGCTCATAGAATCTGGGCTGGGCAACTTGATGTGGCCCCATGCTGTTCGGCACGCTACCGTCGCTAGGAACAGGGTACTCACAAAGGTTGGGGATGACTTGTGGGTGCCGTTGGAGAGGTGGCTTGGGAGGAAGCCGCCGGTGGAGATGCTGAGGGTGTTCGGTTGCATGGCAGTCGCCCACGTCCCCAAGACCTACCGCAGTAAGTTGGGGGCGAGTGCAATCTGGTGTGTGCATTTGGGGCTGGCTGCTGAGAGCAAGGGATGGCTGCTGTGGGAACCTTCCAAGGGTGTGTTGTTTGACAGCAGGGATGTGAAGTTTGTTGAGGGCATGATGTATGGGAGCTGGGAGAAACAGCCGGAGGCCAGGGTGTCCCAGCAAATGGAGCAGATCACCATGCAGTTGGACCTGACTCCTAGTGTGTGGGAGGAGAGAGAGGAGGCAGCTGCAGAGGGTGGTGATAGAGAGAAGGTACAGGAGGCACCTGCTAGTGGAGAAGATGATGTGGGGACTGGCACTAGTGGAGCTGCTGGATCTGAGGGGAAAGAGCAGCAGCAGGGGAAAACTAAGAAGCCGAAGGGTGTCGTTATGAAGGGATGGGAGACACCCGTCTCCAGGCCAGGACGTACCCGTATGGCTACTAAGAAGCTGGCTGCAGGAGCTGATGTAGCTGAGCAGCAGCTTGGGACCGAGGAGGCATTGCTGATTCTACCGCATGGCTATGACCCGGATGAGGAGGATGAGCCTGCGTACTGTTTTCTTGCCCCTGCACCAGAGGAACCAGCTAGCATGGAGGAGGCATTAGCTGGACCAGATAGGGACAAATGGCTAGCTTCTAGGGATGCTGAGTACCAGAGCCTGCTGGAGAATGGGACTTGGGAACTAGTGGTGCTGCCTGAGGGAAAGAAAGCGGTACAATGCAAGTGGGTGCTAAGGATCAAGACTCAAGACAAGGGGCAGGTCACCATCTACAAGAGTAGGTTGGTGGCTAAGGGGTTTATGCAGAAGGAGAAGCGGGACTTCAATGAGATCTTTGCTCCCACTGCCAAACCCCCTACCCTCCGTGTCTTGTTGGCAGATGCAGCCGTTAGTGGGAAGTTCATTATCCAGATGGACATATCAACGGCATTCCTCAACGGGATTTTAGAGGAGGAGGTGTTCATGACGCAGCCACCTGGGTATGAGGATGGTACGGGCAGGGTGTGCAAGCTGAAAAAGTCCATCTACGGCTTGAAGCAGGCGCCACGCTGCTGGTACCAGAAGTTGGCAGCTGTTTTAGAGGAGATGGGATTCAGGACCAGCAGCTGTGATGAGAGCCTCTTTCTCAAGGGGGAGGGGGAGAAGCTGGTGCTGTTTCTGGTCTATGTGGACGACATTCTTCTCTTTAGCAGCAGCATGAAGGAGATCTAGAAGGTGCAGCAGCAGCTGATGGAGAACTTCAAGTGCAAGAACCTTGAGGAGGTAAAGTACTACCTCGGGATGCACGTGGAGAGGGATCTGGATCACAGGTGGTTGAAGCTGCACCAGGAGAAGTTCATCAAGGAGCTTGGGGAGAAGTACGGAATTGAGAATGAGCGCAAGGTTGCAACTCCCCTGCCAGCAGAATTCAAGCTTGTGAAAGCTGCAGAGGATGAAGGGGTTGAAGCCGAGGAGCAGCAGCAATTTCAGTCCTTGGTGGGCAGCCTCCTGTATGCAGCAGTTCACACGAGGCCCGACATCTCTTTCTCGGTTGGGCAGCTGGCTAGGGTGGTGGAGAATCCATCAAAGGAGCAGGTGGATGCAGCTGAGCGTGTGGTGAAGTATCTGAACTCTCACCCAAGCATTGGAGTTCAATACTCCGCATCTGCACAGGTGAAGCAGAAAGGGGTTGAGGTGCTGAAAGAGAAGGGGGAGAGGCTTGGAGAAGGCAAGCTTTTTCTCACTTGCTTTACCGATGCTACGTGGGCCTCTGAGAAGGAGGATTCCTCATCTGTGGGAGGATACATCTGCGTAGTTGGAGGAGGACCTGTTAGTTGGAGGTCAAAGAAGCAGACGGAGACGGCACTCTCTTCCGTGGAGTCAGAGTACATGGCAATGTTTCATGGGGTGAAGGAGGTGATTTGGCTGAGGAGGCTGTTGGAGGAGATTGGCCAGGAGCAAAAGGTTGCTACGCCGCTATATTGTGATAGCAAGGGAGCTCTTGGGATGGACAGGAACGCTGTGCTTCATGGGCTGAACAAGCATACGCCAGAATACCAGAGCCTGTTTATTCAGTGTTGGTGTAAGGGCCTAATAAACTGGCTCAGGTATTCTGGCATGTGCTTGTTTAGCCCATGAAGCACAGCGTTCCTGGCCATCCCAAGAGCTCCCTTGCTATCACAAAACAGCAGCGTAGCAACCTTTTGCTCCTGGCCAATCTCCTCCAACACCCTCCCCAGCCAAATCAATTCCTTCACCCCATGAAACATCGCCATGTACTCTGATTCCACAGAAGAGAGTGTTGTCTCCGTCTGCTTCTTTGACCTCCAACTAACAGGTCCTCCTCCAACTACGCAGATGTATCCTCCCACTGATGAGGAATCTGTTATGTGATGCTATCATTTGCATTCACGTCTTTCTGCCTCCCATCATGTGTTTGTGCGTTGCATGCGTGGTGTGAGAAATTTGTGTCTTGTGTGGTTTGGATTTTCTGAGTGTGTGTGAATGTTATTTGGCTTGAGCAGATATCTGAAGTGACTCCTCTGCTCAAGAGCTTTCCGACGAACCAAGTATCGCTTCAATCGGAGCACGAACAAGAAAGTTACGAACGTTGGAGTTCGTATGCTTTTGATATTTGGTTGTGGTGACTATGGGGAGTTGTGGGGT
Organism: Closterium sp. NIES-65; assembly: GCA_948144175.1. Classification (NCBI taxonomy): domain Eukaryota; kingdom Viridiplantae; phylum Streptophyta; class Zygnematophyceae; order Desmidiales; family Closteriaceae; genus Closterium; species Closterium sp. NIES-65. Next base: position 1,480,659 of record CANXME010002078.1, on the reverse strand, counting down.
TGACTCAATATGGGGTACAGACTTTTGGGGGTTGGGAAATTCGTCTTTTCTACTGTAGTTGCTGCCAAGTGGTTGGGTGAAACCAAACCAGGTTGGCAAGTGTGGCCAAGTTGGGTTAAGGTGGATGGCATGGGTTGGGAAAGTGACAAAAGTGAAAGTGGGGTTGCCTATGGAGAGGGGAATTGTGTGGCATGGGGTTTCCTTGGTTGGAGACTCTCTTGGGACCTTCCTTCTTGTCCTCCTCATCCCATCCCACCTGGTTTAGTGCTACTCCAACTCTCTTGTGTGGAACTCTTGTGAACTTGTGAAACTATTGTGAGTGAATTAAGTTTCTATGTGGCAGCATACCCCCTGGTGCGCCGAGAAGCATAACTCGAGATTTACTCCACCTTTCGATACGATTCAAAGTGGGAAACATAGCCACGGAAAGGGGCTATAACATGCTCGAGTTTGAGACGATTCTAACAGTGTATTTTCCGTCGACGGCGTTTCTTATGAAGTCGACGTTTTCTGTCCAGAATTCTAAGCCAACGATTTTGAGATTTTTGGCACCTAATCTTCGTAGACTCCGTCCTTAGTCTCTAACAGAATCCTCCTCCTCAGAGGCCCACGTAGCATCGGTAAAGCAAGTCAGAAAGAGCTTGCCTTCTCCAAGCGTCTCCCCCTTCTCTTTCAGCACCTCAACCCCTTTCTGCTTCATTTGTGCAGATGCAGAGTATTGAACTCCAATGCTTGGGTGAGAGTTCAGATACTTCACCACACGCTCAGCTGCATCCACGTGCTCCTCTGATGGATTCTGCACCACCCTAGCCAGCTGCCCAACCGAGAAAGAGATGTCGGGCCTCGTGTGAACTGCTGCATACAAGAGGCTGCCCACCAAGGACTGAAATTGCTGCTGCTCCTCGGCTTCAACCCCTTCATCCTCTGCAGCTTTCACAAGCTTGAACTCTGCTAGCAGGGGAGTTGCAACCTTGCGCTCATTCTCAATTCCGTACTTCTCCCCAAGCTCCTTGATGAACTTCTCCTGGTGCAGCTTCAACCACCTGTGATCCAGATCCCTCTCCACGTGCATCCCGAGGTAGTACTTTACCTCCCCAAGGTTCTTGCACTTGAAGTTCTTCATCACCTGCTGCTGCACCTTCTGGATCTCTTTCATGCTGCTGCTAAAGAGAAGAATGTTGTCCACATAGACCAGAAACAGCACCAGCTTCTCCCCCTCCCCCTTGAGAAAGAGGCTCTCATCATAGCTGCTGCTCCGCTACATCAGCTCCTGCAGTCAGCTTCTTAGGAGCCATACGGGTACGTCCTGGCCTGGAGACGGGTGTCTCCCATCCCTTCATAACGACACCCTTCGGCTTCTTAGTTTTCCCCTGCTGCTGCTCTTCTCCCTCAGATCCAGCAGCTCCACTAGTGCCAGTCTCCACATCATTTTCTCCACCAGCAGATGCCTCCTGTACCTTCTTTCCATCACCACCCTCTGCAGCTGCCTCCTCTCCCTCCTCCCACACACTAGGAGTCAGGTCCAACTACATGGTGATCTGCTCCATCTGCTGGGACACCCTGGCCTCCGGCTGTTTCTCCCAGCTCCCATACATCATGCCCTCAACAAACCGCACATCCCTGCTGTCAAACAACACACCCTTGGAAGGCTCCCACAGCAGCGATCCCTTGCTCTCAGCAGCCAGCCCCAAATGCACACACCAGATTGCACTCGCCCCCAACTTACTGCGGTAGGTCTTGGGGACGTGAGCGTTTGCCATGCAACCGAACATCCTCAGCATGTCCACCGGCGGCTTCCTCCCAAGCCACCTCTCCAACGGCACCCATGAGTCATCCCCAACCTTTGTGAGTACCCTGTTCCTAGCGACGGTAGCGTGCCGAACAGCATGGAGCCACATCAAGTTGCCCAGCCCAGATTCTATGAGCAGCGCCCTAGCTGTCTCCAGAATTGTCCGGTTCGCCCGTTCTTCTACACCGTTGGACTGTGGGGTGTAAGCCGTGGTCATCTCCCTCTGGATGCCCTGCTTCTTGAGCCAGGCCGTCATCTCAGCTCCAAGGAACTCACCACCCCGATCTGTCCTAATCCGCTTCACCACACACTCCGCTTGCTTCTCCACGAACGGCAGCCAATCGTCCTGAATCCTGGAGGCGGCGTGATCTTTCTGCTTCAGTGGATACGCCCACATTAGCCTGCTCCAGTCATCCACTATGGTTAGGAAGTACCGCTCCCCCTTGTGCCCTTGCACCGGCAGCGGCCCCGCCAAGTCCATATGGACCAGCTCCAACGGCTTTTTGCTCCTGCCAGCCACACTATGGAAGGGGAAACGGGTAAACTTAGAAAGGAGGCAAATTTCACAGTTTTTATCGGGTGGTTGTCCGTTCAGCTTCAAGCCCTTAACAGCTCCATCCTTCTCCAGCTGCTTCAGCAAAGGCATTGCCAGATGCCCCAAGCGTCGGTGTGCCGTTGCCCAATCCGTCTCCCCAGATCTGGCCGAGACTTTCACACCAACCCCTCCAACGGCGTTGCACTCCCCTTGGGATGCAGACCCCTCTCCAGCCTGCCCCCCACCGTGCCACGCCAATGTCGGCAGCTGCCACATGGATCTCTACACGTCCGTACTCTCGTGCAGATCCCAAAGCACCTGATTGCCCAGCTGCCCCTTGTAAGTGCGTGCCCCATCCGTGTTAGTACTCACCCCAGCCTTGCCAAGCTTACAGAGGGAGATGAGGTTGGTCTGAGTTTAGGAACGAGGAGAACGTCGTGCAGCACCACCGGCTTGACATCCGCTCCCTTAAACGCAGCTCGTCCCGCACCAACCACCTTCAGCGCGTGTCCAGAGGCGGAGCACACCTCGTTGATCGGTGCAGCGCGTATGTGGTCCAGCAGGTCCTTTCGCGGCGTCATCGTCCAAGCAGCGCCCGTGTCCAACACCCAATAGTCCAAGGGGTGCAGCTCTGCTTCAACTTTGGCAGAGGCGTCTCCTAGCTCCCCCTGCTCTCCAATATGGAAGAACTGGCCTGCGGTGCGCTCCTTCTTTTCCGCACCGCCGTTGCTCTTCGGGTTGTTGTCAGACGAATCGGCGACCATGCTCGCGCCGTTTTTCTGGTTCCTCCTTGGCCGCCATCCAGGTGACGATTCTAGGGGGTCCATCAATCGGGTTTCTTATAGCACAAAAACCAGGGGTGCCCCTCTTTCTCACAATACCAGCAACTCCCTTTCATTTTGCCACCAGCACCCGACTTGCCACCACGTCCAGATTTCGCACCGCGACCCCAACCGGTACCTCCTTGTTGGTCGTTGGAGTCGTCGTCTTTCTTTGCACCGCGTCCAGCACCACCGAAGCCACGTCCTCTGCCACGTCGGCTCCCTTGCATCCCATAGCTGCTGCTGCCGTCGTCTCCACCCCTCAGTTGGCGGCGACGGAAGTCCTCTTCTAGAATCTTTGTCCGCTAAAACACCAGAATCATGGCTGCCGCTATGATCTTGGGCTTAAGATTCACGAGCTCCCGTTGAGGTGTTGCCCGCCATAGCTACCTATATCAAGGATCACTCTAACGGAGCTCTGATACCAGCTTGTTGGTGTAAGGGCCTAATAAACTCAAGCTATTAAGACTTTATCAAACTTAAAACCTCTCCTCGGGGTCACCTCCAAGGGTCCTTGGGTGCCTGGTACAAGACCAGCCCCTATCCTCGGGTCCGAGTTTGTAGAGAGAGAGATCAAGAGGGACTTAGTCAAAACAGCAAGGGTACCTTGAACGTTGCGCAGCGTATCGTGCAGACCATCGATCGGATTAAGCTGAGAATTTCCTATATCGAAGCCCACTCTAAGACCTTTAAAATAAGCCAAGTTGACTTGCGAAAAGTTCTGCCATAAGAAAGTTCTGGCTTACACAGCGTAAGCCTAGCATTGGAGTGCTAGTGTATTAGCGTTGACCCGGGTAGCATTCCGCCGTCGCACCGCGTAGAAAGGAAATTCCGGCAAAGAAGGAATTCACTTGAATCAATTTCACTATATCCAGGTACAAACAGAGAAAGAATAAATAGTTCTAGCTAGCAAGGACCTTGGGAATAAACTTGGGAACAACCAAGGATGATCCCTAATAATTCCAAGCAACAGAACCAACCTGGCTGGACAAAATAGCAGGTGGTAGGTTGGTGAACAACCTCTGGTTCTGTTTTCCCAACCTGGGAAAACAACAACCAGGTTCAGGTCCTAAAAACAGAACCTGTTTTGTCTTTGCCCAACCAGCCAAATGCTGGTTCCGCTGGTTTCCCCTGGCCCTTTAGCATGCAGAAACAGACAAACAACATCCAACCTTCACCTAAATTGTACCCCTATAGTGCCTGCTCTGCTACACTATAGTCAACTAAACAAAACAGTACAATTTCGAGTTGGATAGAACTGAATCTGCGCAATCAAGTAAGCCGAACCACAAAGCTTCCATCTAGGGTTCCTTTGCGAGCTCGTCCTTTCTGCTTGTACTATTCATAGCGCGTACAATGTTGTGCCGAAGCTTATAATGGGCGACTACCTGCAAATGCTTCAAGCGAAAATTGCGAAAGCAAACAAACACACGAAAATTCCATTCAAACCCAAATGCATTCGCACACGCATACTCATACAAACTGACGGCAGAATGTAGTGCAATGTGAAATTGCATCCAACACACTCCCCTTCAGCCTGCCGGCTGCATCCCCATCATTCCATACTAGTTCATGCTCATTCCACTCATGCGCACACAACGCCAATGAGGCTCATCCGCAAGCCTCTTGGTGAGGAAGTCTGCTGGCTGCTGGTGAGTCTTGATGTAGATCGGACTCACCGTCCCCCTCTTCACCTCCTTACGCAGCCTGTGCCACTTGATACGCATGTGCTTATTGAGCCCATGAAGCACAGCGTTCCTCGTCATCCCAAGTGCTTCCCTGCTATCACAAAACAGCGGCGTAGCAACCTTTTGCTCTTGGCCAATCTCCTCCAACAGCCTCCTCAGCCAAATCACCTCCTTCACCCCATGGAACATCGCCATGTACTCTGACTCCACGGAAGAGAGTCCTGTCTCCGTCTGCTTCTTTGACCTCCAACTAACAGGTCCTCCCCCAACTACGCAGATGTATCCTCCCACTGATGAGGAATCCTCCATCTCAGAGGCCCACGTAGCATCGGTAAAGCAAGTGAGAAACAGCTTGCCTTCTCCAAGCCTCTCCCCCTTCTCTTTCAGCACCTCAACCCCTTTCTGCTTCACCTGTGCAGATGCGGAGTATTGAACTCCAATGCTTGGGTGAGAGTTCAGATACTTCACCACACGCTCAGCTGCATCCACCTGCTCCTCTAATGGATTCTGCACCACCCTAGCCAGCTGCCCAACCGAGAAAGAGATGTCGGGCCTCGTGTGAACTGCTGCATACAAAGGACTGAAATTGCTGCTGCTCCTCGGCTTCAACCCCTTCATCCTCTGCAGCTTTAACAAGCGTGAATTCTGCTGGCAGGGGAGTTGCAACCTTGCGCTCATTCTCAATCCCATACTTCTCCCCCAGCTCCTTGATGAACTTCTCCTGGTGCAATTTCAACCACCTGTGATCCAGATCCCTCTCCACGTGCATCCTGAGGTAGTACTTTACCTCCCCAAGGTTCTTGCACTTGAAGTTCTCCATCAGCTGCTGCTGCACCTTCTGGATCTCCTTCATGCTGCTGCTAAAGAGAAGAATGTCGTCTACATAGACCAGAAACAGCACCAGCTTCTCCCCCTCCCCCTTGAGAAAGAGGCTCTCATCACAGCTGCTGGTCCTGAATCCCATCTCCTCTAAAACAGCTGCCAACTTCTGGTTCCAGCAGCGTGGCGCCTGCTTCAAGCCGTAGATGGACTTTTTAAGCTTGCACACCCTGCCCGTACCATCCTCATACCCAAGTGGCTGCGTCATGTACACATCCTCCTCTAAAATCCCATTGAGGAATGCCGTTGATATATCCATCTGAATGATGAATTTGTTGGTGTAAGGGCCTAATAAACTCAAGCTATTAAGACTTTATCACACTTAAAAACCTCTCCTCGGGGTCACCTCCAAGGCTCCTTGGGTGCCTGGTACAAGACCAGCCCCTATCCTCGGGTCCGAGTTTGTAGAGAGAGGGATCAAGAGGGACTTAGTCAAAACAGCAAGAGTACCTTGAACGTCGCGTAGCGTATCGTGCAGACCATAGATCGGATTAAGCTGAGAATTTCCTATATCGAAGCTCACTCTAAGAGCTTTAAAATAGGCCAAGTTGCCTCGCGAAAAGTTTTGCCATTACGAAGTTATGGCTCGGACAGCGTTAGCCTTGCGTTGGAGTGCTAGCGTACTAGCGTTGACTCAGGTAGCACTTCGCCGTCGCACCGCGTAGAAACGAAATTCCAGGAAGGAAGGAATTCGCTTGAATCAATTTTAACTATATTCAGGTACAAACAGAGAAGGAATATATAATCCTAGCTAGCAAGGACCTTGGGAATCAACCTGGGAAGAACCAGGGATGATCCCAAATAATTCCAAGCAACAGAACCAACCTGGCTTGACAAAACAGCAGGTGGTAGGTTGGTAAACAACCTCTGGTTCTGTTTTTCCAACCTGGAAAAACAACAACCAGGTTTAGGTCTTAAAAACAGAACCTGTTTTGTCTTAGCCCAACCAGTCAAAGGCTGGTTCCGCTTGTTTCCCCTGGCCCTGTAGCATGCAGATACAGACAAACAACATCCAACCTTCACCTAAATTGTACCTCTATAGTGCCTGCCCTGCTACACTATAGTGAACCAAACAAAACAGTACAATTTCGAGTTGGATAGAACTGAATCTGCACAATCAATTCAACCGAACTGCAAAGCTTCCATCTTGGGCTCCTTTGCGAGCTCTTCCTTTCTGCTTGTACTGTTCATAGCGCGTACAATGTTGTGCCGAAGCGCATAATGCGCTAGTACCTGCAAATGCTTCAAGCGAAAATTGCGAAAGCAAACAAACACACGAACATTCCATTCACACCCAAATGCATTCGCATACGCATACTCATACAAACAGACGGCAGGATGTCGTGCAATGTGAATTTGCACCCAACACACTCCCCCTCAGCCTGCCGGCTGCATCCCCATCATTCCATACTAGTTCATGCTCATTCCACTCGTCCGCACACAACGCCAATGAGGCTCATCCGCAAGCCTCTTGGTGAAGAAGTCTGCTGGCTGCTAGTGAGTCTTGATGTAGATCGGATTCACCGTCCCCCTCTTCACCTCCTTACGCAGCCAGTGCCACTTGATACGCATGTGCTTGTTCAGCCCATGAAGCACAGCGTTCCTGGCCATCCCAAGAGCTCCCTTGCTATCACAAAACAGCGGCGTAGCAACCTTTTGCTCTTGGCCAATCTCCTCTAACAGCCTCCTCAGCCAAGTCACCTCCTTCACCCCATGGAACATCGCCATGTACTCTGATTCCACAGAAGAGAGTGCTGTCTCCGTCTGCTTCTTTGACCTCCAACTAACAGGTCCTCCTCCAACTACGCAGATGTATCCTCCCACAGATGAGGAATCCTCCTTCTCAGAGGCCCACGTAGCATCGGTAAAGCAAGTGAGAAAAAGCTTGCCTTCTCCAAGCCTCTCCCCCTTCTCTTTCAGCACCTCAACCCCTTTCTGCTTCACCTGTGCAGATGCGGAGTATTGAACTCCAATGCTTGGGTGAGAGTTCAGATACTTTACCACACGCTCAGCTGCATCCACCTGCTCCTCTGATAGATTCTGCACCACCCTAGCCAGCTGCCCAACAGAGAAAGAGATGTCGGGCCTCGTGAGAAGCAGCATACAAAAGGCTGCCCACCAAGGACTGAAATTGCTGCTGCTCCTCGTCTTCAACCCCTTCATCCTCTGCAGCTTTCACAAGCTTGAATTCTGCTGGCAGGGGAGTTGCAACCTTGCGCTCATTCTCAATCCCGTACTTCTCCCCAAGCTCCTTGATGAACTTCTCCTGGTGCAGCTTCAACCACCTGTGATCCAGATCCCTCTCCACGTGCATCCCGAGGTAGTACTTTACCTCCCCAAGGTTCTTGCACTTGAAGTTCTCCATCAGCTGCTGCTGCACCTTCTGGATCTCCTTCATGCTGCTGCTAAAGAGAAGAATGTCGTCCACATAGACCAGAAACAGCACCAGCTTCTCCCCCTCCCCCTTGAGAAAGAGGCTCTCATCACAGCTGCTGGTCCTGAATCCCATCTCCTCTCAAATAGCTGCCAACTTCTGGTACCAGCAGCGTGGCGCCTGCTTCAAGCCGTAGATGGACTTTTTCAGCTTGCACACCCTGCCCGTACCATCCTCATACCCAGGTGGCTGCGTCATGAACACCTCCTCCTCTAAAATCCCATTGAGGAACGCCGTTGATATATCCATCTGAATGATGAATTTCCCACTAACGGTTGCATCTGCCAACAAGACACGGAGGGTAGGGGGTTTGGCAGTGGGAGCAAAGATCTCATTGAAGTCCCGCTTCTCCTTCTGCATAAACCCCTTAGCCACCAGCCTGCTCTTGTAGATGGTTACATGTCCCTTGTCATCGGTCTTGATCCTTAGCACCCACTTGCACTGTACGGCTTTCTTCCCCTCAGGCAGCACCACCAGCTCCCATGTCCCATTCAGGCTCTGGTACTCAGCATCCCTGGAAACCAGCCACTTCTCCCTATCTGGTCCAGCTAATGCCTCCTCCATGCTAGCTGGTTCCTCTGGTGCAGGGGCAAGAAAACAGTAGGCAGGTTCATCCTCCTCATCCAGATCATAGCCATGCGGTAGAATCAGCAATGCCTCTTCGGTCCCAAGCTGCTGCTCCGCTACATCAGCTCCTGCAGTCAGCTTCTTAGTAGCCATACGGGTACGTCCTGGCCTGGAGACGGGTGTCTCCCATCCCCTCATAACAACACCCTTCGGCTTCTTAGTTTTTCCTTGCTGCTACTCTCCTCCCTCGGATCCAGCAGCTCCACTAGTGCTACCGCTAGTCTGCACACCATCACCTTTACCAGCAGGTGCCTCCTGCACCTTCTCTCCATCACCAACCTCTGCAGCTGCCTCCTCTCCCTCCTCCGACACACTAGGAGTCAGGTCCAGCTGCATGGTGATCTGCTCCATCTGCTGGGACACCCTGGCCTCTGGCTGTTTCTCCCAGCTCCCATACATCATGCCCTCAACAAACTTCACATCCCTGCTGTCAAACAACACACCCTTGGAAGGTTCCCACAGCAGCCATCCCTTGCTCTCAGCAGCCAGCCCCAAATGCACACACCAGATTGCACTCGCCCCCAACTTACTGCGGTAGGACGTGGGGACGTGGGGACGTGCAACCGAACACCCTCAGCATGTCCACCGGCGGCTTCCTCCCAAGCCACCTCTCCAACGGCACCCACGAGTCATCCCCAACCTTTGTGAGTACCCTGTTCCTAGCGACGGTAGTGTGCCGAACAGCATGGGGCCACATCAAGTTGCCCAGCCCAGATTCTATGAGCAGCGCCCTAGCTGTCACCAGAATTGTCCGGTTCGCTCGTACTGCTACAACGTTAGACCGTGGGGTGTAAGCCGTGGTCAGCTCCCTCTGGATGCCTTGCTTCTTGAGCCAGGCCGTCATCTCAGCTCCAAGGAACTCACCACCCCGATCTGTCCTAATCCGCTTCACCACACAATCCGCTTGCTTCTCCACAAATGGCAGCCAATCGTCCCGAATCGTGGAGGCGGCGTGATCTTTCTGCTTCAGCGGATACGCCCACATTAGCCTGCTCCAGTCATCCACAATGGTTAGGAAATACCGCTTTCCCTTGTGCCCTTGCACCGGCAGCGGCCCCACCAAGTCCATGTGGACCAGCTCCAACGGCTTTTTGCTCCTGCTAGCCACACTATAGAAGGGGAAACGGGTGAACTTTGAAAGGAGGCAAATTTCACAGTTATCATCGGGTGGTTGTCCGTTCAGCTTCAAGCCTTTAACGGCTCCATCCTTCTCCAGTTGCTTCAGCAAAGGCATTGCCACATGCCCCAAGCGTCGGTGTGCAGTTGCCCAATCCGTCTCCCCAGATCTGGCCGACACTTTCACACCAACCCCTCCAACGGCGTTGCACTCCCCCTGGGATGCAGACCCCTCTCCAGCCTGCCCCCCACCGTGCCACGCCAGCGCCAGCAGCTACCACATAGATCTGTACACGTCTTTGCTCTCGTGCAGATCCCAAAGCACCCGATTGCCCAGCTTCCCCTTATAAGTGCGAGCCCCATCTGTGTTGGTGTTCACCCCAGCCTTGCCAAGCTTACCGAGGGAGATAAGGTTGGCCTTCATGTCGGGGACGAGGAGAACGTCGTGCAGCACCACCGGCTTGCCATCCGCTCCCTTAAACGCAGCTCGTCCCGCACCGGCCACCTTCAACATGTGTCCAGAGGTAGAGCACACCTCGTTAATCGGTGCAGCGCGTACGTCGTCCAGCAGGTCCTTGCGCGGCATCATTGTCCAAGCAGCGCCCGTGTCCAACACCCAATAGTCCAGGGGGTGCAGCTCTGCTCCAACCTTAGCAGATGCGTCTCCTTGCTCCCCTTTGTCTCCCACATGGAAGAATTGGCCCGCGGTGCGCTCCTTCTTCTTCTCCGCACCGCCGTTGCCCTTCGGGTTGTTGTCGGACGAATCAGCGACCATGCTCGCGCCGTTTTTCTGGTTCCTCCGCGCGCCGCCATCCTGGTGACGATTTTGGGGGGTCCATCCTTCGGGTTTCTTATAGCACAAAAACCAGGGGTGCCCCTCCTTCTCACAATACCAGCAACTCCCTTTCATTTTGCCACCAGCACCCGACTTGCCCCCACGTCCAGATTTCGCACCGCGACCCCAACCGGTACCTCCTTGTAGGTCGTTGGAGTCGTCGTCTTTCTTTCCACCGCGTCAAGCACCACCGAAGCCACACCCTTTGCCACGTCGGCTCCCTTGCATCCCGTAGCCGCTGCTGCCGTCGTCTTCACCCCTCAGTTGGCGGCGACGGAAGTCCTCCTCCAGAATCTTCGTCCGCACCCACTCGAGCGTCCACAAGCTCTGGTTCTGCGGCAGGCTCAATCCGCTCGTGAATTGAAGCCAGCCACGATTCCGGCAGCAGCGAGAGCATCTTCAGCCACTTGGTCTGCTCCGGGTAGGTGATTCCCGCGATCGCCAGCTTCGCGTAGAGATCACGCATCTTGTCCAGGATGGGTTGTACCGGCTCTCCCTTGCTTAGGCGCAACGCGAACAGCTCCCTCTCCATCATGAGCGTCGCAGCGACGGAGGTAGGGGCGTGCAGCTCCTTCAACACCGTCCACGCCTTCGGACCGCACTCAACCTCCGGCAGCAGGTGCATGACGTGGTGACGCTGGTTCAGCTCCAAACTCTGCGACCTCAAGTAGTAGCTAGCCAAGGCGCGCTCGTCCCAATCTTCCTGAAGAGCGGGGTCACTCGGTCTAGGCTCCTCCCCAATCATTAGTTTCAACAATCAGATTTGACGGAAATAAAGTTGCATTTTCCAGGCCCAATCATCATAGCCCTCACCATTGAACTTCTCGACGGTGAAGTTTTTCAGCACCTCCTTGATCAGCGAGCCCTGGCTTGTTCGCACTCCCCTTGGCGCAGAAACACCAGAAACATGGCTGCCGCTACGATCTTGGGCTGAAGATTCACCAGCTACCGCTGAGGTGTTCCCCGCCATAGCTACCTCTATCGAGGATCACTAAACCCGAAGGGCAACGGCGGTGCGGAGAAGAAGAAGGAGCGCACCGCGGGCCAATTCTTCCATGTGGGAGACAAGGGGGAGCAAGGAGACGCATCTGCTAAGGTTGGAGCAGAGCTGCATCCCCTGGATTATTGGGTGTTGGACACGGGCGCTGCTTGGACGATGACGCTGCGAAAAAGACCTACTGGACCACGTACAAGCTGCACCGATCAACGAGGTGTGCTCCGCCTCTGGACACGCGCAGAAGGTGGGCGATGCTCATAGAATCTGGGCTAGGCAACTTGATGTGGCCCCATGCTGTTCGGCACGCTACCGTCGCTAGTAACAGGGTACTCACAAAGGTTGGGGATGACTCGTGGGTACCGTTGGAGAGGTGGCTTGGGAGGAAGCCGCCGGTGGACATGTTGAGGGTGTGGCCAGGAACGCTGTGGTTCATAGGCATTGCCAGATGCCCCAAGCGTCGGTGTGCCGTTGCCCAATCCGTCTCCCCAGATCTGGCCGAGACTTTTACACCAACCCCTCCTATGGCGTTGCACTCCCCTTGGGATGCAGACCCCTCTCCAGCCTGCCCCCCACCGTGTCACGCCAATGTCGGCAGCTGCTACATGGATCTGTACACGTCCGTACTCTCGTGCAGATCCCAAAGCACCTGATTGCCCAGCTGCCTCTTGTAAGTGCGTGCCCCATCCGTGTTAGTACTCACCCTAGCCTTGCCAAGCTTACGGAGGGAGATGAGGTTGGCCTTGAGTTTAGGAACGAGGAGAACGTCGTGCAGCACCACCGGCTTGATATCCGCTCCCTTAAACGCAGCTCGTCCCGCACCAACCACCTTGAGCGCGTATCCAGAGGCGGAGCACACCTCGTTGATCGGTGCAGCGCGTATGTGGTCCAGCAGGTCCTTTCGCGGCGTCATCGTCCAAGCAGCGCCCGTGTCCAACACCCAATAGTCCAAGGGGTGCAGCTCTGCTTCAACTTTGGCAGAGGCGTCTCCTAGCTCCCCCTGCTCTCCAATATGGAAGAACTGGCCTGCGGTGCGCTCCTTCTTTTCCGCACCGCCGTTGCTCTTCGGGTTGTTGTCAGACGAATCGGCGACCATGCTCGCGCCGTTTTTCTGGTTCCTCCTTGGCCGCCATCCTGGTGACGATTCTAGGGGGTCCATCAATCGGGTTTCTTATAGCACAAAAACCAGGGGTGCCCCTCTTTCTCACAATACCAGCAACTCCCTTTCATTTTGCCACCAGCACCCGACTTGCCTCCACGTCCAGATTTCGCACCGCGACCCCAACCGGTACCTCCTTGTTGGTCGTTGGAGTCGTCGTCTTTCTTTGCACCGCGTCCAGCACCACCGAAGCCACGTCCTCTGCCACGTCGGCTCCCTAGCATCCCATAGCTGCTGCTGCCGTCGTCTCCACCTCTCAGTTGGCGGCGACGGAAGTCCTCTTCTAGAATCTTTGTCCGCTAAAACACCAGAATCATGGCTGCCGCTATGATCTTGGGCTTAAGATTCACGAGCTCCCGTTGAGGTGTTGCCCGCCATAGCTACCTATATCAAGGATCACTCTAACGGAGCTCTGATACCAGCTTGTTGGTGTAAGGGCCTAATAAACTCAAGCTATTAAGACTTTATCAAACTTAAAACCTCTCCTCGGGGTCACCTCCAAGGGTCCTTGGGTGCCTGGTACAAGACCAGCCCCTATCCTCGGGTCCGAGTTTGTAGAGAGAGGGATCAAGAGGGACTTAGTCAAAACAGCAAGGGTACCTTGAACGTCGCGCAGCGTATCGTGCAGACCGTCGATCGGATTAAGCTGAGAATTTCCTATATCGAAGCCCACTCTAAGACCTTTAAAATAAGCCAAGTTAACTTGCGAAAAGTTCTGCCATAACAAAGTTCTGGCTTACACAGCGTAAGCCTAGCATTGAAGTGCTAGTGTATTAGCGTTGACCCGGGTAGCATTCCGCCGTCGCACCGCGTAGAAAGGAAATTCCAGCAAGAAAGGAATTCACTTGAATCAATTTCACTATATCCAGGTACAAACAGAGAAAGAATAAATAGCTCTAGCTAGCAAGGACCTTAAGAATCAACCTGGGAACAACCAGGGATGATCCCAAATAATTCCAAGCAACAGAACCAGCCTGGCTGGACAAAATAGCAGGTGGTAGGTTGGTGAACAACCTCTGGTTCTGTTTTCCCAACCTGGGAAAACAACAACCAGGTTCAGGTCCTAAAAACAGAACCTGTTTTGTCTTTGCCCAACCAGCCAAATGCTGGTTCCGCTGGTTTCCCCTGGCCCTGTAGCATGCAGATACAGACAAACAACATCCAACCTTCACCTAAATTGTACCCCTATAGTGCCTGCCCTGCTACACTATAGTCAACCAAACAAAACAGTACAATTTCGAGTTGGATAGAACTGAATATGCGCAATCAAGTAAGTTGAACCGCAAAGTTTCCATCTTGGGTTCCTTTGCGAGCTCGTCCTTTCTGCTTGTACTGTTCATAGCGCGTACAATGTTATGCCGAAGCGCACATTTTGCGAGTACCTGCAAATGCTTCAAACGAAAATTGCGAAAGCAAACAAACACACAAACATACCATTCACACGCAAATGCATTCGCACACGCATACTCGTACAAACAGACGGCAGGATGTCGTGCAATGTGAATTTGCACCCAACACACTCCCCCTCAGCCTGCCGGCTGCATCCCCATCATTCCATACTAGTTCATGCTCATTCCACTCATGCGCACACAACGCCAATGAGACTCATCCGCAAGCCTCTTGGTGAGAAAGTCTGCTGGCTGCTGGTGAGTCTTGATGTAGATCGGATTCACTGTCCCCCTCTTCACCTCCTTACGCAGCCTGTGCCACTTGATACGCATGTGCTTATTGAGCCCATGAAGCACAGCGTTCCTCGTCATCCCAAGTGCTTCCCTCCTATCACAAAACAGCGGCCTTTTGCTCTTGGCCAATCTCCTCCAACAGCCTCCTCAGCCAAATCACCTCCTTCACCCCATGAAACATTGCCATGTACTCTGACTCCACGGAAGAGAGTCCTGTCTCCGTCTGCTTCTTTGACCTCCAACTAACAGGTTCTCCCCCAACTACGCAGATGTATCCTCCCACAGATGAGGAATCCTCCTTCTCAGAGGCCCACGTAGCATCGGTAAAGCAATTGAGAAACAGCTTGCCTTCTCCAAGCCTCTCCCCCTTCTCTTTCAGCACCTCAACCCCTTTCTGCTTCACCTGTGCAGATGCGGAGTATTGAACTCCAATGCTTGGGTGAGAGTTCAGATACTTCACCACACACTCAGCTGCATCCACCTGCTCCTCTAATGGATTCTGCACCACCCTAGCCAGCTGCCCAACCGAGAAAGAGATGTCGGGCCTCGTGTGAACTGCTGCATACAAAGGACTGAAATTGCTGCTGCTCCTCGGCTTCAACCCCTTCATCCTCTGCAGCTTTAACAAGCGTGAATTCTGCTGGCAGGGGAGTTGCTACCTTGCGCTCATTCTCAATCCCATACTTCTCCCCCAGCTCCTTGATGAACTTCTCCTGGTGCAATTTCAACAACCTGTAATCCAGATCCCTCTCCACGTGCATCCTGAGGTAGTACTTTACCTCCCCAAGGTTCTTGCACTTGAAGTTCTCCATCAGCTGCTGCTGCACCTTCTGGATCTCCTTCATGCTGCTGCTAAAGAGAAGAATGTCGTCTACATAGACCAGAAACAGCACCAGCTTCTCCCCCTCCCCCTTGAGAAAGAGGCTCTCATCACAGCTGCTGGTCCTGAATCCCATCTCCTCTAAAACAGCTGCCAACTTCTGGTACCAGCAGCGTGGCGCCTGCTTCAAGCCGTAGATGGACTTTTTCAGCTTGCACACCCTGCCCGTACCATCCTCGTACCCAGGTGGCTGCGTCATGTACACCTTCTCCTCTAAAATCCCATTGAGGAATGCCGTTGATATATCCATCTGAATGATGAATTTTCCACTAACGGTTGCATCTGCCAACAAGACACGGAGGGTAGGGGGTTTGGCAGTGGGAGCAAAGATCTCATTGAAGTCCCGCTTCTCCTTCTGCATAAACCCCTTAGCCACCAACCTACTCTTGTAGATGGTGACCTGCCCCTTGTCGTCAGTCTTGATCCTTAGCACCCACTTGCATTGTACCGCTTTCTTCCCCTCAGGCAGCACCACCAGCTCCCATGTCCCCTTCTCTAGCAGGCTCTGGTACTCAGCATCCCTGGAAACCAGCCACTTCTCCCTATCTGGTCCAGCTAATGCCTCCTCCATACTAGCTGGTTCCTCTGGTGCAGGGGCAAGAAAACAGTAGGCAGGCTCATCCTCCTCATCTGGGTCATAGCGATGCGGTAGAATCAGCAATGCCTCCTCAGTCCCAAGCTGCTGCTCAGCTACATCAGCTCCTGCAGTCAGCTTCTTCTTAGTAGCCATACGGGTACGTCCTGGCCTGGAGATGGGTGTCTCCCATCCCTTCATAACGACACCTTTCGGCTTCTTAGTTTTCCCCTGCTGCTGCTCTCTCCCCTCAGATCCAGCAGCTCCACTCGTGCCAGTCTCCACATCATTTTCTCCACCAGCAGGTGCCTCCTGTACCTTCTTTCCATCACCACCCTCTGCAGCTGCCTCCTCTCCCTCCTCCCACACACTAGGAGTCAGGTCGAGCTGCATGGTGATCTGCTTCATTTGTTGGGACACCCTGGCCTCTGGCTGTTTCTCCCAGCTCCCATACATCATGCCCTCAACAAACTTCACATCCCTGCTGTCAAACAACACACCCTTGGAAGGTTCCCACAGCAGCCATCCCTTGCTCTCAGCAGCCAGCCCCAAATGCACACACCAGATTGCACTCGCCTCCAACTTACTGCGGTAGGTCTTGGGGACGTGGGCGACTGCCATGCAACCGAACACCCTCAGCATGTCCACCGGCGGCTTCCTCCCAAGCCACCTCTCCAACGGCACCCACGAGTCATCCCCAACCTTTGTGAGTACCCTGTTCCTAGCGACGGTAGCGTGCCGAACAGCATGGGGCCACATCAAGTTGCTCAGCCCAGATTCTATGAGCAGCGCCCTAGCTGTCTCCAGAATTGTCCGGTTCGCCCGTTCTGCTACACCGTTGGACTGTGGGGTGTAAGCCGTGGTCAGCTCCCTCTGGATGCCCTGCTTCTTGAGCCAGGCCGTCATCTCAGCTCCAAGGAACTCACCACCCCGATCTGTCCTAATCCGCTTCACCACACACTCCGCTTGCTTCTCCACGAACGGCAGCCAATCATCTCGAATCGTGGAGGCGGCGTGATCTTTCTGCTTCAGCGGATACGCCCACATTAGCCTGCTCCAGTCATCCACTATGGTTAGGAAGTACCGCTCCCCCTTGTGCCCTTGCACCGGCAGCGGCCCCACCAAGTCCATGTGGACCAGCTCCAACGGCTTTTTGCTCCTGCCAGCCACACTATGGAAGGGGAAACGGGTAAACTTTGAAAGGAGGCAAATTTCACAGTTATCATCGGGTGGTTGTCCGTTCAGCTTTAAGCCCTTAACGGCTCCATCCTTCTCCAGCTGCTTCAGCAAAGGCATTGCCACATGCCCCAAACGTCGGTGTGCAGTTGCCCAATCTGTCTCCCTAGATCTGGCCGACATTTTCACACCAACCCCTCCAACGGCGTTGCACTCCCCCTGGGATGCAGACCCCTCTCCAGCCTGCCCCCCACCGTGCCACGCCAGCGCCGGCAGCTGCCACATAGATCTGTACACGTCCTTGCTCTCGTGCAGATCCCAAAGCACCCGATTGCCCAGCTTCCCCTTATAAGTGCGTGCCCCATCCGTGCTAGTGCTCACCCCAGACTTGCCAAGCTTACGGAGGGAGATGAGGTTGGCCTTGAGTTCAAGAACAAGAAGAACGTCGTGCAGCACCACCGGCTTGCCATCCGCTCCCTTAAACGCAGCTCGTCCCGCACCAGCCACCTTCAACATGTGTCGAAAGGCAGAGCACACCTCATTAATCGGTGCAGCGCGTACGTCGTCCAGCAGGTCCTTGCGCGGCGTCATTGTCCAAGCAGCGCCTGTGTCCAACACCCAATAGTCCAGGGGGTGCAGCTCTGCTCCAGCCTTAGCAGATGTGTCTCCTTGCTCCCCCTTGTCTCCCATATGGAAGAATTGGCCCGCGGTGCGCTCCTTCTTCTTCTCCGCACCGCCGTTGCCCTTCGGGTTGTTGTCGGACGAATCAGCGACCATGTTGGCGCCGTTTTTCTGGTTCGTCCGCGTGCCGCCATCCTGGTGACAATTCTGGGGGGTCCATCCATCGGGTTTCTTATAGCACAAAAACCAGGGGTGCCCTTCCTTCTCACAATACCAGCAACTCCCTTTCATTTTGCCACCAGCACCCGACTTGCCCCCACGTCCAGATTTCGCACCGCGACCCCAACCGGTACCTCCTTGTTGATCGTTGGAGTCGTCGTCTTTCTTTGCACCGCGTCCAGCACCACCGAAGCCACATCCTCTGCCACGTCGGCTCCCTTGCATCCCGTAGCCGCTGCTGCCGTCGTCTCCACCCCTCTGTTGGCGGCGACGGAAGTCCTCCTCCAGAATCTTCGTCCGCACCCACTCGAGCGTCCACAAGCTCTGGTTCTGCGGCAGGCTCAATCCGCTCGTGAATTGAAGCCACGATTCCGGCAGCAGCGAGAGCATCTTCAGGCACTTGGTCTGCTCCGGGTAGGTGATTCCCGCTGTCGCCAACTTCGCTTAGAGATCACGCATCTTGTCCAGGATGAGCGTCGGAGCGACGGAGGTAGGGGCGTGCAGCTCCTTCAACACCGTCCACGCCTTCGGACCGCACTCAACCTCCGGCAGCAGGTGCATGACGTGGTGACGCTGGTTCAGCTCCAAACTCTGCGACATCAAGTAGTAGCCAGCCGAGGCGCGCTCGTCCCACTCTTCCTGAAGGGCGGTGTCACTCGGTCTAGGCTCCTCCCCAATCATTAGTTTCAGCAATCCGATCTGACGGAAATAAAGTTGCATTTTCCAGGCCCAGTCATCATAGCCCTCACCATTGAACTTCTCGACGGTGAAGTTTTTCAGCACCTCCTAGATCAGCGAGCCCTGGCTTGTTCGCGCTCCCCTTGGCGCAGAAACACCAGAATCATGGCTGCCGCTACGATCTTGGGCTGAAGATTCACCAGCTACCGCCGAGGTGTTCCCCGCCATAGCTACCTATATCGAGGATCACTATATCGCAGCTTTGATACCAGCTTGTTGGTGTAAGGGCCTAATAAACTCAAGCTATTAAGACTTTATCACACTTAAAACCTCTCCTTGGGGTCACCTCCAAGGGTCCTTGGGTGCCTGGTACAAGACCAGCCCCTATCCTCGGGTCCAAGTTTGTAGAGAGAGGGATCAAGAGGGACTTAGTCAAAACAGCAAGAGTACCTTGAACGTCGCGCAGCGTATCCTGCAGACCGTCAATCGGATTAAGCTGAGATTTTACTATATCGAAGCTCACTCTAAGAGCTTTAAAATAAGCCAAGTTGCCTCGCGAAAAGTTCTGCCATTACAAAGTTATGGCTCGGAAAGCGTTAGCCTAGCGTTCAAGAGCTAGCGTACTTGCGTTTGACTCGGGTAGCATTCCGCCGTCGCACCGCGTAGAAACGAAATTCCAGGAAGGGAGGAATTCGCTTGAATCAATTTCACTATATTCAGGTACAAACAGAGAAGGAATAAATAGCTCTAGCTAGCAAGGACCTTGGGAATCAACCTGGGAACAACCAGGGATGATCCCAAATAATTCCAAGCAACAGAACCAACCTGGCTGGACAAAATAGCAGGTGGTAGGTTGGTGAACAACCTCTGGTTCTGTTTTTCCAACCTGGGAAAATAACAACCAGGTTCAGGTCCTAAAAATAGAACCTGTTTTGTCTTTGCCCAACCAGCCAAATGCTGGTTCCGCTGGTCTCCCCTGGCCCTGTAGCATGCAGATACAGACAAACAACATCCAACCTTCACCTAAATTGTGCGAGTACGTGCAAATGCTTCAAGCGAAAATTGCGAAAGCAAACAAACACACAAACATACCATTCACTCGCAAATGCATTCGCACACGCATACTTGTACAAACAGACGGCAGGATGTCGTGCAATGTGAATTTGCACCCAACAAAATAGTAGCAAGCCGAGGAGCGCTCGTCCCAATCTTCCTGTAGTATGGGGTCTTTCGGTTTAGGCTCCTCCCTAATCATTAGTTTCAGCAATCCAATCTGACGGAAATATAGTTGCATTTTCCAGGCCTAATCATCATAGCCGTCACCATAGCAATTCTCGACGGTGAAGTTTTTCAGCACCTCCTTGACCAGCGAGCTCTGGTTTGTTCACGCTCCCCTTGGCGCTGAAACACCAGAATCTTGGCTGCCGCTACGATCATGGGCTGAATATTCACGAGGTCCCGTCGAGGTGTTGCCCGCCATAGCCACCTATAACGAGGATCACTATAACGTAGCTCTGATACCAGCTTGTTGGTGTAAGGGCCAAATAAACTCAAGCTATTAAGACATTATTGTTGGGTGCAAATTCACATTGCACGACATCCTGCCGTCTGTTTGTACGAGTATGCGTGTGCGAATGCATTTGGTTATAAATGGAATGTTCGTATGTTTGTTTGCTTTCGCAATTTTCGCTTGAAGCTTTTGCAGATACTCGCACAATGTGCGCTTCGGCATAACATTGTACGCGCTATGAACAGTACAAGCAGCAAGGACGAGCTCGCAAAGGAACCCAAGATGGAAGCTTTGTGGTTCGGCTTACTTGATTGCGCAGATTCAGTTCTATCCAACTCGAAATTGTACTGTTTTGTTTGGTTGACTATAGTGTAGCAAGGCAGGCACTATAGGGGTACAATTTAGGTGAAGGTTGGATGTTGTTTGTCTGTATCTGCATGCTACAGGGCCAGGGGAAACCAGCGGAACCAGCATTTGTCTGGTTGGGCAAAGACAAAACAGGTTTTGTTTTTAGGACCTGAACCTGGTTGTTGTTTCCCAGTTTGGCAAAACAGAACCAGAGGTTGTTTACCAACCTACCACCTGCTGTTTTGTCCTGCCAGGTTGGTTCTGTTGCTTGGAATTGTTTGGGATCATCTTTGGTTGTTCCCAGGTTTATTCCCAAGGTCCTTGCTAGCTAGAACTATTTATTCTTTCTCTGTTTGTACCTGGATAGAGTGAAATTGATTCAAGCGAATTCCTTCCTTGCTGTAATTTCCTTTCTACGCGGTGCGACGGCGGAATGCTACCCGAGTCAAACGCTAGTACGCTAGCACTCGAACGCTAGGCAAACGCTGTCCGAGCCATAACTTCGTAATGGCAAACTTTTCGCGAGGCAACTTGGTTCATTTTAAAGCTCTTAGAGTGAACTTCGATATAGGAAATTCTCAGCTTAATCCGATCGACGGTCTGCACGATACGCTGCGCGACGTTCAAGGTACTCTTGCTGTTTTGACTAAGTCCCTCTTGATCCCTCTCTCTACAAACTCGGACCCGAGGATAGGGGCTGGTCTTGTACCAGGCACCCAAGGACCCTTGGAGGTGACCCCGAGGAGAGGTTTTAAGTTTGATAAAGTCTTAATAGCTTGAGTTTATTAGGCCCTTACACCAACAAGCTGGTATCAGAGCTGCGTTATAGTGATCCTCGTTATAGGTAGCTATGGCAGGGAACTCCTCGGCGGTAGCTGGTCAATCTTCAGCCCAAGATCGTAGCGGCAGCCATGATTCTGGTGTTTCTGCGCCAAGGGGAGCGCGAACAAGCCAGGGCTCGCTGATCAAGGAGGTGCTGAAAAACTTCACCGTCGAGAAGTTCAATGGTGAGGGCTATGATGATTGGGCCTGGAAAATGCAACTTTTTTTTCCGTCAGATCGGTTTGCTGAAACTAATGATTGGGGAGGAGCCTAGACCGAGTGACCCCGCCCTTCAGGAAGATTGGGACGAGCGCGCCTCGGCTGGCTACTATTTGATGTCGCAGAGTTTGGAGCTGAACCAGCGTCACCACGTCATGCACCTGCTGCCGGAGGTTGAGTGCGGTCCGAAGGCGTGGACCGTGTTGAAGGAGCTGCACGCCCCGACCTCCGTTGTTGCAACATTGATGCTGGAGAGGGAGCTGTCCGCGTTGCGCCTGAGCGAGGGAGAGCCGGTGCAACCTCTCGTGGACGAATTACGCGACCTCTAAGCGAAGTTGGCGACCGCGGGAATCACCTACCCAGAGTAGACCAAGTGCCTGAAGATGCTCTCGCTGCTGCCGGAATCGTGGCTTCAATTCACGAGCGGATTGAGCCTGCCGCAGAACCAGAGCTCCTAGACACTCGAGTGGGTGCGGACAAAGATTCTAGAGGAGGACTTCCGTCGCCGTCAACTGAGGGGTGGAGACGACGACAGCAGCGGCTACGGGATGCAAGGGAGCCGACATGGAAAAGGACGTGGCTTTGGTGGTGCTGGACGCGGTGCAAAGAAAGACGACGACTCCAACGACCAACAAGGAGGTACCGGTTAGGGTCGCGGTGCGAAATCTGAACGTGGGGGCAAGTCGAGTGCTGGTGGTAAAATGAAAGGGAGTTGCTGGTATTGTGAGAAGGAAGGGCACCCCTGGTTTTTGTACTATAAGAAACCCGATGGATGGACCCCCCAGAATCGTCACCAGGATGGTGGCGCACGGAGGAACCAGAAAAACGGCGCCAACATGGTCGCCAATTCGTCCGACAACAACCCGAAGGGCAACGGCGGTGCGGAGAAGAAGAAGGAGCGCACCGCGGGCCAATTCTTCCATATGGGAGACAAGGGGGAGCAAGGAGATGCATCTGCTAAGGCTGGAGCAGAGCTGCACCCCCTGAACTATTGGGTGTTGGACAGAGGCGTTGCTTGGACAATGACGCCGTGCAAGGACCTGCTGGACGACGTACGCGCTGCACCGATCAACGATGTGTGCTCCGCCTCTGGACACGCGCTGAAGGTGGCTGGTGCGGGACGAGCTGCGTTTAAGGGAGCGGATGTCAAGCCGGTGGTGCTGCACAACGTTCTTCTTGTTCCTGAACTCAAGGCCAACCTCATCTCCCTCCGTAAGCTTGGCAAGTCTGGGGTGAGCACTAGCACGGATGGGGCACGCACTTACAAGGGGCAGCTAGGCAATCGGGTGCTTTGGGATCTGCACGAGAGTACGGACGTGTACAGATCCATGTAGCAGCTGCCGGCGTTGGCGTGGCATGGTGGGGGGCAGGCTGGAGAGGGGTCTGCATCCCAGGGGGAGTGGAACGCCATTGGAGGGGTTGGTGTGAAAGTATCGGCCAGATCTGGGGAGACAGATTGGGCAACTGCATACCGACGTTTGGGGCATGTGGCAATGCCTTTGCTGAAGCAGCTAGAGAAGGATGGAGCCATTAAGGGCTTAAAGATGAACGGACAACCACCCGATGATAACTGTGAAATTTGCCTCCTTTCAAAGTTCACCCGTTTCCCCTTCCATAGTGTGGCTGGCAGGAGCAAAAAGCCGTTGGAGCTAGTCCACATGGACTTGGTGGGGCCGCTGCCGGTGCAAAGGCACAAGGGGGAGCGGTACTTCCTAACCATAGTGGATGACTGGAGCAGGCTAATGTGGGCGTATCCGCTGAAGCAGAAAGATTACGCCGCCTCTACGATTCGGGACGATTGGCTGCCGTTAGTGGAGAAGCAAGCGGAGTGTGTGGTGAAGCGGATTAGGACAGATCGGGGTGGTGAGTTCCTTGGAGCTGAGATGACGGCCTGGCTCAAGAAGCAGGGCATGCAGAGGGAGATCACCACGGCTTACACCCCACAGTCCAACGGTGTAGCAGAACGGGCGAACCGGACAATTCTGGAGACAGCTAGGGCGCTGCTCATAGAATCTGGGCTGGGCAACTTGATGTGGCCCCATGCTGTTCGGCACGCTACCGTCGCTAGGAACACGGTACTCACAAAGGTTGGGGATGACTCGTGGGTGCCGTTGGAGAGGTGGCTTGGGAGGAAGCCGCCGGTGGACATGCTGAGGGTGTTCGGTTGCATGGCAGTCGCCCACGTCCCCAAGACCTACCGCAGTAACTTGGGGGCGAGTGCAATCTGGTGTGTGCATTTGGGGCTGGTTGCTGAGAGCAAGGGATGGCTGCTGTGGGAACCTTCCAAGGGTGTGTTGTTTGACAGCAGGGATGTGAAGTTTGTTGAGGGCATGATGTATGGGAGCTGGGAGAAACAGCCGGAGGCCAGGGTGTCCCAGCAAATGGAGCAGATCACCATGCAGTTGGACCTGACTCCTAGTGTGTGGGAGGAGAGAGAGGAGGCAGCTGCAGAGGGTGGTGATAGAGAGAAGGTACAGGAGGCACCTGCTACTGGAGAAAATGATGTGGAGACTGGCACTAGTGGAGCTGCTGGATCTGAGGGGAAAGAGCAGAAGCAGGGGAAAACTAAGAAGCCGAAGGGTGTCGTTATGAAGGGATGGGAGACACCCGTCTCCAGGCCAGGACGTACCCGTATGGCTAATAAAGAAGCTGGCTGCAGGAGCTGATGTAGCTGAGCAGCAGCTTGGGACCGAGGAGGCATTGCTGATTCTACCGCATGGCTATGACCCGGATGAGGAGGATGAGCCTGCGTACTGTTTTCTTGCCCCTGCACCAGAGGAACCAGCTAGCATGGAGGAGGCATTAGCTGGACCAGATAGGGACAAATGGCTAGCTTCTAGGGATGCTGAGTACCAGAGCCTGCTGAAGAATGGGACTTGGGAACTAGTGGTGCTGCCTGAGGGAAAGAAAGCGGTACAATGCAAGTGGGTGCTAAGGATCAAGACTCAAGACAAGGGGCAGGTCACCATCTACAAGAGTAGGTTGGTGGCTAAGGGGTTTATGCAGAAGGAGAAGCGGGACTTCAATGAGATCTTTGCTCCCACTGCCAAACCCCCTACCCTCCGTGTCTTGTTGGCAGATGCAGCCGTTAGTGGGAAGTTCATTATCCAGATGGACATATCAACGGCATTCCTCAACGGGATTTTAGAGGAGGAGGTGTTCATGACGCAGCCACCTGGGTATGAGGATGGTACGGGCAGGGTGTGCAAGCTGAAAAAGTCCATCTACGGCTTGAAGCAGGCGCCACGCTGCTGGTACCAGAAGTTGGCAGCTGTTTTAGAGGAGATGGGATTCAGGACCAGCAGCTGTGATAAGAGCCTCTTTCTCAAGGGGGAGGGGGAGAAGCTGGTGCTGTTTATGGTCTATGTGGACGACATTCTTCTCTTTAGCAGCAGCATGAAGGAGATCTAGAAGGTGCAGCAGCAGCTGATGGAGAACTTCAAGTGCAAGAACCTTGAGAGGTAAAGTACTACCTCGGGATGCACGTATAGAGGGATCTGGATCATAGGTGGTTGAAGCTGCACCAGGAGAAGTTCATCAAGGAGCTTGGGGAGAAGTACGGAATTGAGAATGAGCGCAAGGTTGCAACTCCCCTGCCAGCAGAATTCAAGCTTGTGAAAGCTGCAGAGGATGAAGGGGTTGAAGCCGAGGAGCAGCAGCAATTTCAGTCCTTTGTGGGCAGCCTCCTGTATGCAGCAGTTGACACGAGGCCCGACATCTCTTTCTCGGTTGGGCAGCTGGCTAGGGTGGTCCAGAATCCATCAAAGGAGCAGGTGGATGCAGCTGAGCGTGTGGTGAAGTATCTGAACTCTCACCCAAGCATTGGAGTTCAATACTCCGCATCTGCACAGGTGAAGCAGAAAGGGGTTGAGGTGCTGAAAGAGAAGGGTGAGAGGCTTGGAGAAGGCAAACTTTTTCTCACTTGCTTTACCGATGCTACGTGGGCCTCTGAGAAGGAGGATTCCTCATCTGTGGGAGGATACATCTGCGTAGTTGGAGGAGGACCTGTTAGTTGGAGGTCAAAGAAGCAGACGGAGACGGCACTCTCTTCCGTGGAGTCAGAGTACATGGCAATGTTTCATGGGGTGAAGGAGGTGATTTGGCTGAGGAGGCTGTTGGAGGAGATTGGCCAGGAGCAAAAGGTTGCTACGCCGCTATTTTGTGATAGCAAGGGAGCTCTTGGGATGGACAGGAACGCTGTGCTTCATGGGCTGAACAAGCATACGCAAGAATACCAGAGCCTGTTTATTCAGTGTTTGTGTAAGGGCCTAATAAACTGGCTCAGGTATTCTGGCATGTGCTTGTTTAGCCCATGAAGCACAGCGTTCCTGGCCATCCCAAGAGCTCCCTTGCTATCACAAAACAGCAGCGTAGCAACCTTTTGCTCCTGGCCAATCTCCTCCAACACCCTCCCCAGCCAAATCACTTCCTTCACCCCATGAAACATCGCCATGTACTCTAATTCCACAGAAGAGAGTGTTGTCTGCGTCTGCTTCTTTGACCTCCAACTAACAGGTCCTCCTCCAACTACGCAGATGTATCCTCCCACTGATGAGGAATCCTCCTTCTCAGAGGCCCACGTAGGATCGGTAAAGCAAGTCAGAAAGAGCTTGCCTTCTCCAAGCCTCTCCCCCTTCTCTTTCAGCACCTCAACCCCTTTCTGCTTCACTTGTGCAGATGCAGAGTATTGAACTCCAATGCTTGGGTGAGAGTTCAGATACTTCACCACACGCTCAGCTGCATCCACCTGCTCCTCTGATGGATTCTGCACCACCCTAGCCAGCTGCCCAACCGAGAAAGAGATGTCGGGCCTCGTGTGAACTGCTGCATACAAGAGGCTGCCCACCAAGGACTGAAATTGCTGCTGCTCCTCGGCTTCAACCCCTTCATCCTCTGCAGCTTTCACAAGCTTGAACTCTGCTGGCAGGGGAGTTGCAACCTTGCGCTCATTCTCAATTCCGTACTTCTCCCCAAGCTCCTTGATGAACTTCTCCTGGTGCATCCCGAGGTAGTACTTTACCTCCCCAAGGTTCTTGCACTTGAAGTTCTTCATCACCTGCTGCTGCACCTTCTGGATCTCTTTCATGCTGCTGCTAAAGAGAAGAATGTTGTCCAGATAGACCAGAAACAGCACCAGCTTCTCCCCCTCCCCCTTGAGAAAGAGGCTCTCATCACAGCTGCTGCTCCGCTACATCAGCTCCTGCAGTCAGCTTCTTAGTAGCCATACGGGTACGTCCTGGCCTGGAGACGGGTGTCTCCCATCCCTTCATAACGACACCCTTCGGCTTCTTAGTTTTCCCCTGCTGCTGCTCTTCTCCCTCAGATCCAGCAGCTCCACTAGTGCCAGTCTCCACATCATTTTCTCCACCAGCAGATGCCTCCTGTACCTTCTTTCCATCACCACCCTCTGCAGCTGCCTCCTCTCCCTCCTCCCACACACTAGGAGTCAGGTCCAACTGCATGGTGATCTGCTCCATCTGCTGGGACACCCTGGCCTCCGGCTGTTTCTCCCAGCTCCCATACATCATGCCCTCAACAAACCGCACATCCCTGCTGTCAAACAACACACCCTTGGAAGGCTCCCACATCAGCCATCCCTTGCTCTCAGCAGCCAGCCCCAAATGCACACACCAGATTGCACTCGCCCCCAACTTACTGCGGTAGGTCTTGGGGACGTGAGCGTTTGCCATGCAACCGAACATCCTCTGCATGTCCACCGGCGGCTTCCTCCCAAGCCACCTCTCCAACGGCACCCATGAGTCATCCCCAATCTTTGTGAGTACCCTGTTCTTAGCGACGGTAGCGTGCCGAACAGCATGGGGCCACATCAAGTTGCCCAGCCCAGATTCTATGAGCAGCGCCCTAGCTGTCTCCAGAATTGTCCGGTTCGCCCGTTCTTCTACACCGTTGGACTGTGGGGTGTAAGCCGTGGTGATCTCCCTCTGGATGCCCTGCTTCTTGAGCCAGGCCGTCATCTCAGCTCCAAGGAACTCACCACCCCGATCTGTCCTAATCCGCTTCACCACACACTCTGCTTGCTTCTCCACGAACGGCAGCCAATCGTCCTGAATCCTGGAGGCGGCGTGATCTTTCTGCTTCAGTGGATACGCCCACATTAGCCTGCTCCAGTCATCCACTATGGTTAGGAAGTACCGCTCCCCCTTGTGCCCTTGCACCGGCAGCGGCCCCACCAAGTCCATATGGACCAGCTCCAACGGCTTTTTGCTCCTGCCAGCCACACTATGGAAGGGGAAACGGGTAAACTTTGAAAGGAGGCAAATTTCACAGTTATCATCGGGTGGTTGTACGTTCAGCTTCAAGCCCTTAACGGCTCCATCCTTCTCCAGCTGCTTCAGCAAAGGCATTGCCAGATGCCCCAAGCGTCGGTGTGCCGTTGCCCAATCCGTCTCCCCAGATCTGGCCGAGACTTTCACACCAACCCCTCCAACGGCGTTGCACTCCCCTTAGGATGCAGACCCCTCTCCAGCCTGCCCCCCACCGTGCCACGCCAATGTCGGCAGCTGCCACATGGATCTCTACACGTCCGTACTCTCGTGCAGATCCCAAAGCACCTGATTGCCTAGCTGCCCCTTGTAAGTGCGTGCCCCATCCGTATTAGTATTCACCCCAGCCTTGCCAAGCTTACGGAGGGAGATGAGGTTGGCCTTGAGTTTAGGAACGTCGTGCAGCACCACCGGCTTGACATCCGCTCCCTTAAACGCAGCTCGTCCCGCACCAACCACCTTCAGCGCGTGTCCAGAGGCGGAGCACACCTCGTTGATCGGAGCAGCGCGTATGTGGTCCAGCAGGTCCTTTCGCGGTGTCATCGTCCAAGCAGCGCCCGTGTCCAACACCCAATAGTCCAAGGGGTGCAGCTCTGCTTCAAGTTTGGCAAAGGCGTCTCCTAGCTCCCCCTGCTCTCCAATATGGAAGAACTGGCCTGCGGTGCGCTCCTTCTTTTCCGCACCGCCGTTGCTCTTCGGGTTGTTGTCAGACGAATCTGTTGGGTGCAAATTCACATTGCACGACATCCTGCCGTCTGTTTGTACGAGTATGCGTGTGCGAATGCATTTGCGTGTGAATGGTATGTTCGTGTGTTTGTTTGCTTTCGCAATTTTCGCTTGAAGCATTTGCAGGTACTCGCAAAATGTGCGCTTCGGCATAACATTGTACGCGCTATGAACAGTACAAGCAGAAAGGACGAGCTCGCAAAGGAACCCAAGATGGAAGCTTTGCGGTTCAACTTACTTGATTGCGCAGATTCAGTTCTATCCAACTCGAAATTGTACTGTTTTGTTGGTTGACTATAGTGTAGCAGGGCAGGCACTATAGGGGTACAATTTAGGTGAAGGTTGGATGTTCTTTGTCTGTATCTGCATGCTACAGGACCAGGGGAAACCAGCGGAACCAGCATTTGGCTGGTTGGGCAAAGACAAAACAGGTTCTGTTTTTAGGACCTGAACCTGGTTGTTGTTTTTAGGACCAGAGGTTGTTCACCAACCTATCACCTGCTATTTTGTCCAGCCAGGTTGGTTCTGTTGCTTGGAATTATTTGGGATCATCTCTGGTTGTTCCCAAGTTGATTCCCAAGGTCCTTGCTAGCTAGAGCTATTTATTCCTTCTCTGTTTGTACCTGAATATAGTGAAATTGATTCAAGCGAGTTCCTTCCTTGCTGGAATTTCTTTTCTACGCGGTGCGACGGCGGAATGCTACCCGAGTCAACGCTAGTACGCTAGCACTCCAACGCTAGGCTAACGCTGTCCGAGCCATAACTTCGTAATGGCACAACTTTTCGCGAGGCAACATGACTTATTTTAAAGCTCTTAGAGTGAGCTTCGATATAGGAAATTCTCAGCTTAATCCGATCGACGGTCTGCACGATACGCTGCGCGACGTTCAAGGTACTCTTGCTGTTTTGACTAAGTCCCTCTTGATCCCTCTCTCTACAAACTCGGACCCGAGGATAGGGGCTGGTCTTGTACCAGGCACCCAAGGACCCTTGGAGGTGACCCCGAGGAGAAGTTTTAAGTGTGATAAAGTCTTAATAGCTTGAGTTTATTAGGCCTTACACCAACAAGCTGGTATCAGAGCTGCGTTATAGTGATCCTCGATATAGGTAGCTATGGCGGGCAACACCTCGGCGGTAGCTGGTGAATCTTCAGCCCAAGATCGTAGCGGCAGCCATGATTCTGGTGTTTCTGCGCCAAGGGGAGCGCGAACAAGCCAGGGCTCGCTGATCAAGGAGGTGCTGAAAAACTTCACCGTCGAGAAGTTCAATGGTGAGGGCTATGATGATTGGGCCTGGAAAATGCAACTTTATTTCCGTCAAATCGGATTGCTGAAACTAATGATTGGGGAGGAGCCTAGACCGAGTGACCCTGCCCTTCAGGAAGATAGGGACGAGCGCGCCTCGGCTGGCTACTACTTGATGTCGCAGAGTTTGGAGCTGAACCAGCGTCACCACGTCATGCACCTGCTGCCGGAGGTTGAGTGCGGTCCGAAGGCGTGGACGGTGTTGAAGGAGCTGCACGCCCCTACCTCCGTTGTTGCAACATTGATGCTGGAGAGGGAGCTGTCCGCGTTGCGCCTGAGCGAGGGAGAGCCGGTGCAACCTGTCCTGGACAAATTGCGCGACCTCTACGGGAAATTGGCGACCGCGGGAATCACCTACCCGGAGCAAACAAAGTGCTTGAAGATGCTCTCGCTGCTGCCGGAATCGTGGCTTCAATTTATGAGCGGATTGAGCCTGCCGCAGAACCAGAGCTTGTGGACGCTCGAGTGGGTGCGGACAAAGATTCAGGAGGAGGACTTCCGTCGCCGCCAACTGAGGGGTGGAGACGACGGCAGCAGCGGCTACGGGATGCAAGGGAGCCGACGTGGCAAAGGACGTGGCTTCGGTGGTGCTGGACGCGGTGCAAAGAAAGACGACGACTCCATCGACCAACAAGGAGGTACCGGTTGGGGTCGCGGTGCGAAATCTGGACGTGGGGGCAAGCCGGGTGCTGGTGGCAAAATGAAAGGGAGTTGCTGGTATTGTGAGAAGGAAGGGCACCCCTGGTTTTTGTGCTATAAGAAACCCGATAGATGGACCCCCCAGAATCGTCACCAGGATGGCGGCGCGCGGAGGAACCAGAAAAACGGCGCCAACATGGTCGCTGATTCGTCCGACAACAACCCGAAGGGCAACGGCGGTGCGGAGAAGAAGAAGGAGCGCACCGCGGGCCAATTCTTCCATATGGGAGACAAGGGGGAGCAAGGAGACGCATCTACTAAGGCTGGAGCAGAGCTGCACCCCCTGGACTATTGGGTGTTGGACACAGGCGCTGCTTGGACAATGACGCCGCGCAAGGACCTGCTGGACGACGTACGCGCTGCACCGATTAATGAGGTGTGCTCTGCCTCTGGACACATGTTGAAGGTAGCTGGTGCGGGACGAGCTGCATTTAAGGGAGCGGATGGCAAGCCGGTGGTGCTGCACGACATTCTCCTCGTCCCCGACCTGAAGGCCAACCTCATCTCCCTCCGTAAGCTTGGCAAGGCTGGGGTGAACACCAACACGGATGGGGCTCGCACTTATAAGGGGAAGCTGGGCAATCGGGTGCTTTGGGATCTGCACGAGAGCAAGGACGTGTACAGATCTATGTGGCAGCTGCCGGCGCTGGCGTGGCACGGTGGGGGGCAGGCTGGAGAGGGGTCTGCATCCCAGGGGGAGTGCAACGCCGTTGGAGGGGTTGGTGTGAAAGTGTCGGCCAGATCTGGGGAGACAGATTGGGCAACTGCACACCGACGTTTGGGGCATGTGGCAATGCCTTTGCTGAAGCAGCTGGAGAAGGATGGAGCCGTTAAGGGCTTAAAGCTGAACGGACAACCACCCGATGATAACTGTGAAATTTGCCTCCTTTCAAAGTTCACCCGTTTCCCCTTCCATAGTGTGGCTGGCAGGAGCAAAAAGCCGTTGGAGCTGGTCCACATGGACTTGGTGGGGCCGCTGCCGGTGCAAGGGCACAAGGGGGAGCGGTACTTCCTAACCATAGTGGATGACTGGAGCAGGCTAATGTGGGCGTATCCGCTGAAGCAGAAAGATCACGCCGCCTCCACGATTCGGGACGATTGGCTGCCGTTCGTGGAGAAGCAAGCGGAGTGTGTGGTGAAGCGGATTAGGACAGATCGGGGTGGTGAGTTCCTTGGAGCTGAGATGACGGCCTGGCTCAAGAAGCAGGGCATCCAGAGGGAGCTGACCACGCCTTACACCCCACAGTCCAACGGTGTAGCAGAACGGGCGAACCGGACAATTCTGGAGACAGCTAGGGCGCTGCTCATAGAATCTGGGCTGGGCAACTTGATGTGGCCCCATGCTGTTCGGCACGCTACCGTCGCTAGGAACAGGGTACTCACAAAGGTTGGGGATGACTCGTGGGTGCCGTTGGAGAGGTGGCTTGGGAGGAAGCCGCCGGTGGACATGCTGAGGGTGTTCGGTTGCATGGCAGTCGCCCACGTTCCCAAGACCTACCGCAGTAAGTTGGGGGCGAGTGCAATCTGGTGTGTGCATTTGGGGCTGGCTGCTGAGAGCAAGGGATGGCTGCTGTGGGAGCCTTCCAAGGGTGTGTTGTTTGACAGCAGGGATGTGAAGTTTGTTGAGGGCATGATGTATGGGAGCTGGGAGAAACAGCCGGAGGCCAGGGTGTCCCAGCAGATGGAGCAGATTACCATGCAGCTGGACCTGACTCCTAGTGTGTGGGAGGAGGGAGAGGAGGCAGCTGCAGAGGGTGGTGATAAAGAGAAGGTGCAGGAGGCACCTGCTGGTGGAGGTGATGGTGTGGAGATTAGCGGTAGCACTAGTGGAGCTGCTGGATCCGAGGGAGGAGAGCAGCAGCAGGGGAAAACTAAGAAGCCAAAGGGTGTTATTATGAAGGGATGGGAGACACCCGTCTCCAGGCCAGGACGTACCCGTATGGCTACTAAGAAGCTGACTGCAAGAGCTGATGTAGCGGAGCAGCAGCTTGGGACCGAGGAGGCATTGCTGATTCTACCGCATGGCTATGACCCGGATGAGGAGGATCAACCTGCGTACTGTTTTCTTGCCCCTGCACCAGAGGAACCAGCTAGCATGGAGGAGGCATTAGCTGGACCAGATAGGGACAAATGGCTAGCTTCCAGGGATGTTGAGTACCAGAGCCTGCTGGAGAATGGGACTTGGGAACTAGTGGTGCTGCCTGAGGGAAAGAAAGCGGTACAATGCAAGTGGGTGCTAAGGATCAAGACTGACGACAAGGGGCAGGTCACCATCTAGAAGAGTAGGTTGGTGGCTAAGGGGTTTATGCAGAAGGAGAAGCGGGACTTCAATGAGATCTTTGCTCCCACTGCCAAACCCCCTACCCTTCGTGTCTTGTTGGCAGATGCAGCCGTTGGTGGGAAGTTCATTATCCAGATGGATATATCAACGGCATTCCTCAATGGGATTTTAGAGGAGGAGGTGTTCATGACGCAGCCGCCTGGGTATGAGGATGGTACGGGCAGGGTGTGCAAGCTGAAAAAGTCCATCTACGGCTTGAAGCAGGCGCCACGCTGCTGGTACCAGAAGTTGGCAGCTGTTTTAGAGGAGATGGGATTCAGGACCAGCAGCTGTGATGAGAGCCTCTTTCTCAAGGGGGAGGGGGAGAAGCTGGTGCTGTTTCTGGTCTATGTGGACGACATTCTTCTCTTTAGCAGCAGCATGAAGGAGATCCAGAAGGTGCAGCAGCAGCTGATGGAGAACTTCAAGTGCAAGAACCTTGGGGAGGTAAAGTACTACCTCGGGATGCACGTGGAGAGGGATCAAGATCACAGGTGGTCGAAGCTGCACCAGGAGAAGTTCATCAAGGAGCTTGGGGAGAAGTACGGAATTGAGAATGAGCGCAAGGTTGCAACTCCCCTGCCAGCAGAATTCAAGCTTGTGAAAGCTGCAGAGGATGAAGGGGTTGAAGCCGAGGAGCAGCAGCAATTTCAGTCCTTGGTGGGCAGCCTCTTGTATGCAGCAGTTCACACGAGACCCGACATCTCTTTCTCGGTTGGGCAGCTGGCTAGGGTAGTGCAGAATCCATCAGAGGAGCAGGTGGATGCAGCTGAGCGTGTGGTGAAGTATCTGAACTCTCACCCAAGCATTGGAGTTCAATACTCCGCATCTGCACAGGTGAAGCAGAAAGGGGTTGAGGTGCTGAAAGAGAAGGGGGAGAGGCTTGGAGAAGGCAAGCTTTTTCTCACTTGCTTTACTGATGCTACGTGGGCCTCTGAGAAGGATGATTCCTCATCTGTGGGAGGATACATCTGCGTAGTTGGGGGAGGACCGGTTAGTTGGAGGTCGAAGAAGCAGACGGAGACAGCACTCTCTTCCGTGGAATCAGAGTACATGGCGATGTTCCATGGGGTGAAGGAGGTGATTTGGCTGAGGAGGCTGTTGGAGGAGATTGGCCAGGAGCAAAAGGTTGCTACGCCGCTGTTTTGTGATAGCAAGGGAGCTCTTGGGATGGCCAGGAACGCTGTGCTTCATGGGCTGAATAAGCACATGCGTATCAAGTGGCACTGGCTGCGTAAGGAGGTGAAGAGGGGGACGGTGAATCCGATCTACATCAAGACTCACCAGCAGCCAACAGACTTCCTCACCAAGAGGCTTGCGGATGAGTCTCATTGGCGTTGTGTGCGCATGAGTGGAATGAGCATGAACTAGTATGGAATGATGGGGATGCAGCCGGCAGGCTGAGGGGGAGTGTGTTGGGTGCAAATTCACATTGCACGACATCCTGCCGTCTGTTTGTACGAGTATGCGTGTGCGAATGCATTTGCGTGTGAATGGTATGTTCGTGTGTTTGTTTGCTTTCGCAATTTTCGCTTGAAGCATTTGCAGGTACTCACAAAATGTGCGCTTCGGCATAACATTGTACGCGCTATGAACAGTACAAGCAGAAAGGACGAGCTCGCAAAGGAACCCAAGATGGAAGCTTTGAGGTTCAACTTACTTGATTGCGCAGATTCAGTTCTATCCAACTCGAAATTGTACTGTTTTGTTGGTTGACTATAGTGTAGCAGGGCAGGCACTATAGGGGTACAATTTAGGTGAAGGTTGGATGTTCTTTGTCTGTATCTGCATGCTACAGGACCAGGGGAAACCAGCGGAACCAGCATTTGGCTGGTTGGGCAAAGACAAAACAGGTTCTGTTTTTAGGACCTGAACCTGGTTGTTGTTTCCCCAGGTTGGAAAAACAGAACCAGAGGTTGTTCACCAACCTATCACCTGCTATTTTGTCCAGCCAGGTTGGTTCTGTTGCTTGGAATTATTTGGGATCATCCCTGGTTGTTCCCAAGTTGATTCCCAAGGTCCTTGCTAGCTAGAGCTATTTATTCCTTCTCTGTTTGTACCTGAATATAGTGAAATTGATTCAAGCGAGTTCCTTCCTTGCTGGAATTTCTTTTCTACGCGGTGCGACGGCGGAATGCTACCCGAGTCAACGCTAGTACGCTAGCACTCCAACGCTAGGCTAACGCTGTCCGAGCCATAACTTCGTAATGGCACAACTTTTCGCGAGGCAACTTGACTTATTTTAAAGCTCTTAGAGTGAGCTTCGATATAGGAAATTCTCAGCTTAATCCGATCGACGGTCTGCACGATACGCTGCGCGACGTTCAAGGTACTCTTGCTGTTTTGACTAAGTCCCTCTTGATCCCTCTCTCTACAAACTCGGACCCGAGGATAGGGGCTGGTCTTGTACCAGGCACCCAAGGACCCTTGGAGGTGACCCCGAGGAGAGGTTTTAAGTGTGATAAAGTCTTAATAGCTTGAGTTTATTAGGCCCTTACACCAACAGAATCGGCGACCATGCTCGCGCCGTTTTTCTGGTTCCTCCTTGGCCGCCATCCAGGTGACGATTCTAGGGGGTCCATCAATCGGGTTTCTTATAGCACAAAAACCAGGGGTGCCCCTCTTTCTCACAATACCAGCAACTCCCTTTCATTTTGCCACCAGCACCCGACTTGCCACCACGTCCAGATTTCGCACCGCGACCCCAACCGGTACCTCCTTGTTGGTCGTTGGAGTCGTCGTCTTTCTTTGCACCGCGTCCAGCACCACCGAAGCCACGTCCTCTGCCACGTCGGCTCCCTTGCATCCCATAGCTGCTGCTGCCGTCGTCTCCACCCCTCAGTTGGCGGCGACGGAAGTCCTCTTCTAGAATATTTTTCCGCTAAAACACCAGAATCATGGCTGCCGCTATGATCTTGGGCTTAAGATTCACGAGCTCCTGTTGAGGTGTTGCCCACCATAGCTACCTATATCAAGGATCACTCTAACGGAGCTCTGATACCAGCTTGTTGGTGTAAGGGCCTAATAAACTCAAGCTATTAAGACTTTATCAAACTTAAAACCTCTCCTCGGGGTCACCTCCAAGGGTCCTTGGGTGCCTGGTACAAGACCAGCCCCTATCCTCGGGTCCGAGTTTGTAGAGAGAGGGATCAAGAGGGACTTAGTCAAAACAGCAAGGGTACCTTGAACGTCGCGCAGCGTATCGTGCAGACCGTCGATCGGATTAAGCTGAGAATTTCCTATATCGAAGCCCACTCTAAGACCTTTAAAATAAGCCAAGTTGACTTGCGAGAAGTTCTACCATAACAAAGTTCTGGCTTACACAGCGTAAGCCTAGCATTGGAGTGCTAGTGTATTAGCGTTGACCCGGGTAGCATTCCGCCGTTGCACCGCGTAGAAAGGAAATTCCAGGAAGGAAGGAATTCACTTGAATCAATTTCACTATATCCAGGTACAAACAGAGAAAGAATAAATAGTTCTAGCTAGCAAGGACCTTGGGAATAAACTTGGGAACAACCAAGGATGATCCCAAATAATTCCAAGCAACAGAACCAACCTGGCTGGACAAAATAGCACGTGGTAGGTTGGTGAACAACCTCTGGTTCTGTTTTCCCAACCTGGGAAAACAACAACCAGGTTCAGGTCCTAAAAACAGAACCTGTTTTGTCTTTGCCCAACCAGCCAAATGCTGGTTCCGCTGGTTTCCCCTGGCCCTTTAGCATGCAGAAACAGACAAACAACATCCAACCTTCACCTAAATTGTACCCCTATAGTGCCTGCCCTGCTACACTATAGTCAACCAAACAAAACAGTACAATTTCGAGTAGGATAGAACTGAATCTGCGCAATCAAGTAAGGCGAATTACAAAGCTTCCATCTTGGGTTCCTTTGCGAGCTCGTCCTTTCTGCTTGTACTGTTCATAGCGCGTACAATGTTGTGCCCAAGCGCATAATGGGCGACTACCTGCAAATGCTTCAAGCGAAAATTGCGAAAGCAAACAAACACACGAAAATTCCATTCAAACCCAAATGCATTCTCACACGCATACTCATACAAACAGACAGCAGGATGTAGTGCAATGTGAAATTGCATCCAACACACTCCCCTTTAGCCTGCCGGCTGCATCCCCATCATTCCATACTAGTTCATGCTCATTCCACTCATGCGCATACAACGCCAATGAGACTCATCCGCAAGCCTCTTGGTGAGGAAGTCTGCTGGCAGCTGGTGAGTCTTGATGTAGATCGGATTCACCGTCCCCCTCTTCACCTCCTTACGCAGCCTGTGCCACTTGATACGCATGTGCTTATTGAGCCCATGAAGCACAGCGTTCCTCGTCATCCCAAGTGCTTCCTCGCTATCACAAAACAGCGGCGTAGCAACCTTTTGCTCTTGGCCAATCTCCTCCAACAGCCTCCTCAGCCAAATCACCTCCTTCACCCCATGGAACATCGCCATGTACTCTAACTCCACGGAAGAGAGTCCTGTCTCCGTCTGCTTCTTTGACCTCCAACTAACAGGTCCTCCCCCAACTACGCAGATGTATCCTCCCACAGATGAGGAATCCTCCTTCTCAGAGGCCCACGTAGCATCGGTAAAGCAAGTGAGAAACAGCTTGCCTTCTCCAAGCCTCTCTCCCTTCTCTTTCAGCACCTCAACCCCTTTCTGCTTCACCTGTGCAGATGCGGAGTATTGAACTCCAATGCTTGGGTGAGAGTTCAGATACTTCACCACACGCTCAGCTGCATCCACCTGCTCCTCTAATGGATTCTGCACCACCCTAGCCAGCTGCCCAACCGAGAAAGAGATGTCGGGCCTCGTGTGAACTGCTGCATACAAAGGACTGAAATTGCTGCTGCTCCTCGGCTTCAACCCCTTCATCCTCTGCAGCTTTAACAAGCGTGAATTCTGCTGGCAGGGGAGTTGCTACCTTGCGCTCATTCTCAATCCCATACTTCTCCCCCAGCTCCTTGATGAACTTCTCCTGGTGCAATTTCAACCACTTGTGATCCAGATCCCTCTCCACGTGCATCCTGAGGTAGTACTTTACCTCCCCTAGGTTCTTGCACTTGAAGTTCTCCATCAGCTGCTGCTGCACCTTCTGGATCTCCTTCATGCTGCTGCTAAAGAGAAGAATGTCGTCTACATAGACCAGAAACAGTACCAGCTTCTCCCCCTCCCCCTTGAGAAAGAGGCTCTCATCACAGCTGCTGGTCCTGAATCCCATCTCCTCTAAAACAGCTGCCAACTTCTGGTTCCAGCAGCGTGGCGCCTGCTTCAAGCCGTAGATGGACTTTTTCAGCTTGCACACCCTGCCCGTACCATCCTCATACCCAGGTGGCTGCGTCATGTACACATCCTCCTCTAAAATCCCATTGAGGAACGCCGTTGATATATCCATCTGAATGATGAATTTGTTGGTGTAAGGGCCTAATAAACTCAAGCTATTAAGACTTTATCACACTTAAAAACCTCTCCTCGGGGTCACCTCCAAGGGTCCTTGGGTGCCTGGTACAAGACCAGCCCCTATCCTCGGGTCCGAGTTTGTAGAGAGAGGGATCAAGAGGGACTTAGTCAAAACAGCAAAAGTACCTTGAACGTCGCGCAGCGTATCGTGCAGACCGTAGATCGGATTAAGCTGAGAATTTCCTATATCGAAGCTCACTCTAAGAGCTTTAAAATAGGCCAAGTTGCCTCGCGAAAAGTTTTGCCATTACGAAGTTATGGCTCGGACAGCGTTAGCCTAGCGTTGGAGTGCTAGCGTACTAGCGTTGACTCGGGTAGCACTTCGCCGTCGCACCGCGTAGAAACGAAATTCCAGGAAGGAAGGAATTCGCTTGAATCAATTTTAACTAT
The DNA here is from genome assembly GCA_948144175.1 of Closterium sp. NIES-65. Lineage (NCBI taxonomy): Eukaryota > Viridiplantae > Streptophyta > Zygnematophyceae > Desmidiales > Closteriaceae > Closterium > Closterium sp. NIES-65. The sequence continues at coordinate 1,441,863 of CANXME010002078.1, read as the reverse complement.
ATTCAGGTACAAACAGAGAAGGAATATATAGTCCTAGCTAGCTAGGACCTTGGGAATCAACCTGGGAAGAACCAGGGATGATCCCAAATAATTCCAAGCAACAGAACCAACCTGGCTGGACAAAACAGCAGGTGGTAGGTTGGTAAACAACCTCTGGTTCTGTTTTTCCAACCTGGAAAAACAACAACCAGGTTTAGGTCTTAAAAACAGAACCTGTTTTGTCTTAGCCCAACCAGTCAAAGGCTGGTTCCGCTTGTTTCCCGTGGCCCTGTAGCATGCAGATACAGACAAACAACATCCAACCTTCACCTAAATTGTACCTCTATAGTGCCTGCCCTGCTACACTATAGTGAACCAAACAAAACAGTACAATTTCGAGTTGGATAGAACTGAATCTGCACAATCAATTCAACCGAACTGCAAAGATTCCATCTTGGGTTCCTTTGCGAGCTCTTCCTTTCTGCTTGTACTGTTCATAGCGTGTACAATGTTGTGCCGAAGCGCATAATGCGCTAGTACCTGCAAATGCTTCAAGCGAAAATTGCGAAAGCAAACAAACACACGAACATTCCATTCACACCCAAATGCATTCGCACACGCATACTCATACAAACAGACGGCAGGATGTCGTGCAATGTGAATTTGCACCCAACACACTCCCCCTCAGCCTGCCGGCTGCATCCCCATCATTCCATACTAGTTCATGCTCATTCCACTCGTCCGCACACAACGCCAAAGAGGCTCATCCGCAAGCCTCTTGGTGAAGAAGTCTGCTGGCTGCTAGTGAGTCTTGATGTAGATCGGATTCACCGTCCCCCTCTTCACCTCCTTACGCAGCCAGTGCCACTTGATACGCATGTGCTTGTTCAGCCCATGAAGCACAGCGTTCCTGGCCATCCGAAGAGCTCCTTTGCTATCACAAAACAGCGGCGTAGCAACCTTTTGCTCTTGGCCAATCTCCTCTAACAGCCTCCTCAGCCAAATCTCCTCCTTCACCCCATGGAACATCGCCATGTACTCTGATTCCACAGAAGAGAGTGCTGTCTCCGTCTGCTTCTTTGACCTCCAACTAACAGGTCCTCCTCCAACTACGCAGATGTATCCTCCCACAGATGAGGAATCCTCCTTCTCAGAGGCCCACGTAGCATCGGTAAAGCAAGTGAGAAAAAGCTTGCCTTCTCCAAGCCTCTCTCCCTTCTCTTTCAGCACCTCAACCCCTTTCTGCTTCACCTGTGCAGATGCGGAGTATTGAACTCCAATGCTTGGGTGAGAGTTCAGATACTTTACCACACGCTCAGCTGCATCCACCTGCTCCTCTGATAGATTCTGCACCACCCTAGCCAGCTGCCCAACAGAGAAAGAGATGTCGGGCCTCGAGAGAACTGCTGCATACAAAAGGCTGCCCACGAAGGACTGAAATTGCTGCTGCTCCTCGGCTTCAACCCCTTCATCCTCTGCAGCTTTCACAAGCTTGAATTCTGCTGGCAGGGGAGTTGCAACCTTGCGCTCATTCTCAATCCCGTACTTCTCCCCAAGCTCCTTTAGGAACTTCTCCTGGTGCAGCTTCAACCACCTGTGATCCAGATCCCTCTCCACGTGCATCCCGAGGTAGTACTTTACCTCCCCAAGGTTCTTGCACTTGAAGTTCTCCATCAGCTGCTGCTGCACCTTCTGGATCTCCTTCATGCTGCTGCTAAAGAGAAGAATGTCGTCCACATAGACCAGAAACAGCACCAGCTTCTCCCCCTCCCCCTTGAGAAAGAGGCTCTCATCACAGCTGCTGGTCCTGAATCCCATCTCCTCTCAAATAGCTGCCAACTTCTGGTACCAGCAGCGTGGCGCCTGCTTCAAGCCGTAGATGGACTTTTTCAGCTTGCACACCCTGCCCGTACCATCCTCATACCCAGGTGGCTGCGTCATGAACACCTCCTCCTCTAAAATCCCATTGAGGAACGCCGTTGATATATCCATCTGAATTATGAATTTCCCACTAACGGTTGCATCTGCCAACAAGACACGGAGGGTAGGGGGTTTGGCAGTGGGAGCAAAGATCTCATTGAAGTCCCGCTTCTCCTTCTGCATAAACCCCTTAGCCACCAGCCTGCTCTTGTAGATGGTTACACGTCCCTTGTCATCGGTCTTGATCCTTAGCACCCACTTGCACTGTACGGCTTTCTTCCCCTCAGGCAGCACCACCAGCTCCCATGTCCCATTCTCTAGCAGGCTCTGGTACTCAGCATCCCTGGAAACCAGCCACTTCTCCCTATTTGGTCCAGCTAATGCCTCCTCCATGCTAGCTGGTTCCTCTGGTGCAGGGGCAAGAAAACAGTAGGCAGGTTCATCCTCCTCATCCAGATCATAGCCATGCGGTAGAATCAGCAATGCCTCCTCGGTCCCAAGCTGCTGCTCCGCTACATCAGCTCCTGCAGTCAGCTTCTTAGTAGCCATACGGGTACGTCCTGGCCTGGAGACGGGTGTCTCCCATCCCCTCATAACAACACCCTTCGGCTTCTTAGTTTTTCCTTGCTGCTGCTCTCCTCCCTCGGATCCAGCAGCTCCACTAGTGCTACCGCTAGTCTGCACACCATCACCTTTACCAGCAGGTGCCTCCTGCACCTTCTCTCCATCACCAACCTCTGCAGCTGCCTCCTCTCCCTCCTCCCACACACTAGGAGTCAGGTCCAGCTGCATGGTGATCTGCTCCATCTGCTGGGACACCCTGGCCTCTGGCTGTTTCTCCCAGCTCCCATACATCATGCCCTCAACAAACTTCACATCCCTGCTGTCAAACAACACACCCTTGGAAGGTTCCCACAGCAGCCATCCCTTGCTCTCAGCAGCCAGCCCCAAATGCACACACCAGATTGCACTCGCCCCCAACTTACTGCAGTAGGTCTTGGGGACGTGTGCGACTGCCATGCAACCGAACACCCTCAGCATGTCCACCGGCGGCTTCCTCCCAAGCCACCTCTCCAACGGCACCCACGAGTCATCCCCAACCTTTGTGAGTACCCTGTTCCTAGCGACGGTAGTGTGCCGAACAGCATGGGGCCACATCAAGTTGCCCAGCCCAGATTCTATGAGCAGCGCCCTAGCTGTCACCAGAGTTGTCCGGTTCGCTTGTTCTGCTACAACGTTAGACCGTGGGGTGTAAGCCGTGGTCAGCTCCCTCTGGATGCCCTGCTTCTTGAGCCAGGCCGTCATCTCAGCTCCAAGGAACTCACCACCCCGATCTGTCCTAATCCGCTTCACCACACACTCCGCTTGCTTCTCCACAAATGGCAGCCAATTGTCCCGAATCTTGGAGGCGGCGTGATCTTTCTGCTTCAGGGATACGCCCACATTAGCCTGCTCCAGTCATCCACAATGGTTAGGAAATACCGCTTCCCCTTGTGCCCTTGCACCGGCAGCGGCCCCACCAAGTCCATGTGGACCAGCTCCAACGGCTTTTTGCTCCTGCCAGCCACACTATGGAAGGGGAAACGGGTGAACTTTGAAAGGAGGCAAATTTCACAGTTATCATCGGGTGGTTGTCCGTTCAGCTTCAAGCCTTCAACGGCTCCATCCTTCTCCAGTTGCTTCAGCAAAGGCATTGCCACATGCCCCAAGCGTCGGTGTGCAGTTGCCCAATCCGTCTCCCCAGATCTGGCCGACACTTTCACACCAACCCCTCCAACGGCGTTGCACTCCCCCTGGGATGCAGACCCCTCTCCAGCCTGCCCCCCACCGTGCCACGCCAGCGCCGGCAGCTACCACATAGATCTGTACACGTGTTTGCTCTCGTGCAGATCCCAAAGCACCCGATTGCCCAGCTTCCCCTTATAAGTGCGAGCCCCATCTGTGCTGGTGTTCACCCCAGCCTTGCCAAGCTTACGGAGGGAGATAAGGTTGGCCTTTAGGTCGGGGACGAGGAGAACGTCGTGCAGCACCACCGGCTTGCCATCCGCTCCCTTAAACGCAGCTCGTCCTGCACCGGCCACCTTCAACATGTGTCCAGAGGTAGAGCACACCTCGTTAATCGGTGCAGCGCGTACGTCGTCCAGCAGGTCCTTGCGCGGCGTCACTGTCCAAGCAGCGCCCGTGTCCAACACCCAATAGTCCAGGGGGTGCAGCTCTGCTCCAACCTTAGCAGATGCGTCTCCTTGCTCCCCTTTGTCTCCCACATGGAAGAATTGGCCCGTGGTGCGCTCCTTCTTCTTCTCCGCACCGCCGTTGCCCTTCGGGTTGTTGTCGGACGAATCAGCGACCATGCTCGCGCCGTTTTTCTGGTTCCTCCGCGCGCCGCCATCCTGGTGACGATTCTGGGGGGTCCATCCATCGGGTTTCTTATAGCACAAAAACCAGGGGTGCCCCTCCTTCTCACAATACCAGCAACTCCCTTTCATTTTGCCACCAGCACCCGACTTGCCCCCACGTCCAGATTTCGCACCGCGACCCCAACCGGTACCTCCTTGTAGGTCGTTGGAGTCGTCGTCTTTCTTTCCACTGCGTCAAGCACCACCGAAGCCACGCCCTTTGCCACGTCGGCTCCCTTGCATCCCGTAGCCGCTGCTGCCGTCGTCTTCACCCCTCAGTTGGCGGCGACGGAAGTCCTCCTCCTGAATCTTCGTCCGCTTCCACTCGAGCGTCCACAAGCTCTGGTTCTGCGGCAGGCTCAATCCGCTCGTGAATTGAAGCCACGATTCCGGCAGCAGCGAGAGCATCTTCAGGCACTTGGTCTGCTCCGGGTAGGTGATTCCCGCGATCGCCAGCTTCGCGTAGAGATCACGCATCTTGTCCAGGATGGGTTGTACCGGCTCTCCCTCGCTTAGGCGCAACGCGAACAGCTCCCTCTCCATCATGAGCGTCGCAGCGACGGAGGTAGGGGCGTGCAGCTCCTTCAACACCGTCCACGCCTTCGGACCGCACTCAACCTCCGGCAGCAGGTGCATGACGTGGTGACGCTGGTTCAGCTCCAAACTCTGCGACCTCAAGTAGTAGCCAGCCGAGGCGCGCTCGTCCCAATCTTCCTGAAGAGCGGGGTCACTCGGTCTAGGCTCCTCCCCAATCATTAGTTTCAGCAATCCGATTTGACGGAAATAAAGTTGCATTTTCCAGGCCCAATCATCATAGCCCTCACCATTGAACTTCTCGACGGTGAAGTTTTTCAGCACCTCCTTGATCAGCGAGCCCTGGCTTGTTCGCACTCCCCTTGGCGCAGAAACACCAGAAACATGGCTGCCGCTACGATCTTGGGCTGAAGATTCACCAGCTACCGCTGAGGTGTTCCCCGCCATAGCTACCTCTATCGAGGATCACTAAACCCGAAGGGCAACGGCGGTGCGGAGAAGAAGAAGGAGCGCACCGCGGGCCAATTCTTCCATGTGGGAGACAAGGGGGAGCAAGGAGACGCATCTGCTAAGGTTGGAGCAGAGCTGCATCCCCTGGACTATTGGGTGTTGGACACGGGCGCTGCTTGGACGATGACGCTGCGAAAAAGACCTACTGGACCACGTACAAGCTGCACCGATCAACGAGGTGTGCTCCGCCTCTGGACACGCGCTGAAGGTGGCTGGTGCGGGACGAGCTGCGTTTAAGGGAGCGGATGGCAAGCTGGTGGTGCTGCACGACGTTCTCCTTGTTCCTGAACTCAAGGCCAACCTCATCTCCCTCCGTAAGCTTGGCAAGGCTGGGGTGAGCACTAGCACGGATGGGGCACGCACTTACAAGGGGCAGCTGGGCAATCGGGTGCTTTGGGATCTGCACGAGAGTACGGACGTGTACAGATCCATGTGGCAGCTGCCGGCGTTGGCGTGGCATGGTGGGGGGCAGGCTGGAGAGGGGTCTGCATCCCAGGGGGAGTGCAACGCCGTTGGAGGGGTTGGTGTGAAAGTGTCGGCCAGATCTGGGGAGACGGATTGGGCAACGGCACACCGACGTTTGGGGCATGTGGCAATGCCTTTACTGAAGCAACTGGAGAAGGATGGAGCCGTTAAGGGCTTGAAGCTGAACGGACAACCACCCGATGATAACTGTGAAATTTGCCTCCTTTCAAAGTTCACCCGTTTCCCCTTCCATAGTGTGGCTGGCAGGTGCAAAAAGCCGTTGGAGCTGGTTCACATGGACTTGGTGGGGCCGCAGCCAGTGCAAGGGCACAAGGGGGAGCGGTATTTCCTAACCATAGTGGATGACTGGAGCAGGCTAATGTGGGCGTATCCGCTAAAGCAGAAAGATCACGCCGCCTCCACGATTCAGGACGATTGGCTGCCGTTCGTGGAGAAGCAAGTGGAGTGTGTGGTGAAGCGGATTAGGACAGATCGGGGTGGTGAGTTCCTTGGAGCTCAGATGACGGCCTGGCTCAAGAAGCAGGGCATCCAGAGGGAGCTGACCACGGCTTACACCCCACAGTCCACCGATGTAGCAGAACGGGCGAACCGGACAATTCTGGAGACAGCAAGGGCGCTGCTCATAGAATCTGGGCTAGGCAACTTGATGTGGCCCCATGCTGTTCGGCACGCTACCGTCGCTAGGAACAGGGTACTCACAAAGGTTGGGGATGACTCGTGGGTGCCGTTGGAGAGGTGGCTTGGGAGGAAGCCGCCGGTGGACATGCTGAGGGTGTTCGGTTGCATGGCAGTCGCCCACGTCCCCAAGACCTACCGCAGTAATTTGGGGGCAATTGCAATCTGGTGTGTGCATTTGGGGCTGGCTGCTGAGAGCAAGGGATGGCTGCTGTGGGAACCTTCCAAGGGTGTGTTGTTTGACAGCAGGGATGTGAAGTTTGTTGAGGGCATGATGTATGGGAGCTGGGAGAAACAGCCGGAGGCCAGGGTGTCCCAGCAGATGGAGGAGATCACCATGCAGCTGGACCTGACTCCTAGTGTGTGGGAGGAGGGAGAGGAGGCAGCTGCAGAGGGTGGTGATGGAAAGAAGGTACAGAGGCACGTGGTGGTGGAGAAAATGATGTGGAGACTGGCACTAGTGGAGCTGCTGGATCTGAGGGGAGAGAGCAGCAGCAGGGGAAAACTAAGAAGCCGAAGGGTGTCGTTTTGAAGGGATGGGAGACACCCGTCTCCAGGCCAGGACGTACCCGTATGGCTACTAAGAAGCTGACTGCAGGAGCTGATGTAGCGGAGCAGCAGCTTGGGACCAAGGAGGCATTGCTGATTCTACCGCATGGCTATGATCTGGATGAGGAGGATGAACCTGCCTACTGTTTTCTTGCCCCTGCACCAGAAGAACCAGCTAGTATGGAGGAGGCATTAGCTGGACCAGTTAGGGAGAAGTGGCTGGTTTCGAGGGATGCTGAGTACCACAGCCTGCTAGAGAATGGGACATGGGAGCTGGTGGTGCTGCCTGAGGGGAAGAAAGCCGTACAGTGCAAGTGGGTGCTAAGGATCAAGACCGATGACAAGGGACAGGTCACCATCTATAAGAGTAGGCTGGTGGCTAAGGGGTTTATGCAGAAGGAGAAGCGGGACTTCAATGAGATCTTTGCTCCCACTGCCAAACCCCCTACCCTTCGTGTCTTATTGGCAGATGCAACTGTTAGTGGGAAATTCATCATTCAGATGGATATATCAACGGCATTCCTCAATGGGATTTTAGAGGAGGATGTGTACATGACGCAGGCACCTGGGTATGAGGATGGTATGGGCAGGGTGTGCAAGCTGAAAAAGTCCATCTACGGCTTGAAGCAAGCGCCACGCTGCTGGTACCAGAAGTTGGCAGCTGTTTTAGAGGAGAATGGATTGAGGACCAGCAGCTGTGATGAGAGCCTCTTTCTCAAGGGGGAGGGGGAGAAGCTGGTGTTGTTTCTGGTCTACGTGGACGACATTCTTCTCTTCAGCAGCAGCATGAAGGAGATCCAGAATGTGCAGCAGCAGCTAATGGAGAACTTCAAGTGCAAGAAACTTAGGGAGGTAAAGTACTACCTCAGGATGCACATGGAGAGGGATCTGGATCACAGGTGGTTGAAGCTGCACCAGGAGAAGTTCATCAAGGAGCTTGGGGACAAGTAAGGAATTGAGAATGAGCGCAAGGTTGCAACTCCCTTGCCAGCAGAATTCAAGCTTGTGAAAGCTGCAGAGGATGAAGGGGTTGAAGCCGAGGAGCAGCAGCAATTTCAGTCCTTGGTGGGCAGCCTCTTGTATGCAGCAGTTCACACGAGGCCCGACATCTCTTTCTCGGTTGGGCAGCTTGCCAGGGTGGTGCAGAATCCGTCAGAGGAGCAGGTGGATGCAGCTGAGCGTGTGGTGAAGTATCTGAACTCTCACCCAAGCATTGGAGTTCAATACTCCGCATCTACACAGGTGAAGAAGAAAGGGGTTGAGGTGCTGAAAGAGAATGGCATAACATTGTACGCGCTATGAACGGTACAAGCAGAAAAGACGAGCTCGCAAAGGAACCCAAGATGGAAGCTTTGCGGTTCGGCTTACTTGATTGCGCAGATTCAGTTCTATCCAACTCGAATTTGTACTGTTTCGTTTGGTTGACTTTAGTGTAGCAAGGCAAACACTATAGGGGTACAATTTAGGTGAAGGTTGGATGTTTTTTGTCTGTATCTGCATGCTACAGGGCCAGGGGAAACCAGCAGAACAAGCATTTGGCTGGTAGGGCAAAGACAAAACACGTTCTGTTTTTAGGACCTGAACCTGGTTGTTGTTTTCCCAGGTTGGAAAAACAGAACCAGAGGTTGTTTACCAACCTACCACCTGCTGTTTTGTCCAGCCAGGTTTGTTCTATTGCTTGGAATTATTTGGGATCATCCTTGGTTGTTCCCAGGTTTATTCCCAAGGTCCTTGCTAGCTAGAACTATTTATTCTTTCTCTATTTGTGCCTGGATATAGTGAAATTGATTCAAGCGAATTCCTTCCTTGCTGGAATTTCCTTTCTACTCGGTGTGAGGCCGGAATGCTACCCGAGTCAACGCATGTACGCTAGCACTCCAACGCTAGGCTAACGCTGTCCGAGCCATAACTTCGTAATGGCAGAACTTTTCGCGAGGCAACTTGGCTTATTTTAAAGCTCTTAGAGTGAGCTTCGATATAGGAAATTCTCAGCTTAATCCGATCGAAGGTCCGCACCATACGCTGCGCGACGTTCAATGTACTCTTGCTGTTTTGACAAAGTCCCTCTTGATCCCTCTCTCTACAAACTCGGACCCGAGGATAGGGGCTGGTCTTGTACCAGGCACCCAAGGACCCTTTGAGGTGACCCCGAGGAGAGGTTTTAAGTTTGATAAAGTCTTAATAGCTTGAGTTTATTGGCCCTTACACCAACAAGCTGGTACCAGAGCTGCGTTATAGTGATCCTCGTTATAGGTAGCTATGGCGGGCAACACTTCGACGGTAGCTGGTGAATCTTCAGCCCAAGATCGTAGCGGCAGCCAAGATTCTGGTGTTTCTGCACCAAGGGGAGCGCAAACAAGCCAGGGCTCGCTGATCAAGGAGGTGCTGAAAAACTTCACCGTCGAGTAGTTCAATGGTGAGGGCTATGATGATTGGGCCTGGAAAATGCAACTTTATTTCCGTCAGATCGGTTTGCTGAAACTAATGATTGGGGAGGAGCCTAGACCGAGTGACCCCGCCCTTCAGGAAGATTGGGACGAGCGCGCCTCGGCTGGCTACTATTTGATGTCGCAGAGTTTGGAGCTGAACCAGCGTCACCACGTCATGCACCTGCTGCCGGAGGTTGAGTGCGGTCCGAAGGCGTGGACCGTGTTAAAGGAGCTGCACGCCCCGACCTCCGTTATTGCAACATTGATGCTGGAGAGGGAGCTGTCCGCATTATGCCTAAGCGAGGGAGAGCCGGTGCAACCTATCCTGGACAAATTGCGGGACCTCTACGCGAAGTTGGCAACCGCGGGAATCACCTACCCGGAGCAGACCAAGTGCGTGAAGATGCTCTCGCTGCTGCCGAAATCGTGGCTTCAATTTACGAGCGGATTGAGCCTGCCGCAGAACCAGAGCTCCTGGACACTCGAGCGGGTGCGGACAAAGATCCTAGAGGAGGACTTCCGTCGCCGTCAACTGAGGGGTGGAGACGACGGCAACAGCGGCTACGGGATGCAAGGGAGCCGACGTGGCAAAGGACGTGGCTTCGGTGGTGCTGGACGCGGTGCAAAGAAAGACGACGACTCCAACGACCAACAAGGAGGTACCGGTTGGGGTCGCGGTGCGAAATCTGGACGTGGGGGCAAGTCGGGTGCTGGTGGCAAAATGAAAGGGAGTTGTTGGTATTGTGAGAAGGAAAGGCACCCCTGGTTTTTGTGTTATAAGGAACCCGATGGATGGACCCCCCAGAATCGTCACCAGGATGGCGGCGCGCGGAGGAACCAGAAAAACGGCGCCAACCTGGTCGCTGATTTGTCCGACAACAACCCGAAGGGCAACGGCGGTGCGGAGAAGAAGAAGGAGCGCACCGCGGGCCAATTCTTCCATGTGGGAGACAAGGGGGAGCAAGGAGACGCATCTGCTAAGGTTGGAGCAGAGCTGCACCCCCTGGACTATTGGGTATTGGACACAGGCGCTCCTTGGACAATGACGCCGCGCAAGAACCAGCTGGACGACGTACGCGCTGCACCGATTAATGAGGTGTGCTCTGCCTCTGGACACATGTTGAAGGTGGCTGGTGCGGGACGAGCTGCATTTAAGGGAGCGGATGGCAGGCCGACGTTTGGGGCATGTGGCAATGCCTTTGCTGGAGAAGGATGGAGCCGTTAAGGGCTTAAAGCTGAACGGACAACCACCCGATGATAACTGTGAAATTTGCCTCCTTTCAAAGTTCACCCGTTTCCCCTTCCATTGTGTGGCTGGCAGGAGCAAAAAGCGATTGGAGCAGGTCCACATGGACTTGGTGGGGCCGCTGCCGGTGCAAGGGCACAAGGGGGAGCGGTATTTCCTAACCATAGTGGATGACTAGAGCAGGCTAATGTGGGCGTATCCGCTGAAGCAGAAAGATCACGCCGCCTTCAGGATTCAGGACGATTGGCTGCCGTTCGTGGAGAAGCAAGTGGAGTGTGTGGTGAAGCGGATTAGGACAAATCAGGGTGGTGAGTTCCTTGGAGCTGAGATGACGGCCTGGCTTAAGAAGCAGGGCATCCAGAGGGAGCTGACCACGGCTTACACCCCACAGTCCAACGGTGTAGCAGAACGGGCGAACCGGACAATTCTGGAGACAGCTAGGGCGCTGCTCATAGAATCTGGGCTGGGCAACTTGATGTGGCCCCATGCTATCGGCACGCTACTGTCGCTAGGAACAGGGTACTCACAAAGGTTAGGGATGACTCGTGGGTGCCGTTGGAGAGGTGGCTTGGGAGGAAGCCGCCGGTGGACATGCTGAGGGTGTTCGGTTGCATGGCAGTCGCCCACGTCCCCAAGACCTACCGCAGTAAGTTGGGGGCGAGTGCAATCTGGTGTGTGCATTTGGGGCTGGCTGCTGAGAGCAAGGGATGGCTGCTGTGGGAGCCTTCCAAGGGTGTGTTGTTTGACAGCAGGGATGTGAAGTTTGTTGAGGGCATGATGTATGAGAGCTGGGAGAAACAGCCGGAGGCCAGGGTGTCCCAGCAGATGGAGCAGATCACCATGCAGCTCGACCTGACTCCTAGTGTGTGGGAGGAGGGAGAGGAGGCAGCTGCAGAGGGTGGTGATGGAAAAAGGTACAGGAGGCACCTGCTGGTGGAGAAAATGATGGTGTGGAGACTAGCGGTAGCACTAGTGGAGCTGCTGGATCTGAGGGAGGAGAGCAGCAGCAGGGGAAAACTAAGAAGCCGAAGGGTGTCGTTATGAAGGGATGGGAGACACCTGTCTCCAGGCCAGGACGTACCCGTATGGCTACTAAGAAGCTGACTGCAGGAGCTGATGTAGCGGAGCAGCAGCTTGGGACCGAGGAGGCATTGCTGATTCTACCGCATGGCTATGATCTGGATGAGGAGGATGAACCTGCCTACTGTTTTCTTGCCCCTGCACCAGAGGAACCAGCTAGCATGGAGGAGGCATTAGCTGGACCAGATAAGGAGAAGTGGCTGGTTTCCAGAGATGCTGAGTACCAGAGCCTGCTAGAAAATGGGACATGGGAGCTGGTGGTGCTGCCTGAGGGGTAGAAAGCCGTACAGTCCAAGTGGGTGCTAAGGATCAAGACTGACGACAAGGGGCAGGTCACCATCTACAAGAGTAGGTTGGTGGCTAAGGGGTTTATGCAGAAGGAGAAGCGGGACTTCAATGAGATCTTTGCTCCCACTGCCAAACCCCCTACGCTCCGTGTCTTATGGGCAGATGCAACCGTTAGTGGGAAATTCATCATTCAGATGGATATATCAATGGCATTGCTCAATAGGATTTTAGAGGAGGATGTGTACATGACGCAGCCACCTGGGTACGAGGATGGTACGGGCAGGGTGTGCAAGCTGAAAAAGTCCATCTACGGCTTGAAGCAGGCGCCACGCTGCTGGTACCAGAAGTTGGCAGCTGTTTTAGAGGAGATGGGATTCAGGACCAGCAGCTGTGATGAGAGCCTCTTTCTCAAGGGGGAGGGGGAGAAGCTGGTGTTGTTTCTGGTCTACGTGGACGACATTCTTCTCTTCAGCAGAAGCATGAAGGAGATCCAGAAGGTGCAGCAGCAGCTGATGGAGAACTTCAAGTGCAAGAACCTTGGGGAGATAAAGTACTACCTTGGGAAGCACGTGGAGAGGGATCTGGATCACAGGTGGTTGAAACTGCACCAGGAGAAGTTCATCAAGGAGCTGGGGGAGAAGTATGGGATTGAGAATGAGCGCAAGGTTGCAACTTTCCTGCCAGCAGAATTCATGCTTGTGAAAGCTGCAGAGGATGAAGGGGTTGAAGCCGAGGAGCAGCAGCAATTTCAGTCCTTGGTGGGCAGCCTCTTGTATGCAGCAGTTGACACGAGGCCCGACATCTCTTTCTCGGTTGGGCAGCTGGCTAGGGTGGTGCAGAATCCATCAGAGGAGCAGGTGGATGCAGCTGAGCGTTTGGTAAAGTATCTGAACTCTCACCCAAGCATTGGAGTTCAATACTCCGCATCTGCACAGGTGAAGGAGAAAGGGGTTGAGGTGCTGAAAGAGAAGGGGGAGAGGCTTGGAGAAGGCAAGCTTTTCCTCACTTGCTTTACCGATGCTACGTGGGCCTCTGAGAAGGAGGATTCCTCATCTGTGGGAAGATACATCTGCGTAGTTGGGGGAGGACCTGTTAGTTGGAGGTCAAAGAAGCAGACGGAGACGGCACCCTCTTCCGTGGAGTCAGAGTACATGGCGATGTTCCATTGGGTGAAGGATGTGATTTGGCTGAGGAGGCAGTTAGAGGAGATTGGCCAGGAGCAAAAGGTTGCTACGCCGCTGTTTTGTGATAGCAAGGGAGCTCTTGGGATGGCCAGGAACGCTGTGCTTCATGGGCTGAACAAGGACATGCGTATCGAGTGGCACTGGTTGCGTAGGGAGGTGAAGAGGGGGACGGTGAATCCGATCTACATCTAGACTCACCAGCAACCTGCAGACTTCCTCACCAAGAGGCTTGCGGATGAGCCTCATTGGCGTTGTGTGCGCATGAGTGGAATGAGGGGGATGCAGCCGGCAGGCTGAGGGGGAGTGTGTTGGGTGCAAATTCACATTGCACGACATCCTGCCGTCTGTTTGTACGACTATGCGTGTGCGAATGCATTTGCGTGTGAGTGGTAGGTTCGTGTGTTTGTTTGCTTTCGCAATTTTAGCTTGAAGCATTTGCAAGTACTCGCACAATGTGCGCTTCGGCATAACATTGTACGCGCTATGAACAGTACAAGGAGAAAGGACGAGCTCGCAAAGGAACCCAAGATGGAAGCTTTGTGGTTCGGCTTACTTGATTGCGCAGATTCAATTCTATCCAACTCGAAATTGTACTGTTTTGTTTGGTTGACTTTGGTGTAGCACGGCAGGCACTATAGGGGTACAATTTAGGTGAAGGTTGGATGTTGTTTGTCTGTATCTGCATGCTACAGGGCCAGGGGAAACCAGCGGAACCAGCATTTGGCTGGTTGGGCGAAGACAAAACAGGTTCTGTTTTTAGGACCTGAACCTGGTTGTTGTTTTCCCAGGTTGGAAAAACAGAACCAGAGGTTGTTTACCAACCTACCACCTGCTGTTTTGTCCAGCCAGGTTGGTTCTGTTGCTTGGAATTATTTGGGATCATCCCTAGTTGTTCCCAGGTTTATTCCCAAGGTCCTTGCTAGCTAGAGCTATTTATTCTTTCTCTTTTTGTACCTGAATATAGTAAAATTGATTCAAGCGAATTCCTTCCTTGCTGGAATTTCCTTTCTACGCGGTGCGACGGGGGAATGCTACCCGAGTCAAACGCTAGTACGCTAGCACTCGAATGCTAGGCAAACGCTGTCCGAGCCATAACTTCGTAATGGCAAAAGTTTTTGCGGAGCAACTTGGCTTATTTTAAGGCTCTTAGAGTGAGCTTCGATATAGTAAATTCTCAGCTCAATCCGATCTATGGTCTGCACGATACGCTGCGCGACGTTCAAGGTACTCTTGCTGTTTTGACTAAGTCCCTCTTGATCCCTCTCTCTACAAACTCGGACCCGAGGATAGGGGCTGGTCTTGTACCAGGCACCCAAGGACCCTTGGAGGTGACCTCGAGGAGAGGTTTTAAGTTTGATAAAGTCTTAATAGCTTGAGTTTATTAGGCCCTTACACCAACAATACAGACAAATAACATCCAACCTTCACCTAAATTGTACCCCTGGAGTGCTTGCCCTGCTACAATATAGTCAACAAAACAAAACAGTACAATTTTGAGTTGGATAGAACTGAATCTACAGGATCAATTCAACTGAACCGCAAAGCTTCCATCTTGGGTTCCTTTGCGAGCTTGTCCGTTCTGCTTGGACTGTTCAGAGCGCGTACAATGTTGTGCCGAAGCGCACAATGCACTAGTATCTGCAAATGCTTCAAGCGAAAATTGCGAAAGCAAAGAAACACACAAACATTCCATTCACACCTAAATGCATTCGCATACGCATACTCGTACAAACAGACGGCAGGATGTCGTGCAATGTGAATTTGCACCCAACTGTATGGGTGTACCCTCTCAAGACTAAGGGGGAGGTGGCAGCAGCTGTTCTTAAGGAGTGGATGCCGAGAGCTCAGAGAGAGAGCGGACACAAGGTGAAGGTGATCCGCACTGACAATGGGGGGAAATTCGTTGGCGCTGATTTTGAGGCGGTGCTGAAGAAGAAGGGGATCCAGCATCAGCTCGCGGTGCCCTACAATCCTCAGCAGAACGGCGTCGCTGAGCGGTTCAATCGGACCCTGCAAGTAGGTGATTGCACTCTCCTTGGGCGTGCAGGGCTGCCGGATCCGTTTTGGGTGACTGCACTGCGGCAGGTCGCCCTTGTGAAGAACCGGGTGCTGGCGACTGTGGGGTACAAGCAGTGGGTCCCCTACACTAAGTGGTATGGGAGTGCATCAGCAGTCACCATGCTGAGAGCCTATGGCTGCATGGTGGTGTTTCATATGCCTAAGGAGAAGAGGGGAAAGCTAGAAGCTTATGGGAGATGGGCTGTGCATTTGGGGCTTGCTAAAGATCACAAGGGCTGGTTGATATGGGACTTGACCAGCCACCAGCTGACAGTGTCAAGGGATGTGAAGTTCATTGAGTTCTTGTACTACAAGGAGTTGAAGCAGTAGCAACAAAAGCTTCCTAGCAGCGGCCTTCGAGGCAAGTGCAGGTGATTGTCTCAGAAGACGAGAATGGGGAGACTTGATTATGCTATTACTAGCTTGGGTTTTATTCATCATGCATAGATATGCTATATAGTCTAGATATTCTATATATACTAACCTGGTTCGGTGCTATAACTATAATAAAATATAGAAATGCACCTAACCCACAGACTGACGGACAGACCGAGCAACTCAACCAAGTGGTTGAACAGTTACTGCGCACAGCTTGCAAAGACGACGTCAACCACTGGGACACACAGTTACCGACCCTAGAGTTCGCTTACAACAACACGTCACATGCGGCCACACGGAAAACTCACTTCTTCCTGTGTTACGGACGGGAACCACTCACACCACAGCAGCCAACCACACCGGCACATGTCCAAGCCGCACATGACTTCGTCACCACCATGCAGCAGTTATGGGAGAAGACTCAGCGACGTCTCACCACGATGCAGAACTCCCAGAAGCAGTATGCCGATCGTCAGCGACGAGATCACTCTGTAGCAGTCGAAGATCAGGTGCTTCTTGACACGCGCAACTTGAACCTGTCTCACCTCCCATCCAAACTCCGGCCTCGCTTCTGTGGTCCTTTTCTCGTTGAGGCACAGGTGACACCAGTTACGTTCCGCTTGCGCTTACCAGATACATGGAAGCTTTACAACGCTTTCCATATTCAGCTACTGAAACCCTACAAGGACCCGAACCAACAGTTCTAGTGACGGCAGTTACCGCCACCACCACCTGTTCTCATACATAATGAACCCGAGTACGAGATCAAGCGCGTTCTCACTCATCGGCGCCGCGGCGGCAAGGCCTTCGAGTTCCTCATACGCTAGAAGGGATACGACCCCACTGAGGACAGTTGGGTTGCAGAAGCTGATATGGGCAACGCACGCCGTGCTCTCCAGGACTATCTGGTCAAGCAGGGTGTATCTCACGCCACCCAGCTTTGAGGGGGTGACGTGTGAGAGTACGACGGCTTATGCTCGC
This sequence comes from Closterium sp. NIES-65, assembly GCA_948144175.1. Taxonomy (NCBI): domain Eukaryota; kingdom Viridiplantae; phylum Streptophyta; class Zygnematophyceae; order Desmidiales; family Closteriaceae; genus Closterium; species Closterium sp. NIES-65. The sequence goes on along the minus strand of CANXME010002078.1, from coordinate 1,425,170 downwards.
TTTGCTAGCTTGCCTAGGCTTTATTATGTTATTACTAGCTTGGGTTTTATTCATCATGCATAGATATGCTTGCCTTCCTAGGTTAGGTGCATTCCTATATTTTATGATAGTTATAGCACCGAATCAGGTTACGTGTACCGAACTCAAGCCTATTCGGTTTCCACCGAATTGCTTTCTACTGAGTTCGGGAAGGTTCTGTTCGGGACGCTTCGCGACCCTCAGAACATTCGCGTAACACCTGGGTAACTGGCCTTGTGTCGATACTATATATAGCCTCGTGTTGTACCCAGGTGAATCATTCAATTACAATTCTCTTTTCTGAGCTCGATCATAGATCCTCACACTTGGTAATGCACGCGAAGTTTTTCGACCGCTAAAACCTAGCTTTTGAACCCGCGGGGGCGACGACGAAAAGCTCTAAACCAGTTCCGCGCTATTTTTTAACGTCCTCCTTGAACCAGTTTTCAAACACTCCTCAGGTCCAGGGGCAAAAAAGTTGGAATTTTGATCGTCAGATCGATTCGAATCTGAAAGGCCCTGTGAATTTCGCCCAAATAAGTTGGAATTGGGAGCGTCGGATCGAATTTCTTCTCAATGGCCGGGATCGGACGCGAATTTCAGCTAAGGGAGAATTACGCGACAAACAGAAACAACACTCGTCATTTCTACATTCGATTCGACTTGCAGTGAGTGGACCAGCTCCTAGAAATCAATTATTTTCATTGCACATCTTCCTGTAAATCGCCAAATGGAGGAAAATCATGATAATTCCGTACCAAAAATTACGGAGTTACACACCAGCCTGGACCAGACGCGAGCAGCACTGCACAGAATGGAAGAGCTTCTCGCGAACCAGTCGGCAGCCGCCATAGCAGCAGCGAACGCAGCAGTGAATGCAGCAGCAACGGCAGCAGTAGCAATGGTGACACCGACACTTCACCAAGCAGCAGCGCCAGTGGCTACAGTGAATCTTGAGGCGGCACGTCCAAGGCAACCGAAAACGTTCAATCCAAATGCGAGAGACACCGACGTCCGTCGATTCATTGCAACCCTCAAAATTTACTTCAAGGGCATTGGCTGTACGACCCCAACACACGATGCAAAGCGGTTTTGGCTCGCAGCGACACTGTTAAGAGGCCCGGCGCTCGAGTGGATTTACAACAGTGATGAGATCCGAGGCGAGGGGTCATGGACGCAGTTTTGGAAAGCTTTAATTCAACGTTTCGAACCAATGAACTCCAGCTACATGGCGCAGCAGCAGATTTATCGGCATACATAGTTCGGCAGTGTAACACAGTACACGTAGCAGATGGAGAGCCTCTTCAACCGAATTACCGACCTGACCGAAAGGGAAAAAATCCAAGCGTATACTGAGGGGCTAAAAATAGAAGTCCGATAACAGGTGATTGCCGCGAACTATAACAATTATTGCGACATGGTGTGTGCAGCAGAGAGATTCGATGCGCTGACGCAAGATCAACCCGAGATACGACGCCACGTGCCGAATAGATCATTCGACACCAACCAATCGGCACCACCCATGACCGCCGACCCGATGGATATCGACAAGATCGACGCAAAGCAGCGGCCGACAAAATATGAGAACTACGAATTTTGCGGCGCAGCAGGACATCGATTTTTGGCGTGTTGGAAAATGAAGAAGGCACGAGCGGAGCTGCAGGGCAACAATACTGCGACATCCACGATGGCGAAAAAAGGAGGTCATGATGGCACGAATTTAAAACGTCACGACCAGTCGGCAACAAGGGAAATCGCCGAGAGAAACGGAGGCTCCGCGAAACAAGACTCTGCACCAACTGGGAAGCTCCAGCCGAACACCCCCAAGAGTAAGAATATTCCCTCTCGAGGTTTTCAAGCCTTTAAAAAGTTAAGGGGAGAATTCAAGGCAAAGAAAAAGCCTTTAGACATAATTCAGGTAACTGAGAATTTGAGCAAACCACTCCGGAGCGTAAAAAAGGGTCGTGCGTTCCAGGAGTTAATATTCTCTCCCCGCAGCACAGTGTTAAGGCTCCCCCATTGCCGACAGGTGAATCCTATATAGCTGCAAAGGCTTAGAGGAAGGTTCCAGGTCCAGAAGAGCTGAATCGGCCTCGGATAAATCCTTCTAACACAGCTCAGATAAAGACTGATATTGGGTCAGCTGCTTCGAGCGCAAGAGCTAGAGGTGATATATTCGACGTACCCTATGATCCGATAAGCGAGACCATCTACGGTTACTCAGAGCAGCAACAACCACAACTACTTGAGGTTTTCTGCAACGGGCGTCGCCTCCAGGCACTAGTGGACAGCGGTGCGTCTCACTCGGTTTGCGACAGCGGGACGTTGGAGAAACAAATAGAGTATCTACTTGATAGACAACTGATCCACCCATCCACCTCTCCTTACGGTGCACCAGTTCTCTTCACTACAAAACCAGACGGCAGTTTACGGATGTGCATACACTACCGCGCACTGAACTATTGGGTGCAAATTCACATTGTACAACATCCTGCCGTCTGTTTGTGCGAGTATGCGTGTGCGAATGCATTTGGGTGTGAATGGAATGTTCGTGTGTTTGTTTGCTTTCGCAATTTTCGCTTGCAGGTACTCGCGCATTGTGCGCTTCGGCACAACATTCTACACGCTATGAACAGTACAAGCAGAAAGGACGAGCCCGCAAAGAAACCCAAGATGGAAGCTTTGCGGTTTGGTTAAATTGATTGTGCAGATTCAGTTCTATCCAACTCGAAATTGTACTGTTTTGTTTGGTTGACTATAGTTAAGCAGAGCAGGCACTATAAGGGTACAATTTAGGTGAAGGTTGGATGTTGTTTGTCTGTATCTGCATGCTACAAGGCCAGGGGAAACCAGCGGAACCAGCATTTGGCTGGTTGGGCAAAGACAAAACAGGTTCTGTTTTTAGGACCTGAACCTGGTTGTTGTTTTCCCAGGTTTGGAAAAACAGAACCAGAGGTTGTTTACCAACCTACCACCTGCTGTTTTGTCCAGCCAGGTTGGTTCTGTTGCTTGGAATTATTTGGGATCATCCTTGGTTGTTCCCAGGTTTATTCCCAAGGTCCTTGCTAGCTAGAACTATTTATTCTTTCTCTGTTTGTACTTGGATATAGTGAAATTGATTCAAGCGAATTCCTTCCTTGCTGGAATTTCCTTTCTACGCGGTGCGACGGCGGAATGCTACACGAGTCAACGCTAGTACGCTAGCACTCCAACGCTAGGCTAACGCTGTCCGAGCCATAACTTCGTAATGGCAAAACTTTTCGCGAGGCAACTTGGCTTATTTTAAAGCTCTTAGAGTGAGCTTCGATATAGTAAATTCTCAGCTTAATCCGATCTACGGTCTGCACGATACGCTGCGCGACGTTCAAGGTACTCTTGCTGTTTTGACTAAGTCCCTCTTGATCCCTCTCTCTACAAACTCGGACCCGAGTATAGGGGCTGGTCTTGTACCAGGCACCTAAGGACCCTTGGAGGTGACCCCGAGGAGAGGTTTTAAGTGTGATAAAGTCTTAATAGCTTGAGTTTATTAGGCCTTTACACCAACAAGCTGGTATCAGAGCTGCGTTATAGTTATCCTCGTTATAGGTAGCTATGGCGGGGAACATCTCGGCGGTAGCTGGTGAATCTTCAGCCCAAGATCGTAGCGGCCGCCAAGATTCTGGTGTTTTTGCGCCAAGGGGAGCGCAAACAAGCCAGGACTCGCTGATCAAGGAAATGCTGAAAAACTTCACCGTCGAGAAGTTCAATGGTGAGGGCTATGATGATTGGGCCTGGAAAATGCAACTTTATTTCCGTCAGATCGAATTGCTGAAACTAATGATTGGGGAGGAGCCTAGACCGAGTGACCCCGCCCTTCAGGAAGATTGGGACGAGCGCGCCTCGGCTGGCTACTACTTGATGTCGCAGAGTTTGGAGCTGAACCAGCGTCACCACGTCATGCACCTGCTGCTGGAGGTTGAGTGCGGTCCGAAGGCGTGGACGTTGTTGAAGGAGCTGCACGCCCCTACCTCTGTCGCTCCGACGCTCATGATGGAGAGGGAGCTGTCCGCGTTGTGCCTAAGCGAGGGAGAGCCGATACAACCCACCCTAGATAAGATGCGTGATCTCTACGCAAAGCTGGCGATCGCGGGAATCACCTACCCGGAGCAGACCAAGTGCCTGAAGATGCTCTCGCTGCTGCCGGAATCGTGGCTTCAATTCACGAGCGGATTGAGCCTGCCGCAGAACTAGAGCTTGTGGACGCTCGAGTGGGTGCGGACGAAGATTCTGGAGGAGGACTTCCGTCGCCGCCAACTGAGTGGTGGAGACGACGGCAGCAGCGGCTACGGGATGCAAGGGAGCTGACGTGGCAAAGGACGTGGCTTCGGTGGTGCTGGATGCGGTGCAAAGAAAGACGACGACTCCAACGACCAACAAGGAGGTACCGGTTGGGGTCGCGGTGCGAAATCTGGACGTGGGGGCAAGTCGGGTGCTGGTGGCAAAATGAAAGGGAGTTGCTGGTATTGTGAGAAGGAAGGGCACCCCTGGTTTTTGTGCTATAAGGAACCCGATGGATGGACCCCCCAGAACTGTCACCAGGATGGCGGCCAGCGGAGGAACCAGAAAAACGGCACCAACATGGTTGCTGATTCGTCCGACAACAACCCGAAGGGCAACGGCGGTGCGGAGAAGAAGAAGGAGCGCACCGCGGGCCAATTCTTCCATGTGGGAGACAAGGGGGAGCAAAGAGACGCATCTGCTAAGGTTGGAGCAAAGCTGCACCCCCTGGATTATTGGGTGTTGGACACGGGCGCTGCTTAAACAATGACGCCGCGAAAAGACATACTGGACCACGTACAAGCTGCACCGATCAACGAGGTGTGCTCCGCCTCTGGACACGCGCTGAAGGTGGCTGGTGCGGGACAAGCTGCGTTTAAGGGAGCGGATGGCAAGCCGGTGGTGCTGCACGACGTTCTCCTTGTTCCTGAACTCAAGGCCAACCTCATCTCCCTTCGTAAGCTTGGCAAGGCTGGGGTGAGCACTAGCACGAATGGGGCACGCACTTACAAGGGGCAGCTGGGCAATCGGGTGCTTTGGGATCTGCACGAGAATACGGACGTGTACAGATCCATGTGGCAGCTGCCGGCGTTGGCGTGGCATGGTGGGGGGCAGGCTGGAGAGGGGTCTGCATCCCAGGGGCAGTGCAACGCCGTTGGAGGGGTTGGTGTGAAAGTGTCGGCCAGATCTGGGGAGACAGATTGGGCAACGGCACACCGACGTTTGGGGCATGTGGCAATGCCTTTGCTGAAGCAACTAGAGAAGGATGGAGCAGTGAACGGCTTGAAGCTGAACGGACAACCACCCGATGATAACTGTGAAATTTGCCTCCTTTCAAAGTTCACCCGTTTCCCCTTCCATAGTGTGGCTGACAGGTGCAAAAAGCCGTTGGAGCTGGTCCATATGGACTTGGTGGGGCTGCTGCCGGTGCAAGGGCACAAGGGGGAGCGGTATTTCCTAACCATAGTGGATGACTGGAGCAGGCTAATGTGGGCGTATCCGCTGAAGCAGAAAGAACACGCCGCCTCCACGATTCGGGATGATTGGCTGCCGTTCGTGGAGAAGCAAGCGGAGTGTGTGGTGAAGCGGATTAGGACAGATGGGGTTGGTGAGTTCCTTGGAGCTGAGGTGACGGCCTGGCTCAAGAAGCAGGGCATCCAGAGGGAGCTGACCACGGCTTACACCCCACAGTCCAACGGTGTAGCAGAACGGGCGAACCGGACAATTCTGGAGACAGCAAGGGCGCTGGTCATAGAATCTGGGCTAGGCAACTTGATGTGGCCCCATGCTGTTCGGCACGCTACCGTCGCTAGGAACAGGGTACTCACAAAGGTTGGGGATGACTCGTGGGTGCCGTTGGAGAGGTGGCTTGGGAGGAAGCCGCCGGTGGACATGCTGAGGGTGTTCGGTTGCATGGCAGTCGCCCACGTCCCCAAGACCTACCGCAGTAAGTTGGGGGCAAGTGCAATCTGGTGTGTGCATTTGGGGCTGGCTGCTGAGAGCAAGGGATGGCTGCTGTGGGAACCTTCCAAGGGTGTGTTGTTTGACAGCAGGGATGTGAAGTTTGTTGAGGGCATGATATATGGGAGCTGGGAGAAACAGCCGGAGGCCAGGGTGTCCCAGCAAATGGATCAGATCACCATGCAGCTGGACCTGACTCCTAGTGTGTGGGAGGAGGGAGAGGAGGCAGCTGCAGAGGGTGGTGATGGAAAGAAGGTACAGGAGGCACCTGCTGGTGGAGAAAATGATGTGGAGACTGGCACTAGTGGAGCTGCTGGATCTGAGGGAGAAGAGCAGCAGCAGGGGAAAACTAAGAAGCCGAAGGGTGTCGTTATGAAGGGATGGGAGACACCCGTCTCCAGGCCAGGACGTACCCGTATGGCTACTAAGAAGCTGACTGCAGGAGCTGATGTAGCGGAGCAGCAGCTTGGGACCGAGGAGGCATTGCTGATTCTACCGCATGGCTATGATCTGGATAAGGAGGATGAACCTGCCTACTATTTTCTTGCCCCTGCACCAGAGGAACCAGCTAGTATGGAGGAGGCATTAGCTGGACCAGTTAGGGAGAAGTGGCTGGTTTCCAGGGATGCTGAGTACCAGAGCATGCTAGAGAATGGGACAAGGGAGTAGATGGTGCTGCCTGAGGAGAAGAAAGCCGTACAGTGCCAGTGGGTGCTAAGGATAAGGACCGATGACAAGGGACAGGTCACCATCTACAAGAGTAGGTTGGTGGCTAAGGGGTTTATGCAGAAGGAGAAGCGGGACTTCAATGAGATCTTTGCTCCCACTGCCAAACCCCATGCCCTTCGTGTCTTGTTGGCAGATGCAACCGTTAGTGGGAAATTCATCATTCAGATGGATATATCAACGGCATTCCTCAAGGGGATTTTAGAGGAGGATGTGTACATGACGCAGGCACCTGGGTATGAGGATGGTACGGGCAGGGTGTGCAAGCTGAAAAAGTCCATCTACGGCTTGAAGCAGGCGCCACGCTGCTGGTACCAGAAGTTGGCAGCTGTTTTAGAGGAGATGGGATTCAGGACCAGCAGCTGTGATGAGAGCCTCTTTCTCAAGGGGGAGGGGGAGAAGCTGGTGTTGTTTCTGGTCTACGTGGACGACATTCTTCTCTTCAGCAGCAGCATGAAGGAGATCCAGAAGGTGCAGCAGCAGCTGATGGAGAACTTCAAGTGCAAGAACCTTGGGGAGGTAAAGTACTACCTCGGGATGCACGTAGAGAGGGATCTGGATCACAGGTGGTTGAAGCTGCACCAGGAGAAGTTCATCAAGGAGCTTGGGGAGAAGTACGGAATTGAGAATGAGCGCAAGGTTGCAACTCCCCTGCCAGCAGAATTCAAGCTTGTGAAAGCTGCAGAGGATGAAAGGGTTGAAGCCGAGGAGCAGCTGCAATTTTAGTCCTTGGTGGGCAGCCTCTTATATGCAGCAGTTCACACGAGGCCCGACATCTCTTTCTCGGTTGGGCAGCTTGACAGGGTGGTGCAGAATTCATCAAAGGAGCAGGTGGATGCAGCTGAGCGGGTGGTGAAGTATCTGAACTCTCACCCAATCATTAGAAAGAGATAAACTAAACAAGTACAGTCGTCCTCTATTAGGTTGTACTATTAAGCCTAAACTAGGTTTATCTGCTAAAAACTATGGTAGAGCTGTATATGAATGTTTAAGTGGTGGATTGGATTTCACCAAAGACGATGAAAACGTAACTTCCACAAGTTTTTGTACCTACTACTAAACCCTAAACCCTAAACCCTAGACATACTTAGGAAGCGAATGTACAGCACAAATTTTGGATCAACTCAAGACTTTAGGATTTAGACATGCGACTCAAGCAGGCATTTCATTAGGGATTGATGATTTATTAACCACTCCTTCAAAAACTTGGTTAATACAAGATGCAGAGCATCAAACATATACATCTGAAGAACAGTTCAATACTCCGCATCTGCACAGGTGAAGCAGAAAGGGGTTGAGGTGCTGAAAGAGAAGGGGGAGAGGCTTGGAGAAGGCAAGCTTTTCCTCACTTGCTTTACCGATGCTACGTGGGCCTCTGAGAAGGAGGATTCCTCATCTGTGGGAGGATACATCTGCGTAGTTGGGGGAGGACCGGTTAGTTGGAGGTCAAAGAAGCAGACGGAGACAGCACTCTCGTCCGTGGAGTCAGAGTACATGGCAATGTTTCATGGGGTGAAGGAGGAGATTTGGCTGAGGAGGCTGTTGGAGGAGGATGGCCAGGAGCAAAAGATTGTGAAGAGGGATAGCAAGGGAGCTCTTGGGATGGCTAGGAACGCTGTGCTTCATGGGCTCAATAAGCACATGCGTATCAAGTGGCACTGGCTGCGTAAGGAGGTGAAGAGGGGGACGGTGAATCCGATCTACATCAAAACTAACCAGCAGCCAGCAGACTTCCTCACCAAGAGGCTTGCAGATGAGCCTCATTGGCGTTGTGTGCGCATGACTGGAATGAGCATGAACTAGTATGGAATGATGGGGATGCAGCCGGCAGGCTGAGGGGGAGTTTGTTGGGTGCAAATTCACATTGCACGACATCCTGCCATCCGTTTGTACGAGTATGCGTGTGCGAATGCATTTGCGTGTGAATGGTATGTTCGTGTATTTGTTTGCTTTCGCAATTTTCGCTTGAAGCATTTGCAGGTATTCGCACAATGTGCGCTTCGGCATAACATTGTACGCGCTATGAACGGTACAAGCAGAAAGGACGAGCTCGCAAAGGAACCCAAGATGGAAGCTTTGCGGTTCGGCTTACTTGATTGCGCAGATTCAGTTCTATCCAACTCGAAATTGTACTGTTTTGTTTGGTTGACTATAGTGTAGCAGGGCAGGCACTATCGGGGTATAATTTAGGTGAAGGTTGGATGTTGTTTGTCTGTATCTGCATGCTACAGGGCCAGGGGAAACCAGCGGAACAAGCATTTGGCTGGTTGGGCAAAGACAAAACAGGTTCTGTTTTTAGGACCTGAACCTGGTTGTTGTTTTCTCAGGTTGGAAAAACAGAACCAGAGGTTGTTTACCAACCTACCACCTGCTGTTTTGTCCAGCCAGGTTGGTTCTGTTGCTTGGAATTATTTGGGATCATCCTTGGTTGTTCCCAGGTTTATTCCCAAGGTCCTTGCTAGCTAGAACTATTTATTCTTTCTCTGTTTGTACTTGGATATAGTGAAATTGATTCAAGCGAATTCCTTCCTTGCTGGAATTTCCTTTCTACTCGGTGCGACGGCGGAATGCTACCCGAGTCAACGCTAGTACGCTTGCACTCCAACGCAGGCTAACGCTGTCCGAGCCATAACTTCGTAATGGCAGAATTTTTCGCAAGGCAACTTGGCTTATTTTAAAGCTCTTAGAGTGAGCTTTGATATAGGAAATTCTCAGCTTAATCCGATCGAGGGTGTGAACAATACGCTGCACGACGTTCAAGGTACTCTCTACAAACTCGGACCCAAGGATAGGGGCTGGTCTTGTACCAGGCACCCAAGGACCCTTGGAAGTGACCCCGAGGAGAGGTTTTAAGTTTGAGAAATTCTTAATAGCTTGAGTTTATTAGGCCCTTACACCAACATGTTGCTTGGAATTATTTGGGATTATCTCTGGTTGTTCCCAGGTTTATTACCAAGGTCCTTGCTAGGTAGAACTATTTATTCCTTCTCTGTTTGTACTTGGATATAGTCAATTTGATTCAAGGGAATTCCTCCCTTCCTGGAATTTCTACGTTGTGCGACGGCGAAATGCTACCCGAGTCAACGCTAGTACGCTAGCACTCCAACGCTAGGCAAACGCTGTCTGAGCCATAATTTCGTCATAGCAATACTTTTCACAAAGCATTTTAATTCATTTTAAAGCTCCTGGAGCGAGCTTCGATATAGGAAATTCTCAGCTTAATCTGATCGATGGTCTGCACGATACGATGCGCAACGTTTAAAGTACTCTTGTTATTTTGGCGCCTCTCTTTACAAACTCGGACCCGAGGGTAGGGACTGGTCTTGTACCAGGCATCCAAGGACCCTTGGAGGTGATCCCGAGGAGAGGTTTTGAGTTTGATTAAGTCTTAATAGCTTGAGTTTATTAGGCCCTTACCCCAACAAGCTGGTATCACGGCTGCGTTATAGTTATCCTCGTTATAGGTAGCTATGACGGGCAAGACCTCGACTGGAGCTGGTGAATCTTCAGCTCAAGATCGTAACGGCAGCAAAGATTCTGGTGTTTCAGCGCCAATGGGAGCGCGAACAAACCAATGGGAGGCGGCGTAATCTTTCTGCTTCAGTGGATACGCCTTCATTAGCCTGCTCCAGTCATCCACTATGGTTAGGAAGTACCGCTCCCCTTTGTGCCCTTGCACCGGCAGCGGCCCCACCAAGTCCATGTGGACCAGCTCCTACGGCTTTTTGCTCTTGCCAGCCACACTATGGAAGGGGAAACGAGTGAACTTGCGCGGCGTCATTGTCCAAGCAGAGCCTGTGTCGAACACCCAATAGTCCAAGGGGTGCAGCTCTGCTCCAACCTTAGCAGATGCGTCTCCTTGCTCCCCCTTGTCTCCCACATGGAAGAATTGGCCCGCAATGCGCTCCTTCTTCTCCGCACCGCCGTTGCCCTTCGGGTTGTTGTTAGACGAATCAGCGACCATGTTGGCACCGTTTTTCTGGTTCCTCCGCACGCCGCCATCCTGGTGACGATTCTGGGGGGTCCATCCATCGGGTTTCTTATAGCACAAAAACCAGGGGTTCCCTTCCTTCTCACACTACCAGCAACTCCCTTTCATTTTGCCACCAGCACCCGACTTGCCCCCACGTCCAGATTTCGCACTGCGACCCCAACCAGTACCTCCTTGTTGGTCGTTGGAGTCGTCGACTTTCTTTGCTCCGCGTCCAGCACCACCGAAGCCACGTCCTTTGCCACGTCGGCTCTCTTGCATCCCGTAGCCGCTGTTGCCGTCGTCTCCACCCCTCAGTTGACGGCGACGGAAGTCCTCCTCTAGAATCTTTGTCCGCACCCACTCGAGTGTCCACAAGCTCTGGTTCTGCGGCAGGCACAATCCGCTCGTGAATTGAAGCTACGATTCCGGCAGCAGCGAGAGCATCTTCAGGCACTTGGTCTGGTCCAGGTAGGTGATTCCCGCGCTCGCCAATTTCCCGTAGAGGTCGCGCATTTTGTCCAGGACAGGTTGCACCGGCTCTCCCTCGCTCAGGCGCAACGCGGACAGCTCCCTCTCCAGCATCAATGTTGCAACAACGGAGGTCGGGGCATGCAGCTCCTTCAACACCGTCCACGCCTTCGGACCGCACTCAACCTCTGGCAGCAGATGCATGACGTGGTGACGCTGGTTCAGCTCCAAACTCTGCGACATCAAGTAGTAGCCAGCCGAGGCGCGCTCGTCCCACTCTTCCTGAAGGGCGGTCGCCAACTTTGCGTAGAGGTCGAGCTATTTGTCCAGGACACCTTGCACCGGCTCTCCCTCGCTCAGGCGCAACGCGGACAGCTCCCTCTCCATCATGAGCGTCGCAGCGACGAAGGTAGAGGCGTGCAGCTCCTGCAACACCGTCCACGCCTTCGGACCGCACTCAACCTCCGGCAGCAGGTGCATGACATGTTGACGCTGGTTCAGCTCCAAACTCTGCGACATCAAGTAGTAGCCAGCCGAGGCGCGCTCGTCCCAATCTTCCTGAAGGACAGGGTCACTCTGTCTAGGCTCCTCCCCAATCATTAGTTTCAGCAAACCGATCTGACGGAAATAAAGTTGCATTTTCCAGGCCCAATCATCATAGCCCTCACCATAGAACTTCTCGACGGTGAAGTTTTTCAGCACCTCCTTGATCAGCGAGCCCTGGCTTTTTCACGCTCCCCTTGGCGCAGAAACACCAGAATCTTGGCTGCCGCTACGATCTTGGGCTGAAGATTCACCAGCTACCACCGAGGTGTTGACCGCCATAGCTTCCTATAAGGAGGATCACTATAACGCAGCTCTGATACCAGCTTGTTGGTGTAAGGGCCTTATAAAATCAAGCTTTTAAGACTTTATCAAACTTAAAACCTCTCCTCGGTGTCACCTCCAAGGGTCCTTGGGTGCCTCATACAGGGCAGCCCCTATCCTCGGATCCGAGTTTGTAGAGAGAGGGATCAAGAGGGACTTAGGCAAAACAGCAAGAGTACCTTGAACGTCGCGCAGCGTATCGTGCAGACCGTCGATCGGATTAAGCTGAGAATTTCCGATATCGAAGCTCACTCTAAGAGCTTTAAAATAAGCCAAGTTGCCTCGCGAAAAGTTCTGCCATTACGAAGTTATGGCTCGGACAGCGTTAGCCTAGCTTTGGAGTGCTAGCGTACTAGCGTTGACTCGGGAAGCATACTGCCGTTGCACCGCGTAGAAACGAAATTCCAGGAAGAGAGGAATTCGCTTGAATCAATTTTACTATATTCAGGTACAAACAGAGAAGGAATAAATAGCTCTAGCTAGCAAGGACCTTGGGAATCAACCTGGGAACAACCAGGGATGATCCCAAATAATTCCAAGCATCAGAACCAACCTGGCTGGACAAAATAGCAGGTGATAGGTTGGTGAACAACCTCTTGTTTTGTTTTTCCAACTTGGGAAAACAACAACCAGGTTCAAGTCCTAAAAACAGAACCTGTTTTGTCTTTGCCCAACCAGCCAAATGCTGGTTCCGCTGGTTTCCCCTGGCCCTGTAGCATGCAGATACAGACAAACAACATCCAACCTTCACCTAAATTGTACCCCTATAGTGCCTGCCCTGCTACACTATAGTCAACCAAACAAAACAGTATAATCTCGAGTTGGATAGAACTGTATCTGCGCAATCAAGTAAGCCGAACCACAAAGCTTCCATCTTGGGTTCCTTTGCGAGCTCGTCCTTTCTGCTTGTACTGTTCATAGCGCGTACAATGTTATGCCGAAGCGCACATTGTGCAAGTACCTGCAACTGCTTCAAGCAAAAATTGCGAAAGCAAACAAACACACGAACATACCATTCACACGCAAATGCATTCGCACACGCATACTCGTACAAACAGACGGCAGGATGTCGTGCAATGTGAATTTGCACCCAACACACTCCCCCTCAGCCTGCCGGCTGCATCCCCATCATTCCATACTAGTTCATGCTCATTCCACTCATGCGCACACAACACCAATGAGGCTCATCCGCAAGCCTCTTGGTGAGGAAGTCTGCTGGCTGCTGGTGAGTCTTGATGTAGATCGGATTCACCGTCCCCCTCTTCACCTCCTTACGCAGCCAGTGCCACTTGATACGCATGTGCTTATTCAGCCCATGAAGCACAGCGTTCCTGGCCATCCCAAGAGCTCCCTTGCTATCACAAAACAGCGGCGTAGCAACCTTTTGCTCCTGGCCAATCTCCTCTAACAGCCTCCTCAGCCAAATCACCTCCTTCACCCCATGAAACATCGCCATGTACTCGGATTCCACAGAAGAGAGTGCTGTCTCCGTCTGCTTCTTTGACCTCCAACTAACACGTCCTCCTCCAACTACGCAGATATATCCTCCCACTGATGATGAATCCTCCTTCTCAGAGGCCCACGTAGCATCGGTAAAGCAAGTGAGAAAAAGCTTGCCTTCTCCAAGCCTCTCCCCTTTCTCTTTCAGCACCTCAACCCCTTTCTGCTTCACCTGTGCAGATGCGGAGTATTGAACTCCAATGCTTGGGTGAGAGTTCAGATACTTCACCACACGCTCAGCTGCATCCACCTGCTCGTCTGATGGATTCTGCACTACCCTAGCCAGCTGCCCAACCGAGAAAGAGATGTCGGGCCTTGTGTGAACTGCTGCATAGAAGAGGCTGCCCACCAAGGACTGAAATTGCTGCTGCTCCTCGGCTTCAACCCCTTCATCCTCTGCAGCTTTCACAAGCTTGAATTCTGCTGGCAGGGGAGTTGTAACCTTGCGCTCATTCTCAATCCCATACTTCTCCCCCAGCTCCTTGATGAACTTCTCCTGGTGCAGTTTCAACCACCTGTGATCCAGATCCCTCTCCACGTGCATCCCGAGGTAGTACTTTACCTCCCCAAGGTTCTTGCACTTGAAGTTCTCCATCAGCTGCTGCTGCACCTTCTAGATCTCCTTCATGCTGCTGCTAAAGAGAAGAATGTCGTCCACATAGACCAGAAACAGCACCAGCTTCTCCCCCTCCCCCTTGAGAAAGAGGCTCTCATCACAGCTGCTGGTCCTGAATCCCATCTCCTCTAAAACAGCTGCCAACTTCTTGTACCAGCAGCGTGGCGCCTGCTTCAAGCCGTAGATGGACTTTTTCAGCTTGCACACCGTGCCCGTACCATCCTCATACCCAGATGGCTGCGTCATGTACACATCCTCCTCTAAAATCTCATTGAGGAATGCTGTTGATATATCCATCTGAATGATGAATTTTCCACTAACGGTTGCATCTGCCAACAAGACACGGAGGGTAGAGGGTTTGGCAGTGGGAGCAAAGATCTCATTGAAGTCCTGCTTCTCCTTCTGCATAAACCCCTTAGCCACCAACCTACTCTTGTAGATGGTGACCTGCCCCTTGTCGTCAGTCTTGATCCTTAGCACCCACTTGCATTGTACCGCTTTCTTCCCCTCAGGCAGCACCACCAGCTCCCATTCTCTAGCAGGCTCTGGTACTCAGCATCCCTTGAAACTAGCCATTTGTCCCTATCTGGTCCAGCTAATGCCTCCTCCATGCTAGCTGGTTCCTCTGGTGCAGGGGCCATAAAACAGTACGCAGGTTCCTCATCCGGGTCATAGCCATGCGGTAGAATCAGTAATGCCTCCTCAGTCCCAAGCTGCTGCTCCGCTATATCAGCTCCTGCAGTCAGCTTCTTAGTAGCCATACGGGTACGTCCTGGCCTGGAGACGGGTGTCTCCCATCCCTTCATAACGACACCCTTCGGCTTCTTAGTTTTTCCCTGCTGCTGCTCTCCTCCCTCGGATCCAGCAGCTCCACTAGTGCTACCGCTAGTCTCCACACCATCACCTCCACTAGTAGGTGCTTCCTACACCTTCTCTTTATCACCACCCTCTGCAGCTGCCTCCTCTCCCTCCTCCCACACACTAGGAGTCAGGTCCAGCTGCATGGTGATCTGCTCCATCTGCTGGGACACCCTGGCCTCCGGCTGTTTCTCCTTGCTCCCATACATCATGCCCTCAACAAACTTCACATCCCTGCTGTCAAACAACACACCTTTGGAAGGCTCCCACAGCAGCCATCCCTTGCTCTTAGCAGCCAGCCCCAAATGCACACACCAGATTGCACTCGCCCCCAACTTACTGCGGTAGGTCTTGGGGACGTGGGCGACTGCCATGCAACCGAACACCCTCAGCATGTCCACCGGCGGCTTCCTCCCAAGCCACCTCTCCAACGGCACCCACGAGTCATCCCCAACCTTTGTGAGTACCCTGTTCCTAGCGACGGTAGCGTGCCGAACAGCATGGGGCCACATCAAGTTGCCCAGCCCAGATTCTATGAGCAGCGCCCTAGCTGTCTCCAGAATTGTCCGGCTCGCCCGTTCTGCTACACCGTTGGACTGTGGGGTGTAAGCCGTGGTCAGCTCCCTCTGGATGCCCTGCTTCTTGAGCGAGGCCGTCATCTCAGCTCCAAGGAACTCACCACCCCGATCTGTCCTAATCCGCTTCACCACACACTCCGCTTGCTTCTCCACGAACGGCAGCCAATCGTCCCGAATCGTCGAGGCGGCGTGATCTTTCTGCTTCAGCGGATACGCCCACATTAGCCTGCTCCAGTCATCCACTATGGTTAGGAAGTACCGCTCCCCCTTGTGCCCTTGCACCGGCAGCGGCCCCACCAAGTCCATGTGGACCAGCTCCAACGGCTTTTTGCTCCTCCCAGCCACACTATGGAAGGGGAAACGGATGAACTTTGAAAGGAGGCAAATTTCACAGTTATCATCGGGTGGTTGTCCGTTCAGCTTCAAGCCCTTAACGGCTCCATCCTTCTCCAGCTGCTTCAGCAAAGGCATTGCCACATGCCCCAAACGTTGGTGTGCAGTTGCCCAATCCGTCTCCCCAGATCTGGCCGAGACTTTCACACCAACCCCTCCAACGGCGTTGCACTCCCCCTGGGATGCAGACCCCTCTCCAGCCTGCCCCCCACCGTGCCACGCCAGCGCCGGCAGCTGCCACATAGATCTGTACACGTCCTTGCTCTCGTGCAGATCCCAAAGCACCCGATTGCCCAGCTTCCCCTTATAAGTGCGTGCCCCATCCGTGCTAGTGCTCACCCCAGACTTGCCAAGCTTACGGAGGGAGATGAGGTTGGCCTTGAGTTCAGGAACAAGAAGAACGTCGTGCAGCACCACCGGCTTGCCATCCGCTCCCTTAAACGCAGCTCGTCCCGCACCAGCCACCTTCAGCGCGTGTCCAGAGGCGGAGCACACCTCGTTGATCGGAGCAGCTCGTACGTCGTCCAGCAGGTCCTTGCGCGGCGTCATTGTCCAAGCAGCGCCTGTGTCCAACACCCAATAATCCAGGGGGTGCAGCTCTGCTCCAGCCTTAGCAGATGCGTCTCCTTGCTCCCCCTTGTCTCCTATATGGAAGAATTGGCCCGCGGTGCGCTCCTTCTTCTTTTCCGCACCGCCGTTGCCCTTCGGGTTGTTGTCGGACAAATCAGCGACCATGTTGGTGCCGTTTTTCTGGTTCCTCCGCGCGCCGCCATCCTGGTGACGATTCTGGGGGGTCCATCCATCGGGTTCCTTATAGCACAAAAACCAGGGGTGCCCTTCCTTCTCACAATACCAGCAACTCCCTTTCATTTTGCCACCAGCACCCGACTTGCCCCCACGTCCAGATTTCGCACCGCGACCCCAACCGGTACCTCCTTGTTGGTCGTTGGAGTCGTCGTCTTTCTTTGCACCGCGTCCAGCACCACCGAAGCCACGTCCTTTGCCACGTCGGCTCCCTTGCATCCCGTAGCCGCTGTTGCCGTCGTCTCCACCCCTCAGTTGGCGGCGACGGAAGTCCTCCTCCAGAATCTTTGTCCGCACCCACTCGAGCGTCCACAAGCTCTGGTTCTGCGGCAGGCTCAATCCGCTCGTGAATTGAAGCCACGATTCCGGCAGCAGCGAGAGCATCTTCAGGCACTTGGTCTGCTCCGGGTAGGTGATTCCCGCGATCGCCAGCTTTGCGTAGAGATCACGCATCTTGTCTAGGATGGGTTGTACCGGCTCTCCCTCGCTTAGGCGCAACGCGGACAGCTCCCTCTCCATCATGAGCGTCGCAGCTACGGAGGTAGGGGCGTGCAGCTCCTTCAACACCGTCGACGCCTTCGGACCGCACTCAACCTCCGGTAGCAGGTGCATGACGTGGTGACGCTGGTTCAGCTCCAAACTCTGCGACACCAAGTAGTAGCCAGCCGAGGCGCGCTCGTCCCAATCTTCCT
Source organism: Closterium sp. NIES-65 (assembly GCA_948144175.1). Taxonomy (NCBI): domain Eukaryota; kingdom Viridiplantae; phylum Streptophyta; class Zygnematophyceae; order Desmidiales; family Closteriaceae; genus Closterium; species Closterium sp. NIES-65. The sequence continues at coordinate 1,407,680 of CANXME010002078.1, read as the reverse complement.
GAAGAGCGGGGTCACTCGGTCTAGGCTCCTCCCCAATCATTAGTTTCAGCAATCCGATCTGACGGAAATAGAGTTGCATTTTCCAGGCCCAATCATCATAGCCCTCACCATTGAACTTCTCGACGGTGAAGTTTTTCAGCACCTCCTTGATCAGCAAGCCTTGGCTTGTCGCGCTCTCCTTGGCGCAGAAACACCAGAATCATGGCTGCCGCTACGATCTTGGGCTGAAGATTCACCAGCTACCGCCGAGGTGTTCCCCGCCATAGCTACCTATATCGAGGATCACTATAACGCGGCTCTGATACCGGATTGTTGGTGTAAGGGCCTAATAAACTCAAGCTATTAAGACTTTATCACACTTAAAACCTCTCCTCGGGGTCACCTCCAAGGGTCCTTGGGTGCCTGGTACAAGACCAGCCCCTATCCTCGGGTCCGAGTTTGTAGAGAGAGGGATCAAGAGGGACTTAGTCAAAACAGCAAGAGTACCTTGAACGTCGCGCAGCGTATCGTGCAGACTGTGGATCGGATTAAGCTGAGAATTTCCTATATCGAAGCTCACTCTAAGAGCTTTAAAATAAGCCAAGTTGCCTCGCGAAAAGTTCTGCCATTACGAAGTTATGGCTCGGACAGCGTTAGCCTAGCGTTGGAGTGCTAGCGTACTAGCGTTGACTCGGGTAGCATTCCGCCGTCGCACCGCGTAGAAACAAAATTCCAGGAAGGGAGGAATTCGCTTGAATCAATTTCACTATATTCAGGTAATAACAGAGAAGGAATATATAGCTCTAGCCAGCAAGGACCTTGGGAATCAACCTGGGAACAACCAGGGATGATCCCAAATAATTCCAAGCAACAGAACCAACCTGGCTGGACAAAATAGCAGGTGGTAGGTTGGTGAACAACCTCTGGTTCTGTTTTTCCAACCTGGGAAAACAACAACCAGGTCCAGGTTCTAAAAACAGAACCTGTTTTGTCTTTGCCCAACCAGCCAAATGCTGGTTCCGCTGGTTTCCCCTGGCCCTGTAGCATGCAGATACATACAAACAACATCCAACCTTCACCTAAATTGTACCCCTATAGTGCCTGCCCTGCTACACTATAGTCAACCAAACAAAACAGTACAATTTCGAGTTGGATAGAACAGAATCTGCGCAATCAAGTAAGCCGAACCACAAAGCTTCCATCTTGGGTTCCTTTGCGAGCTCGTCCTTTCTGCTTGTACTGTTCATAGCGCGTACAATGTTATGCCGAAGCGCACATTGTGCAAGTACCTGCAAATGCTTCAAGCAAAAATTGCGAAAGCAAACAAATACACAAACATTCCATTCACACGCAAATGCATTCGCACACGCATACTCGTACAAACAGACGGCAGGATGTCGTGCAATGTGAATTTGCACCCAACACAGGGGGCCCGCTTGCTGCTCCCCTCGTCGCTCGTCGCGGCGCCTTTAGGGGGCCCGCCCGCTGCTCCCGCCCCCCCCTCCCTTCGCAACCCTGCAGCAGCGTCCGACCTGCCCTTGCAGCAGCTCGCGACACCGCCCCTACAGCAGTGCGCGACCCGCCCCTGCACCAGCAGCAGCCGCCCCTGGCCCCTGGAACAGCCGCCCCTGGCCCCTAGAGCAGCCGCCCCCAGAGCACCCGCCCCTGCAGCAGCTGCCCCTGGAGCAGCCGACACTGCAACAGCCGCCTCTGGCCCCTGGAGCAGCCGCACCTGCAGCCGTCCCTTGCCGCTGGAGCAGCCGCCCCTGGCCACTAGAGCAGCCGCCACTGCAGGAGTCGCCCCTGGCCCCAGGAGGAGCCGCCCCTGGAGCAGCCGCCCCTGCAGCAGCCACCCATGGCCGCTAGAGCAGGTGCCACTGCAGTAGCCGCCCCTGGCCTCTGGAGCAGCCGCCCCTGGCCCCTGGAGCAGTTGACCCTGCAGTTGCCCGCGACGCCGCTCCTGGACCCTGTGCAGCCGTGGGGGGGGGGTATGGGGGTGGCGGGTGTGGGGGTGATGAGTGTGGGTGCTACCCTTCCCCTCCTCCTCCTTCTTTGTCTCCCACTGCTGCAGCTGCTGCTGAAGGGGGGTGGATGTGTGGGAGCCGAAGGGAGTGGAGCTAAGGGGGTGTCGTGGAAGTGGAGACAGGGGTGCTGCAAGGGGGTGCGTGAGAAGGGGGGGGTGTGGGACTGCTAGGGGAGGTAGAGCGGAGGTCGCCGTCGTATTGTCAGCAGCGCCAGTAGTCCAGAGCCCTCGTGCTCTCGGTAGCCCAGCGAGCCTCCTTCGCCAGTCGCCTGTGGGTCCGTTGCTCCTGCCGCTCGTCGTAGCCGCGGAGCCAGATACTCCCGTAGTCCGGTGCCTTCGTGCGCTCAGTAGCCACTGTGCGCGCCGCTCCTGTTGCCAGTGTGACTGCGGCTTCACGTGTCGCCTCCTATCTCCACTCCTCTCACAGTCCTTCCTCCTCCTCCTCACTTTCCCTCTTCTTGTGTTGCGCCCTGCAAGGTGTACCACTTCAGGGGGTGTTCTGTAGATGGTTCTCACTGCAATCAAGTAGGGGGTGTCTTGAAGTATATTTAAATATGTTCTTCATAATTCTCTGCAGTGTAAAGTGTAGCACATCCCAATTTGCTGTAGGTGGTGCACCATACTTCTCCTTGCTATATTTTGTACCCATCTTTCTTAGTGAAGTCACTTCTTCCTGCTTCAACTCTCTCGACACCTCCTTCAACCCTAAAACCTTACTTCTTAACCACTAAAGCTCTGGCTCCTAACCCTAGCTGTCCTTAGTCATTCTGACAAAGAATGGTGTAGAGACTAGCGGTAGCACTAGTGGAGCTGCTGGATCTGAGGGAGAAAAGCAGCAGCAGGGGAAAACTAAGAAGCCGAAGGGTGTCGTTATGAGGGGATGGGAAACACCCGTCTCCAGGTCAGGACGTACCCGTATGGCTACTAAGAAGCTGACTGCATGAGCTGAAATAGCAGAGCAGCAGCTTCGGACCGAAGAGGCATTGCTGATTCTACCGCATGGCTATGATCCGGATGACGAGGATGAACCTGCCTACAGTTTTCTTGCCTCGCACCAGAGAAACCAGCTAGCATAGAGGAAGCATTAGCTCGAACAGATAGGAAGAAGTGGCTGGTTTCCAGGGATGCTGAGTACCAGAGCCTGCTAGAGAATGAGACATGGGAGCTGGTGGTGCTGCCTGAGGGGTAGAAAGCCGTACCATGCAAGTGGGTGCTAAGGATCAAGACTGATGACAAGGGACAGGTCACCATCTACAAAAGTAGGCTGGTGGCTAAGAGGTTTATAGAGAAGAAGAAGCAGGACTTCAATGAGATCTTTGCTCCCACTGCCAAACCCCCTGCCCTCCGTGTCTTAATGGGAAATTCATCATTCAGATTGATATATCAACTGCATTTCTTAATGGGGTTTTAGAGGACGATGTGCATATGACGCAGCCTCCAGGGTATGAGGATGGTACAGGCAGGGTGTGCAAGCTGAAAAAGTCCATCTACGGCTTGAAGCAGGCGCCACACTGCTGGTACCGGAAGTTGGCAGCTGTTTTAGAGGAGATGGGATTCAGGACTGGCAGCTATGATGAGAGCCTCTTTCTCAAAGGGGAGGGGGAGAAGCTGGTGCTGTTTTTGGTCTAAGTGGACGACATTAAGGAGATGAAGGTGATCCAGAATGTGCAGCAGCAGCTGATGGAGAACTTCAAATGCAAGAACCTTGGGGAGGTAAACTACTACCTTGGGATGCACGTAGAGAGGGATCCAGATCACAGGTGGTTGAAGCAGCACCAGGAGAAGTTCATCAAGGAGCTGGGGGAGAAGTACGGGATTGAGAATGGGTGCAAAGTTGCAACTCCCCTGCCAGCAGAATTCAAGCTTGTGAAAGCTGCAGAGGATGAAGAGGTTTAGGCCGAGGAGCAGCAGCAATTTCAGCCCTTGGTAGGCAGCCTCTTGTATGCAGCAGTTCACACAAGGCCCGACATCTCTTTTTCGGTTGGGCAGCTGGCTAGGCTGGTGCACAATCCATCAGAGGAGCAGATGGATGCAAGTAAGCGTATGGTGAGTATCTGAACTCTCACCCAAGCATTCGAGTTCAATACTCCGCATCTCCACAGGTGAAGCAGAAAGCGGTTGAGGTGCTGAAAGAGAAGGGGGAGAGGCTTGCAGAAGGCAAGCTATTTCTCATTTGCTTTACCGATGCTACGTGGGCCTTTGAGAAGGAGGATTCCTCATTTGTGGGAGGATACATCTGTGTAGTTGGGGGAGGACCTGTTAGTTGGAGGTCAAAGAAGCAGACGGAGACGGCACTCTCTTCCGTGGAATCAGAGCACATGGCAATGTTCCATTGGCTGAAGGAGGTGATTTGGCTGAGGAGGCTGTTAGAGGAGATTGGCCAAGTCAGAAGGTTGCTATGCCGCTGTTTTGTGATAGCAAGGGGGCTCTTGGGATAACCAGGAACGCTGTGCTTCATGCACTAAACAAGCACATGCGTATTAAGTGGCACAGGCTTCGTAAGGAGGTGAAGAGGGGGACGGTAAATCCGAACTTCATTTAAACTCACCAGCAGCCAGCAGACTTCCTCACCAAGAGGCTTGCGGATGAGCCTCGTTGACGTTGTGTGCGCATGAGTGGAATGAGCATGAACTAGCATGGAATGATGGGGATGCAGCCGGCAGGCTGAGGGGGAGTGTGTTGGGTGCAAATTCACATTGCACGATATCCTGCCGTCTGTTTGTACGAGTATGCGTGTGCGAATGCATTTGGGTGTGAATGGAATGTTTGTGTGTTTCTTTGCTTTCGCAATTTTGGCTTGAAGCATTTGCAGATACTCGCGCATTGTGCGCTTCGGCACAACATTGCACGCGCTATGTACAGTACAAGCAGAACGGACGAGCTCGCAAAGGAACCCATGATGGAAGCTTTGCGGTTCGGTTGAATTGATTGTGCAAATTCAGTTCTATCCAACTCAAAATTGTACTGTTTTGTTTGGTTGACTATAGTGTAGCAGGGCAAGCACTATAGGGGTACAATTTAGGTGAAGGTTGGATGTTGTTTGTCTGTATCTGCAGGCTATAGGGCCAGCGGAAACCAGCGGAACCAGCATTTGGCTGGTTGGGCAAAGATAAAACAGGTTCTGTTTTTAGGACCTGAACCTGGTTGTTGTTTTACCAGGTTGGAAAAACAGAACCAGAGGTTGTTTACCAACCTACCACCTGCTGTTTTGTCCAGCAGATTGGTTATGTTGCTTGGAATTATTTGGGATCATCCCTAGTTGTTCCCAGGTTTATTCCCAGGTACCAGGTACCGAAGGACCCTTGGAGGTGACCCCGGGAGAGGTTTTTGTTGGGTGCAAATTCACATTGCACGACATCCTGCCGTCTGTTTGTACGACTATGCGTGTGCGAATGCATTTGCGTGTGAATGGTATGTTCGTGTGTTTGTTTGCTTTCGTAATTTTTGCTTGAAGAATTTGCAGGTACTCGCACAATGTGCTCTTTGGCATAACATTGTACGCGCTATGAACAGTACAAGCAGAAAGGAAGAGCTCGCAAAGGAACCCAAGATGGAATCTTTGCGGTTCAACTTACTTGATTGCGCAGATTCAGTTTTATACTATTCGAAATTGTACTGTTTTGTTTGGTTGACTATAATGTAGCAGGGCAGGCACTATAGAGGCACAACTTAGGTGAAGGTTGGATGTTGTTTGTCTGTATCTGCTTGCTTCAGGGCCAGAGGAAACCAGCGGAACCAGCATTTGGCTGGTTTGGCAAAGACAAATCAGGTTCTTTTTATAGGACCTGAACCTGGTTTTTGTTTTCCTAGGTTGGAAAAACAGAACCAGAGGTTGTTCACCAGCCTACCACCTGCTATTTTGTCCAGCCAGGTTGGTTCTGTTGCTTGGAATTATTTCGGATCATCCCTGGTTGTTCCCAGGTTGATACCCAAGGTCCTTGCTTGCAAGAGCTATTTATTCTTTCTCTGTTTGTACCTGAATATAGTCAAATTGATTCAAGTGAATTCCTTCCTTGCTGGAATTTCGTTTCTACGCGGTCAACGGCGGAATGCTACCCGAGTCAAACGCTAGTACGCTAGCACTCCAACGCTAGGCTAACGCTGTCCGGGCCATAACTTCGTAATGGCAAAACTTTTCGCGGGGCAACTTGGCTCATGTTTAAGCGCTTGGAGCGAGCTTCGATATAGGATTTTCTTAGCTTAATCCGATCGGCGGTCTGCACAATACGCTGCGCGACGTTCAAGGTACTCTTGCTGTTTTGACTAAGTCCCTCTTGATCACTCTCTCTACAAACTCGTCCCGAGGATAGGGGCTGGTCTTGTACCAGGCACCCAAGGACCCTTGGAGGTGACCCCGAGGAAAGGTTTTAAGTTTGATAAAGTCTTAATAGCTTGAGTCTATTAGGCCCTTATACCGACACAAGGGAGCTCTTGGGATGGCCAGGAACGCTGTGCTTCATGGGCTCAATAAGCACGTGCGTATCACATTGCACAACATCCTGCCGTCTGTTTGTACGAGTGTGCGTGTGCGAATGCATTTGCGAGTGAATGGTATGTTTGTGTGTTTGTTTGCTTTCGCAATTTTTGCTTGAAGCATTTGCAGGTACTCGCACAATGTGCGCTTCGGCATAACATTGTACGCGCTATGAACAGTACAAGTAGAAAGGACGATGGAAGCTTTTTGGTTCGGCTTACTTGATTGCGCAGATTCAGTTCTATCCAACTCGAAATTGTACTGTTTTGTTTGGTTGACTATAGTGTAGCAGAGCAGGCACTATAGGGGTACAATTTAGGTGAAGGTTGGATGTTGTTTGTCTGTATCTGCATGCTACAGGACCAGGGGAAACCAGCGGAACCAGCATTTGGCTAGTTGGCCAAAGACAAAACAGGTTCTGCTTTTAGGACCTGAACCTGATTGTTGTTTTCCCAGGTTGGAAAAACAGAACCAGAGGTTGTTCACCAACCTACCACCTGCTATTTTGTCCAGCCAGGTTGGTTCTGTTGCTTGGAATTATTTGGGATCATCCCTCGTTGTTCCCAGGTTGATTCCCAACGTCCTTGCTAGCTAGAGCTATTTATTCCTTCTCTGTTTGTACCTGAATATAGCGAAATTGATTCAAGCGAATTCATCCCTTCCTGGAATTTCGTTTCTACGCAGTGCGACGGCGGAATGCTACCCGAGTTAACGCTAGTACGCTAGCACTCCAACGCTAGGCTAACGCTGTCCGAGCCATAACTTCGTAATGGCAAAACTTTTTGCGAGGCAACCTGGCTTATTTTAAAGCTCTTAGAGTGAGCTGCTGCTGCTAAAGAGAAGAATGTCGTCCACATAGACCAGAAACAGCACCAGCTTCTCCCCCTCCCCCTTGAGAAAGAGGCTCTCATCACAGCTGCTGGTCCTGAATCCCATCTCCTATAAAACAGCTGCCAACTTCTGGTACCAGCAGCGAGGCGCCTGCTTCAAGCCGTAGATGGACTTTTTCAGCTTGCACACCTTGCCCGTATCATCCTCATACCCAGGTGGTTGTGTCATGAACACCTCCTCCTCTAAAATCCCATTGAGGAATGCCGTTGATATGTCCATCTGGATAATGAGCTTCCCACTAACGGCTGCATCTGCATCTGCCAAGACACGAAGGGTAGGGGGTTTGGGAGTGGGAGCAAAGATCTCATTGAAGTCCTGCTTCTCCTTCTGCATAAACCCCTTAGCCACCAACCTACTCTTGTAGATGGTGACCTGCCCCTTGTCGTCAGTCTTGATCCTTAGCACCCACTTGCATTGTACCGCTTTCTTTCCCTCAGCCAGCACCACTAGTTCCCAAGTCCCATTCTCCAGCAGGCTCTGGTACTCAGCATCCCTAGAAGCTAGCCATTTGTCCCTATCTGGTCCAGCTAATGCCTCCTCCATGCTAGCTGGTTCCTCTGGTGCAGGGGCAAGAAAACAGTACGCAGGTTCATCCTCCTCATCCGGATCATAGCCATGCGGTAGAATCAGCAATGCCTCCTCGGTCCCAAGCTGCTGCTCCGCTACATCAGCTCCTGCAGTCAGCTTCTTAGTAGCCATACGGGTACGTCCTGGCCTGGAGACGGGTGTCTCCCATCCCTTCATAACGACACCCTTCGGCTTCTTAGTTTTTCTCTGCTGCTGCTCTCCTCCCTCAGATCCAGCAGCTCCACTAGTGCTACCGCTAGTCTCTACACCATCACCTCCACCAGCAGGTGCCTCCTGCACCTTCTCTTTATCACCACCCTGTGCAGCTGCCTCCTCTCGCTCCTCCCACACATTAGGAGTCAGGTCCAGCTGCATGGTGATCTGCTCCATCTGCTGGGACACCCTGGCCTCCGGCTGTTTCTCCCAGCTCCTGCAGTCAGCTTCTTAGTTGCCATACGGGTACGTCCTGGCCTGGAGACGGGTGTCTCCCATCCCTTCATAACGACACCCTTCGGCTTCTTAGTTTTTCCCTGCTGCTGCTCTCTTCCCTCAGATCCAGCAGCTCCACTAGTGCTACCACTAGTTTCCACACCATCACCTCCACCAGCAGGTGCCTCCTGTACCTTCTCTTTATCACCACCCTCTGCAGCTGCCTCCTCTCCCTCCTCCCACACACTAGGAGTCAGGTCCAGCTGCATGGTGATCTGCTCCATTTGCTGGGATACCCTGGCCTCCGGCTGTTTCTCCCAGCTCCCATACATCATGCCCTCAACAAACTTCACATCCCTGCTGTCAAACAACACACACTTGGAAGGTTCCCACAGCAGCCATCCCTTGCTCTCAGCAGCCAGCCCCAAATGCACACACCAGATTGCACTCGCCCCCAACTTACTGCGGTAGGTCTTGGGGACGTGGGCGACTGCCATGCAACCGAACACCCTCAGCATGTCCACCGGCGGCTTCCTCCCAAGCCACCTCTCCAACGGCACCCACGAGTCATCCCCAACCTTTGTGAGTACCCTGTTCCTAGCGACGGTAGCGTGCCGAACAGCATGGGGCCACATCAAGTTGCCCAGCCCAGATTCTATGAGCAGCGCCCTAGCTGTCTCCAGAATTGTCCGGTTCGCCCGTTCTGCTACACCGTTGGACTGTGGGGTGTAAGCCGTGGTCAGCTCCCTCTGGATGCCCTGCTTCTTGAGCCAGGCCGTCATCTCAGCTCCAAGGAACTCACCACCCCGATCTGTCCTAATCCGCTTCACCACACACTCCGCTTGCTTCTCCACGAACGGCAGCCAATCATCCCGAATCGTGGAGGCGGCGTGATCTTTCTGCTTCAGCGGATACGCCCACATTAGCCTGCTCCAGTCATCCACTATGATTAGGAAGTACCGCTCCCCCTTGTGCCCTTGCACCGGCAGCGGCCCCACCAAGTCCATGTGGACCAGCTCCAACGGCTTTTTGCTCCTGCCAGCCACACTATGGAAGGGGAAACGGGTGAACTTTGAAAGGAGGCAAATTTTACAGTTATCATCGGGTGGTTGTCCGTTCAGCTTCAAGCCCTTAACGGCTCCATCCTGTTGGTGTAAGGGCCTCCTAAACTCAAGCTATTAAGACTTTATCAAACTTAAAACCTCTCCTCGGGGTCACCTCCAAGGGTCCTTGGGTGCCTGGTTAGACCAGCCCCTATCCTCGGGTCCGAGTTTGTAGAGAGAGGGATCAAGAGGGACTTAGTCAAAACAGCAAGAGTACCTTGAACGTCGCGCAGGGTATTGTGCAGACCGTCGATCGGATTAAGCTGAGATTTTACTATATCGAAGCTCACTCTAAGAGCTTTTAAATAAGCCAAGTTGCCTCGCGAAAAGTTCTGCCATTACGAAGTTATGGCTCGGACAGCGTTAGCCTAGCGTTGGAGTGCTAGCGTACTAGCGTTGACTCCGGTAGCATTCCGCTGTCGCACCGCGTAGAAACGAAATTCCAGGAAGGGAGGAATTCGCTTGAATCAATTTCACTATATTCAGGTACAAACACAGAAGGAATAAATAGCTCTAGCTAGCAAGGACCTTGGGAATCAACCTGGGAACAACCAGGGATGATCCCAAATAATTCCAAGCAACAGAACCAACCTGGCTGGACAAAATAGCAGGTGGTAGGTTGGTGAACAACCTCTGGTTCTGTTTTTCCAACCTGGGAAAACAACAACCAGGTTCAGGTCCTAAAAACAGAACCTGTTTTGTCTTTGCCCAACCAGCCAAATGCTGGTTCCGCTGGTTTCCCCTGGCCCTGTAGCATGCAGATACAGACAAACAACATCCAACCTTCACCTAAATTGTACCCCTATAGTGCCTGCCCTGCTACACTATAGTTAACCAAACAAAACAGTACAATTTCGAGTTGGATAGAACTGAATCTGCGCAATCAAGTAAGCCGAACCACAAAGCTTCCATCTTAGGTTCCTTTGCGAGCTCGTCCTTTCTGCTTGTACTGTTCATAGCGCGTACAATGTTATGCCGAAGCGCACATTGTGCGAGTACCTGCAAATGCTTCAAGCGAAAATTGCGAAAGCAAACAAACACACGAACATACCATTCACACGCAAATGCATTCGCACACGCATACTCGTACAAACAGACGGCAGGATGTCGTGCAATGTGAATTTGCACCCAACACATCCTTCTCCAGCTGCTTCAGCAAAGCCATTGCCACATGCCCCAAGCATCAGTGTGCAGTTGCCCAATCCGTCTCCCCAGATCTGGCCGACACTTTCACACCAACCCCTCCAACGGCGTTGCACTCCCCCTGGGATGCAGACCCCTCTCCAGCCTGCCCCCGACCGTGCCACGCCAGCGCCGGCAGCTGCCACATAGATCTGTACACGTCCTTGCTCTCGTGCAGATCCCAAAGCACCCGATTGCCCAGCTTCCCCTTATAAGTGCGAGCCCCATCTGTGTTGGTGTTCACCCCAGCCTTGCCAAGCTTACGGAGGGAGATAAGGTTGGCCTTCAGGTCGTGGACGAGGAGAACGTCGTGCAGCACCACCGGCTTGCCATCCGCTCCCTTAAACGCAGCTCGTCCCGCACCAGCCACCTTCAACATGTGTCCAGAGGCAGAGCACACCTCATTAATCGGTGCAGCGCGTACGTCGTCCAGCAGGTCCTTGCGCGGCGTCATTGTCCAAGCAGCGCCTGTGTCCAACACCCAATAGTCCAAGGGGTGCAGCTCTGCTCCAACCTTAGCAGATGAGTCTTCTTGCTCCCCCTTGTCTCCCACATGGAAGAATTGGCCCGCGGTGCGCTCCTTCTTCTTCTCCGCACCACCGTTGCTCTTCGGGTTGTTGTCGGACGAATCAGCGACCATGTTGGTGCCATTTTTCTGGTTCCTCCGCACGCCGCCATCCTGGTGACGATTCTGGGGGGTCCATCTATCGGGTTTCTTATAGCACAAAAACCAGGGGTGCCCTTCCTTCTCACAATACCAGCAACTCCCTTTCATTTTGCCACCAGCACCCGACTTGCCCCCACGTCCAGATTTCGCACCGCGACCCCAACCGGTACCTCCTTGTTGGTCGTTGGAGTCGTCGTCTTTCTTTGCACCGCGTCCAGCACCACCGAAGCCACGTCCTTTGCCACGTCGGCTCCCTTGCATCCCGTAGCCGCTGCTGCCGTCGTCTCCACCCCTCAGTTGGCGGCGACGGAAGTCCTCCTCCAGAATCTTCGTCCGCACCCACTCGAGCGTCCACAAGCTCTGGTTCTGCGGCAGGCTCAATCCGCTCGTGAATTGAAGCCACGATTCCGGCAGCAGCGAGAGCATCTTCAGGCACTTGGTCTGCTCCAGGTAGGTGATTCCCGCGATCGCCAGCTTCGCGTAGATATCACGCATCTTGTCCAGGATGGGTTGTACCGGCTCTCCCTCGCTTAGGTGCAACGCGGACAGCTCCCTCTCCATCATGAGCGTCGCAGCGACGGAGGTAGGGGCGTGCAGCTCCTTCAACACCGTCCACGCCTTCGGACCGCACTCAACCTCCGGCAGCAGGTGCATGACGTGGTGACGCTGGTTCAGCTCCAAACTCTGCGACATCAAGTAGTAGCCAGCCGAGGCGCGCTCGTCCCAATCTTCCTGAAGGGCGGGGTCACTCGGTCTAGGCTCCTCCCCAATCATTAGTTTCAGCAATCTGATCTGACGGAAATAAAGTTGCATTTTCCAGGCCCAATCATCATAGCCCTCACCATTGAACTTCTCGACGGTGAAGTTTTTCAGCACCTCCTTGATCAGCGAGCCCTGGCTTGTTCGCGCTCCCCTTGGCGCAGAAACATCAGAATCATGGCTGCCGCTACGATCTTGGGCTGAAGATTCACCAGCTACCGCCGAAGTGTTCCCCGCCATAGCAACCTATATCGAGGATCACTATAACGCAGCTCTGATACCAGCTTGTTGGTGTAAGGGCCTAATAAACTCAAGCTATTAAGACTTTATCACACTTAAAACCTCTCCTCGGGGTCACCTCCAAGGGTCCTTGGGTGCCTGGTACAAGACCAGCCCCTATCCTCGGGTCCGAGTTTGTAGAGAGAGGGATCAAGAGGGACTTAGTCAAAACAGCAAGAGTACCTTGAACGTCGCGCAGCGTATCGTGCAGACTGTATTAGCAAGAGTTTACTATATCGAAGCTCACTCTAAGAGCTTTAAAATAAGCCAAGTTGCCTCGCGAAAAGTTTTGCCATTACGAAGTTATGGCTCTGACAGCGTTTGCCTAGCGTACTAGCGTTGACTCTGTTTTTCCAACCTGGGAAAACAACAACCAGGTTCAGGTCCTAAAAGCAGAACCTGTTTTGTCTTTGCCCAACCAGCCAAATGCTGGTTCCGCTGGTTTCCCCTGGTCCTGTAGCATGCAGATACAGACAAACAACATCCAACCTTCACCTAAATTGTACCCCTATAGTGCCTGCTCTGCTACACTATAGTCAACCAAACAAAACAGTACAATTTCGAGTTGGATAGAACTGAATCTGCGCAATCAAGTAAGCCGAACCACAAAGCTTCCATCTTGGGTTCCTTTGCGAGCTCGTCCTTTCTGCTTGTATTGTTCATAGCGCGTACAATGTTATGCCGAAGCGCACATTGTGCGAGTACCTGCAAATGCTCCAAGCAAAAATTGCAAAAGCAAACAAACACACGAACATACCATTCACACGCAAATGCATTCGCACACGCACACTCGTACAAACAGACGGCAGGATGTCGTGCAATGTGAATTTTCACCCAACACCTAGGAGGTGACCCCGAGGAGAGGTTTTAAGTTTGATAAAGTCTTAATAGCTTGAGTTTATTAGGCCTTTACACCAACAGGAAATGCCAAGGTAATGGTAGCTAATGAGGAGCTTGTGGGCTGGGAATTGTGCTGCTACTTGAAGGTTTGTTCGCTAACCTTTTTTCTGTGCGCGAGCTGCAAAAAAGCAAGGCAAAAGTTACGCTCGGCCAAACGAGCTGCCGTGCAAGGCTTGGGAAGTTTCTGCTGTGGGATTTGGAGGAGAAGAGCAGCTGCATCAAGGACCTGTGGCAGCTGCCCATAATCCCTTGGAATGGGAAACCTCCAGCAACGGCAGCGGCAGTAGCAACGGCTAAAGCAACTACGGGAGAAGAGGAAACTGCACCTACTTATGGGGCCCTCAATGCAGTCAAGAAGGTGCAGCAGCAATAGCAGCCACAGGGTGAGGTGTTTGCTGCTGTAGATGCGACAGCTGTAAGGGCAAAGGCCTCATGTGGGAGCAGTGAGGCCGATTGGGAGACGTGGCACGAGAGGATGTGTCACATCAACATCCCTATGCTGCAAAAATTGGTGAAGGACGGGATGTTGAAGGGGTTGGAGGTGAAGGGGGTAGCAAAAGAGATTGGGAGCTGCCCTACATGCTTTCAGACGAAGTTTCTCTTCGGTAGCAGCGCGGGACCAACCAAGGCCCCGCTCGCGCTTGTGCACATAGATGTGGTGGGCCCTACGAGAGCCCCTTCTCTCTCGTAGCTATGGCGGGCAACACGTCGGCGGTAGCTGGTGAATCTTTAGCCCAAGAACGTAGCGGCAGCCAAGATTCTGGTGTTTCTGCGCCAAGGGGAGCGCGAACAAGCCAGGGCTCGCTGATCAAGGAGGTGCTTAAAAACTTCATCGTCGAGAAGTTCAATGGTGAGGGCTATAATGATTGGGCCTGGAAAATGCAACTTTATTTCCGTCAGATCAGTTTGCTGAAACTAATGATTGGGGAGGAGCCTAGACCGAGTGACCCCGCCCTTCAGGAAGATTGGGACGAGCGCGCCTCGGCTGGCTACTATTTGATGTCGCAGAGTTTGGAGCTGAACTAGCGTCACCACATCATGCACCTGCTGCCGGATGTTGAGTGCGGTCCGAAGGCGTGGACGGTGTTGAAGGAGCTGCACGCCCGACCTCCGTTGTTGCAACATTGATGCTGGAGAGGGAGCTGTCCGCGTTACGCCTGAGCGAGGGAGAGCCGGTGCAACCTCTCCTGGACAAATTGCCCGACCTCTACGCGAAGTTGGCGACCGCGGGAATCTCCTACCCGGAGCAGACCAAGTGCCTGAAGATGCTCTCGCTGCTGCCGGAATTGTGGCTTCAATTCACGAGCGGATTGAGCCTGCCGCAGAACCAGAGCTCGTGGACACTCGACTGGGTGCGGACAAAGATTCTAGAGGAGGACTTCCGTCGCCGTCAACTGAGGGGTGGAGACGACGGCAACAGCGGCTACGGGATGCAAGGGAGCCGATGTGGCAAAGGACGTGGCTTCAGTGGTGCTGGACGCAGTGCAAAGAAAGACGACGACTCCAACGACCAACAAGGAGGTACCGGTTGGGGTCGCGGTGCGAAATCTGGACGTGGGAGCAAGTCGGGTGCTGGTGGCAAAATGAAAGGGAGTTGCTGGTATTGTGAGAAGGAAGGGCACCCCTGGTTTTTTGTGCTATAAGAAACCCGATGGATGGACCCCCCGGAATCATCACCAGGATGGCGGCGCGCGGAGGAACCAGAAAAACGGCGCCAACATGGTCCTTGATTGGTCCGACAACAACCCGAAGGGCAACGGCGGTGCGGAGAAGAAGAAGGAGCGCACCGCGGGCCAATTCTTCCATGTGGGAGACAAGGGGGAGCAACGAGACGCATCTGCTAAGGTTGGAGCAGAGCTGCACCCCTTGGACTATTGGGTGTTGGACACAGGCGCTGCTTGGACAATGACGCCGCGCGAGAACCTGCTGGACGACGTACGCGCTGCACCGATTAACGAGATGTGCTCTGCCTCTAGACACATGTTGAAGGTGGCTGGTGCGGGACGAGCTCCGTTTAAGGGAGCGGATGGCAAGCCGGTGGTGCTGCACGACGTTCTCCTCGTCCACGACCTGAAGACCAACCTTATCTCCCTCTGTAAGCTTGGCAAGGCTGGGGTGAACACCAACACAGATGGGGCTCGCACTTATAAGGGGAAGCTGGGCAATCGGGTACTTTGGGATCTGTACGAGAGCAAGGACGTATACAGATCTATGTGGCAGCTGGCGGCGCAGGCATGGGACGGTGGGGGGCAGGCTGGAGAGGGGTCTGCATCCCAGGGGGAGTGCAACGCCGTTGGAGGGGTTGGTGTGAAAGTATCGGCCAGATCTGGGGAGACAGATTGGGCAACGGCACACCGACGTTTGGGGCATGTGGGAATGCCTTTGCTGAAGCAACTGGAGAAGGATGGAGCCGTTAAGGGCTTGAAGCTGAATGGACAACCACCCGATGATAACTGTGAAATTTGCCTCCTTTCAAAGTTCACCCGTTTCCCCTTCCATAGTGTGGCTGGCAGGAGCAAAAAGCCGTTGGAGCTGGTCCACATGGACTTGGTGGGGCCGCTGCCAGTGCAAGGGCACAAGGGGGAGCGGTATTTCCTAACCATAGTGGATGACTGGAGCAGGCTAATGTGGGCGTATCCGCTGAAGCAGAAAGATCACGCCGCCTCCACGATTCGGGACGATTGGCTGCCGTTCGTGGAGAAGCAAGTGGAGTGTGTGGTGAAGCGGATTAGGACAGATCGGGGTGGTGAGTTCCTTGGAGCTGAGATGACGGCCTGGCTTAAGAAGCAAGGCATCCAGAGGGAGCTGACCACGCCTTACACCCCACAGTCCAACGGTGTAGCAGAATGGGCAAACCGGACAATTCTGGAGTTAGCTAGGGCGCTGCTCATAGAATCTGGGCTGGGAAACTTGATATGGCCCCATGCTGTTCGGCACGCTACCGTCGCTAGGAACAGGGTACTCACAAAGGTTGGGGATGACTCGTGGGTGCCGTTGGAGAGGTGGCTTGGGAGGAAGCCGCCGGTGGACATGCTGAGGGTGTTCGGTTGCATGGCAGTCGCCCACGTCCCCAAGACCTACCGCAGTAAGTTGGGGGCGAGTGCAATCTGGTGTGTGCATTTGGGGCTGGCTGCTGAGAGCAAGGGATGGCTGCTGTGGGAAACTTCCAAGGGTGTGTTGTTTGACAGCAGGGATGTGAAGTTTGTTGAGGGCATGATGTATGGGAGCTGGGAGAAACAGCCGGAGGCCAGGGTGTGGGAGATAGAGCAGATCACCATGCAGCTGGACCTGACTCCTAGTGTGTGGGAGGAGGGAGAGGAGGCAGCTGCAGAGGGTGGTGATGAAAAGAAGGTACAGGAGGCACCTGCTGGTGGAGAAAATGATGGGGTGGAGACTAGCGGTAGCACTAGTGGAGCTGCTGGATCCGAAGGGTGTCGTTATGAAGGGATGGGAGACACCCGTCTCCAGGCCAGGACCTACCCGTATGGCTACAAAGAAGCTGACTTCAAAGGCTGATGTAGCGGAGCAGCAGCTTGGGACCGAGGAGGCATTGCTGATTCTACCGCATGACTATGATCTAGATGAACCTGCCTAATGTTTTCTTGCCCCTGCACCAGAGGAACCAGCTAGCATGGAGGAGGCATTAGCTGGACCAGATAGGGAGAAGTGGCTGGTTTCGAGGGATGCTGAGTACCAGAGCCTGAGGGGAAGAAAGCCGTACAGTGCAAGTGGGTGCTAAGGATCAAGACTGACGACAAGGGGCAGGTCACCATCTACAAGAGTAGGTTGGTGGCTAAGGGTTTATGCAGAAGGAGAAGCGGGACTTCAATGAGATCTTTGCTCCTACTGCCAAACCCCGTGTCTTATTGGCAGATGCAACCGTTAGTGGGAAATTCATTATTCAGATGGATATATCAGCGGCATTCCTCAATGGGATTTTATAGTAGGATGTGTACATGACGCAGCCACCTGGGTACGAGGATGGTACGGGCAGGGTGTGCAAGCTGAAAAAGTCCATCTACGGCTTGAAGCAGGCGCCACGCTGCTGGTACCAGAAGTTGGCAGCTGTTTTAGAGGAGATGGGATTCAGGACCAGCAGCTGTGATGAGAGCCTCTTTCTCAAGGGGGAGGGGGAAAAGCTGGTGTTGTTTCTGGTCTACGTTGACGACATTCTTCTCTTCAGGAGCAGCATGGAGGAGATCCAGAAATTGCAGCAGCAGCTGATGGAGAACTTCAAGTGCAAGAACCTTGGGGAGGTAAAGTACTACCTCGGGATGCACATAGAGAGGGATCTGGATCGCAAGTGGTTGAAACTGCACCAAGAGAAGTTCATCAAGGAGCTGGGGTAGAAGTATGGGATTGAGGATTAGCGCAAGGTTGCAACTCCCCTGCCATCAGAATTCAAGCTTGTGAAAGCTGCAGAGGATGAAGGGGTTGAAGCCGAGAAGCAGCAGCAATTTCAGTCCTTGGTGGGCATCCTCTTGTATGCAGCAGTTCACACGAGGCCCGACATCTCTTTCTCGGTTGGGCAGCTGGCCAGGGTGGTGCAGAATCCATCAGAGAAGCAGGTGGATGCAGCTGAGCGTGTGGTGAAGTATCTGAACTCTCACCCAAGCATTGGAGTTCAATACTCCTCATCTGCACAGGTGAAGCAGAAAGGAGTTGAGGTGCTGAAAGAGAAGGGGGAGAGGCTTGGAGAAGGCAAGCTTTTCGTCACTTGCTTTACCGATGCTACATGGGCCTCTGAGATGGAGGATTCCTCATCTGTGGGAGGATACCTCTGCGTAGTTGGGGGAGGACCGGTTAGTTGGAGGTCAAAGAAGCAAACGGGGACAGCACTCTCTTTCGTGGAGTCAGAGTACATGGCAATGTTTCATGGGGTGAAGGAGGTGATTTGGCTGAGGAGGCTGTTGGAGCAGATTGGCCAGGAGCAAAAGGTTGCTACGCCGCTGTTTTGTGATAGCAAGGGAGCTCTTGGGATGGCCAGGAACGCTGTGCTTCATGGGCTCAATAAGCACATGCGTATCAAGTGGCACTGGCTGCGTAAGGAGGTGAAGAGGGGGACGGTGAATCCGATCTACATCAAGACTCACCACCAGCCAGCAGACTTCCTCACAAAGAGGCTTGCGGATGAGCCTCATTGGCGTTGTGTGCGCATGAATGGAATGAGCATGAACTAGTATGGAATGATGGGGATGCAGCCGGCAGGCTGAGGGGGAGTGTGTTGGGTGCAAATTCACATTGCACAACATCCTGCCGTCTGTTTGTACGAGTATGCGTGTGCGAATGCATTTGCGTGTGAATGGTATGTTAGTGTGCTTGTTTGCTTTCGCAATTTTCGCTTGAAGCATTTGCAGGTACTCGCAGAATGTGCGCTTTGGCGTAGCATTGTACGCGCTATGAACAGTACAAGCAGAAAGGACGAGCTCGTAAAGGAACCCAAGATGGAAGCTTTTTGGTTCGGCTTACTTGATTGCGCAGATTCAGTTCTATCCAACTCGAAATTGTACTGTTTTGTTTGGTTGACTATAGTGTAGCAGGGCAGGCACTATAGGGGTATAATTTAGGTGAAGGTTGGATGTTGTTTGTCTGTATCTGCATGCTACAGGCCAGGGGAAACCAGCGGAACCAGCATTTGGCTGGTTGGGTGAAGACAAAACAGGTTCTGTTTTTAGGACCTGAAACTGGTTGTTGTTTTCCCAGGTTGGAAAAACAGAACCAGAGGTTGTTTACCAACCTACCACCTGCTGTTTTGTCCAACCAGGTTGGTTATGTTGCTTGGAATTCTTTGGGATCATCCCTAGTTGTTCCCAGGTTTATTCCCAAGGTCCTTGCTAGCTAGAGCTATTTATTCTTTCTCTGTTTGTACCTGAATATACTAAAATTGATTCAAGCGAATTCCTTCATTGCTGGAATTTCCTTTCTACGCGGTGCGACGGTGGAATGCTACCCAAGTCAAACGCTAGTACGCTAGCACTCGAACGCTAGGCAAGTGCTGTCCGAGCCATAACTTCGTAATGGCAAAACGTTTCGCAAGGAAACTTGGCTTATTTTAAAGCTCTTAGAGTGAGCTTCGATATAGTAAATTCTCAGCTCAATCCGATCTACGGTCTGCACGATACGCTGCGCGACGTTCAAGGTACTCTTGCTGTTTTGACTAAGTCCCTCTTGATCCCTCTCTCTACAAACTCGGACCCGAGGATAGGGGCTGGTCTTGTACCAGGCACCCAAGGACCCTTGGATGTGACCCCGAGGAGAGGTTTTAAGTTTGATAAAGTCTTAATAGCTTGAGTTTATTAGGCCCTTACACCAACAATACAGACAAATAACATCCAACCTTCACCTAAATTGTACCCCTGTAGTGCCTGCCCTGCT
Source organism: Closterium sp. NIES-65 (assembly GCA_948144175.1). Taxonomy (NCBI): domain Eukaryota; kingdom Viridiplantae; phylum Streptophyta; class Zygnematophyceae; order Desmidiales; family Closteriaceae; genus Closterium; species Closterium sp. NIES-65. The sequence continues at coordinate 1,388,052 of CANXME010002078.1, read as the reverse complement.
ACAATATAGTCAACAAAACAAAACAGTACAATTTTGAGTTGGATAGAACTGAATCTACAGGACCAATTCAACCGAACCGCAAAGCTTCCATCTTGGGTTCCTTTGCGAGCTTGTCCGTTCTGCTTGGACAGTTCAGAGCGCGTACAACGTTGTGCTGAAGCGCACAATGCACGATTATCTGCAAATGCTTCAAGTGAAAACTACGAAAGCAAAGAAACACACAAACATTCCATTCACACCCAAATGCATTCGCACACGCACATGCATTCCATTCACACCCAAATGCAAAATTTGTTGGCGCTGATTTTGAGGCGGTACTGAAGAAGAAGGGGATCCAGCATCAGCTCGCGGTGCCCTACAATCCTCAGCAGAACGGCGTCGCTGAGCGGTTCAACCGGACCCTGCAAGTAGGTGATTGCACTCTCCTTGGGCGTGCAGGGCTGCCGGATCCGTTTTGGGTGATTGCACTGCGGCAGGTCGCCCTTGTGAAGAACCGGGTGCTGGCGACTGTGGGGTACAAGCAGTGGGTCCCCTACACTAAGTGGTATGGGAGTGCATCAGCAGTCACCATGCTGAGAGCCTATGGCTGCATGGTGGTGTTTCATATGCCTAAGGAGAAGAGGGGAAAGCTAGAAGCTTATGGGAGATGGGCTGTACATTTGGGGCTTGCTAAAGATCACAAGGGCTGGTTGATATGGGACTTGACCAGCCAGCAGCTGACTGTGTCAAGGGATGTGAAGTTCGTTGAGTTCTTGTACTACAAGGAGTTGAAGCAGTAGCAACAAAAGCTTCCTAGCAGCGGCCTTCGAGGCAAGTGCAGGTGATTGTCTCAGAAGACGAGAATGGGGAGACTTGATTATGCTATTACTAGCTTGGGTTTTATTCATCATGCATAGATATGCTATATAGTCTAGATATTCTAGATATACTAACCTGGTTCGGTGCTACAACTATAATAAAATATAGAAATGCACCTAACCCACAGACTGACGGACAGACCGAGCAACTCAACCAAGTGGTTGAACAGTTACTGCGCACAGCTTGCAAAGACAACGTCAACCACTGGGACACACAGTTACCGACCCTAGAGTTCGCTTACAACAACACGTCACATGCGGCCACACGGAAAACTCACTTCTTCCTGTGTTACGGACGGGAACCACTCACACCACAGCAGCCAACCACACCGGCACATGTCCAAGCCGCACATGACTTCGTCACCACCATGCAGCAGTTATGGGAGAAGACTCAGTGACGTCTCACCACGATGCAAAACTCCTAGAAGCAATATGCCGATCGTCAGCGACGAGATCACTCAGTAGCAGTCGGAGATCAGGTGCTTCTTGACACGCGCAACTTGAACCTGTCTCACCTCCCATCCAAACTCCGGCCTCGCTTCTGTGGTCCTTTTCTCGTTGAGGCACAGGTGACACCAGTTACGTTCCGCTTGCGCTTACCATATACATGGAAGCCTTACAACGCTTTCCATATTCAGCTACTGAAACCCTACAAGGACCCGAACCAACAGTTCCAGTGACGGAAGATACCGCCACCACCACCTGTTCTGATACATAATGAACCCGAGTACAAGATCGAGCGCGTTCTCACTCATCGGCGCCGCGGCGGCAAGGCCCTCGAGTTCGTGATTCGCTGGCTGGGATACGACCCCATTGAGGACAGTTGGGTTGCAGAAGCTGATATGGGCAACGTACGCCGTGCTCTCCAGGACTATCTGGTCAAGCAGGGTGTATCTCACGCCACCCAGCTTTGAGGGGGGGACGTGTGAGAGTACGACGGCTTATGCTCGCTTTGCTAGCTTGCCTAGACTTTATTATGCTATTACTAGCTTGGGTTTTATTCATCATGCATAGATATGCTTGATTTCATAGGTTAGGTGCATTCCTATATTTTATGATAGTTATAGCACCGAACCAGGTTACGTGTATCGAACTCAAGCCTATTCGGTTTCCACCGAATTGCTTTCTACTGAGTTCGGGAAGGTTCTGTTCGGGACGCTTCGCGACCCTCAGAACATTCGCGTAACACCTGGGTAACTGGCCTCGTGTCGAGACTATATATAGCCTCGTGTTGTACCCAGGTGAATCATTCAATTACAATTCTCTTTTCTGAGCTCGATCCTAGATCCTCACACTTGGTAATGCACGCGAAGTTTTTCGACCGCTAAAACCTAGCTTTTGAACCCGCGGGGGCGACGACGAAAAGCTCTAAACCAGTTCCGTAAACCAGTTCCGCGCTATTTTTTAGCGTCCTCCTTGAACCAGTTTTCAAACACTCCTCAGGTCCAGGGGCAAAAAAGTTGGAATTTTGATCGTCAGATCGATTCGAATCTCAATGGCCTTGTGAATTTCGCCCAAAAAGGTTGGAATTGGGAGCGTTGGATCGAATTTCTTCTCAATGGCCGAGATCGGACGCGAATTACACCACAAACAGAAACAATGCTCGTCATTTCTACATTCGGTTCGACTTGCAGTGAGTGGACCAGCTCCTAGAAATCAATTATTTTCGTTGCACATCTTCCTGTAAATCGCCAAATGGAGGAAAATCATGATAATTCCGTACGAAAAATTACGGAAGTACGCATCGGCCTGGACCAGACGCGAGCACCACTGCACCGAATGGAAGAGCTTCTCACAAACCAGTCGGCAGCCGCCATAGCAGCAGCGAACGCAGCAGTGAATGCAGCAGCGACGGCAGCAGCAGCAACGGTGACACCGACACTTCACCAAGCAGCAGCGCCAGTGGCTACAGCGAAACTTGAGGCGGCACGTCCAAGGCAACCGAAAACGTTCAATCCAAATGCGAGAGACACCGACGTCCGTCGATTCATTGCAACGCTCAAAATTTACTTCAAGGGCGTTGGCTGTACGACCCCAACACACGATGCAAAGCGGTTCTGGCTCGCAGCGACACTGTTAAGAGGCCCGGCGCTCGAGTGGATTTACAACAGTGATGAGATCCGAGGCGAGGGGTCATGGACGCAGTTTTGGAAAGCTTTAATTCAACGTTTCAAACCAATCAACTTCAGCTACATGGCGCGGCAGCAGATTTATCGGCATAAATAGTTCGGCAGTGTAACACAGTACACGCAGCAGATGGAGAGCCTCTTCAACCGAATTACCGACCTGACCGAAGGGGAAAAAATCCAAGCGTATACTGAGGGGCTAAAAATGGAAGTCCGATAACAGGTGATTGCCGCGAACTATAACAACTATTGCGACATGGTGTGTGCAGCAGAGAGATTCGATGCGCTGACGCAAGATGAACCCGAGATACGACGCCACGTGCCGAACAGATCATTCGACACCAACCGATCGGCACCACCCACGACCGCCGACCTAATGGATATCGACAAGATCGACGCAAAGCAGCGGCCGACAAAATATGAGAACTACGAATTTTGCGGCGCAGCAGAGCATCGATTTTTGGCGTGTTGGAAAATGAAGAAGGCACGAGCGGAGCTGCAGGGCAACAACACTGCGACATCCACGATGGCGAAAAAAGGAGGTCATGATGGCACGAATTTAAAACGTCACGACCGGCCGGCAACAAGGGAAATCGCCGAGACAAACAGAGGCTCCGCGAAACAAGACTCTGCACCAACCGGGAAGCTCCAGCCGAACACCCCCAAGAGTAAGAATATTCCCTCTCGAGGTTTTCAAGCCTTTAAAAAATTAAGGGGAGAATTCAAGGCAAAGAAAAAGCCTTTAGACATAATTCAGGTAACTGAGAATTTGAGCAAACCACTCCGGAGCGTAAAAAAGGGTCGTGCGTTCCAGGAGTTAATATTCTCTCCCCGCAGCACAGTGTTAAGGCTCCCCCATTGCCCACAGGTGAATCCTATATAGCTGCAAAGGCTTAGAGGAAGGTTCTAGGTCAAGAAGAGCTGAATCAGCCTCGGATAAATCCTTAAAACACTGATCAGATAAAGACTGATATTGGGTCAGCAGCTTCGAGCGCAAGAGCTAGGGGTGATATATTCGACGTACCCTATGATCCGATAAGCGAGACCATCTACGGTTACTCGGAGCAGCAACAACCACAACTACTCGAGGTGTTCTGCAACGGGCGACGCCTCCAGGCACTAGTGGACAGCGGTGCGTCTCACTCGGTTTGCGACAGCGGGATGTTGGAGAAACAGATTCAGTATCTACTGGACTGACAACTGATCCACCCACCCACCTCTCCTTATGTTGCACCACTTCTCTTCACTACAAAACCAGACGGCAGTTAACGGATGTGCATACACTACCGCGCACTGAACTATTGGGTGCAAATTCACATTGTACGACATCCTGCCGTCTGTTTGTGCAAATATGCGTGTGCGAATGCATTTGGGTGTGAATGGAATGTTCGTGTGTTTGTTTGCTCTCGCAATTTTCGCTTGCAGGTACTCGCGCATTGTGCGCTTCGCCACAACATTCTACGCGCTATAAATAGTACAAGCAGAAAGGAAGAGCCCGCAAAGGAACCCAAGATGGAAGCTTTGCAGTTTGGTTAAATTGTACTGTTTTGTTTGGTTGACTATAGTGTAGCAGAGCAGGCACTATAGGGGTACAATTTAGGTGAAGGTTGGATGTTGTTTGTCTGTATCTGCATGCTACAAGGCCAGGGGAAACCAGCGGAACCGGCATTTGGCTGTTTGGGCAAAGACAAAACAGGTTCTGTTTTTAGGACCTGAACCTGGTTGTTGTTTTCCCAGGTTGGAAAAACAGAACAAGAGGTTGTTTACAAACCTACCACCTGCTGTTTTGTCCAGTCAGGCTGGTTGTGTTGCTTGAAATTATTTGGGATTATCCCTGGTTGTTCCCAGGTTTATTACCAAGGTCCTTGCTAGGTAGAACTATTTATTCCTTCTCTGTTTGTACCTGGATGTAGTCAATTTGATTCAAGCGAATTCCTCCTTTCCTGGAATTTCGTTTCTACGCTGTGCGACCACGAAATGCTACCCGAGTCAACGCTAGTACGCTAGCACTCCAACGCTAGGCAAACGCTGTCCGAGCCATAACTTCGTAATAGCAAAACTTTTCACGAAGCAACTTAATTCATTTTAAAGCTCCTGGAGCGAGCTTCGATATAGGAAATTCTCAGCTTAATCCGATCGACGGGCTGCACGATACGATGCGAGACGTTCAAAGTACTCTTGTTATTTTGGCTAAGTCATTCTTGACTCCTCTCTCTACAAACTCGGACCTGAGGATAGGGACTGGTCTAGTACCAGGCACCCAAGGACCCTTGGAGGTGATCCCGAGGAGAGGTTTTAAGTTTGATAGCTTGAGTTTATTAGGCCCTTACCCCAACAAGCTTGTATCCGATTTGCGTTATAGTTATCCTTGTTATACGTAGCTATGACGGGCAAGACCTCGACAGAAGCTGGTGAATCTTCAGCTCAAGATCGTAATGGCAGCAAAAATTCTGGTGTTTCAACGCCAAGGGGAACGCGAACAAACCAGGGCTCGCTGGTCAAGGAGGTGCTGAAGAACTTCATCGTCGAGAAGTTCAATAGTGAGATGATGATTGGGCCTGGAAGATGGATTGGGGAAACTAATGATTGGGGAGGAGCCTAGACCGAGTGACCCCACGCTGCAGGAAGATTGGGACGAGCGCTCCTAAGCTGGATATTATTTGATGTCGCAGAGTTTGGAGCTGAACCAGCGTCACCACGTCATGCACATGCTGCCGGAGGTTGAGTGCGGTCCGAAGGCGTGGACCGTATTGAAGGAAGTGCACGCCCCGACCTCCGTTGTTGCAACGTTGATGCTGGAGAGGGAGCTGTCCGCGTTGCGCATAAGCGAGAGAGAGCCGGTGCAACCTGTCCTGGGAAAGATGCGCGACCTCTACGCGAAGTTGGCGACCGCGGGAATCACCTACCTGGAGCAGACCAAGTGTTTAAGGATGCTCTCGCTGCTGCCGGAATCGTGGCTTCAATTCACGAGTGGATTGAGCATACCGCAGAACCACAGCTCGTGGACACTCGAGTGGGTGCGGACAAAGATTCTAGAGGAGGACTTCCGTCGCCGTCAACTGAGGGGTGGAGATGACGTGGCAGAGGACGTGGCTTCAGTGGTGCTGGACGTGGTGCGACGAAGGACGACGACTCTAACGACCAACAACGAGGTACCGGTTGGGGTCGCGGTGCGTTATCTGGATGTGGGGGCAAGTTGGGTGCTGGTGGCAAAATGAAAGGGAGTTGCTGGTACTGTAAGAAGGAGGGGCACCCCTGGTTTTTGTGCTATAAGAAACCCGATAGATGGACCCCCCAGAATCGTCATTAGGATGGCGCCGCGCAGAGGAACCAGAAAAACGGCGCGAACATGGTCGCCGATGCGTCCGACAACAAGCCGAAGAGCAACGGCGGTGCAGAAAAGAAGAAGGAGCGCACCGCGGGCCAGTTCTTCCATATTGGAGAGCAGGGGGAGCAAGCAGATGCCTCTGCCAAGGTTGGAGCAGAGCTGCACCCCCTGGACTATTGGGTGTTGGACACGGGCGCTGCTTGGACGATGACGCCGCGCAAGGACCTGCTGGACCACGTACGCGCTGCACCGATCAACGAGGTGTGCTCCGCCTCTGGATACGCGCTGAAGGTGGCTGGTGCGGGACGAGCTGCATTTAAGGGAGCGGATGGCAAGCCGGTGGTGCTGCACGACGTTTTCCTTGTTCCTGAACTCAAGGCCAACCTCATATCCTTCTGTAAGCTTGGCAAGGCTGGGGTGAGCACTAGCACGGATAGGGCACGCACTTACAAGGGGCAGCTGGGCAATCGGGTGCTTTGGGATCTGTACGAGAGCACGGACGTGTACAGATCCATGTAGCAGCTGCCGGCGTTGGCGTCGCATGGTAGGGGGCAGGCTGGAGAGGGGTCTGCATCCCAAGGGGAGTGCAACGCCGTTGGAGGGGTTGGTGTGAAAGTGTCGGCCAGATCTGGGGAGACGGATTGGGCAACGGCACACCGACGCTTGGGGCATGTAGCAATGCCCTTGTTGAAGCAGTTGGAGAAAGATGGAGCCTTTAAGGGGTCTGAAGCTGAATGGACAGCCACCCAATGAGAATTAAGAAATCTGTTTGCTCTCAAAGTTTACCCGTTTCCCCTTCCATAGTGTGGCTGGCAGGAGCAAGAAGCCATTGAAGCTGGTCCACATAGACTTCGTCGGGCCACTGCCAGTTCAGGGGCACAAGGGGGAGCGGTACTTTTTTACCCTAGTGGATGATTGGAGCAGGCTTATGTGGGCATATCCGCTGATGCAGAAGGACCACGCCGCCTCTACGATACGTGAAGATTGGCTGCCATTCGTCGAGAAGCACGAGGAGTGTTGGGTAGCGGATTAGTTCAGATCAGAGTGGTGAGTTCCTTGGAGCTGAGATGACGGCCTGGCTCAAAAAGCAGGGCATCCAGAGGGAGCTGACCTCGGCTTACACCGCACAGTCCAACGGTGTAGCTGAACGGGCGAACCGGACAATTCTGGAGACAGCTAGGGCTCTGCTCATAGAATTTGGGCTGGGCAACTTAATGTAGCCCCATGCTGTTCGGCACGCTACCGTCGCTAGGAACAGGGTACTCACCAAGGTTGGGGATGACTCGTTGGTGACGTTGGAGAGGTGGCTTGGGAGGAAGCCGCCGGTGGACATGCTGAGGGTGTTCGGTTGCATGGCAGTCGCCCACGTCCCCAAGACCTACCGCAGTAAGTTGGGGGCGAGTGCAATCTGGTGTGTGCATTTGGGGCTGGCTGCTGAGAGCAAAGAATGGCTGTTGTGGGAACCTTCCAATGGTGTGTTGTTTGACAGCAGGGATGTGAAGTTTGTTGAGGGCATGATGTATGGGAGCTGGGAGAAACACCCGGAGGCCAGGGCGTTGGTGTAAGGGCCTAATAAACTCAAGCTATTATGACTTTATCAAACTTAAAACCTCTCCTCGGCAATTATAAAGAACATATATAAATATAGTTCAACATTGTTTTCACCGGCAGGTGCCTCCTGCACCTTCTCTCCATCACCACCCTCTGCAGCTGCCTCCTCTCCCTCCTCCCACACACTAGGAGTCAGGTCTAGCTGCATGGTGATCTGCTCCATTTGCTGGGACACCCTGTGTTGGGTGCAAATTCACATTGCACGACATCGTGCCGTCTGTTTGTACGAGTATGGGTGTGCGAATGCATTTGGGTGTGAATGGAATGTTCGTGTGTTTCTTTGCTTTCGCAATTTTCGCTTGAAGCATTTGCAGATACTCGCGCATTGTGCGCTTCAGCACAACATTGCACACGCTATGAACAGTACAAGCAGAACGGACGAGCTCGCAAAGGAACCCAAGATGGAAGCTTTGCGGTTCGGTTGAATTGATTGTGCAGATTCAGTTCTATCCAACTCAAAATTGTACTGTTTTGTTTGGTTGACTATAGTGTAGCAGGGCAGGCACTATAGGGGTACAGTTTAGGTGAAGGTTGGATGTTGTTTGTCTGTATCAACATGCTACAGGGCCAGGGGAAACCAGCGGAACCAGCATTTGGCTGGCTGGGCAAAGATAAAACAGGTTCTGTTTCTAGGACCTGAACCTGGTTGTTGTTTTTTCCGGGTTGGAGAAACAGAACCAGAGGTTGTTTACCAACCTACCACCTGCTGTTTTGTCCAGCCAGATTGGTTATGTTGCTTGGAATTATTAGGGATCATCCCTAGTTGTTCCTTGGTTTATTCCCAAGGTCCTTGCTAGCTAGAACCATTTAATCTTCTCTGTTTGTACCTGGATAAAGTCAATTTGATTCAAGCGAGTTCCTCCCTTCCTGTAATTTCGTTTCTACGAGGTGCGACGGCGGAATGCTATCCGAGTCAACGCTAGTACGCTAGCACTCCAACACTAGGCAAACGCTGTCCGAGCAATAACTTCGTAATGGCATAACTTTTCGCGAGGCAACTTGGTTCATTTTAAAGCTCTTGGAGCGAGCTTCGATACAGGAAATTCTCAGCTTAGTGTGATCGATGGGCTACATGATACGCTGCGTGATATTCAAGGTACACTAAGTCCCTCTTGATCCCTCTCTCTACAAACTCGGACCCGATGATAGGCGCTGGTCTTGTACTAGGCACCGAAGGACCCTTGGAGGTGACCCCGAGGAGAGGTTTTAAGTTTGATAAAGTCTTAATAGCTTGAGTTTATTAGGCCCTTACACTAACATCCTTTACTCCCTTCGTATTGTCAGGGACCAGTTCATAACCTTTGGCCCCACTGAGCTCACGCTTGACTCGCTCGAGAAGTCCCTTGTCGAGGCTGAGAAGAGCATTGTTGCTGTTGCTGCCTCTTGCGGCACTTACCGCTCCCCCTTCTTTGAGGGGTGTGCTCCCTTCCCTCTCCTCCCCTCTGTTGCTTATACTGATGCTGTCAACCTCCTTGGTGCTGCGAAAGTTGGCGCTGCGTCTGCTCCTAGTGGGAGGGGCAACAACAGCAAGGGCAAATGGGGCAAGGGTGGTGGGGGCGGCACCAGCGGTGGAGGTGTCGGGGGTGGTGGTGGCGGGGGTGGAGGCGGTGGTGGTGGCGGGGGTGGAGGCAGTGATGGTGGCTCTGGGGGTGGAGACAATAGAGACGGACGGGGTGGTGGAGGCGGCGGGGGTGGTGATGGCGGCTGGGGTGGTGGAGGTAGCGGGATGGTGTTGGAGGTCGGGGTGGAGCTGGCAAGGGTGGAGGCCGTGGCGCTTCCACACGTGGCGGTGGAGGCATTGGGAGTGGACAGCAGCTGCCACGCCTCCCGGACAACCCCACCCCTCAGCAGCTTCGTAAGTGGGTTGTCCAGCGTGGTTCCTCTGGGGGCTCTGGTCGCTGCCCGTACGTTAGGCGCACAGGGAAACCGAAGGGTCAGACCTGCGGGAAGGCGCACACTGAGTATCGTTGCTTCGGCCGTCTTGAGGATGCCTGGGTGGATGGATACGGGGATGAGCTGCCAGCCCCCAACTGGCTGAAACTGTAGGGGATGGGAGTAGATGTATATGCTCTTGACTTTGTTCAGATCAACAAGGCTATCTATGCTATGTATGTGACTGAGCTTAGTGATGGGGGTGCGTGTTACTCGTATGTCCCTGGTGATGCTGGTGTCGTTGCTACTGCTCTTGGTGCTAGTGAGTCTGCTGCAGCTCTAGTGCTAGTGTGTCTGCTGTCTCAGATGCTAGTGCATCTGCTGTCACAGCAGCTAGTGACTCTGTTGCTAGTGAGTCTGCTGCCTCCGCTGAGGCAACACCTTCACACGTGACTGAGGCGCGTGTCGTTGCTTCTTTCGTGACACACTCACACCACTAGTTGCACCTGTCCCACTCTCACTGGCTGACCCCCTCTGGGGGCCCAGTAGTCGCACGAGCTTGCACTGTCCTCCCGTGTCCAGCAGTCCCCTCTAGTTCTCTGTCAGGTCTCCACCTCCCTACGTTCTCGACGAACTTGGTGAGCAACGCTGCCATTCAGGATGTATGGAATGATACCTTAATTCCTGAAGGGCAGCGTGTGGCAATCTGTACGTGCTCCCGGACTGGCCGTTACCTAGCTACGTTCACTCGACGGCCTGGGTCTAGTCTGTACACACTGACCACTGCGTCTGCACAGGTGGCTGAGTCAGGTCAGGTGGCTGCGTCGAGTCGGGTGTCTGTGTTTGGTCAGCTTGCATCGTCTTGCTCATGTCGGGTACTCTCTTACCAGACTCTCCTCTGGCACCACCGCCTCGGTCACCCCTCGCTGCCGCGTCTCCGCAGCATGCACTCTCGTCTCCTTGTCTCTGGCCTCCCCAGGTCCCTGCCCTCCCTCCCCTGCTCGCCTGCACCGCCGTGCTTTTTCTACATCTAGAGGCGGCATCGCGCCGCTCCTCACTCCTCCGAGTTTCCTCCGACCACTGCTCCTCTGCAGAATCTCCACATGGACGTGTGGGGCCCGGCCTCCGTCGGTGGAACGGACCAGGAGCGCTACTTCCTGCTGGTGATTGACGGCTACTTACGCTACACCACTGTCTTCCCCTTGCAACGCAAGCGGACGTAAGTGGTGTTTTGATTCCCTGGATCCGTGCTACTCGTCGCCAGCTGCGCGAGCGGTTTTGTCGGGACTCGCGAGTCCTGCGTCTGCACTCTGACAGGGGCGGTGAGTTCTCTTCCGGCCTCCTTGACGAGTTCTGTCGAGACGAGGGCATCCGCGAGACGTTATCGCTTCCGGCCTCTCCTCAGCAGAATGGGATTGCTGAGCGTCGCATTGGCTTGATCATGGAGGTTGCTCGTACCTCCATGATCCATGCAGCTGCTCCCCATTTTCTGTGGCCGTCTGCGGTCCGATACGCTGCACATCAACTCAACCTCTGGCCCCGTGTCTCTGAGCCGGAGACCTTGCCCACGCTCCGGTGGACGGGGAAGGTTGACAATGCATCGGTGTTTTGGGTCTTGGGCGCGCTCTCCCTTGTTGACGATGCCAAAGCGTGCAAGCTCTCCTCTCGCACTCTCCGCTGCGTCTTCCTTGGCTTCCCCACCGTCACCCCGCCGTGGCAGTTGTACCACCACCACTCGCGTCGAGTATTTTCTTCCCAATACATGACTTTTGATGAGTCTGTTTGTATCTACAGACTACACCCGCACGCGTCCCACCCGGTCTCCCTCGCGCCTCTCTTCCTGAAACCAGTCCCCCCCCCCGGTAGACTCCCTCCCCCCACAGGATCCTGCTCCCTCAAGTGTATCTCAGGTAGACCCACCCCCCTTGGTTGAGCCTTTGGTGTGTCTCAGGTGACCCCCCTTGCCTCAGGTGTGTCTCTTCTGACCCTTCTGACCCAGCTGATGGGGGTGACCCCCCCGCTGACGACACGATGGCCACTCGCTGCTCTCCACGCTTCACGACCCCCCCTGGTTTTCCATCTCGGCCATCTTCGCCGCCTCCACAGCCTGCTGCTGTGGACTCTGCCGCTGAGACTGCTGGTGCTGAGCCTGGGGGTGCTGAAACGGAGGGTGAGGGTTCTGGGGTTGCTGCGACTAGGGGTGCAGGTTCTGGGGGTGCTACGACTGGGGGTGTTGACTCTGGGGGTGCTGCGAGTCCTTGTGGCGGTGGAGCAAGTGACCCTGCTGGAGGTACTATAGGTGCTGCTGGTGCTGGAGGTACTAGAGCTGCTACTGCTGGAGGTGCTGCTGGTGGTGGAGGTGCTAGAGGTGCTGGAGGTACTGAAGGTGCTACTGCTGGAGGTGCGGGTGGTGCTGGAGGTGCTGGAGGTACTAGAGCTGCTAGTGCTGGAGGTGCTGGAGCTGCTAGTGCTGGAGGTACTGCTGGTGCTGGAGGTGCTGGAGCTGCTACTGCTGGAGGTGCTGTTGGTGCTGGAGGTGCTGAAAGTGCTAGAGCTACTCGTGCTGGAGGTGCTGCTGGTGCTGGAAGTGCTGGAGCTGCCACTGCTAGAGGCACTGGAGGTACTGCTGGAGGTGCTGGAGGTGCTACTAGTGCTGGAGGTGCTACTTGTGCTGGAGGTGCTGGAGCTGCTAGTGCTTGAGGTGCTGCTGGGTTCTGGGGGTGCTGGACGTGTTGGTGCGCTTCGCCACCTTCTCGGTCTTCCGCCAGCTTTTACTGAGTACCTAGTCGCTGGTACTACTCCTCCGTTACTGTTCCCACCGCTACTGCCTCACTCCCCACTGCCTGCTCCTGCTCCTTACACTGCAGTGACAAAGTCCTTGACTGAGCATCAAGAGCCTGAGACTAGTGCTTCCACTCCTTAGCGTAGAGAGCCTGTTCCTGCTCGAGTTCGTCGTGTGCGTTGTCCTCGTACTCCGACTGTCCCAGGCACTCACGATATGACACTCCATCCTTCCTCTGTTCCACAGCATGTTGTCCTACTGTCACCTCCTGCGTCTTCTCTTCCTGACGTTGCTGACCCTCCGTCTGACCTTGCTCGTGCTTTCAATTCGACTGTCACTCGCTTGTTGGCTACAATTATGACGGACCCTACGTTCTCGGCTCCTGCTGCCTCTGCCTTAGTCGCTGAGCTAGTTGACTTTGCTGCTGCGCGCCGCCTAGACTACCTTGCGAGTCTTGTTTCTGACCCTGGCCCTGCCTGTCCTCCGTCTGTCGGGGGTGAGGTTGCCCTTAGCTGTGACGTTCTTGAGGACAGACAGGAAGAGCTGGAGTGTCTTGCGGCTGCTGTACCTCATCTCGCGAGCATGGTCCTTGCCCCAGAGGGAGACCCGAATGCAGTTGACATTTCCACCCCGCGCTCTTACACAGAGGCGATCTCGGGTGAGTACTCCTCTCAGTGGCAGACAGCCATGGACACAGAGATAGCTTCCTATAAGTACACAAGAACCTAAGTTGACGAGGTTCCCCCACCTGGGGCAAACATTGTCAGTGGCATGTGGATTTTCGGGGTGAAGCCGCCGCCGGGTTCTTCGCCTGCCTTCAAGGCACGTTACGTTGCTCGAGGCTTCAGTCAGGGTGAGGAGTTGACTTCTTTCAGACCTTCTCCCCCACCCCAACGATGACCACTCTTCAGGTGTTACTACACGTTGCAGCTCAGCATGACTACGAGCTGCACTCCCTCGACTTCTCGACAACTTTCTTGCAGGGTAGCCTTCACGAGGCCATCTGGCTGCGACGTCCACCTGGCTTCACTGGGTCGTTTCCTGAGAGTACGCAGTGAAGCCTACCGCGACCAGTGTACGGCCTCTGTCAAGCACCTCGCGAGTGGCATGACACACTGTGGACGACACTTGCGGCTCTTAGGTTTGCTCCTTCGACTGCTGACCCGTCGCTGTTTCTGCGCACTGACACTACCCTGCCGCCGTTCTTCGACTCGTGTACGTCGACAACTAGGTCTTTGCTACTGCTGACACATGGACGCTGGCTCTAGAGAGCGGAGCTGCAGGAGAGACACACCTGCACTGACCTGGGTGAGCTGCGCAGCTATCTTGGCTTGCATATAACCCAGGACAGAGCACGGCGCACCATCACCCTGACTCAGTTACACATGGTGCACCACGTCCTTCAGCGCTTTGGCTTCCAGTACTCCCTGCCACATCCCACTCCTCTGTTTACCGGTCACTCGCTCTCCGCTCCACCTTCGGACGAGTCCGTAGAGCCAAGTGGTCTGAACTCAGAGCTTGTGGGTTGCCTCACGTACCTGATGAAGTGAACACGACCTGACCTCGCGTACCCTCTCAACCTCATGGCTTGCTACGTGGAACCTAGTAGACACTGAAAGGTGCACTGAGATGCTGCGAAGAGGGTACTTTGTTACTTGTGCCATACATCGGGCATAGGGGTCGTGCTTGGAGGACGGGGTTTAGTGGTCCTCACAGGACACTCAGATGGTTCTTGGGCCGACGACCACGCGACTCAGCGTTAGTCAAAGGGTTACACCTTCAGTCTTGGCTCTGGTTCTGTCTCGTGGGGTTCCACTCGTTCTTCCTTTGTGCTTGGCTCCAGCTGCTTGGCGTTGCACCCCCCCTGGGATGCAGACCCCTCTCCAGCCTGCCCCCCACTATGCCACGCCAACGCCGGCAGCTGCCACATAGATCTGTACACGTCCGTACTCTCGTGCAGATCCCAAAGCACCCGATTGCCCAGCTGCCCCTTGTACGTGCGTGCCCCATCCGTGCTAGTGCTCACCCCAGCTTTGCCAAGCTTACAGAGGGATATGAGGTTGGCCTTGAGTTCAGGAACGAGGAGAACATCGTGCAGCACCACCGGCTTGCCATCCGCTCCCTTAAATGCAGCTCGTCCCGCACCAGCTACCTTCAGCGCTTGTCCAGAGGAGGAGCACACCTCGTTGACCGGTGCAGCGCGTACGTCGTCCAGCAGGTCCTTGCGCGGCGGCATCATCCAAGCCGCGCCCGTGTCCAACACCCAATAGTCCAGGGGGTGCAGCTCTGCTCCAACCTTGGCAGAGGCGTCTCCTTGCTCCCCCTGCTCTCCAATATGGAAAAACTGGCCCGCGGTGCGCTCCTTCTTCTTTTCCGAACCGCTGTTGCTCTTTGGGTTGTTGTTGGACGAATCGGCGACCATGTTCGCGCTGTTTTTCTGGTTCCTCCGCGCGCTGCCTTCCTGGTGACGAATCCGGAAGGTTCATCCATTAGGTTTCTCATAGCCCAAAAACCAGGGGTGCCCTTCTTTCTCACAATACCAGCAACTCCCTTTCATTTTGCCACCAGCACCCGAGTTGCCCCCACGTCCAGATCTCGCACCACGACCCCAACCGGTACCTCCTTGTTGGTCGTTGGAAACGTTGTCCTTCTTTGCACTGCGTCTAGCACCACCGAAGCCACGTCCTCTGCCACGTTGGCTCCCTTGCATCCCGTAGCTGCTGCAGTTGTCGTCTCCACCCCTTAGTTGGCGGCGACGAAAGTTCTCCTCCAGAATCTTTGTCCGCACCCACCCGAGTGTCCACGAGCTCTGGTTCTGTGGCAGGCTCAATCCGCTCGTGAATTGAAGCCACGTTTCCGGCAACAGCGAAAGCATCTTCAAGCACTTGATCTGCTCCGGGTAGGTGATACCCGCGCTCGCCAATTTCGCGTACAGGTCGCGCATTTTGTCCAGGACAGGTTGCACCGGCTCTCCCTCGCTCAGGCGCAACGCGGACAGCTCCCTCTCCAGCATCAATGTTGCAACAACGGAGGTCGGGGCATGCAGCTCCTTCAACACCGTCCACGCCTTCGGACCGCACTCAACCTCTGGCAGCAGATGCATGACGTGGTGACGCTGGTTCAGCTCCAAACTCTGCGACATCAAGTAGTAGCCAGCCGAGGCGCGCTCGTCCCAATCTTCCTGAAGGGCGGGGTCACTCGGTCTAGGCTCCTCCCCAATCATTAGTTTCAGCAAACCGATCTGACGGAAATAAAGTTGCATTTTCCAGGCCCAATCATCATAGCCCTCACCATTGAACTTCTCGACGGTGAAGTTTTTCAGCACCTCCTTGATCAACGAGCCCTGGCTTGTTCGCGCTCCCCTTGGCGCAGAAACACCAGAATCTTGGGTGCCGCTACAATCTTGGGCTGAAGATTCACCAGCTACCACCGAGGTGTTGCCCGTCATAGCTACCTATAAGGAGGATCACTATAACGCAGCCCTGATACCAGCTTGTTGGTGTAAGGGCCTAAAAAACTCAAGCTATTAAGAATTTAACAAACTTAAAACCTCTCCTCGGGGTCACCTCCAAGGGTCCTTGGGTGCGTGGTAGAAGACCAGCCCCTATCCTCGGGTCCGAGTTTGTAGAGAGAGGGATCAAGAGTGACTTAGTCAAAACAGCAAGAGTACCTTGAACGTCGCGCAGCGTATCTTGCAGACCGTGGATCGGATTAAGCTGAGAATTTCCTATATCGAAGCTCATTTTAAGACCTTTAAAATAAGCCAAGTTGCCTCGCGAAAAGTTCTGCCATTACGAAGTTATGGCTCGGACAGCGTTAGCCTAGCGTTAGAGTGCTAGCGTACTAGCGTTGACTCGGGTAGCATTCCGCCGTTGCACCGCGTAGAAAGGAGATTCCAGCAAAGAAGGAATTCGCTTGAATCAATTTCACTATATCCAGGTACAAACAGAGAAAGAATAAATAGTTCTAGCTAGCAAAGACCTTGGGAATAAACCTGGGAACAACCAAGGATGATCCCAAATAGTTCCAAGCAACAGAACCAACCTGGCTGGATAAAACAGCAGGTGGTAGGTTGGTAAACAACCTCTGGTTCTGTTTTTCCAACCTGGGAAAACAACAACCAGGTTCAGGTCCTAAAAACAGAACCTGTTTTGTCTTTGCCCAACCATCCAAATGCTGGTTCCGCTGGTTTCCCCTGGCCTGTAGCATGCAGATACAGACAAACAACATCCAACCTTCACCTAAATTATACCCCTATAGTGCCTGCCGTGCTACACTATGGTCAACCAAACAAAACAGTACAATTGCGAGCTAGATCGAACTGAATCTGCGCAATCAAGTAAGCCGAACCGCAAAGCTTCCATCTTGGGTTCCTTTGCGAGCTCGTCCTTTCTGCTTGTACCGTCTATAGCGCGTACAATGTTATGCAGAAGCGCACAATGCGCGAGTACCTGCAAATGTTTGAAGCGAAAATTGCGAAAGCAAACAAACACACGAACATTCTATTCATACCCAAATGCATTCGCACACGCATACTCGTACAAACAGACGGCAGGATGTCGTGCAATGTGAATTTGCACCCAACAGATGGAGATGAGCGCACTATCTGAACTCTCACCCAAGCAATGGAGTTCAATACTCCGCATCTGCATTGGTGAAGCAGAAAGGGGTTGAGGTTCTGAAAGAGAAAGGGGAGCGGCTTGGAGAAGGCAAGCTCTTTCTCACTTGCTTTACCGATGCTACGTGGGCCTCTGAGAAGAAGGATTCCTCATATGTGCGATGATACATCTGCGTAGTTGGGGGAGGACCTGTTAGTTGGAGGTCAAAGAAGCAGACAGAGACGGCACTCTCTTCCATGGAATCATTGTACATGGCGATGTTCCATGGGCTGAAGGAGGTGATTTGGCTCAGGATGCTTTTAGAGGAGATTGGCCAGGAGCAAAAGGTTGCTACTCCGCTGTTTTGTGATAGCAAGGGGGCTTTTGGGATGGCCAGGAACGCTATGCTTCATGGGCTGAACAAGCATATGCGTATCAAGTGGCACTGGCTGCGTAAGGAGGTGAAGAGGGGGACGGTCAATCCGATCTACATCAAGAGGCTTGCGGATGAGCCTCATTGACGTTGTGTGTGCATGAGTGGAATGAGCAGGAACTAGCATGGAATGACGGGGATGCAGCCAGCAAGCTGAGGGGAAGTGTGTTGGGTGCAAATTCACATTGCACGACATCCTGCCGTCTGTTTGTACGAGTATGCGTGTGCGAATGCATTTGGGTGTGAATAGAATGTTCGTGTGTTTGCTTGCTTTCGCAATTTTTGGTTGAAGCATTTGCAAGTACTCGCGCATTATGCACTTCGGCACAACATTGTACGAGCTATGAACAGTACAAGCAGAAAGGACGAGCTTGAAAAGGAACCCAAGATAGAAGCTTTGCGGTTCAGTTGAATTGTTTGGTTGACTATAGTGTAGCAGGGCAGGCACTATAGGGATACAATTTAGGTGAAGGTTGGATGTTGTTTGTCTGTATCTGCATGCTACAGGGCTAGGGGAAACCAGCGGAACCAGCATTTGGCTGGTTGGGCTAAGACAAAACAGGTTCTGTTTTTAGGGTCTGAACCTGGTTGTTGTTTTCCCAGGTTGGAAAAACAGAACTAGAGATTATTTACCAACCTATCACCTGCTGTTTTGTCCAGCCAGGTTGGTTCTGTTGCTTGGAATTATTTGGGATCACCCCTGGTTGTTTCCGAGTTGATTCCCAAGGTCCTTGCTAGCTAGAGCTATTTATTCTTTCTCTGTTTGTACCTGGATATAGTCAATTTGATTCAAGCGAATTCCTCCCTTCCTCGAATTTCAGTTCTACGCGGTACGACGGCGAAATACTACCCAAGTTAACGCTAGTACGCTAGCACTCCAACGCTAGGCCAACATTGTCTGAGCCATAACCCCGTAATGGCAGAACTTTTCGCGAGGCAACTTGGCTTATTTTAAAGCTCTTGGAGCGAGCTTCGATATAGGATATTCTCAGCTTAATCCGATCGACGGTATGCATGATACGCTGCGCGACGTTCAAGGTACTCTTGTTATTTCTGCTAAGTCATTCTTGACTCCTCTCTCTACAAACTCGGACCCGAGGATAGGGGCTGGTCTTGTATCTGGCACCCGAGGACCCTTGGAGGTGACGTCGAGGAGAGGTTGTAAGTTTGATTAAGTCTTAATAGCTTGAGTTTATTAGGCCCTTACACCAACAGAAGTTGGGCTTGGCGACGGAAAACCATCGCCAGGGAACGGTCGTGCGAATGCAGCACGCAATATGCCATGGCTGAAAGTTCATTTTGGCGGGAACCAAATCATTCCATGTTGGTGAGAGCCAATCACATAAGTCACGCTGCCGATACGATTCGTTTGAAACAGTGTTTGTCAGACTGGTTTCATAACACATTTTTCAAGAGAGATGGGGCTCACTATTTTAGCTTCTGGCTTTAAAAATCTAACGAACGAGGATGATGGGATTAGGAATGAAGAAGGGATACATAGGTGAAACCCTAAAATAATCTCCTCTCCAATGTATGGCCCACTACAGCCTACAAAGCATAAACAATGTTTGACACACCCCCATAGGCTAAGTGGGCTATAGCTAACACAAGAACGGTCACAAGATTAGTCAAGCAACTCAGGGTGGATCTCAATAACACCACATTGTCTGAGCACAAACAAGCAGCCACAAGGCCAGTTCACATGCAGAATTATAAGAACAATATAGTACACTAATTACAACCTAGCAAGAGTAAACATGCAGGTACAACAAGTGTACAAAAAGAGCAAGTCAAGCAACCACCAATTGAGGCAGAGTAGGAAAAAGTTCAAGAGTAGTGCAGAAACGCTGTTGATCACCCGACCCAAGGGCCTTGGTGAAGACATCAGCAGTGTTGGCCTTAGAGGCCACGTAATATGGGGCACCTGACCACGCTGCTAAAGCTCACGCGCAAAGAAGTAGCGAAGAGCAATGTGCTTCGTTGTGCTCCAGTCTCTGCTCGCGATAAAAGGCAAGCATTGCCTTGTTGTAGACGTACAGAACTGGAGGAGAATGTTGCCGCTTCCCCAAGTCGGTCAGCAGGTAGGTCAGCCAGCGTAGCTCCTGTGCAGCCATGGCCCCAGCATAGATCTCGGCCTCGCAGATAGAGCCAAGCACAGAGGAAGAACGAGTGGAACCCCACGAGACAGAACCAGAGCCAAGACTGAAGGTGTAACCCTTAGACTAACGCTGAGTCGCGTGGTCGTCGCCCCAAGAAGCATCAGAGTATTCTGTGAGGACCACTAAACCCCATCCTCCAAGCTCGAGCCCCATGCCCGATGTACGGCACAAGTAACGCACTACCCTCTTTGCAGCATCTCAGTGCACCTTTTGGTGTCTACTAGGTGCCACGTAGCAAGCCATGAGGTTGAGAGGGTACGCGAGGTCAAGTCATGTGCACGTCACCAAGTACGTGAGGCATGTTGGTGTAAGGGCCTAATATACTCAAGCTATTAAGACTTTAACACACTTAAAACCTCTCCTCTGGGTCACCTCCAAGGCTCCTTGGGTGCCTGATACAAGACCAGCCCCTATCCTCGGGTCCGAGTTTGTAGAGAGAGGGATCAAGAGGGACTTAGTCAAAACAGCAAGAGTACCTTGAACGTCGCGCAGCGTATCATGCAGACCGTCGATCGGATTAAGCTGAGAATTTTCAATATCGAAGCTCACTCTAAGATCTTTGAAATAAGGTTGAGAATTGAAGCCACGATTCTGGCAGCACCGACAGCATCTTCAGGCACTTGGTCTGCTCCGGGTAGGTGATTCCCGCGGTCGCCAACTTTGCGTAGAGGTCGCGCAATCTGTTCAGGACAGGTTGCACCGGCTCTCCCTCGCTCAGGTGCAACCGGACAGCTCCCTCTCCAGCATCAATGTTGCAACAACGGAGGTCGGGGCGTGCAGCTCCTTCAACACCGTCCACGCCTTTGTGTTGGTGTAAGGGCCTAATAAACTCAAGCTATTAAGACTTTATCAAACTTAAAACCTCTCCTCGGGGTCACCTCCAAGGGTCCTTGGGTGCCTGGTACAAGACCAGCCCCTATCCTCGGGTCCGAGTTTGTAGAGAGAGGGATCAAGATGGACTTAGTCAAAACAGCAAGAGTACCTTGAACGTCGCGCAGCGTATCGTGCAGACCGTAGATTGGATTAAGCTGAGAATTTACTATATCGAAGCTCACTCTAAGAGCTTTAAAATAAGCCAAATTGCCTCCCGAAAAGTTTTGCCATTACGAAGTTATGGCTCGGACAGCGTTTGCCTAGCGTTCGAGTGCTAGCGTACTAGCGTTTGACTCGGGTAGCATTCCGCCGTCGCACCGCGTAGAAAGGAAATTCCAGCAAGGAAGGAATTCGCTTGAATCAATTTTACTATATTCAGGTACAATTAGAGAAAGAATAAATAGCTCTAGCTAGCAAGGACCTTGGGAATAAACCTGGGAACAACTAGGGATGATCCCAAATAATTCCAAGCAACAGAACCAACCTGGCTGGACAGAACAGCAGGTGGTAGGTTGATAAACAACCTCTGGTTCTGTTTTTCTAACCTGGGAAAACAACAACCAGGTTCAGGTCCTAAAAACAGAACCTGTTTTGTCTTCGCCCAACCAGCCAAATGCTGGTTCCGCTGGTTTCCCCTGGCCTGTAGCATGCAGATACAGACAAACAACATCCAACCTTCACCTAAATTGTACCCCTATAGTTCCCGCCTTGCTACACTATAGTTAACCAAACAAAGCAGTACAATTTCGAGTTGGATATAACTGAATCTGCGCAATCAAGTAAGCCGAACTACAAAGCTTCTATCTTGGGTTCCTTTGCGAGCTCGTCCTTTCTGCTTGTACTGTTCATAGCGCGTACAATGTTATGCCGAAGCGCACATTGTGCGAGTACCTGCAAATGCTTCAAGCAAAAATTGCGAAAGCAAACAAACACACGAACATTCCATTCATACCCAAATGCATTCGCATACGCATACTCGTACAAACAGACGGCATGATGTCGTGCAATGGGAATTTGCACCCAACACTTCGGACCGCACTCAACCTCCGGCAGCAGGTGCATGACGTGGTGACGCTTGTTCAGCTCCAAACTCTGCGAGATCAAGTAGTAGCCAGCCGAGGCGCGCTCGTCCCAATCTTCCTGAAGGGCGGGGTCACTCGGTGTAGGCTCCTCCCTAATCATTAGTTTCAGCAAACTGATCTGACGGAAATATATTTGCATTTTCCAGGCCCAATCATCATAGCCCTCACCATTGAACTTCTCGACGGTGAAGTTTTTCAGCACCTACTTGATCACCGAGCCCTGGTTTGTTCGCCCTCCCCTTGGCGCAGAAACACCAGAATCTTTGTTGCCGCTACGATCTTGGGCTGAAGATTAACCAGCTACCACCGAGGTGTTGCCCGCCATAGCTACCTATAACGAGGATCACTATAACGCAGCTCTGATACCAGCTTGTTGGTGTAAGGGCCTAATAAACTCAAGCTGTTAAGACTTTATCAAACTTAAAACCTCTCCTCGGGGTCACCTCCAAGGGTCCTTGGGTGCCTGGTACAAGACCAGCCCCTATCCTCGGGTCCGAGTTTGTAGAGAGAGAGATCAAGAGGGACTTGGTCAAAACAGCAAGAGTACCTTGAACGTCATGCAGCGTATCGTGCAGACCGTCGATCGGATTAAGCTGAGAATTTCCTATATCAAAGCCCACTCTAAGACCTTTAAATTAAGCCAAGTTGACTCGCGAAAAGTTTTGCCATTACAAGGTTATGGCTCAGACAGCGTCAGCTTAGCATTCGAGTGCTAGCGTACTAGCGTTGACTCGGGTAGCATTCCGCCGTCGTACGGCGTAGAAAGGAAATTCCAGCAAGGAATGAATTTGCTTGAATCAATTTTACTATATTCAGGTACAAACAGAGAAAGAATATATAGTTCTAGCTAGCAAGGACCTTGGGAATAAACCTGGGAACAACTAGGGATGATCTCAAATAATTCCAAGCAACACAACCAACCTGGCTGGACAAAACAGCAGGTGGTAGGTTGGTAAACAACCTCTGGTTCTGTTTTTCCAACCTGGGAAAACAACAACCAGGTTCAGGTCCTAAAAACAGAACCTGTTTTGTCTTTGCCCAACCAGCCAAATGCTGGTTCCGCTGGTTTCCCCTGGCCCTGTAGCATGCAGATATAGACAAACAACAGCCAACCTTCACCTAAATTGTACCCCTATGGTGCCTGCCGTGCTACACTATAGTCAACCAAACAAAACAGTACAATTTCGAGTTGGATAGAACTGAATCTGCGCAATCAAGTAAGCCGAACCGCAAAGCTTCCATCTTGGGTTCCTTTGCGAGCTCGTCCTTTCTGCTTGTACTGTTCATAGCGCGTACAATGTTATGCCGAAGCGCACAATGCGCGAATACCTGCAAATGCTTCAAGCGAAAATTGCGAAAGCAAACAAACACACGAACATTGTATTCATACCCAAATGCATTCGCACACGCATACTCGTACAAAGAGACGGCAGGATGAGGTGCAATGTGAATTTGCACTCAACAGATGGAGCTGAGCGCAGTATCTGCACTCTCACCCAAGCATTGGAGTTCTATACTCCGCATCTGCAAAGATGAAGCAGAAAGGGGTTGAGGTTCTGAAAGAGAAAGGGGAGCGGCTTGGAGAAGGCAAGCTCCTTCTCACTTGCTTTACCGATGCTACGTGGGCCTCTAAGAAGGAGGATTTATCATCTGTGCGAGGATATATCTGCGTGTGAGAATAAGCGAACAGGAATGGATGAACTAGAAGTGATATGAGTACAAGTAGTAAACCCTAGAATTGTGTACCCCCTATAGGCTAACCCACTGTAGCCTACACAAGCATAACATGTATAATGTTTGACACACCCCCATAGGCAAAGTGGGGGAGAACAAGGGGTCACAAGACCAGTCAAGCAAAGCAAAGCAAGCTCAGGGTGGATCACAAAGTCACCACACAGTCCGAGCACAAGAGCAGGGCCAGAGGCCAGTTCACATGCAGGAGTACAGACATATATATATAAAACTAGACAAGCAAGAGCAGGTATATATATATGTCACAGTACAATTAAAGTCAAGAGGAGAGCAAGTGAGGCAAGACAGGCACAAGACCCAGCTGGGTGCAAAAGCGCTGATGGTCACAAGGCGCGAGTGCCTTAGTGAACACATCAGCAGTGTTGGCCACAGAGGCCACGTACGCAAGCCGCAACTGTCCACGCTGCTGTAGCTCACGAGCAAGGAAGTAGCGGAGAGCAATGTGCTTCGTTCTGTGCTCCAAGCGCTGCTCTCGACACAAGGCCAGCATGGCCTTGTTGTCTACGTACAGCACTGGAGGAGAACGAGGCGGCTCTCCTCGTGCAGGCTACCCTGCAGGAACGCAGTGCTGAAGTCGAGAGAGTGAAGCTCGTAGTCGCGCTGAGCGGCTATGTGCAGCAGCACCCGAAGAGTGGTCATCTTCGGGGTGAGAGAGAAGGTCTGAAAGTAGTCAACTCCCTGCCGCTGACTGAAGCCACGAGCAACGTACCGCGCCTTGAAGACAGGTGGAGAGCCCGGCGGCCGCTTCACCCTGAAGATCCACATGCCACTGACGATGTTCGCCCCAGGAGGGGGAACCGCGTCAACGTAGGTGCCTGTGGACTTCCAGGAAGCCATCTCTGCATCCATAGCTGCCTGCCACTGAGAGGAGTAGGGACCCTCTACGGCCTCCGCGTAAGAACGCGGAGTCGGGATGTCTAGTGCATCCGGGTCTCCCTCAGGGGCAAGCAGTACGGACGCGAGATGAGGTGAAGCAGCCGCTAGACACTGTAACTCCTCCTGCCTGTCCTCTAGGACGTCCGTGCCAAGAGCACACTCACCCCCGACGGACGGAGGACAGACAGACGCAGACTCAGCAACAAGACTAGCAGGGTAGTCGAGACGACAGCGAGCAGCAAAGTCAACGAGCTCAGCGACTAGAGCAGACGCAGCAGTGGACTCAAAAGAGGGGTCAGTGACGACAGTAGCAAGCAGACGCGTGACAGTAGGACTGGCAGCGCGAAGAGAGTCCGACTCACGGTCGGCAAGCGCAGGAAGAGAGGACTCAGGAGGAGAAGGCAAAGGGGCACGCAGAGGAGCAGTGGACGGACGCAGAGACATCCGGTGCGTGCCAGGGACAGGAGGAGGACGCTGACGCGAACTGCGACCACCAGCGCGAGCAGCACGAACAGGCGACGCGGGACGAGACGCAGGCTCACGACGCTCAGCAAGACCTCCAGTAGGACCAGTGTAAGGAGAGGGAGCAGGCAGAGGAGAGGAAGGCTCCAACAGTGACTGCAACTGGACAGGCTGTGGACACTCTACCGAAGGAGAAAGACCAAGAACCTGCTGTAGGAGCGGAACGAAGTACGGCCGAGGCCGCGCGACAGCTCCAGACTCAGCAGGGACAGCACCAGCACCCTCAGCGACAGCACCAGCGCCACCAACACCTCCAGCGGCAGGACCTCCAGCAGCACCCGCAGCAGAACCACCGCCAGGACAGACAGTAGTAGTCTCAGCACCAACACCCTCAGCAGCTCCAGCTCCAGTAGGACCCGCAGGCCCAGTAGCTCCAGGACCGGCAGCACCAGCACCCTCGACGGTCGACGAAGCTCCAGCTCCAGCAGCACTCCTCCAGCGGCGAGCAAACCACTCGCGCAGCTCCTGTGGAGAGAGGGGCTCCCGGCGAGACGCAACAGCAGGAGAAACCCCAGGCTCAGCAGCTCCAGACTCAGCACCCCCAGGCACAGCAGCTCCAGACGTAGCACCCCCAGGCTTAGCAGCTCCAGACTCAGCACCTCCAGGCTCAGCAGCTCCAGACTCAGCACCCCCAGACTCAGTAGCTCCAGCTCCAGTAGGACCCGCAGGCCCAGCTGCTCCGGGACCGGCAGCACCCTCAGCAGGCAAAGAAGCTCCAGCTCCAGCAGCACGCCTCCAGCGGCGAGCAAACCACTCGCGCAGCTCCTGTGGAGAGAGCGGCTCCCGCCGAGACGGAAGAACCGGAGAGCCCCCAGGTCCAGCAGGCGCAGGCTCCGCACCTCCAGGCCCAGCATCCCCAGGCTCAGCAGCTCCTGACGTAGCACCCTCCGGCTCAGCACCCCCCGGCTCAGCACCCCCAGACTCAGCACCCCTCGGCCTCACACCCCCAGGCTTAGCACCCCCAGCAGCAGCACCCCCAGGCTCAGCACCCGCAGCAGGACCAGACTCAGCAGCAACCTCGACTGGCTCGACCGTGTCTACCTGGGACACACCTGAAGGGGCAGGAACCTGAGGGGGGAGGGGGTCTACCGGGGGGGGAACTGGTACCAGGAAGTCCGGTGGGGGGGGGAGGGAAGGAGTACGGTAGGGGAAGAGGCGGTAGAAGGGGACTGACTCGTCGAACGTGACGTCCTGGGAGGACAGAACACGACGAGAGGAGGGGTGGTAGAACTGCCACCCTGGAGCGTCAGGGGGGAAGCCAAGGAAGACACAGGGAGCAGCACGGGGGGACAGCTTGTCCGCAGAAAAGTCGCGGACAAAAGCCCGAGATCCCCAGACACGGAACGCAGACGCATCGCCGACCTTCCCCGTCCACAGTAACACCGGGGACATCGCGGGCCGAGAGACCCTGGGGTGAAGGTTGAGCTGATGCGCCGCGTACCGAACCGCAAACGGCCACAGAAAATGGGGGGCAGCCGCATGCATCATGGACGTAGGAGCGACATCCATGACCATGCCAATGCGGCGCTCAGCAATCCCATTTTGCTGCGGAGAGTCCGGAAGCGTAAAGGTCTGGCGGATCCCCTGTGCACGACAGTAGTCTCGCAGAAGGCGAGAGGAGAACTCCCCACCTCGGTCAGAGTGCAGACGCAGAACAAGAAAGTCCGAGCCAAAGCTCCTCCTGAGCTGGAGACAAGCCTCGCGGATCCAGTCGATCAGCACCTCAGTGACAGAACCCTTGCTGCGCAAGGGGAAGACTGAGGTGTAACGCGAGTAGTCGTCAACCACCAACAGGAAGTAGCGCTCGTGACCCTGCCCACGGACGGGGGCCGGGCCCCACACGTCCATGTGAAGCGTCTGCAGAGGAGCCTCTGTCGGGGGAAACTGGGAGGAGTGAGGAGCAGCCCTGAGGCGCCCCTCGACACAGGGGACACAGGAAGGTCCTGGTCCCGAAGGAAGGGGAGGGAGAGACTGGGGAAGACCAGAGACAAGGACACGGGAAGCCATGCCCCGAAGACGGGGCAAGGAGGGGTGGCCTAGACGGTGGTGCCACGGAAGAGTCTCGTGAGACAGGAGGCGACACGAACAGGGGGCAGACTCAGGACTAGACCTGGACGCAGCAACAAACACCTGACCCGACGCTGCTACCTGACCGGACGCAGGGACAGGAGGAGACTCAGTGGTCAGGGTGTAGAGGCTCGACCCCGGCCGACGCGAGAACGTGGCCAGGTGCCGGCCTGTGCGTGCGTCCGTGCAGTGGGTCACCCGCTGACTCGCAGGAGTGAACTGGTGAACCCCCGCATCCTGTAGGTCTGCACCACTCACCAAGTTCGTTGAGAACGAGGGAAGGTACAGGCCAGACAGGGTGCCCGAGGGGGCAGC
The DNA here is from genome assembly GCA_948144175.1 of Closterium sp. NIES-65. Classification (NCBI taxonomy): domain Eukaryota; kingdom Viridiplantae; phylum Streptophyta; class Zygnematophyceae; order Desmidiales; family Closteriaceae; genus Closterium; species Closterium sp. NIES-65. Next base: position 1,360,799 of record CANXME010002078.1, on the reverse strand, counting down.
CGGACACGGGAGGACAGTGGAGAAGTGAGCGAGGACAGGACCCCCAGAGGGGTCAGCCAGGGAGACTGCAACCGGCCGATCAAGCGGCGTGAGTGTGGTGCGGTCCCGAAAGAAGGAGCGAGAAGCCCCAGAGTCAAGTGTAAAGGTCAGGGAGGCCGAAGCCAACGCGGTACCTGAGAGCGCAGCCTCACCCGCACCTGAGGAAGCAGACTCACTAGCACCTAGAGCAGCACCCGCACCTGTACCTGGAGCAGGAGACTCACTAGCACCCAGAGCAGCAGCCTCACCAGTAGCTAGAGCAGCAGGTCCTATACCTGGGTCAGGCGGGACGCACAGGTGACCTGCACGGTCAGCACTAGTAGGCAATGCATACATGGCAGTGAGAATAGCATCATAGTCAAGAGCATATATATCTACCCTCTGCCTAAGCAACTCCACCCAGTCGGGAAGCTCAGCCTTGTCGCCGAACACGGTACGCCAGGCGTCGCTCAGACGGGCGAAGCAGCGGGACTGTGTATGACTACGTGTCCCACAAGGCTGACCAGTCCGAGTACCAGTGCGAATCACGTAAGAGCAGCGAACAGCACTGAGAGTCCCACCACTCTGAGCGTACCACTCACGAAGCTGGCGAGGCGTGAGAGACACGCGAGAGGGTCGCGGGAGCTGCATCTGGCCGCCACCACGAGTAGAAGCAGCATGAGTGGTAGTAGGAGTAGCGTCGCCACCCCTACAGCCCCAACCAGCGTACCACTCACGCAGCTGCTGGGGCGTGAGGGACTCACGCAGGCGTCGCTGGGGCTGCATCTGGCTCCGCAAGTAGAAGCAGGAGCAGGACTAGCAGTAGGAAGGCAGGCAGCCAGGCAAGCCAAAAGGCAGGCAGGCAGGCAAGCAGGCGACGCGCAGCGTGCTAGCAGGGCAAGAGCTCACCAGTGGTGGGAAGAGTAGGCTCGGCGACTCAGTGGCTCGGTAGCTCGGCGGCTTGGCGGCTCGGGCGACTCGGGCGGCTCGGCGGCAAGGCGGCTTGGCAGCAACTGCAGCTCAGCAGCTCGGTGACTCGGCGGCTCGGCGGCAGGGCGGCTCGGCAGCAACTCTATTTCAGCAGCTCAGCGACCCTGCGGCTCGGCGGCAGGGCGGCTCGTCTGCTGGGCAGCTCGGGTGCAGGGAGGCTCGGCGGTGGGGCGGCTCGGCTGCTGCAGGTGAGCGGCTCGGCTGCTGCAGTGGGAGATGAAGGAGGAGGAGAAGTAGGGGAGGCCACACACCTGCCACCCCTCCGCAAGCGGCCCCCTCAGGTCGCCTCGACAGGCGACGGGAAAAGGGGGGGGGGGGGTGGTGGGGGCCGGTAGGTGCAGTGGCGGGGCCAGAAGGTGCAGTTGCGGGGCCGGTAGAAGGGGACGGCAGGAGCCATCAGGAGGGGACGGCGGGGCCGTCAGGAAGCGACCGGGCCGCGACGGGGGCAGGCGGTGGGGCCGCGTAAGGGCCTGGGCGGGGCCGCGACAGAGCCGTCGGCTAGGCCGCGTGAAAGTCGGGGCGGGGCCGCGTAGAAGCCGGGGCGGGGCCGCGCGAGAGCAGGCGGCGGGGCCGCGAAGGAGCCGGGGCGGGGCCGCGTGAGAGCAGGCGGCGGGGCCGCGTAAGGGCCTGGGCGGGGCCGCGACAAAGCCGTCGGCGGGGCCGCGTGAAAGCCGGGGCGGGGCCGCGTAGAAGCCGGGGCGGGGCCGCGCGAGAGCAGGCGGCGGGGCCGCGAAGGAGCCGGGGCGGGGCCGCGTGAGAGCAGGCGGCGGGGCCGCGTAAGGGCCTGGGCGGGGCCGCGACAAAGCCGTCGGCGGGGCCGCGTGAAAGCCGAGGCGAGAGTGCTGTCTCCGCGTGAAAGCAAACAAACACACAAACATACCATTCACACGCAAATGCATTCCCACACGCGTACTCGTACAAACAGACGGCAGGATGTCGTGCAATGTGAATTTGCACCCAACAAACTCCCCCTCAGCCTGCCGGCTGCATCCCCCATCATTCCATACTAGTTCATGCTCATTCCACTCATGCGTACACAACGCCAATGATGCTCATCTGCAAGCCTCTTGGTAAGGAAGTCTGCTGGCTGCTGGTGAGTCTTGATGTAGATCGGATTCACCGTCCCCCTCTTCACCTCCTTACGCAGCCAGTGCCACTTGATACGCATGTGCTTATTCAGCCAATGAAGCACAGCGTTCGTGGCCATCCCAAGAGCTCCCTTGCTATCACAAAACAGCGGTGTAGCAACCTTTTGCTCCTGGCCAATCTCCTCCAACAGCCTCCTCAGCCAAATCACCTCCTTCACCCCATGAAACATTGCCATGTACTCTGACTCTACGGACGAGAGTGCTGTCTCCGTCTGCTTCTTTGACCTCCAACTAACCGGTCCACCCCCAACTACGCAGATGTATCCTCCCACAGATGAGGAAACCTCCTTCTCAGAGGCCCACGTAGCATCGGTAAAGCAAGTGAGGAAAAGCTTGCCTTCTCCAAGCCTCTCCCCTTTCTCTTTCAGCACCTCAACCCCTTTCTGCTTCACCTGTGCAGATGCGGAGTATTGAACTCCAATGCTTGGGTGAGAGTTCACATACTTCACCACACGCTCAGCTGCATCCACCTGCTCCTCTGATGGATTCTGCACCACCCTGGCAAGCTGCCCAACAGAGAAAGAGATGTCGGGCCTCGTGTGAACTGCTGCATACAAGAGGCTGCCCACCAAGGACTGAAATTGCTGCTGCTCCTCGGCTTCAACCCCTTCATCCTCTGCAGCTTTCACAAGCTTGAATTCTGCTGGCAGGGGAGTTGCAACCTTGCGCTCATTCTCAATTCCGTACTTCTCCCCAAGCTCCTTGATGAACTTCTCCTGGTGCAGCTTCAACCACCTGTGATCCAGATCCCTCTCCACGTGCATCCCAAGGTAGTACTTTACCTCCCCAAGGTTCTTGCACTTGAAGTTCTCCATCAGCTGCTGCTGCATATTTTGGATCTCCTTTATGCTGCTGCTAAAGAGAAGAATGTCGTCCACGTAGACCAGAAACAACACCAGCTTCTCCCCCTCCCCCTTGAGAAAGAGGCTCTCATCACAGATGCTGGTCCTGAATCCCATCTCCTCTAAATCAGCTGCCAACTTCTGGTACCAGCAGCGTGTCACCTGCTTCAAGCCGTAGATGGACTTTTTCAGCTTGTACACCCTGCCCGTACCATCCTCATACCCAGGTGGCTGCGTCATGAATACCTCCTTCTCTAAAATCCCGTTGACGAATGCCGTTGATATGTCCATCTGGATAATGAACTTCCCACTAACGGCTGCATCTGCCAACAAGACACGAAGGGTAGGGGGTTTGGCAGTGGGAGCAAAGATCTCATTGAAGTCCCGCTTCTCCTTCTGCACAAACCCCTTAGCCACCAACCTACTCTTGTAGATGGTGACCTGCCCCTTGTCGACAGTCTTGATCCTTAGCACCCACTTGCATTGTACCGCTTTCTTTCCCTCAAGCAGCACCACTAGTTCCCAAGTCCTATTCTCCAGCAGGCTCTGGTACTCAGCATCCCTAGAAGCTAGCCATTTGTCCCTATCTGGTCCAGCTAATGCCTCCTCCATGCTAGCTGGTTCCTCTGGTGCAGGGGCAAGAAAACAGTACGCAGGCTCATCCTCCTCATCCGGGTCATAGCCATGCGGTAGAATCAGCAATGCCTCCTCGGTCCCAAGCTGCTGCTCAGCTACATCAGCTCCTGCAGTCAGCTTCTTAGTAGCCATACGGGTACATCCTGGCCTGGAGACGGGTGTCTCCCATCCCTTCATAACGACACCCTTCAGCTTCTTAGTTTTCCCCTACTACTGCTCTCTCCCCTCAGATCCAGCAGCTCCAGTAGTGCCAGTCTCCACATCGTTTTCTCCACCAGCAGGTGCCTCCTGTACCTTCTTTCCATCACCACCCTCTGCAGCTGCCTCCTCTCCCTCCTCCCACACACTAGGAGTCAGGTCCAGCTGCATGGTGATCTGCTCCATTTGCTGGGACACCCTGGCCTCCGGCTGTTTCTCCCAGCTCCCATACATCATGCCCTCAACAAACTTCACATACCTGCTGTCAAACAACACACCCTTGGAAGGTTCCCACAGCAGCCATCCCTTGATCTCAGCAGCCAGCCCCAAATGCACACACCAGATTGCACTTGCCCCCAACTTACTGCGGTAGGTCTTGGGGACGTGGGCGACTGCCATGCAACCGAACACCCTCAGCATGTCCACCGGCGGCTTCCTCCCAAGCCACCTCTCCAACGGCACCCACGAGTCATCCCCAACCTCTGTGAGTACCCTGTTCCTAGCGACGGTAGCGTGCCGAACAGCATGGGGCCACATCAAGTTGCCCAGCCCAGATTCTATGAGCAGCGCCCTAGCTGTCTCCAGAATTGTCCGGTTCGCCCGTTCTGCTACACCGTTGGACTGTGGGGTGTAAGCCGAGGTCGGCTCCCTCTGGATGCCCTGGTTCTTGAGCCAGGCCGTCATCTCAGCTCCAAGGAACTCACCACCCCGATATGTCCTAATCCGCTTCACCACACACTCCGCTTGCTTCTCCTTTGGATCCAGCAGCTCCACTAGTGCCAGTCTCCACATCATTTTCTCCACCAGCAGGTGCCTCCTGTACCTTCTTTCCATCACCACCCTCTGCAGCTGCCTCCTCTCCCTCCTCCCTCATACTAGGAGTCAGGTCCAGCTGCATGGTGATCTGCTCCATCTGCTGGGACACCCTGGCCTCCGGCTGTTTCTCCCAGCTCCCATACATCATGCCCTCAACAAACTTCACATTCCTGCTGTCAAACAACACACCCTTGGAAGGCTCCCACAGCAGCCATCCCTTGCTCTCAGCAGCCAGCCCCAAATGCACACACCAGATTGCACTCGCCCCCAACTTACTGCGGTAGGTCTTGGGGACGTGGGCGACTGCCATGCAACCGAACACCCTCAGCATGTCCACCGGTGGCTTCCTCCCAAGCCACCTCTCCAACGGCACCCACGAGTCATCCCCAACCTTTGTGAGTACCCTGTTCCTAGCGACGGTAGCGTGCCGAACAGCATGGGGCCACATCAAGTTGCCTAGCCCAGATTCTATGACCAGCGCCCTTGCTGTCTCCAGAATTGTCCGGTTCGCCCGTTCTGCTACACCGTTGGACTGTGGGGTGTAAGCCGTGGTCAGCTCCCTCTGGATGCCTTGCTTCTTGAGCCATGCCGTCATCTCAGCTCCAAGGAACTCACCACCCCGATCTGTCCTAATCCGCTTCCCCACACACTCCGCTTGCTTCTCCACGAACGGCAGCCAATCGTCCCGTATCGTGGAGGCGGCGTGATCTTTCTGCTTCAGCGGATACGCCCACATTAGCCTGCTCCAGTCATCCACTATGGTTAGGAAATACCGCTCCCCCTTGTGCCCTTGCACCGGGAGCGGCCCCACCAAGTCCATGTGGACCAGCTCCAACGGCTTTTTGCACCTGCCAGCCACACTATGGAAGAGGAAACGGGTGAACTTTGAAAGGAGGCAAATTTCACAGTTATCATCAGGTGGTTGTCCGTTCAGCTTGAAGCCCATAACGGCTCCATCCTTCTCCAGTTGCTTCACCAAAGGCATTGCCACATGCCCCAAACGTCGGTGTGTCGTTGCCCAATCTGTCTCCCAGGATCTGGCTGACACTTTCACACCAACCCCTCCAACGGCGTTGCACTCCCCCTGGGATGCAGACCCCTCTCCAGCCTGCCCCCCACAATGCCACGCTAGTGCCGGCAGCTGCCACATGGATCTGTACCCGTCCGTACTCTCGTGCAGATCGCAAAGCACTCGATTGCCCAGCTGACCCTTGTAAGTGCGTGCCCCATCCGTGCTAGTGCTCACCCCAGCCTTGCCAAGCTTACGGAGGGACATGAGGTTGGCCTTGAGTTCAGGAACAAGGAGAACGCGTGCAGCACTAGCGCCTTGCCATCCGCTACCTTAAACGCAGCTCGTCCCGCACCAGCCACCTTCAGCGCGTGTCCAGAGGCGGAGCACACCTCGTTGATCGGTGCAGCTTGTACGTGGTCCAGTAGATCTTTTCGCGGCGTCATCGTCCAAGCAGCGCCCGTGTCCAACACCCAATAATCCAGGAGGTGCAGCTCTGCTCCAACCTTAGCAGATGCGTCTCGTTGCTCCCCCTTGTCTCCCACATGGAAGAATTGGCCCGTGGTGCGCTCCTTCTTCTTCTCCGCACCGCCGTTGCCCTTCGGGTTGTTGTCGGACGAATCAACGACCATGTTGGTGCCGTTTTTCTGGTTCCTCCGCGCGCCGCCATCCAGGTGACGATTCTGGGGGGTCCATCCATCGGGTTTCTTATAGCACAAAAACCAGGGGTGCCCTTCCTTCTCACAATACCAGCAACTCCCTTTCATTTTGCCACCAGCACCCGACTTGCCCCCACGTCCAGATTTCGCACCGCGACCCCAACCGGTACCTCCTTGTTGGTCGTTGGAGTCGTCGTCTTTCTTTGCACCGCGTCCAGCACCACCGAAGCCACGTCCTTTGCCACGTCGGCTCCCTTGCATCCCATAGCCGCTGCTACCATCGTCTCCAACCCTCAGTTGACGGCGACGGAAGTCCTCCTCTAGAATCTTTGTCCGCACCCACTCGAATGTCCACGAACTCTGGTTCTGCGGCAGGCTCAATCCGCTCGTGAATTGAAGCCACGATTCCGGCAGCAGCGAGAGCATCTTCAAGCACTTGGTCTGCTCCGGGTAGGTGATTCCCGCGGTCGCCAACTTCGCGTAGAGGTCGCGCAATTTGTCCAGCGACACCTGACGCCGCGCAATGACGCCGCGCAAGAACCTGCTGGACGACGTACGCGCTGCCCCGATTAATGAGGTGTGCTCTGCCTCTGGACACATGTTGAAGGTGGCTGGTGCAGGACGAGCTGCGTTTAAGGGAGCGGATGGCAAGCCGGTGGTGCTGCACGATGTTCTTCTTGTTCCTGAACTCAAGGCCAACCTCATCTCCCTCCGTAAGCTTGGCAAGTCCGGGGTGAGCACTAGCACGGATGGGGCACGCACTTATAAGGGGAAGCTGGGCAATCGGGTGCTTTGGGATCTGCACGAGAGCAAGGACGTGTACAGATCTATGTGGCAGCTGCCGGCGCTGGCGTGGCACGGTGGGGGGCAAACTGGAGAAGGGTCTGCATCCCAGGGGGAGTACAACGCCGTTGGAGGGGTTGGTGTGAAAGTGTCGGCCAGATCTGGGGAGACAGATTGGGCAACTGCACACTGACGTTTGGGGCATGTGGCAATGCCTTTGCTGAAGCAGCTGGAGAAGGATGGAGCCGTTAAGGGTTTGAAGCAGAACGGACAACCACCCGATGATAACTGTGAAATTTGCCTCCTTTCAAAGTTCACCCGTTTCCCCTTCCATAGTGTGGCTGGCAAGAGCAAAAAGCCGTTGGAGCTGGTCCACATGGACTTGGTGGGGCCGCTGCCAGTGCAAGGGCACAAAGGGGAGCAGTACTTCCTAACCATAGTGGATGACTTGAGCAGGCTAATATAGGCGTATCCACTGAAGCAGAAAGATTACGATTCGAGACGATTGGCTGCCATTCGTGGAGAAGCAAGCGGAGTGTGTGTTAAAGCGGACTAGTACAGATCGGGGTGGTGAGTTCCTTGGAGCTGAGATGACGGCCTGGCTCAAGAAGCAGGGCATCCAGAGGGAGCTGACCACGGCTTACACCCCATAGTCCAACGGTGTAGCAAAACGGGCGAACCGGACAGTTCTGGAGACAGCTAGGGCGCTGCTCATAGAATCTGGGCTGGTCAACTTGATGTGGCCCCATGCTGTTCGGCACGCTACCGTTGCTAGGAACAGGGTACTCACAAAGGTTGGGGATGACTCGTGGGTGCCGTTGGAGAGGTGGCTTGGGAGGAAGCCGCCGGTGGACATGCTGAGGGTGTTCGGTTGTAGGCAGTCGCCCACGTCCCCAAGACCTACCGCAGTAAGTTGGGGGTGAGTGCAATCTGGTGTGTGCATTTGGGGCTGGCTGCTGAGAGCAAGGGATGGCTGTTGTGGGAGCCTTCCAAGGGTGTGTTGTTTGACAGCAGGGATGTGAAGTTTGTTGAGGGCATGATGTATGGGAGCTGGGAGAAACAGCCGGAGGCCAGGGTGTCCCAGCAGATGGAGCAGATCACCATGCAGCTGGACCTGACTCCTAGTGTGAGGGAGGAGGGAGAGGAGGCAGCTGCAGAGGGTGGTGATGGAAAGAAGGTACAGGAGGCACCTGCTGGTGGAGAAAATGAAATGGAGACTGGCACTAGTGGAGCTGCTGAATCTGAGAGGAAAGAGCAGCAGCAGGGGAAAACTAAGAAGCCGAAGGGTGTTGTTATGAAGGGATGGGAGACACCCGTCTCCAGGCCAGGACGTACCCGTATGGCTACTAAGAAGCTGACTGCAGAGGCTGATGTAGCGGAGCAGCAGCTTGGGACTGAGGAGGCATTGCTGATTCTACCGCATGGCTATGACCCGGATGAGGAGGATGAGCCTGCGTACTGTTTTCTTGCCCCTGCACCAGAGGAACCAGCTAGCATGGAGGAGGCATTAGCTGGACTAGATAGAGACAAATGGCTAGCTTCTAGGGATGCTGAGTACCAGAGCCTGCTGGAGAATGGGACTTGGGAACTAGTGGTGCTGCCTGAGGGAAAGAAAGCGGTACAATGCAAGTGGGTGCTAAAGATCAAGACTCACGACAAGGGGCAGGTCACCATCTACAAGAGTAGGCTGGTGGCTAAGGAATTTATGCAGAAGGAGAAGCGGGACTTCAATGAGATCTTTGCTCCCACTGCCAAACCCCCTACCCTTCGTGTCTTGTTGGCAGATGCAGCCGTTAGTGGGAAGTTCATTATCCAGATGGACATATCAACGGCATCCATCAACGGGATTTAAGAGGAGATGTTCATGACACAGCCACCTGGATATGAGGATGGTACGGGCAGGGTGTGCAAGCTGAAAAAGTCCATCTACGGCTTGAAGCAGGCGCCACGCTGCTGGTACCAAAAGTTGGCAGCTGTTTTAGAGGAGATGGGATTCAGGACCAGCAGCTGTGATGAGAGCCTCTTTCTCAAGGGGGAGGGGGAGAAGCTGGTGCTGTTTCTGGTCTATGTGGACGACATTCTTCTCTTTAGCAGCAGCATGAAGGAGATCCAGAAGGTGCAGCAGCAGCTGATGGAGAACTTCAAGTGCAAGAACCTTGGGGAGGTAAAGTACTACCTCGAGATGCACGTGGAGAGGGATCTGGATCACAGGTGGTTGAAGCTGCACCAGGAGAAGTTCATCAAGGAGCTTGGGGAGAAGTACGGAATTGAGAAAGAAGGTTGCAACTCCCCTGAGAGCAGAATTCAAGCTTGTGAAAGCTGCAGAGGATGAAGGGGTTGAAGCCGAGGAGCAGCAGCAATTTCAGTCCTTGGTGGGCAGCCTCTTGTATGCAGCAGTTCACACGAGACCCGACATCTCTTTCTCGGTTGGGCAGCTGGCTAGGGTGGTGCAGAATCCATCAGAGGAGCAGGTGGATGCAGCTGAGCATGTGGTGAAGTATCTAAACTCTCACCCAAGCATTGGAGTTCAATACTCCGCATCTGCACAGGTGAAGCAGAAAAGGGGGAGAGGCTTGGAGAAGGCAAGCTCTTTCTCACTTGCTTTACCGATGCTACATGGGCCTCTGAGAAGGAGGATTCCTCATCTGTGGGAGGATACATCTGCGTAGTTGGGGGAGGACCGGTTAGTTGGAGGTCAAAGAAGCAGACGGAGACAGCACTCTCTTCCGTGGAGTCAGAGTACATGGTAATGTTTCATGGGGTGAAGGAGGTGATTTGGCTGAGGAGGCTGTTGGAGGAGATTGGCCAGGAGAAAAAGGTTGCTACGCCGCTGTTTTGTGATAGCAAGGGAGCTCTTGGGATGGCCAGGAACGCTGTGCTTCATGGGCTCAAAAAGCACATGCGTATCAAGTGGCAGTGGCTGCGTAAGGAGGTGAAGAGGGGGACGGTGAATCCGATCTACATCAAGACTCACCAGCAGCCAGCAGACTTCCTCACCAAGAGGCTTGCGGATGAGCCTCATTGGCGTTCTGTGCGCATGAGTGGAATGAGCATGAACTAGTATGGAATGATGGGGATGCAGCCGGCAGGCTGAGGGGGAGTGTGTTGGGTGCAAATTCACATTGCACGACATCCTGCCATCTGTTTGTACGAGTATGCGTGTGCGAATGCATTTGCGTGTGAATGGTATGTTCGTGTGTTTGTTTGCTTTCGCAATTTTTGCTTGAAGCATTTGCAGGTACTCGCACAATGTGCGCTTCGGCATAATATTGTACGTGCTATGAACAGCACAAGCAGAAAGGACGAGCTCGCAAAGGAACCCAAGATGGAAGCTTTGCGGTTCGGCTTACTTGATTGCGCAGATTCAGTTCTATCCAACTCGAAATTGTACTGTTTTGTTTGGTTGACTATGGTGTAGCAGGGCAGGCACTATAGGGGTACAATTTAGATGAAGGTTGGATGTTGTTTGTCTGTATCTGCATGCTACAGGGCCAGGGGAAACCAGCGGAACCAGCATTTGGCTGGTTGGGCAAAGACAAAACAGGTTCTGTTTTTAGGACCTGAACCTGGTTGTTGTTTTCCCAGGTTGGAAAAACAGAACCAGAGGTTGTTTACCAACCTACCACCTGCTGTTTTGTCCAGCCAGGTTGGTTCTGTTGCTTGGAATTATTTGGGATCATCCTTGGTTGTTCCCAGGTATATTCCCAAGGTCCTTGCTAGCTATAAAAATTTATTCTTTCTCTGTTTGTACCTAGATATAGTGAAATTGATTCAAGCGAATTCCTTCCTTGCTGGAATTTCCTTTCTACGCGGTGCGACGGCGGAATGCTACCCGAGTCAAACGCTAGTACGCTAGCACTCGAACGCTAGGCAAACGCTGTCCGAGCCAAAACTTCGTAATGGCAAAACTTTTCGCGAGGCAACTTGGCTTATTTTGAAGCTCTTAGAGTGAGCTTCGATATAGGAAATTCTCAGCTTAATCCGATCGACGGTCTGAACGATACGCTGCGCGACGTTCAAGGTAATCTTGCTGTTTTGACTAAGTCCCTCTTGATCCCTCTCTCTACAAACTCGGACCCGAGGATAGGGGCTGGTCTTGTACCAGGCACCGAAGGACCCTTGGAGGTGACCTCGAGGAGAGGTTTTAAGTTTGATAAAGTCTTAATAGCTTGAGTTTATTAGGCCCTGACACCAACACGAAGACGTGGACGGTGTTGAAAGAGCTGCATGCCCCGACCTCCGTTTTTGCAACATTGATGCTGGAGAGGGAGCTGTCCACGTTGCGCCTGAGCGAGGGAGAGCCGGTGCAACCTGTCCTGGACAAATTGCGCGACCTCTACGCGAAGTTGGCGACCGCGGGAATCACCTACCCAGAGCAGACCAAGTGCCTGAAGATGCTCTCGCTGCTGCCGGAATCGTGGCTTCAATTCTCAATCTTTTTTTAAAGGTCTTAGAGTGAGCTTCGATATAAAAAATTCTCTGCACAATCCGATCGACGGTCTGCACGATACGCACCACGACGTTCAAGGTACTCTTGCTGTTTTGACTAAGTCCCTCTTGATCCCTCTCTCTACAAACTCGGACCTGAGGATAGGGGCTGGTCTTGTACCAGGCACCCCAGGACCCTTGAAGGTGATACCGAGGAGAGGTTTTAAGTTTGATAAAGTCTTAATAGCTTGAGTTTATTAGGCCCTTACACCAACACCATCCACCTGCTCCTTTGATGGATTTTGCACCACCCTAGCCATCTTCCTAACCGAGAAAGAGATGTTGGGCCTCGTGTGAACTGTTGCATACAAGAATCTGCCCACCAAAGACTGAAATTGCTGCTGCTCCTCGGCTTCAACCCCTTCATCACCAATGACATTTTTCTCTTAAGCAGCAGCTTGAAGGAGATCCAGAAGGTGCAGCAGCAACTGATGGAGAACTTCAGGTGCAAGAACCTTGGGGAGGTAAAGTACTTGGGTGAGAGTTCAGATACTGCGCTCTGCTCCATCTGTTGGGTGCAAATTCACATTGCACGACATGCTGCCGTCTGTTTGTACGAGTATGCGTGTGCGGGTGCATTTGCGTGTGAATGGTATGTTCGTGTGTTTGTTTGCTTTCGCAATTTTCGCTTGAAGCATTTGCAGGTACTCGCACAATGTGCGCTTCGGCATAACATTGTACGCGCTATGAACAGGACAAGCACAAAGGACGAGCTCGCAAAGGAACCCAAGATGGAAGCTTTGTGGTTCGGCTTACTTAATTGCGCAGATTCAGTTCTATCCTACTCGAAATTGTAGTGATTTGTTTAGTTGACTATAGTGTAGCAGGGCAGGCACTATAGGGGTACAATTTAGGTGAAGGTTGGATGTTGTTTGTCTGTATCTGCATGCTACAGGGCCAGGAGAAACCAGCGGAACCAGCATTTGGCTGGTTGGGCAAAGACAAAACAGGTTCTGTTTTTAGGACCTGAACCTGGTTGTTGTTTTCCCAGGTTGGAAAAACAGAACCAGAGGTTGTTCACCAACCTACCACCTGCTATTTTGTCCAGCCAGGTTGGTTCTGTTGCTTGGAATTATTTGGGATCATCCCTGGTTGTTCCCAGGTTGATTCCCAAGATCCTTGCTAGCTAGATCTATTTATTCCTTCTCTGTTTGTACCTAAATATAGTGAAATTGATTCAAGCGAATTCCTTCCTTGCTGGAATTTTCTGTCTACGCGGTGCGACGGCGGAATGCTACCGGAGTCAAACGCTAGTACGCTAGCACTGGAACGCTAGGCAAACACTGTCCGAGCCATAACTTCGTAGTGGCAGAACTTTTCGCGAGGCAACTTGGTTCATTTTAAAGCTCTTGGAGCGAGCTTCAATATAGTCAATTCTCAGCTTAATCCGATCAAATGTCTGCACGATACGCTGCGCGACGTTCAAGGTACTCTTGCTGTTTTGACTAAGTCCCTCTTGATCCCTCTCTCTACAAACTCGGACCCAAGGATAGGGGCTGGTCTTGTATCAGGCACCCAAGGACCCTTGGAGGTGACCCTGAGGAGAGGTTTTAAGTGTGATAAAGTCGTAATAGCTTGAGTTTATTAGGCCCTTACACCAACATGCCTCATGTACCTGATGACCTGCACACGACCTGACCTCGCGTACCCTCTCAACCTCATGGCTAACTACGTGGCACCTAGTCGACACCGAAAGGTGCACTGAGATGCTGCAAAGAGGGTACTGCGTTACTTGTGCCGTACATCGGGCATGGGGCTTGTGCTTGGAGGACGGGGTTTAGTGGTCCTCACAGGACACTCTGATGCTTCTTGGGCCGACGACCATGCGACTCAGCGTTATACAAAGGGTTACACCTTGAGTCTTGGCTCTGGTTCTGTCTCGTGGGGTTCCACTCGTTCTTCCTCTGTGCTTGGCTCCAGCTGCGAGGCCGAGATCTATGCTGGGGCCATGGCTGCACAGGAGCTACGCTGGCTGATCTACCTGCTGACCGATTTGGGGAAGCGGCGACGTTCTCCTCCAGTTCTGTACGTCTACAACAAGGCAATGCTTGCCTTTTATCGGCGAGCAGAGACTGGAGCACAACGAAGCACATTGCTCTTCGCTACTTCTTTGCGCGTGAGCTTGAGCAGCGTGGTCAGGTGCCCCATATTACGTGGCCTCTTAGGCCAACACTGCTGATGTCTTCACCAAGGCCCTTGGGTCGGGTGATCAACAGCGTTTCTGCACTACTCTTGAACTTTTCCCTACTCCTCCTCAATTGGTGGTTGCTTGACTTGCTCTTTTTGTACACTTGTTGTACCTGCATGTTTACTCTTGCTAGGTTGTAATTAGTGTACTATATTGTTCTTATAATTCTGCATGTGAACTGGCCTTGTGGCTGCTTGTTTGTGCTCAGACAATGTGGTGTCATTCAGATCCACCCTGAGTTGCTTGACTAATCTTTTGACCGTTCATGTGTTAGCTATAGCCCACTTAGCCTATGGGGGTGTGTCAAACATTGTTTATGCTTTGTAGGCTGTAGTGGGCCATACATTAGAGAGGATATTATTTTAGGGTTTCACCTATGTATCCCTTCTTCATTCCTAATCCCATCATTCTCGTTCGTTAGATTCTTAAAGCCAGCAGCTAAAATAGTGAACCCCATCTCTCTTGAAAAATGTGTTATAAAACCAGTCTGACAAACCTTGTTTCAAACGAATCGTATGGGCAGCGTGACTTGTGTGATTGGCTCTCACCAACATGGAATGATTTGGTTCCCGCCAAAATGAACTTTCAGCCATGGCATATTGCGTGCTGCATTCGCACGACCGTTCCCTGGCGATGGTTTTCCGTCGCCAGGCCCAACTTCTGTTGGTGTAAGGGCCTAATAAACTCAAGCTATTAAGACTTAATCAAACTTAAAACCTCTCCTCGACGTCACCTCCAAGGGTCCTTGGGTGCCTGATACAAGACCAGCCCCTATCCTCGGGTCCGAGTTTGTAGAGAGAGGAGTCAAGAATGACTTAGCAGAAATAACAAGAGGACGTTGAACGTCGCGCAGCGTATCATGCAGACCGTCGATCGGATTTAGCTGAGAATATCCTATATCGAAGCTCGCTCCAAGAGCTTTAAAATAAGCCAAGTTGCCTCGCGAATAGTTCTGCCATTACGAGGTTATGGCTCAGACAGTGTTGGCCTAGCGTTGGAGTGCTAGCTTACTAGCGTTGACTTGGGTAGTATTTCGCCGTCGTACCGCGTAGAACCGAAATTCCAGGAAGGGAGGAATTCGCTTGAATCAAATTGACTATATCCAGGTACAAACAGAGAAGGAATAAATAGCTCTAGCTAGCAAGGACCTTGGGAATCAACCCGGAAACAACCAGGGATGATCCCAAATAATTCCAAGCAACAGAACCAACCTGGCTGGACAAAACAGCAGGTGGTAGGTTGGAAAATAATCTCTAGTTCTGTTTTTCCAACCTGGGAAAACAACAACCAGGTTCAGACCCTAAAAACAGAACCTGTTTTGTCTTAGCCCAACCAGCCAAATGCTGGTTCCGCTGGTTTCTCCTGGCCCTGTAGCATGCAGATACAGACAAACAACATCCAACCTTCACCTAAATTGTATCCCTATAGTGACTGCCCTGCTACACTATAGTCAACCAAACAATTCAACTGAACCGCAAAGCTTCCATCTTGGGTTCCTTTTCAAGCTCGTCCTTTGTGCTTGTACAGTTCATAGCTCGTACAATGTTGTGCCGAAGCGCATAATGCGCGAGTACTTGCAAATGCTTCAAGCAAAAATTGCGAAAGCAAACAAACACACGAACATTCCATTCACACCCAAATCCATTCGCACACGCATACTCGTACAAACAGACGGCAGGATGTCGTGCAATGTGAATTTGCACCCAACACCCTTCCCCTCAGCCTGCCGCCTGCATCCCCATCATTCCATGCTAGTCCATGCTCATTCCACTTATGCGCACACAACGTCAATGAGGCTCATCCTCAAGCCTCTTGATGAAGATCGGATTCACCGTCCCCCTCTTCACTTTGTTACGCAGCCAGTGCCACTTGATACGCATGTGCTTGTTCAGCCCATGAAGCATAGTGTTCCTGGCCATCCCAAAAGCCCCCTTGCTATCACAAAACAGCGGCGTAGCAACCTTTTGCTCCTGGCCAATCTCCTCTAACAGCATCCTCAGCCAATTCAACTCCTTCAGCCCATGGAACATCGCCATGTACAATGATTCTACGAAAGAGACTGCTGTCTCTGTCTACTTCTTTGACCTCCAACTGACAGGTCCTCCCACAACTACGCAGATGTATCATCGCACAGATGAGGAATCCTCCTTCTCAGAGGCCCACGTAGCATCCGTAAAGCAAGTGAGAAAGAGCTTGCCTTCTCCAAGCCGCTCCTCTTTCTCTTTCTGAACCTCAACCCCTTTCTGCTTCACCTGTGCAGATGCGGAGTATTGAACTCCAATGCTTGGGTGAGAGTTCAGATACTGCACTCATCTCCATCTGTTGGGTGCAAATTCACATTGCACGACATCCTGCGGTCTGTTTGTACGAGTATGCGTGTGCGAATGCATTTGGGTATGAATGGAATGTTCGTGTGTTTGTTTGCTTTCGCAATTTTCGCTTGAAGCATTTGCAGGTAGTCGCGCATTGTGCGCTTCGGCATAACATTGTAGGCGCTAGGAACAGTACAAGCAAAAAGGACGAGCTCGCAAAGGAACCCAAGATGGAAGCTTTGCGGTTCGGCTTACTTGATTGCGCAGATTGAGTTCTATCTCACCCGAAATCGTACTGTTTTGTTTGGTTGACTATAGTGTAGCAGACAAGGCACTATAGGGGTACAATCTATGTGAAGGTTCAATGTTGTTTGTCTGTATCTGCATGCTACAGGGCCAGGGGAAACCAGCGGAACCAGCATTTGGATGGTTGGGCAAAGACAAAACAGGTTATGTTTTTAGGACCTGAACCTGGTTGTTGTTTTCCCAGGTTGGAAAAACAGAACCAGAGGTTGTTTACCAACCTACCACCTGCTGTTTTATCCAGCCAGGTTGGTTCCGTTGCTTGGAATTATTTGGGATCATCCTCGGTTGTTCCCAGGTTTATTCCCAAGGTCCTTGCTAGCTAGAACTATTTATTCTTTCTCTGTTTGTACCTGGATATAGTGAAATTGATTCAAGCGAATTCCTTCCTTGCTGGAATTTCCTTTCTACGCGGTGCGACGGCGGAATGCTACCCGAGTCAAGGCTACTACGCTAGCACTCCAACGGTAGGCTAACGATGTCCGAGCCATAACTTCGTAATGGCAGAACTTTTTGCGAGGCAACTTGGCTTATTTTGAAGCTCTTAGAATGAGCTTCGATATAGGAAATTCTCAGCTTAATCCGATCGACGGTCTGCACGATACGCTGCGCGACGTTCAAGGTACTCTTGCTGTTCTGACTAAGTCCCTCTTGATCCCTCTCTCTACAAACTCGGACCCGAGGATAGGCGCTGGTCTTGTACCAGGCACCCAAGGACCTTTGGAGGTGACCCCGAGGAGAGGTTTTAAGTTTGATAAATTCTTAATAGCTTGAGTTTATTAGGCCCTTACACCAACAAGCTGGTATCAGAGCTGTGTTATAGTGATCCTCCTTATAGGTAGCTATGGCGGGCAATACCTCGGCGGTAGCTGGTGAATCTTCAGCCCAAGATCGTAGCGGCAGCCAAGATTCTGGTGTTTCTGCGCCAAGGGGAGCGCGAACGAGCCAGGGCTCGCTGATCAAGGAGGTGCTGAAAAACTTCACCGTCAAGAAGTTCAATGGTGGGTGCTATGATGATTGGGCCTGGAAAATGCAACTTTATTTCCGTCAGATCGGTTTGCTGAAACTAATGATTGGGGAGGAGCCTAGACCGAGTGACCCCGCCCTTCAGGAAGATTGGGACGAGCGCGCCTCGGCTGGCTACTACTTGATGTCGCAGAGTTTGGAGCTGAACCAGCTTCACCACGTCATGCACCTGCTGCCGGAGGTTGAGTGCGGTCCGAAGGCGTGGACGGTGTTGAAGGAGCTGCACGCCCCGACCTCTGTTGTTGCAACATTGATGCTGGAGAGGGAGCTGTCCGCGTTGCGCCTGAGCGAGGGAGAGCCGGTGCAACCTGTCCTGGACAAAATGCGCGACCTCTACGCAAAATTGGCGAGCGCCGGAATCACCTACCCGGAGCAGATCAAGTGTTTGAAGATGCTCTCGCTGTTGCCGGAAACGTGGCTTCAATTCACGAGCGGATTGAGCCTGCCGCAGAACCAGAGCTCGTGGACACTCGAGTGGGTGCGGACAAAGATTCAGGAGGAGAACTTCCGTCGCCGCCAACTAAGGGGTGGAGACGACGACTGCAGCAGCTACGGGATGCAAAGGAGCCAACGTGGCAGAGGACGTGGCTTCTGGTTTAGGAGGAGGGGCACCCCTGGTTTTTGGGCTATGAGAAACCTAATGGATGAACCCTCCGGATTCGTCACCAGGAAGGCAGCGCACGGAGGAACCAGAAAAACGGCGCGAACATGGTCGCCGATTCGTCCAACAACAACCCGAAGAGGAACAGCGGTTCGGAAAAGAAGAAGGAGCGCACCGCGGGCCAGTTTTTCCATATTGGAGAGCAGGGGGAGCAAGGAGACGCCTCTGCCAAGGTTGGAGCAGAGCTGCACCCCCTGGACTATTGGGTGTTGGACACGGGCGCGGCTTGGATGATGCCGCCGCGCAAGGACCTGCTGGACGACGTACGCGCTGCACCGGTCAACGAGGTGTGCTCCTCCTCTGGACAAGCGCTGAAGGTAGCTGGTGCGGGACGAGCTGCATTTAAGGGGGCGGATGGCAAGCCGGTGGTGCTGCACGACGTTCTCCTCGTTCCTGAACTCAAGGCCAACCTCATATCCCTCTATAAGCTTGGCAAGGCTGGGGTGAGCACTAGCACGGATTGGGCACGCACTTACAAAGGGCAGCTGGGCAATCGGGTGCTTTGGGATCTGCACGAGAGTACGGACGTGTACAGATCCATGTGGCAGCTGCCGGCGTTGGCGTGGCATAGTGGGGGGCAGGCTGGAGAGGGGTCTGCATCCCAGGGGGAGTGCAACGCCAAGCAGCTGGAGCCAAGCACAGAGGAAGAACGAATGGAACCCCACGAGATAGAACCAGAGCCAAGACTGAAGGTGTAACCCTTTGAATAACGCTGAGTCACATGGTCGTCGGCCCAAGAAGCATCAGAGTGTCCTGTGAGGACCACTAAACCCCGTCCTCCAAGCACGAGCCCCATGCCCGATGTATGGCACAAGTAACGCAGTACCCTCTTTGCAGCATCTCAGTGCACCTTTCGGTGTCTACTAGGTGCCACGTAGCAAGCCATGAGGTTGAGAGGGTACGCGAGGTCAGGTCGTGTTCACGTCATCAGGTACGTGAGGCAACCCACAAGCTCTGAGTTCAGACCACTTGGCTCTACGGACTCGTCCGAAGGTGGAGCTGAGAGCGAGTGACCGGTAAACAGAGGAGTGGGATGTGGCAGGGAGTACTGGAAGCCAAAGCGCTGAAGGACGTGGTGCACCATGTGTGACTGAGTCAGGGTGATGGTGCGCCGTGCTCTGTCCTGGGTTATATGCAAGCCAAGATAGCTGCGCAGCTCACCCAGGTCAGTGCAGGTGTGTCTCTCCTGCAGCTTCGCCTTCACTAGAGCCAGCGTCCATGTGTCAGCAGTAGCAAAGACCAAGTTCTCGACGTACACGAGTCGAAGAACAGCGGCAGGGTAGTGTCAGTGCGCAGAAACAGCGACGGGTCAGCAGTCGAAGGAGCAAACCTAAGAGCCGCAAGTGTCGTCCACAGTGTGTCATGCCACTCGCGAGGTGCTTGACAGAGGCCGTACACTGGTCGCCGTAGGCTTCACTGCGTACTCTCAGGAAACGACCCAGTGAAGCCAGGTGGACGTCGCAGCCAGATGGCCTCGTGAAGGCTACCCTGCAAGAAAGTTGTCGAGAAGTCGAGGGAGTGCAGCTCGTAGTGATGCTGAGCTGCAACGTGTAGTAACACCTGAAGAGTGGTCATCTTTGGGGTGGGGGAGAAGGTCTGAAAGAAGTCAACTCCTCACCCTGACTGAAGCCTCGAGCAACGTAACGTGCCTTGAAGGCAGGCGAAGAACCCGGCGGCGTCTTCAACCCGAAAATCCACATGCCACTGACGATGTTTGCCCCAGGTGGGGGAACCTCGTCAACTTAGGTTCTTGTGTACTTATAGGAAGCTATCTCTGTGTCCATGGCTGTCTGCCACTGAGAGGAGTACTCACCCGAGATCGCCTCTGTGTAAGAGCGCGGGGTGGAAATGTCAACTGCATTCGGGTCTCCCTCTGGGGCAAGGACCATGCTCGCGAGATGAGGTACAGCAGCCGCAATACACTCCAGCTCTTCCTGTCTGTCCTCAAGAACGTCACAGCTAAGGGCAACCTCACCCCCGACAGACGGAGGACAGGCAGGGCCAGGGTCAGAAACAAGACTCGCAAGGTAGTCTAGGCGGCGCGCAGCAGCAAAGTCAACTAGCTCAGCGACTAAGGCAGAGGCAGCAGGAGCCGAGAACGTAGGGTCCGTCATAATTGTAGCCAACAAGCGAGTGACAGTCGAATTGAAAGCACGAGCAAGGTCAGACGGAGGGTCAGCAACGTCAGGAAGAGAAGACGCAGGAGGTGACAGTAGGACAACATGCTGTGGAACAGAGGAAGGATGGAGTGTCATATCGTGAGTGCCTGGGACAGACGGAGTACGAGGACAACGCACACGACGAACTCGAGCAGGAACAGGCTCTCTACGCTCAGGAGTGGAAGCACGAGTCTCTGGCTCTTGATGCTCAGTCAAGGACTTTGTCACTGCAGTGTAAGGAGCAGGAGCAGGCAGTGGGGAGTGAGGCAGTAGCGGTGGGAACAGTAACGGAGGAGTAGTACCAGCGACTAGGTACTCAGTAAAAGCTGGCGGAAGACCGAGAAGGTGGCGAAGCGCACCAACACGTCCAGCACCCCCAGAACCCAGCAGCACCTCAAGCACTAGCAGCTCCAGCACCTCCAGCACCTCTAGCACCCCCAGCACAAGTAGCACCTCCAGCACCTCCAGCAGTACCTCCAGTGCCTCTAGCAGTGGCAGCTCCAGCACTTCCAGCACCAGCAGCACCTCCAGCACGAGTAGCTCTAGCACCTTCAGCACCTCCAGCACCAACAGCACCTCCAGCAGTAGCAGCTCCAGCACCTCCAGCACCAGCAGTACCTCCAGCACTAGCAGCTCCAGCACCTCCAGCACTAGCAGCTCTAGTACCTCCAGCACCTCCAGCACCACCCGCACCTCCAGCAGTAGCACCTCCAGTACCTCCAGCACCTCTAGCACCTCCACCACCAGCAGCACCTCCAGCAGTAGCAGCTCTAGTACCTCCAGCACCAGCAGCACCTATAGTACCTCCAGCAGGGTCACTTGCTCCACCGCCACAAGGACTCGCAGCACCCCCAGAGTCAACACCCCCAGTCGTAGCACCCCCAAAACCTGCACCCCTAGTCGCAGCACCCCCAGAACCCTCACCCTCCGTTTCAGCACCCCCAGGCTCAGCACCAGCAGTCTCAGCGGCAGAGTCCACAGCAGCAGGCTATGGAGGCGGCGAAGATGGCCGAGATGGAAAACCAGGGGGGGTCGTGAAGCGTGGAGAGCAGCGAGTGGCCATCGTGTCGTCAGCGGCGGGGTCACCCCCATCAGCTGGGTCAGAAGGGTCAGAAGAGACACACCTGAGGCAAGGAGGGTCACCTGAGACACATCAAAGGCTCAACCAAGGGGGGTGGGTCTACCTGAGATACACCTGAGGGAGCAGGATCCTGTGGGGGGAGGGAGTCTACCGGGGGGGGGGACTGGTTTCAGGAAAAGAGGCGCGAGGGAGACCGGGTGGGACGCGTGCGGGTGTAGTCTGTAGAAACAAACAGACTCGTCAAAAGTCACGTATTGGGAAGAAAATACTCGACGCGAGTGGTGGTGGTAGAACTGCCACGGCGGGGTGACGGTGGGGAAGCCAAGGAAGACGCAGCGGAGAGTGCGAGAGGAGAGCTTGCACGCTTTGGCATCGTCAACAAGGGAGAGCGCGCCCAAGACCCAAAACACCGATGCATTGTCAACCTTCCCCGTCCACCGGAGCGTGGGCAAGGTCTCTGGCTCAGAGACACGGGGCCAGAGGTTGAGATGATGTGCAGCGTATCGGACCGCAGACGGCCACAGAAAATGGGGAGCAGCTGCATGGATCATAGAGGTACGAGCAACCTCCATGATCAAGCCAATGCGACGCTCAGCAATCCCATTCTGCTAAGGAGAGGCCGGAAGCGTGAACATCTTGCGGATGCCCTCGTCTCGACACAACTCCTCAAGGAGGCCGGAAGAGAACTCACCGCGCCTGTCAGAGTGCAGACGCAGGACTGGCGAGTCCCGACAAAACCGCTCGCGCAGCTGGCGACGAGTAGCACGGATCCAGGGAATCAAAACACCACTTACGTCCGCTTGCGTTGCAAGGGGAAGACAGTGGTGTAGCGTAAGTAGCCGTCAATCACCAGCAGGAAGTAGCGCTCCTGGTCCGTTCCACCGACGGAGGCCGGGCCCCACACGTCCATGTGGAGATTCTGCAGAGGAGCAGTGGTCGGAGGAAACTCGGAGGAGTGAGAAGCGGCGCGCTGCCCCCCCTAGACGTAGGGAAGGCACGGCGGTGCAGGCGAGCAGGGGAGGGAGGGAATGGACCTGGGGAGGCCAGAGACAAGGAGACGGGAGTGCATGCTGCGGAGACGCGGCAGCGAGGGGTGACCGAGGCGGTGGTGCCAGAGGAGAGTCTGGTGAGAGAGTACCCAACATGAGCAAGACGCTGCAAGCTGACCAAACACAGACACCCGACTCGACGCAGCCACCTGACCTGACTCAACCACCTGTGCAGACGCAGTGGTTAGTGTGTACAGACTAGACCCAGGCCGTTGAGTGAACGTAGCTAGGTAACGGCCAGTCCGGGAGCACGTACAGATTGCCACACGCTGCCCTTCAGGAATTAAAGTATCAATCCAGACATCCTGAATAGCAGCGTTGCTCACCAAGTTCGTAGAGACGTGGGGAGGTGGAGACCTGACAGAGAACCAGAGGGGACTGCTGGACACGGGAGGACAGTGGAGGCTCGTGCGACTACTGGACCCCCAGAGGGGGTCAGCCAGTGAGACTAGGACAGGTGCAACTAGTGGTGTGAGTGTGTCACGAAAGAAGCAACGAGACGCGCCTCAGTCACGTGTGAAAGTGTTGCCTCAGCGGAGGCAGCAGACTTACTAGCAGCAGAGTCACTAGCTCCTGTGACAGTGTTGGTGTAAGGGCCTAAAAGACTCAAGCTGTTAAGACTTTATCACACTTAAAACCTCTCCTCCGGGTCACGTCCAAGGGTTCTTGGGTGCCTGGTAAAAGACCAGCCCCTATCCTCGGGTCCGAGTTTGTAGAGAGAGGGATCAAGAGGGACTTAGTCAATACAGCAAGAGTACCTTGAACGTCGCGCAGCGTATCGTGCAGACCGTAGATCAGATTAAGCTGATAATTTCCTATATCGAAGCTCACTCTAAGAGCTTTAAAATAAGCCAAGTTGCCTTGCGAAAAGTTCTGCCATTACGAAGTTATGGCTCGGACAGCGTTAGCCTAGCGTTGGAGTGCTAGCGTACTAGCGTTGACTCGGGTAGCATTCTGCCCTTGCACCGCGTAGAAACGAAATTCCAGGAAGGGAGGAATTCGCTTGAATCAATTTCACTATATTCAGGTACAAACAGAGAAGGAATAAATAGCTCTAGCTAGCAAGGACCTTAAGAATCAACCTGGGAACAACCAAGGATGATCCCAAATAATTCCAAGCAACAAAACCAACCTGGCTGGACAAAAATAGCAGGTAGTAGGTTGGTGAATAACCTCTGGTTTTGTTTTTCCAACCTGGGAAAACAACAACCATGTTCAGGTCCTAAAAACAGAACCTGTTTTGTCTTTGCCCAAACAGCCAAATGCTGGTTCCGATGGTTTCCCCTGGCCCTGTAGCATGCAGATACAGACAAACAACATCCAACCTTCACCTAAATTGTACCCCTATAGTGCCTGCCCTGCTACACTATAGTCAACCAAACCAAACAGTACAATTTCGAGTTGGATAGAACTGAATCTGCGCAATCAAGTAAGCCGAACCACAAAGCTTCCATCTTGGGTTCCTTTGCGAGCTCGTCCTTTCTGCTTGTACTGTTCATAGCACGTACAATGTTATGCCAAAGCGCACATTGTGCGAGTACCTGCAAATGCTTCAAGCAAAAATTGCGAAAGCAAACAAACACACGAACATACCATTCACACGCAAATGCATTCGCACACGCATACTCGTACAAACAGACGGCAGGATGTCGTACAATGTGAATTTGCACCCAACAGACAGCAGATGCACTAGCATCTGAGACAGCAGACACACTAGCACTAGAGCTGCAGCAGACTCACTAGCACCAAGAGCAGTAGCAACGACACCAGCATCACCAGGGACATACGAGTAAAACGCACCCTCATCACTAAGCTCAGTCACATACATAGCATAGATAGCCTTGTTGATCTGAACAAAGTCAAGAGCATATACATCTACTCCCATCCCCTACAGTTTCAGCCAGTTGGGGGCTGGCAGCTCATCCCCGTATCCATCCACCCAGGCATCCTCAAGACGGCCGAAGCAACGATACTCAGTGTGCGCCTTCCCGCAGGTCTGACCCTTCGGTTTCCCTGTGCGCCTAACGTACGGGCAGCGACCAGAGCCCCCAGAGGAACCACGCGGGACAACCCACTTACGAAGCTGCTGAGGGGTGGGGTTGTCCGGGAGGCGTGGCAGCTGCTGTCCACTCCCAATGCCTCCACCGCCACGTGTGGAAGCGCCACGGCCTCCCCCCTTGCCAGCTCCACCCCGACCTCCAACACCATCCCGCTGCCTCCACCACCCCAGCCGCCATCACCACCCCCGCCGCCTCCACCACCCCGTCCGTCTCTATTGTCTCCACCCCCAGAGCCACCATCACTGCCTCCACCCCCGCCACCACCACCGCCTCCACCCCCGCCACCACCACCCCTGACACCTCCATTGCTGGTGCTGCCCCTGCCACCCTTGCCCCATTTGCCCTTGCTGTTGTTGTGCCTCCCACTAGGAGCAGACGCAGCGCCAACTTCCGCAGCACCAAGGAGGTCGACAGCATCAGTATAAGCAACAGAGGGGAGGAGAGGGAAGGGAGCACACCCCTCAAAGAAGGGAGAGCGGTAAGTGCCGCAAGAGGCAGCAACAGCAACAATGCTCTTCTCAGCCTCGAGAAGGGACATCTCGAGCGAGTCAAGCGTGAGCTCAGTGGGGCCAAGGGTTAGGAACTGGTTCCTAACAATACGAAGGGAGTCAAGGATGTTAGTGTAAGGGCCTAATAAACTCAAGCTATTAAGACTTTACCAAACTTAAAACCTCTCCTCGGGGTCACCTCCAAGGGTCCTTGGGTGCCTGGTACAAGACCAGGCCCTATCCTCGGGTCTGAGTTTGTAGAGAGAGGGATCAAGTTGGACTTAGTCAAAACAGCAAGAATACACAGATGTATCCTCCCACAAATGAGGAATCCTCCTTCTCAGAGGCCCACGTAGCATCGGTAAAGTAAGTGAGAAACAGCTTGCCTTCTCCAAGCCTCTCCCCCTTCTCTTTCAGCACCTCAACCCCTTTCTCCTTCACTTGTACAGATGCGGAGTATTGAACTCGAATGCTTGGGTGAGAGTTCAGATACTTCACCACACGGTTACCTGCATCCATCTGCTCCTCTGATGGATTCTGCACCACCCTAGCCAGCTGCCCAACCGAGAAAGAGATGTCGGGCCTTGTGTGAACTGCTGCATACAAAAGGATGCCCACCAAGGACTGAAATTGCTGCTGCTCCTCGGCTTCAACCTCTTCATCCTCTGCAGCTTTCACAAGCTTGAATTCTGCTGGCAGGGGAGTTGCAACTTTGCGCTCATTCTCAATCCCGTACTTTTCCCCCAGCTCCTTGATGAACTTCTCCTGGTGCAGCTTCAACCACCTGTGATCCAGATCCCTCTCTACGTGCATCCTCAGGTAGTACTTTACCTCCCCAAGGTTCTTGCATTTGAAGTTCTCCATCAGCTGCTGCTGCACCTTCTGGATCTCCTTCATCTCCTTAATGTCGTCCACATAGACCAAAAACAGCACCAGCTTCTCCCCCTCCCCTTTGAGAAAGAGGCTCTCATCACAACTGCCGGTCCTGAATCCCATCTCCTCTAAAACAGCTGCCCACTTCTGGTACCAGCAGCGTGGCGCCTGCTTCAAACTGTAGATGGACTTTTTCAGCTTGCACACCCTGCCTGTACCATCCTCATGCCCAGGAGGCTGCGTCATGTGTACATCCTCCTCTAAAACCCTATTAAGAAATGCAGTTGATATATCAATCTGAATGATGAATTTCCCACTAACGGCTGAATCTGCCAACAAGACACGGAGGGTAGGGGGTTTGGCAGTGGGAGCAAAGATCTCATTGAAATCCTGCTTCTTCTTCTGCATAAACCCCTTAGCCACAAGCCTACTCTTGTAGATGGTGACCTGTCCCTTGTTATCGGTCTTGATCCTTAGCACCCACTTGCACGGTACGGCTTTCTTCCCATCAGGCAGCACCACCAGCTCCCATGTCTCATTCTCTAGCAGGCTCTGGTACTCAGCATCCCTGGAAACCAGCCACTTCTCCCTATCTGATCGAGCTAATGCCTCCTCCATGCTAGCTGGTTCCTCTGGTGCAGGGGCAAGAAAACTGTAGGTAGGTTCATCCTCGTCATCCGGATCATAGCCATGCGGTAGAATCAGCAATGCCTCTTCGGTCCGAAGCTGCTGCTCTGCTACATCAGCTCATGCAGTCAGATTCTTAGTAGCCATACAGGTACGTCCTGGCCTGGAGACGGGTGTTTCCCATCCCCTCATAACGACAACCTTCGGCTTCTTAGTTTTCCCCTGCTGCTGCTTTTCTCCCTCAGATCCAGCAGCTCCACTAGTGCTACCGCTAGTCTCCACACCATTGTTTGTCAGAATGACTAAGGACAGCTAGGCTTAGGAGCCAGAGCTTTAGTGGTTAAAAACTAAGGTTTTAGGGTTGAAGGAGGTGTCGAGAGAGTTGAAGCAGGAAGAAGTGACTTCACTAAGAAAGATGAGTACAAAATATAGCAAGGAGAAGCATGGTGCACCACCTACAGCAAATTGGGATGTGCTACACTCTACACTGCAGACAATTATAAAGAACATATATAAATACAGTTCAAGACACCCCCTACTTGATTGCAGTGAGAACCATCTACAGAACACCCCCTGAAATGGTACACCCTGCAGGGCACAACAAAAAAAGAGGGAAAGTGAGGAGGAGGAGGAGGGACTGTGAGAGGAGTGGAGATAGGAGGCGACAGGTGAAGCCGCTGTCACACTGGCAACAGGAGCGGCGCAAACAGTGGCTACCGAGCGCACGAAGGCACCGGACTACGGGAGTATCTGGCTCCGCGGATACGACGAGCAGCAGGAGCAACGGACCCTCAGGCGACTGGCGAAGCAGGTTCGCTGGGCTACCGAGAGCACGAGGGCTCTGGACTAGAAGCGGCGTCGCGGGCAGCTGCAGGGTCGGCTGCTGCAGGGGCGGCTGCTCCAGGGGCCACGGGTGGCTGCTCCAGGGGCCAGGGGCGGCTACTGCAGTGGCAGCTGCTCCAGGGGCCAGGGGTGTCTGCTGCAGGGGCGGTTGCTCCAGGGGCGGCTGCTCCAGGGGCTAGGGGCGGAAAGTTTTGCTATTACGAAGTTATGGCTCGGACAGCGTTTGCCTAGCGTTGGAGTGCTAGCGTACTAGCGTTGACTCGGGTAGCATTTCGCCGTCGCACAGTGTAGAAACGAAATTCCAGGAAGGGAGGAATTCGCTTGAATCAAATTGACTATATCCAGGTACAAACACAGAAGGAATAAATAGTTCTATCTAGCAAGGACCTTGGTAATAAACCTAGGAACAACCTGGGATAATCCCAAATAATTTCAAGCAACACAACCAGCCTGGCTGGACAAAACAGCAGGTGGTAGGTTTGTAAACAACCTCTGGTTCTGTTTTTCCAACCTGGGAAAACAACAACCAGGTTCAGGTCCTAAAAACAGAACCTCTTCTGTCTTCGCCCAACCAGCCAAATGCTGGTTCCGTTGGTTTCCCCTGGCCTGTAGCATGCAGATACAGACAAACAACATCCAACCTTCACCTAAATTGTACCCCTAGAGTGCCTGCCCTGCTACACTATAGTCAACCAAACAAAACAGTACAATTGCGAGTTGGATAGAACTGAATCTGCGCAATCAAGTAAGCCGAACCACAAAGCTTCCATCTTGGGTTCCTTTGCGAGCTCGTCCTTTCTGCTTGTACTGTTCATAGCGCGTACAATGTTATGCCAAAGCGCACATTGTGCGAGTACCTGCAAATGCTTCAAGCGAAAATTGCGAAAGCAAACAAACACCTGAACATAGCATTCACACGCAAATGCATTCAGACACGCATACTCGTACAAACAGACGGCAGGATGTTGTGCAATGTGAATTTGCACCCAACACACTTCCCGTCAGCCTGCCGGCTGCATCCCCATCATTCCATACTAGTTCATGCTCATTCCACTCATGCACACACAATGCCAATGAGGCTCATCCGCAAGCCTCTTGGTGAGGAAATCTGCTGGCTGCTGGTGAGTCTTGATATAGATCGGATTCACGGTCCCCCTCTTCACCTCCTTACGCAGCCAGTGCCACTTGATACGCATGTGCTTATTGAGCCCATGAAGCACAGCGTTCCTGGCCATCCCAAGAGCTCCCTTGCTATCACAAAACAGCGGCGTAGCAACCTTTTGCTCCTGGCCAATCTGATGAAGAAATTCAAGTGCAAGAACCTTGGGGAGGTAAAGTACTACCTCGGGATGCACGTGGAGAGGGATCTGGATCACAGGTGGTTGAAGCTGCACCAGGATAAGTTCATCAAGGAGCTTGGGGAGAAGTACGGAATTGAGAATGAGCGCAAGGTTGCAACTCCCCTGCCAGCAGAATTCAAGCTTGTGAAAGCTGCAGAGGATGAAGGGGTTGAAGCCGAGGAGCAGCAGCAATTTCAGTCCTTGATGGGCAGCCTCTTGTATGCAGCAGTTCACACAAGGCCCGACATCTCTTTCTCGGTTGGGCAGCTGGCTAGGGTGGTGCAAAATCCATCAGAGGAGCAGGTGGATGCAGCTGACCGTGTGGTGAAGTATCTGAACTCTCACCCAAGCATTGGAGTTCAATACTCTGCATCTGCACAAGTGAAGCAAAAACGGGTTGAGGTGCTGAATAAGAAGGGGGAGAGGCTTGGAGTGTTGGGTGCAAATTCACATTGCACGACATCCTGCCGTCTGTTTGTACGAGTATGCGTGTGTGAATGCATTTGCGTGTGAATGGTATGTTCGTGTGTTTGTTTGCTTTCGCAATTTTCGCTTTTACGCGCTATGGACAATACAAGCAGAAAGGTCGAGCTCGCAAAGGAACCCAAGATGGAAGCTTTGTGGTTCGGCTTACTTGATTGCGCAGATTCAGTTCTATCCAACTCGAAATTGTACTGTTTTGTTTGGTTGACTATAGTGTAGCAGGGCAGGCACTATAGGGGTAAAGACAAAACAGGTTCTGTTTTTAGGTCCTGAACCTGGTTGTTGTTTTCCCACGTTGGAATAACAGAACCAGAGGTTGTTCACCAACCTACCACCTACTATATTGTCCAGCCAGGTTTGTTCTGTTGCTTGGAATTATTTGGGATCATCCCTGGTTGTTCCTAGGTTGATTCCCAAGGTCCTTGCTAGCTAGAGCTATTTATTCCTTCTCTGTTTGTACCTGAATATAGTGAAATTGATTCAAGCGAATTCCTTCCTTGCTGGAATTTCCTTTCTACCCGGTGCGACGGCGGAATGCTACACGAGTCAACGCCAGTACGCTAGCACTCCAACGCTAGGCTAACGCTGTCCGAGCCATAACTTCGTAATGGCAAATCTTTTCGCGAGGCAACTTGGCTTATTTTAAAGCTCTTAGAGTGAGCTTTGATATAGTAAATTCTCAGCTTAATCCGATCTACGGTCTGCACGATACGCTGCGCGACGTTCAAGGTACTCTTGCTGTTTTGACTAAGTCCCTCTTGATCCCTCTCTCTACAAACTCGGACCCGAGGATAGGGGCTGGTCTTGTACCAGGCACCCAAGGACCCTTGGAGGTGACCCCGAGGAGAGGTTTTAAGTGTGATAAAGTCTTAATAGCTTGAGTTTATTAGGCCCTTACACCAACAAGCTGGTATCAGAGCTGCGTTATAGTGATCCTCGTTATAGGCAGCTATGGCGGGCAACACCTCGGCGGTAGCTGGTGAATCTTCAGCCCAAGATCGTAGCGGCAGCCAAGATTCTGGTGTTTCTGGGCCAAGGGGAGCACGAACAAGCCAGGGCTCGCTGATCAAGGAGGTGCTGAAAAACTTCACCGTCGAGAAGTTTAATGGTGAGGGCTATGATGATTGGGCCTGGAAAATGCAACTTTATTTCCGTCAGATCGGTTTGCTGAAACTAATGATTGGGGAGGAGCCTAGACCGAGTGACCCCGCCCTTCAGAAAGATTGGGACGAGCGCGCCTCGGCTGGCTACTACTTGATGTCGCAGATTTTGGAGCCGAACCAGCATCACCACGTGATGCACCTGCTGCCGGAGGTTGAGTGCGGTCCGAAGGCGTTGACGGTGTTGAAGGAGCTGCACGCCCCGACCTCCGTTGTTGCTACGTTGATGCTGGAGAGGGAGCTGTCCGCGTTGCGCCTGAGCGAGGGAGAGCCGGTGCAACCTGTCCTGGACAAATTGCGCGACCTCTACGCGAAGTTGGCGACCGCAGGAATCACCTACCCGGAGCAGACCAAGTGCCTGAAGATGCTCTCGCTGCTGCCGGAATCGTGGCTTCAATTCACGAGCGGATTGAGCCTACCGCAAAACCAGAGCTTGTGGACGCTCGAGTGGGTGCGGACGAAGATTCTGGCGGAGGACTTCCGTCGCCGCCAACTGAGGGGTGGAGACGACGGCAGCAGCGGCTACGGGATGCAAGGGAGCCGACGTGGCAAAGGACGTGGCTTAAGTGGTGCTGGACGCGGTGCAAGGAAAGACGACGACTCCAACGACCAACAAGGAGGTACCGGTTGGGGTCGCGGTGCGAAATCTGGACGTGGGGGCAAGTCGGGTGCTGGTGGCAAAATGAAAGAGAGTTGCTGGTATTGTGAGAAGGAAGGGCACCCCTGGTTTTTGTGCTAAAAGAAACCCGATGGATGGACCCTCCAGAATCGTCACCAAGATGGCGGCGCGCGGAGGAACCAGAAAAACGGCGCCAACATGGTAGCTGATTCGTCCGACAACAACCCGAAGGGCAACGGCGGTGCGGAAAAGAAGAAGGAGCGCACCGCGGGCCTATTCTTTCATATGGGAGACAAGGGGGAGCAAGGAGACGCATCTGCTAAGGCTGGAGCAGAGCTGCACCCCCTGTATTATTGGGTGTTGGACACGCGCTGAAGGTGGCTGGTGCGGGACGAGCTGCGTTTAAGGGAGCGGATGGCAAGCCGGTGGTGCTGCACGACGTTCTTCTTGTTCCTCAACTTAAGGCCAACCTCATCTCCCTCCGTAAGCTTGGCAAGTCTGGGGTGAGCACTAGCACGGATGGGGCACGCACTTATAAGGGGAAGCTGGGCAATCGGGTGCTTTGGGATCTGCACGAGAGCAAGGACGTGTACAGATCTATGTGGCAGCTGCCGGCACTGGCGTGGCACGGTGGGGGGCAGGCTGGAGAGGGGTCTGCATCCCAGGGGGAGTGCAACGCCGATGGAGGGGTTGGTGTGAAAGTGTCGGCCAGATCTGGGGAGACGGATTGGGCAACTGCACACCGACGTTTGGGGCATGTAGCAATGCCTTTGCTGAAGCAGCTGGAGAAGGATGGAGCCGTTAAGGGCTTGAAGCTGAACGGACAACCACCCGATGATAACTGTGAAATTTGCCTCCTTTCAAAGTTCACCCGTTTCCCCTTCCATAGTGTGGCTGGGAGGAGCAAAAAGCCGTTGGAGCTGGTCCACATGGACTTGGTGGGGCCGCTGCCGGTGCAAGGGCACAAGGGGGTGCGGTACTTCCTAAACATAGTGGATGACTGGAGCAGGCTAATGTGGGCGTATCCGCTGAAGCAGAAAGATCACGCCGCCTCCACGATTCGGGACGATTGGCTGCCGTTCGTGGAGAAGCAAGCGGAATGTGTGGTGAAGCGGATTAGGACAGATCGGGGTGGTGAGTTCCTTAGAGCTCAGATGACGGCCTGGCTCAAGAAGCAGGGCATCCAGAGGGAGCTGACCGCGGCTTACACCCCACAGTCCAACGGTGTAGCAGAACGGGCGAACCGGACAATTTTGGAGACAGCTAGGGCGCTGCTCATAGAATCCGGACAACTTGATGTGGCCCCATGCTGTTCGGCACGCTACCGTCGCTAGGAACAGGGTACTCACAAAGGTTGGGGATGACTCGTGGGTGCCGTTGGAGGGGTGGCTTGGGAGGAAGCCGCCGGTGGACATGCTGAGGGTGTTCGGTTGCATGGCAGTCGCCCACGTCCCCGAGACCTACCACAGTAAGTTGGGGGCGAGTGCAATCTGGTGTGTGCATTTGGGGCTGGCTGCTGAGAGCAAGGGATGGCTGCCGTGGGAGCCTTCCAAGGGTGTGTTGTTTGACAGCAGGGATGTGAAGTTTGTTGAGGGCATGATGTATGGGAGCTGGGAGAAACAGCCGGAGGCCAGGGTGTCCCAGCAGATGGAGCAGATCACCATGCAGCTGGACCTGACTCCTAGTGTGTGGGAGGAGGGAGAGGAGGCAGCTGCAGAGGGTGGTGATAAAGAGAAGGTGCAGAAGGCACCTGCTGGTGGAGGTGATGGTTTGGAGACTAGCGGTAGCACTAGTGGAGCTGCTGGATCCGAGGGAGGAGAGCAGCAGCAGGGAAAAACTAAGAAGCCGAAGGGTGTCGTTATGAAGGGATGGGAGACACCCGTCTCCAGGCCAGGACGTACCCGTATGGCTACTAAGAAGCTGACTGCAGGAGCTGATGTAGCTGAGCAGCAGCTTGGGACTGAGGAGGCACTGCTGATTCTATCGCATGGCTATGACCAGGATGAGGAGGATGAACCTGCGTACTGTTTTCTTGCCCCTGCACCAGAGGAACCAGCTAGCATGGAGGAGGCATTAGCTGGACCAGATAGGGACAAATGGCTAGATTCTAGGGATGCTGAGTACCAGAGCCTGCTGGAGAATGGGACTTGGGAACTAGTGGTGCTGCCCGAGGGAAAGAAGGCGGTACAATGCAAATGGGTGCTAAGGATCAAGACTGACGACAAGGGGCAGGTCACCATCTACAAGAGTAGGTTGGTGGCTAAGGGGTTTATGCAGAAGGAGAAGCGGGACTTCAATGAGATCTTTGCTCCCACTGCCAAACCCCCTACCCTTCGTGTCTTGTTGGCAGATGTAGCCGTTAGTGGGAAGTTCATTATCCAGATGGACATATCAACGGCATTTCTCAACGGGATTTTAGAGGAGGAGGTGTTCATGATGCAGCCACCTGGGTATGAGGATGGTACGGGCAGGGTGTGCAAGCTGAAAAAGTCCATCTACGGCTTGAAGCAGGCGCCACGCTGCTGGTACCAGAAGTTGGCAGCTGTTTTAGAGGAGATGGGATTCAGGACCAGCAGCTGTGATGAGAGCCTCTTTCTCAAGGGGGAGAGGGAGAAGCTGGTGCTGTTTCTGGTCTATGTGGACGACATTCTTCTCTTTAGCAGCAGCATGAAGGAGATCCAGAAGGTGCAGCAGGAGCTGATGGAGAACTTCAAGTGCAAGAACCTTGGGGAGGTAAAGTACTACCTCTGGATGCACGTGGAGAGAGATCTGGATCACAGGTGGTTGAAGCTGCACCAGGAGAAGTTCATCAAGGAGCTTGGGGAGAAGTATGGGATTGAGAATTAGCGCAAGGTAGCAAGTCCCTTGCAAGCAGAATTCAAGCTTTTGAAAGCTGCAGAGGATGAAGGGGTTGAAGCCGAGGAGCAGCAGCAATTTCAGTCCTTGGTGGGCAGCCTCTTGTATGCAGCAGTTCACACGAGGCCCGACATCTCTTTCTCGGTTGACCAGCTGGCTAGGGTGGTGCAGAATCCATCAGAGGAGCAGGTGGATGCAGCTGAGCGTGTGGTGAAGTATCTGAACTCTCACCCAAGCATTGGAGTTCAATACTCTGCATCTGCACAGGTGAAGCAGAAAGGGGTTGAGGTGCTGAAAGAGAAGGGGGAGAGGCTTGGAGAAGGCAAGCTCTTTCTCACTTGCTTTACTGATGCTACGTGGGCCTTTGAGAAGGAGGATTCCTCATCTGTGGGAGGATACATCTGTGTAGTTGGAGGAGGACCTTTTAGTTGGAGGTAAAAGAAGCAGACGGAGACAGCACTCTCTTCTGTAGAATCAGAGTACATGGCGATGTTCCATGTGGAGAAGGAGGTGATTTGGCTGAGGAGGCTGTTAGAGGAGATTGGCCAGGAGCAAAAGGTTGCTATGCCGCTGTTTTGTGATAGCAAGGGAGCTCTTGGGATGGCCAGGAACGCTGTGCTTCATGGGCTCAATAAGCACATGCGTATCAAGTGGCACTGGCTGCGTAAGGAGGTGAAGAGGGGGACGGTGAATCCGATCTACATCAAGACTCACCAGCAGCCAGCAGACTTCCTCACCAAGAGGCTTGCGGATGAGCCTTATTGGCGTTGTGTGCGCATGAGTGGAATGAGCATGAACTAGTATGGAATGATGGGGATGCAGCCGGCAGGCTGAGGGGGAGTGTGTTGGGTGCAAATTCACATTGCACGACATCCTGCCGTCTGTTTGTACGAGTATGCGTGTGTGAATGCATTTGCGTGTGAATGGTATGTTCGTGTGAATGTTTGCTTTCGCAATTTTTGCTTGAAGCATTTGCAGGTACTCGCACAATGTGCGCTTCGGCATAACATTGTACGCACTATGAACAGTACAAGCAGAAAGGACGAGCTCGCAAAGGAACCCAAGATGGAAGCTTTGTGGTTCGGCTTACTTGATTGCGCAGATTCAGTTCTATCCAACTCGAAATTGTACTGTTTTGTTTGGTTGACTATAGTGTAGCACGGCAGGCACTATAGGGGTACAATTTAGGTGAAGGTTGGATGTTGTTTGTCTGTATCTGCATGCTACAGGCCCAGGGGAAACCAGCAGAACCAGGATTTGGCTGGTTGGGCAAAGACAAAACAGGTTTTGTTTTTAGGACCTGAACCTGGTTGTTGTTTTCCCACGTTGGAAAAACAGAACCAGAGGTTGTTCACCAACCTACCACCTGCTATTTTGTCCAGCCAGGTTGATTTTGTTGCTTGGAATTATTTGGGATCATCCCTGGTTGTTCCCAGGTTGATTCCCAAGGTCCTTGTTGTCAGAACTTATAGCTTACTTGTTTCTGTAGGCTATAGTGGGGTATCCCATAGGGGGTACAACCCAATTAGGGTTTCCTATTTGTACCCACTTCGTTCATAGTCATTTCACTCTCGTTCTTTGTTTTCACATGGAATCAGAGCAGGTTCCCTCATAGGGACTGCTTCTAGGGCCCACCGAACCGCGCCCCGAGGCGCGTTTTTTTTTAGCAACCCGTCGTGTCGCCCCTAGCGGACCGTTGCGCCGCCCTTCCCCTCGCGGCTCCGCCGCCCTTCCCTAGCGGCCCTGCCGCCCTTCGATCGCGGCCCCGCCGCCCTCTGCTACGCGGCCCCGCCGCCGCCCTTCGATCGCGGCCCCGCCGCCCTCGGCTACGCTGCCTCATGTACCTGATGACCTGCACACGACCTGACCTCCCATACCCTCTTAGCATTCTCGCACGCTTTGTTGCTCCTGGGAGACACCGACCAGAGCACATGGCTGCAGCGAAGAGGGTGTTGCGCTACTTGTGCAGTTCGTCGGGCATGGGGCTAGTGCTTGGAGGGCGCAGTCCAGTGGTCCTCACTGGGCACGCAGACGCTTCTTGGGCTGACGACCAGGCTACGCAGCGGTCGTCACAGGGTTACACCTTCAGCCTTGGTTCCGGCTCTGTCTCGTGGCGGGCTACCCGCTCGTCTTCTGTTCTCGGCTCCAGTTGTGAGGCTGAGATCTACGCTGGGGCTATGGCTGCACAGGAGTTACGCTGGCTCACCTACCTGCTGACCGACCTTGGAGAGCAGCCTCGTTCTCCTCCAGTCCTGTACGTAGACAACAAGGCCATGCTGGCCTTGTGTCGAGAGCAGCGACTGGAGCACATAACGAAGCACATTGCTCTTCGCTACTTTCTTGCTCGTGAGCTACAGCAGCGTGGACAGCTGCGACTTGCGTACGTGGCCTCTGAGGCCAACACTGCTGATGTCTTCACCAAGGCACTTGCGCCTTGTGATCATCAGCGTTGCTGCACGCAGTTGGGTCTTGTGCCTGTCTTGCCTCACTTGCTCTCCTCTTGACCTTGCTTGTACTTTCGCATATATATACTCTTGCTCTTGTATATCTCTATATATGATCTTGCATGTGAACTGGCCTTGTGGCCTTTGAACTTGTGCTCGGAATGCGTGGTGACTTTGTGATCCACCCTGAGCTTTGCTTTGCTTTGCTTGACTGGTCTTGTGACCCCTTGTTCTCCCCCACTTTGCCTATGGGGGTGTGTCAGAACTTATAGCTTACTTGTTTCTGTAGGCTATAGTGGGGTATCCCATAGGGGGTACAACCCAATTAGGGTTTCCTATTTGTACCCACTTCGTTCATAGTCATTTCACTCTCGTTCTTTGTTTTCACACTTGCTAGCTAGAGCTATTTATTCCTTCTCTGTTTGTACCAGAATATAGTGAAATTGATTCAAGCGAATTCCTTCCTTGCTGGAATTTCCTTTCTACGCGGTGCGACGGCGGAATGCTACACGAGTCAACGCTACTACGCTAGCACTCCAACGCTAGGCTAACGCTGTCCGAGCCATAACTTCGTAATGGCAAAACTTTTCGCGAGGCAACTTGGCTTATTTTAAAGCTCTTAGAGTGAGCTTCGATATAGTAAATTCTCAGCTTAATCCGATCTACGGTCTGCACGATACGCTGCGCGACGTTCAAGGTACTCTTGCTGTTTTGACTAAGTCCCTCTTGATCCCTCTCTCTACAAAGTCTTAAAAGCTTGAGTTTATTATTAGAAGCTCTTGTCCAGCTAATGCCTCCTCCATGCTAGCTGGTTCCTCTGGTGCAGGGGCAAGAAAACAGTAGGCAGGTTCATCCTCCTGATCCGGATCATAGCCATGCGGTAGAATCAGCAATGCCTCCTCGGTCCCAAGCTGCTGCTCCGCTACATCAGCTCCTGCAGTCAGCTTCTTAGTAGCCATACGGGTACGTCCTGGCCTGGAGACGGGTGTCTCCCATCCCTTCATAACGACACCCTTCGGCTTCTTAGTTTTCCCCTGCTGCTGCTCTCTCCCCTCAGATCCAGCAGCTCCACTAGTGCCAGTCTCCACATCATTTTCTCCACCAGCAGGTGCCTCCTGTACCTTCTTTCCATCACCACCCTCTGCAGCTGCCTCCTCTCCCTCCTCCCACACACTAGAAGTCAGGTCCAGCTGCATGGTGATCTGCTCCATTTGCTGGGACACCCTGGCCTCCGGCTGTTTCTCCCAGCTCCCATACATCATGCCGTCAACAAACTTCACATCCCTGCTGTCAAACAACACACCCTTGGAAGGTTCCCACAGCAGCCATCCCCTGCTCTCAGCAGCCAGCCCCAAATGCACACACCAGATTGCACTCGCCCCAAACTTACTGCGGTGCAGCGCGTACGTCGTCCAGCAGGTTCTTGCGCGGCGTCATTGTCCAAGCAGCTCCTGTGTCCAACACCCAATAGTCCAAGGGGTGCAGCTCTGCTCCAACCTGAGCAAATGCATCTCGTTGCTCCCCCTTGTCTCCCACATGGAAGAATTGGCCCGCGGTGCGCTCCTTCTTCTTCTCCGCACCCCCGTTGCCCTTCGGGTTGTTGTCGGACGAATCAGCGACCATGTTGGCGCCGTTGTTTTGGTTCCTCCGCGCGCCGCCATCCTGGTTACGATTCTGGGGGGTCCATCGATCGGGTTTCTTATAGCACAAAAACCAGGGTTGCCCTTCCTTCTCACAATACCAGCAACTCCCTTTCATTTTGCCACGAGCACCTGACTTGCCCCCACGTCCAGATTTCGCACCGCGACCCCAACCGGTACCTCCTTGTTGGTCGT
The DNA here is from genome assembly GCA_948144175.1 of Closterium sp. NIES-65. NCBI lineage: Eukaryota > Viridiplantae > Streptophyta > Zygnematophyceae > Desmidiales > Closteriaceae > Closterium > Closterium sp. NIES-65. The sequence goes on along the minus strand of CANXME010002078.1, from coordinate 1,322,805 downwards.
TGGAGTCGTCGTCTTTCTTTGGTGTAAGGGCCTAATAAACTCAAGCTATTAAGACTTAATCAAAGTAAAAACCTCTCCTCAGGGTCACCTCCAAGGGTCCTTGAGTGCCTGGTACAAGACCAGCCCCTATCCTCAGATCCGAGTTTGTAGAGAGAGGGATCAAGAGGGACTTAGTCAAAACAGCAAGAGTACCTTGAACGTCGCGCAGCGTATTGTGTAGACCGCCGATCAGATTAAGCTGAGAATTTCCTATATCGAAGCTCGCTCTAAGAGCTTAAAAATGAGCCAAGTTGCCTCGCGAAATGTTTTGTCATTACGAAGTTATGGCCCGGACAGCGTTAGCCTAGCGTTGGAGTGCTAGCGTACTAGCGTTGACTCGGGTAGCATTCCGCCGTCGCACCGCGTAAAAATGAAATTCCAGCAAGGAAGGAATTCACTTGAATCAATTTGACTATATTCAGGTACAAACAGAGAAGGAATAAATAGTTCTAGCTAGCAAGGACCGTGGGAATCAACCTGGGAACAACCAGGGATGATCCCAAATAATTCCAAGCAACAGAACCAACCTGGCTGGACAAAATAGCAGGTGGTAGGTTGGTGAACAACCTCTATGTCTGTTTTTCCAACCTGGGAAAACAACAACCAGGTTCAGGTCCTAAAAACAGAACCTGATTTGTCTTTGCCCAACCAGCAAAATGCTAGTTCCGCTGGTTTCCCCTGGCCCTGTAGCAAGCAGATACAGACAAACAACATCCAACCTTCACCTAAATTGTGCCTCTATAATGCCTGCCCTGCTACACTATAGTCAACCAAACAAAACAGTACAATTTCGAGTTGGATAGAACTGAGTCTGCGCAATCAAGTAAGTTGAACCGCAAAGCTTCCATCTTGGGTTCCTTTGCGAGCTCGTCCTTTTCTGCTTGTACTGTTCATAGCGCGTACAATGTTATGCCGAAGCGCACATTGTGCGAGTACCTGCATATGCTTCAAGCAAAAATTGCGAAAGCAAACAAACACACGAACATACCGTTCACACGCAAATGCATTCGCACACGCATACTCGTACAAACAGACGGCAAGATGTTGTGCAATGCTGCTGAAGAGAAGAATGTTGTCCACGTAGACCATAAACAACACCAGCTTCTCCCCCTCTCCCATGAGAAAGAGGCTCTCATCACAGCTGCTGGTCCTGAATCCCATCTCCTCTAAAACAGCTGCCAACTTCTGGTACCAGCAGCGTGGCGCCTGCTTCAAGCCGTAGATGGACTTTTTCAGCTTGCACACCCTGCCCGTACCATCCTCATACCCAGGTGGCTGCGTCATGAATACCTCCTCCTCTAAAATCCCGTTGAGGAATGCCATTGATATGTCCATCTGGATAATGAACTTCCCACTAACGGCTGCATCTGCCAACAAGACACGAAGGGTAGGGGGTTTGGCAGTGGGAGCAAAGATCTCATTGAAGTCCCGCTTCTCCTTCTGCATAAACCCCTTAGCCACCAACCTACTCTTGTAGATAGTGACCTGCCCCTTGTTGTCAGTCTTGATCCTTAGCACCCACTTGCATTGTACCGCGTTCTTTTCCTCAGGCAGCACCAATAGTTCTCAAGTCCCATTCTCCAGCAGGCTCTTGTACTCAGCATCCTTAGAAGCTAGCCATTTGTCCCTATCTGGTCCAGCTAATGCCTCCTCCATGCTAGCTGGTTCCTCTGGTGCAGGGGCAAGAAAACAGTACGCAGGCTCATCCTCCTCATCTGGGTCATAGCCATGCGGTAGAATCAGCAATGCCTCCTCGGTCCCAAGCTGCTGCTCAGCTACATCAGCTCCTGCAGTCAGCTTCTTAGTAGCCATACGGGTACGTCCTGGTCTCGAGACGGGTGTCTCCCATCCCTTCATAACGACACCCTTCGGCTTCTTAGTTTTCCCCTGCTGCTGCTCTCTCCCCTCAGATCCAGCAGCTCCACTAGTGCCAGTCTCCACATCATTTTCTCCACCACCAGGTGCCTCCTGTACCTTCTTTCCATCACCACCCTCTGCAGCTGCCTCCTCTCCCTCCTCCCACACACTAGGAGTCAAGTCCAGCTGCATGGTGATCTGCTCCATTTGCTGGGACACCCAGGCCTCCGGCAGTTTCTCCCAACTCCCATAGATCATGCCCTCAACAAACTTCACATCCCTGCTGTCGAACAACACACCCTTGGAAGGTTCCCACAGCAGCCATCCCTTGCTCTCAGCAGCCAGCCCCAAATGCACACACCAGATTGCACTTGCCCCCAACTTACTGCGGTACCTAACACCCTCAGCATGTCCACCGGCGGCTTCCTCCCAAGCCACCTCTCCAACGGCACCTACTAGTCATCCCCAACCTTTGTGAGTACCCTGTTCCTAGCGACGGTAGCGTGCCGAACAGCATGGGGCCACATCAAGTTGCCCAGCCCAGATTCTATCAGCAGCGCCCTAGCTGTCTCCAGAATTGTCCGGTTCGCCCGTTCTGCTACACCGTTGGACTGTGGGGTGTAAGCTGTGGTCGGCTCCCTCTAGATGCCCTGCTTCTTGAGCTAGGCCGTCATCTCAGCTCCAAGGAACTCACCACCCCGATCTGTCCTAATCCTCTTTACCACACACTCCACTTGCTTCTCCACGAATGGCAGCCAATCGTCCCGAATCGTTGAGGCGGCGTAATCTTTCAGCTTCAGTGGATACGCCCACATTAGCCTGCTCCAGTCATCCACTATGGTTAGAAAGTACCGCTCCCCCTTGTGCCCTTGCACCGGCAGCGGCCCCACCAAGTCCATGTGGACTAGCTCCAACGGCTTTTTGCTCCTACCAGCCACACTATAGAAGGGGAAACGGGTGAACTTTGAAAGGAGGCGAATTTCACAGTGATCATCAGGTGGTTGTCTCTTCAGCTTCAAGCCCTTAACGGCTCCATCCTTTTCCAGCTGCTTCAGCAAAGGCATTGCCACATGCCCCAAACGTCGGTGTGCAGTTGCCCAATCCGTCTCCCCAGATCTGGCCGATACTTTCACACCAACCCCTCCAACGGCGTTGCACTCCCCCTGGGATGCAGACCCCTCTCCAGCCTGCCCCCCACCATACCACGCCAACGCCGGCAGCTGCCACATGGATCTGTACACGTCCGTACTCTCGTGCAGATCCCAAAGCACCCGATTGCCCAGCTGCCCCTTGTAAGTGCGTGCCCCATCCGTGCTAGTGCTCACCCCAGACTTGCCAAGCTTACGGAGGGAGATGAGGTTGGCCTTGAGTTCAGGAACAAGAAGAACATCGTGCAGCACCACCGGCTTGCCATCCGCTCCCTTAAACGCAGCTCGTCGCGCACCAGCCGCTTTCAGCGCGTGTCCAGAGGTAGAGCACACCTCGTTGATCGGAGCAGCTCGTACGTGGTCCAGCAGGTCTTGTCGCGGTGTTATCGTCCAAGCAGCGCCCGTGTCCAACACCCAATAATCCAGGGGGTGCAGCTCTGCTCGAACCTTGGCAGGGGCGTCTCCTTGCTCCCCGTGCTCCCCCTGCTCTCCAATATGGAAGAACTGGCCCGCGGTGCGCTCCTTCTTCTTTTCCACTCCGCCGTTGCTCTTCGGGTTGTTATCGGACAAATCAGCGACCATGCTCGCGCCGTTTTTCTGGTTCCTCCGCGCGCCACTCTCCTGGTGACGATTCTGGGGGGTCCATCCATCGGGTTTCTTATAGCACAAAAACCAGGGGTGCCCTTCCTTCTCACAATACCAGCAACTCCCTTTCATTTTGCCACCAGCACCCGACTTGCCCCCACGTCCAGATTTCGCACCGCGACCCCAACCGGTACCTCCTTTTTGGTCGTTGGAGTCGTCGTCCTTTGCACCGCGTCCAGCACCACCGAAGCCATGTCCTTTGCCAAGTCGGCTCCCTTGCATCCCGTAGCCGATGCTGCCGTCGTCTCCACCCCTCAGTTGGCGGCGACGGAAGTCCTCCTCCAGAATCTTCGTCCGCACCCACTCGAGTGTCCACGAGCTCTTAATCTGCGGCAGGCTCAATCCGCTCGTGAATTGAAGCTACGATTCTGGCAGCAGCGAGAGCATCTTCAGGCACTTGGTCTGCTCCGGGTAGGTGATTCCCGCGGTCGCCAACTTCGCGTATAGTTCGCGCAATTTGTCCAGGACAGGTTGCACCGGCTCTCCCTCACTCAGGCGCAACGCGGACAGCTCCCTCTCTATCATGAGCGTCGCAGCGACGGAGGTAGGGGCGTGCAGCTCCTTCAACACCGTCCACGCCTTCGGACCGCACTCAACCTCCGGCAGCAGGTGCATGACGTGGTGACGCTGGCTCAGCTCCAAACTCTGCGACATCAAATAGTAGCCAGCCGAGGCGCGCTCGTCCCAATCTTCCTGAAGGGCGGGGTCACTCGGTCTAGGCTCCTCCCCAATCATTAGTTTCAGCAAACCGATCTGACGGAAATAAAGTTGCATTTTCCAGGCCCAATCATCATAGCCCTCACCATTGAACTTCTCGACGGTGAAGTTTTTCAGCACCTCTTTGACCATCGAGCCCTGGCTTGTTCGCGCTCCCGTTTGCGCAGAAACACCAGAATCATGGGTGCCGCTACGATCTTGGGCTGAAAATTCACCAGCTACCGCCGAGGTGTTGCCCGCCATAGCTACCTATAACGAGGATCACTATAACGCAGCTCTGATACCAGCTTGTTGGTGTAAGGGCCTAATAAACTCAAGCTATTAAGACTTTATCAAACTTAAACCCTCTCCTCCGGGTCACCTCCAAGGGTCCTTGGGTGCCTGGTACAAGACCAGCCCCTATCCTCGGGTCCGAGTTTGTAGAGAGAGGGATCAAGAGGGACTTAGTCAAAACAGCAAGAGTACCTTGCACGTCGCGCAGCGTATTGTGCAGACCGCCGATCGGATTGAGCTGAGAATTTCCTATATCGAAGCTCGCTCCAAGAGCTTTAAAATGAGCCAAGTTGCCTTGCAAAAAGTTCTGCCATTACGAAGTCATGGCCCGGACAGCGTTAGCCTAGCGTTGGAGTGCTAGCGTACTATTTTTTGACTCGGGTAGCATTTCGCCGTCGCACCGCGTAGAAACGAAATTACAGCAAGGAAGGAATTCGCTTGAATCAATTTGACTATATTCAGGTACAAACAGAGAAGGAATAAATAGCTCTAGCTAGCAATGACCTTGGGAATCAACCTGGGAACAACCAGGGATGATCCCAAATAATTCCAAGCAACAGAACCAACCTGGCTGGACAAAACAGCAGGTGGTAGGTTGGTGAACAACCTCTAGTTCTGTTTTTCCAGCCTGGGAAAACAACAACGAGGTTCAGGTCCTAAAAACAGAACCTGATTTGTCTTTGCCCAACCAGCCAAATGCTGGTTCCGCTGGTTTCCCCTGGCCCTGTAGCAATCAGATACAGACAAACAACATCCAACCTTCACCTAAATTGTGCCTCTATAGTGCCTGCCCTGCTACACTATAGTCAACCAAACAAAACAGTACAATTTCGAGTTGGATAGAACTGAATCTGCGCAATCAAGTAAGTTGAACCGCAAAGCTTCCATCTTGGGTTCCTTTGCGAGCTCGTCCTTTCTGCTTGTACTGTTCATAGCGCGTACAATGTTATGCCGAAGCGCACATTATGCGAGTATCTGCAAATGTTTCAAGCGAAAATTGCGAAAGCAAACAAACACACGAAGATACCATTCACACGCAAATGCGCACATGCATACTCGTACAAACAGACGGCAGGATGTCGTGCAATGTGAATTTGCACCCAACATTTCCCACATCAATCACGGGGAGCAAAGCACGTGAAGCGGCAGCCACAAAGTTAATCTTCCTGGGGGGCTTTACTTCGTCAAGCAAATCTGTTCGCGGGGTCATGTGACTTGTGCAACCTGAATCTATAACCCTGTGAGTGAGGGGGTGCATCACAACCTTCCTAACTGAACCCTCATCACCCTCACTCCCATTTACATTCTCAACGATAAGAAACATCCCAGGGTTGGCTTTACCTTGTGCACCATCACCTTTTGCACCTGATTCTTCTAGAGCACTACCTCTTGCACGTTTCACCAGTTGGTGGCTTCATGCCTGGAGGCGCTCATCCTTCAGGCCGGCTGAAACACTTGAGCCATGGGTATCCAGCCTTCTTGTAGTACCAGCACGCTTCCTCCATTCGAGTACTCCCTCTGCCTCGAGAACTCCCATACCCCTCAGTATAGTCACTTCGGCCCCTCCCTCTTCCAAAGCATCTCCCACGGCCTCGGCCTTCTTCACCCCCTCTTCCTCTGCTGCCTCCCGCAGCTCCATACCCCCCAGCAATCTTGTTGGCAGCACCACCTCCCGTGTGGTGCCTGCGGAAGTCCTCGTGCAGAATCTAATGCCGTAGCCACGCAGGCATCCACTAGTCCTGCTGAGTGTTGAGGGTGGGGATGAGGTGTCCCACGAGTTCTCGAGCGTTGACATTATCTTGGTGCACTGCTGCATCTGCGACACATTGCTGCCCGCAACTGCCATCCTCGCATAGGTCTCCTAAATCTTGTCAAGGACCGGCTTTACATCATCGCCCGGTCTCATGGAGAGGGCAGCCAGCTCACTCTTAAACACCTTCACCATCGGCAGCGTGTTGGGCTGAACCACGTCGCGTAATAGCTTTCATGCCTTAGGCCTGGAGTCATCCAGCTCCACCAAGTCCTTGATATGCTGGAACATGTCGTTGTTGACTGATTGAAGAAAAAGCCCGAACAGCACCGCGCTCTTCTCAATCCACTGATGGCGAGCATCCCCTTCCTCCGGCATCTTCTCTTCCCTCCTCGCAATTTTAAGTAGCTTGTAGCGCTGAAAGGCGCTTCTTATCCGCCCGCTCCATTCCTCATTGTTGGAGCCATCCAATGCTTCAATCTTGGATGGTGGCGGCTCATGTCTTCTTCTCCCAATCACAAATTTCAGCTTCCCCCTTTGCTGTCCACACCGAGGTCCCACAAACGTTTGGTAGAGTTTCCCCTTAGTGGAAGTCACAACCAACCTCCATTACTCCACGTAGGCCCACAGGCCATGGTGGGTCTAGGAGGGTTTTCACACTTGAGTAGACTCCCCACAAGATCCTTAACCAGCTGTGATGTTGGTGAAAGGGCCTAATAAACTCAAGCTATTAAGACTTTATCAAACTTAAAACCTCTCCTCGAGGTCACCTCCAAGGGTCCTTGGGTGCCTGGTACAAGACCAGGCCCTATCCTCGGGTCCGAGTTTGTAGAGAGAGGGATCAAGTGGGACTTAGTCAAAACAGCAAGAGTACCTTGAACGTCGCGCAGCGTATCATGCAGACCGTTGATCGGAATAAGCTGAGAATTTTCTATATCGAAACTCGCTCCAAGAACTTTAAAATAAACCAAGTTGCCTCGCGAAAAGTTATGCCATTACGAAGTTATGGCTCGGACAACGTTTGCCTAGAGTTGGAGTGCTAGCGTACTAGCGTTGACTCGGCTAGCATTCCGCCGTCGCACCGCGTAGAAACGAAATTCCAGGAAGGGAGGAATTCGCTTGAATCAAATTCACTATATCCAGGTACAAAAAGAGAAGGAATAAATAGTTCTAGCTAGTAAGGACCTTGGGAATGAACCTGGGAACAACCAGGGATGATCCCAAATGATTCCAAGCAACAAAACGAACCTGGCTAGACAAAACAGCAGGTGGTAGGTTGGTAAACAACCTCTGGTTCTGTTTTTCCAACCTGGGAAAACAACGACCAGGTTCAGGTCCTAAAAACAGAACATGTTTCGTCTTTGCCCAACCAGTCAAAAAATGGTTCCGCTGGTTTCTCCTGGCCCTGTAGCATGCAGATACAGACAAACAACATCCAACCTTCACCTAAATTGTACCCCTATAGTGCCTGCCCTTCTACACTATAATCAATCAAACAAAATAGTACAATTTTGAGTTGGAAAGAACTGAATCTGCACAATCAATTCAATCTTCCATCTTGGGTTCCTTTGCGAGCTCGTCCTTTCTGCTTGTACTGTTCATAGCGCGTACAATGTTGTGCCAAAGCGCACAATGCGCGAGTACCTGCAAATGCTTCAAGCGAAAATTGCGAAAGCAAACAAACAGACGAACATTCCATTCACACCCAAGTGCATTCGCACACACATATTCGTACAAACAGACGGCAGGATGTCGTGCAATGTGAATTTGCACCCAACATCAGATACAACTTGTAAGGTACAAAGTCTCAAAGTCTATGAAGATTAGGGTCCGAAATATCTCAAAGTCCTCACCTACAATTTTGGATAGAAAAGTCGGCGTCACAAGAAACGCCGTCGACAAAAAGCGCACTTTTAGAACTCTCTCAAACTCGATGTTGTTATAGCTCTTGACCTTTGCTACCTATCCCAATATGAATTGTATCAAACGATGAAGCATAACTCAAGTTATGAAGTTTGGCGCACTAGGGGGTATGAAGCCATCGAATATTAACTCAATCATAATAGTCTCACAGGATCCACACAAGAGAATTATAGTACCATTAAACCAGGTAGGAGGGAAGAGAAGGACAAGAGGGAAGGTCCCTAACCAAGGAAACCCCATGAGCTCACAAGTTTCATCTCTATAGGAACCCAACTTTCACCCTTGTCATTTGCCCAACCTCTAAAATCCACATCACCCAACGTGGCTACACTTGCTAACCTGGTTTGGCTTCTCCCAACCAGTTGTATCATCTACGGTGATAGGGACGAGTTTCCCAACCCAAAAGTCTGTACCCCATATTGAGTCAACCCGCAAATTCCCATAGTCGCCGCATCACAATTGAAACTTCGAACTATCATAACTTTCTTTTTCTTGCTCTGATCGCGGTGATTCTTGGTTCGTCGGAAAGCTCTCAGTTAGAAGAGTGATTTCAGATATCTGCTTGAGCAGAATAGTATCCACACACACTCAGAGAATCCAAACCACACCAAACACTAAATCTTGCACACGCTCACACAAGGCATACAACGTACAAACATATGATGGGAGGCAGACAAGCGTGAATGCAAATGATAGCATCACATAACAGGCAACGTAGTAGGCAAGCCTCTAGCTCCCGTCTCCTCAGTACCAGCATCTCCATCTCCAGCACCCCCAAAACTAGCACCTCCAGTGCCAGAACCTCCAGCACCAGCACCCCCAGAACTAGCACCTCTGATGCCAGCACCTCCAGCTCCAGTACACACACAACTAAAAACCTCAGTGCCAGAACCTCCAGCTCCTGCACCCGCAGAGCTAGCGCCACCTGCGCGAGCACCTCCAGCCCCAGCACCCCTCGAACGAGCAACCCCAGACCGAGTACCGCCAGTGGCTGCACCTGCAGCTCCAATACCAATGAAGTCCATAGTAACCTGTCGTGAAAGTGCAAAGGCTGCTGAAGGGAATGTGAGGAGGACTGCGGGGAGGGAGACACTACCTGACGCACGACCAAGGGTAGAGGGTTAGCGTGAGACACACATAACAGGGCAGGACCAGGGGGGGCTGGGGGTATCAGAGGAGCGGGAGCAAGGGGGGAAAAGGGTGCGAGGAAGAAGGGGGGAGGGGGAACTGTTTCTGTAAGGGCCTAATAAATTCAAGCTATTAAGACTTAATCAAACCTAAAACCTCCAAGGATCCTTGGTGTTGGGTGCAAATTCACATTACACGACATCCTATCGTCTGTTTGTACGAATATGCGTGTGCGAATGCATTTGGGTATGAATGGAATGTTCCTGTGTTTGTTTGCTTTCGCAATTTTTGCTTGAAGCATTTGCAGGTACTCGCGCATTGTGCGCTTCGGTATAACATTGTACGCGCTATGAACAGTACAAGCAGAAAGGACGAGCTCGCAAAGGAACCCAAGATGGAAGCTTTGCGGTTCAACTTACTTGATTGGGCAGATTCAGTTCTATCCAACTCGAAATTGTACTGTTTTGTTTGGTTGACTATAGTGTAGCAGGGCAGGCACTATAGGGATACAATTTAGGTGAAGGTTGGATGTTGTTTGTCTGTATCTGCATGCTACAGGGCCAGGGGAAACCAGCGGAACCAGCATTTGGCTGGTTGGGCAAAGACAAAACAGGTTCTGTTTTTAGGACCATGAACCTGCTTGTTGTTTTTCCAGGTTGGAAAAACAGAACCAGAGGTTGTTTACCAACCTACACCTGCTGTTTTGTCCAGCCAGGTTGGTTCTGTTGCTTGGAATTATTTGGGATCATCCCTAGTTGTTCCCAGGTTTATTCCCAAGGTCCATGCTAACTAGAACTATATATTGCTTCTCTGTCTGTACCTGAATATAGTCAATTTGATTCAAGCGAATTCCTTCCTTGCTGGAATTTCCTTTCTACGCGGTGCGACGGCGGAATGCTACCCGAGTCAACGCAAGTACGCTAGCACTCCAACGCTAGGCAAACACTGTTTGAGCCATAACTTCGTAATGGCAGAACTTTTTGCGAGGCAACTTGGTTCATTTTAAAGTTCTTCGAGCGAGCTTCGATATAGGAAATTCTCAGCTTAATCTAATCGACGGTCTGCACGATACGCTGCGCGACGTTCTAGGTACTCTTGCTGTTTTGACTAAGTCCCTCTTGATCCCTCTCTCTACAAACTCAGACCCGAGGATAGGGGCTGGTCTTGTACCAAACACCCAAGGACCCTTGGAGGTGACCACGAGGAGAGGTTTTAAATTTGATAAAGTCTTAATAGCTTGAGTTTATTAGGCCCTTACACCAACACTTTGGTGCCTGGTACAAGACCAGCCCCTATCCTTGGGTCCGAGTTTGTAGAGAGAGGAGTCAAGAATGATCTAGCCAAAATAACAAGAGTACCTTGAACGTCGTGCAGCGTATCATGCAAATCGTCGACCGCATTAAGCTAAGAATTTCCTATATCAAAGCTTACTCCAAGAGCTTTATAATGTACCAAGGTGCCTCGCGGAAAGTTCTGCCATTACAGAGTTATGGCTCGGACAGCATTTGCCTGGCGTTGAAGTGCTAGAGTACTAGCGTTGACTTGAATAGCATTCCGCTGTCGTACCATGTAGAAACAAAATTCCGAGAAGGGAGGAATTTGTGTGAATCAAATAGACAATGTTCAGTTACAAATAGAGAAGGAATAGATAGCTCTAGCTAGCAAAGACCTTGGGAATGAACATGACAACAACCAAGGATGATCTCAAATAATTCCAAGCAACACAACCAACCTGGCTGGACAAAACAACAGGTGGTAGATTGGTAAACAACCTCTGGTTCTGTTTTTCCGACCTGGGAAAACAATCACCAGGTTCAAGTCCTAAAAACAGAATCTCTTTTGTCTTTGCCCAACCAGCCAAATGCTGGTTCCGTTGGTTTCCCCTGGCACTGTAGTATGCAGATACAGACAAACAACATCAACCTACACCTAAATTGTACCTCTACAGTGCCTTCCCTGCTACACTATAGTCAACCAAACAAAACAGTACAATTTCGAGTTGGATAGAACTGAATCTGCGCAATCAAGTAAGTTGAACCGCAATGCTTCCATCTTGGGTTCCTTGCAAGCTTGTCCTTTTTGCTTGTACTGTTCACAGCGCGTACAATGTTGTGCCAAAGCGCACATTGCACGAGCATCAAGCCAAAATTGCGAAAGAAAACAAGTACAGGAACATTCCATTTACACCCAAATGCATTCGCACACCCACGAATGGACGGCAGGATGTCGTGCAATGTCAATTTGCACCCAACACACTCCCCTTTAGCCTCCTGGCTGCATCCCCATCATTCCATGCTAGTTCACGCTCATTCCACTCATGCGCACACAACGCCAATGAGGCTCATCCGAAGCCTCTTGGTGAAGAAGTCTGCTGGCCGCTGGTGTGTCTTGATGTAGATCGGATTCACCGTCCCCCTCTTCACCTCCTTACGCAGCCAGTGCCACTTGGGACGCATGTGCTTGTTCAGCCCATGAAGCACAGCGTTCCTGGCCATTCCAAGAGCTCCCTTGCTATCACAAAACAGCGGCGTAGCAACCTTTTGCTCCTGGCCAATCTACTCTAAGAGCCTTCTCAGCCAAATCACCTCCTTCACCCCGTGAAACATTGCCATGTACTCTGACTCTACGGAAGATAGTGCCATCTCCGTCTGCTTCTTTGACCTCCAACTAACAAATCCTTCCCCAACTACACAGATGGATCCTCACACAGAGGAGGAATCCTCCTTCTTAGAAGCCCACGTAATATCAGTAAAGCAAGTGAGAAAGAGCTTGCCTTTTCCAAGCCGCTCCCCCTTCTCTTTCAACACCTCAACCCCTTTCTGCTTCACCTGCACAGATGCGGAGTATTGAACTCCAATGCTTGGGTAGTTCAGATACTTCAGCACACGCTCAGCTGCATCCACCTGCTCTTAAGATGGATTCTGCCTTCACTCGAGAAAGAGATGTCGGGCCTCGTGTGAACTGCTGCATACAAGAGGCTGCCCAACAAGGACGGAAATTTTTGCTGATCCTCGGGTTCAACCCCTACATCCTCTGCAGTCTTCACAAGCTTGAAATCTGCTGGCAGGGGAGTTGCATCCTTGCGCTCATTCTCAATCCCATACTTATCCCCCAGCTCCTTGATGAACTTCTCCTGGTGCAGCTTCAACCACCTGTGATCTGGATCCCTATGTACCTGCATCCCGAGGTAGTACTTAACCTCCCCAAGGTTATTGCACTTGAAATTTTCCATCAGCTGCTGCTGCACATCTGGATCTCCTTCATGCTGCTCCTAAAGAGAAGAATGTCATCCACATAGACCAGAAACAGCACCAGCTTCTCCCCCTCCCCCTTGAGAAAGAGGCTCTCATCAGAGCTGCTGGTCCTGAATCTCATCTTCTCTAAAACAGCTGCCAACGTCTGGTACCAGCAGCGTGGCGCCTGCTTCAAGCCGTAGATGGACTTTTTCAGCTTGCACACCCTGCCTGTACCATCCTCATACCCAGGCGGCTGCATCATGTACACATCCCATTGAGGCAGCCCACAAGTTCTGCGTAGGGGCCACTACACTCAAAAGGCTCGTCGGGAAAAGGGATAGTGAGTCGGTGGTCAACGGCAAGAGGAGTGGGCTGTGTGGTGGAGAACTTGTTGGGTGCAAATTTACATTGCACGAGATCATGCCGTCTGTTTGTACGAGTATGCGTGTGCGAATGCATTTGGGTGTGAATGGAATGTTCGTGTGTTTGTTTGCTTTCGCAATTTTCGCTTGAAGCATTTGCACGTACTCGCACGTTGTGCGCTTTGGCACAACATTGTACGCGCTATGAACAGTACAAGCAGAAAGGATGAGCTCGCAAAGGAACCCAAGATGGAAGCTTTGCGGTTCGGTTTAATTGATTGTGCAGATTCAGTTCTATCCAACTCGAAATTGTACTGTTTTGTTTGGTTGACTATAGTGTAGCAGGGCAGGCACTATAGGGGTACAATTTAGGTGAAGGTTGGATGTTGTTTGTCTGTATCTGCATGCTACAGGGCCAGGGGAAACCAGCGGAACCAGCTTTGGCTGGTTGGGCAAAGACGAAACAGGTTCTGTTTTTAGGACCTGAATCTGGTTGTTGTTTTCCCAGGTTGGAAAAACAGAACCAGAGGTTGTTTACCAACCTACCACCTGCTGTTTTGTCCAGCCAGGTTGGTTCTATTGCTTGGAATTATTTGGGATCATCCCTTGTTGTTCCTAGGTTCATTCCCAAGGTCCTTGCCAGCTAGAACTATTTATTCCTTCTCTGTTTGTACCTGGATATAGTCGATTTGATTCAAGTGAATTCCTCCCTTCCTGGAATTTCGTTTCTACACAGTACGACGATAGAAGGCTACCCGAGTCAACGCTAGTAGGCTAGCACTACGACGCTAGGCCAACGCTGTCTGAGCCATAACTTCGTAATGACAGAACTTTTCGCAAGGCAACTTGGTTCATTTTTAAGCTTTTGGAGCGAGCTTCGATATAGGAAATTTTCGGCTTAATCCGATAGACTGATTGCACGATACGCTGCGCGACGTTCTAGGTACTTTTAATCTTTTGACTAAGTCCCTCTTGATCCCTCTCTCTACAAACTCGGACCCGAGGATAGGGGCTGGTCTTGTACCAGGCACCCAAGGACCCTTGGGGCATGTGGCAATGCCCTTGTTGAAGCAGTTGGAGAAAGATGGAGCTGTTAAGGGTCTGAAGCTGAACGGACAGCCACCTGATGAGAATTGTGAAATCTGTTTGCTCTCAAAGTTTACCCGTTTCCCCTTCCATAGTGTGGCTGGCATGAGCAAGAAGCCATTGGAGCTGGTCCACATGGACTTGGTGGGGCCGCTGCCGGTTCTGGGGCACAAGGGGGAGCGGTACTTTCTGACCATAGTGGATGACTGGAGCAGGCTTATATGGGCATATCCGCTGAAGCAAAAGGACCATGCGGCCTCTACAATACAGGAAGATTGGCTGCCGTTCGTGGAGAAGCAAGTGGAGTGTGTGGTGAAGCGGATTAGGACAGATGGGGTTGGTCAGTTCCTTGGAGCTGAGTTGACGGCCTGGCTCAAGAAGGAGGGCATCCAGAGGGAGCTGACCATGCCTTACACCCCACAGTCTAACGGTGTAGCAAAACGGGCGAACCGGAAAATTCTGGAGACAGCTAGGGCGCTGCTCATAGAATCTGGGCTGGGCAACTCTATGTGGCCCCATGCTGTTCGGAACGCTACCGTCGCTAGGAACAGGGTACTCACAAAGGTTGGGGATGACTCTTGGGTGCCGTTGGAGAGATTGCTTGGGAGGAAGCCGCCGGTGGACATGCTGAGGGTGTTCGGTTGCATGGCAGTCGCCCACGTCCCCAAGACCTACCGCAGTAAGTTGGGGGCAAGTGCAATCTGGTGTGTGCATTTGGGGCTGGCTGTTGAGAGCAAGGGAAGGCTGCTGTGGGAACCTTCCAACGGTGTGTTGTTTGACAGCAGGGATGTGAAGTTTGTTGAGGGCATGATGTATGGGAGCTGGGAGAAAGAGCCGGAGGCCAGGGTGTCCCAGCAAATGGAGCAGATCACCATGCAGCTGGACCTCACTCCTAGTGTGTGGGAGGAGGAAGAGGAGGCAGCTGCAGAGGGTGGTGATAGAAAGAAGGTACAGGAGGCACCTGCTGGTGGAGAAAATGATGTGGAGCTGCTGGATCTGAGGGGAGAGAGCAGAAGCAGTGGAAAGCTAAGAAGCTAAAGGGTGTCGTTATGAAGGGATGAGAGACACCCGTCTCCAGGCCAGGACGTACCCGTATGGCTATTAAGAAGCTTACTGCATGAGCTGATGTAGCGGAGCAGCAGCTTGGGACCGATGAGGCATTGCTGATTCTACCGCATGGCTATGATTCAGATGACGAGGATAAACCTGCCTACTGTTTTCTTGCGCCTGCACCAGAGGAACCAGCTAGCATGGAGGAGGTATTAGCTGGACCAGATGGGGAGAAGTGGCTGGTTTCCAGGAATGCTGAGTACCAGAGCGTGCTAGAGAATGGGACATGGGAGGTGGTTGTGCTGCGTGAGGGGAAGATAGCCGTACAGTGCAAGTGGGTGCTAAGGATCAAGACCGATGACAAGGGACAGGTCACCGTCTACAAGAGTAGGGTGGTGGCTAAGGGGTTTATGAAGAAGGAGAAGCGGGACTTCAATGAGATCTTTGCTCCCACTGCCAAACCCCCTACCCTCCTTGTCTTGTTGGCAGATGCAACCGTTAGTGGGAAATTCATCATTCAAATGGATATATTAGCGGCATTCCTCAATGGGATTTTAGAGGAGGATGTGTACATGACGCAGGCACCTGGGTATGAGGATGGTATAGGCAGGGTGTGCAAGCTGAAAAAGTCGATCTATGGCTTGAAGCAGGCGCCACGCTGCTGGTACCAGAAGTTGGCAGCTGTTTTAGAGGAGATGGGATTCAGGACCAGCAGCTGTGATGAGAGCCTCTTTCTCAAGGGGGAGGGGGAGAAGCTGGTGCTGTTTCTGGTCTATGTGGATGACATTCTTCTCTTTAGCAGCAGCATGAAGGAGATCTAGAAGGTGCAGCAGCAGCTGATGGAGAACTTCAAGTGCAAGAACCTTGGGGAGGTTAAGTACTACCTCGGGATGCACGTGGAGAGGGATCTGGATCACAGGTGGTTGAAGCTGCACCAAGAGAAGTTCATCAAGGAGCTGGGGTAGAAGTACGGAATTGAGAATGAGCGCAAGGTTGCAACTCCCCTGCCAGCAGAATTCAAGCTTGTGAAAGCTGTAGAGGATAAAGGGGTTGAAGCCGAGGAGCAGCAGCAATTTCAGTCCTTGGTGGGCAGCCTTTTGTATGCAGTAGTTCTCACGAGGCCCGACATCTCTTTCTCGGTCGATCAGCTGGCTAGGGTGGTGCAGAATCCATCAGAGGAGCAGGTGGATGCAGCTGAGCGTGTGGTGAAGTATCTGAACTCTCACCCAAGCATTGGAGTTCAATACACCGTATCTGCACAGGTGAAGCAGAAAGGGGTTGAGGTGCTGAAAGTTGGAGGATACATCTGCGTAGTTGGGGGAGGACCTGTTGTTTGTCCGTATCTGCATGCTACAGGGCCAGGAGAAACCAGCGGAACCAGCTTTTGGCTTGTTGGGCAAAGACGAAACAGGTCCCGTTTTTAGGACCTGAACCTGGTTGTTGTTTTCCCAGGTTGGAAAAACAGAACCAGAGGCTGTTTACCAACCTACTACCTGCTGTTTTGTCTAGCCAGGTAGGTTCTGTTGCTTGGAATTATTTGGCATCATCTCTGGTTGTTCCCACGTTCATTCCCAAGGTCCTTGCTAGCTAGAACCATTTATTCCTTCTCTGTTTGTACCTAGATAAAGTCAATTTGATTCAAGCGAATTCCTCCCTTCCTGGAAATTCGTTCTACACAGTAGGACCACAGAATGCTACCCGAGTCAACGTTAGTATGCTAGCACTACGACGCTAGGCCAACGCTGTCCAAGCCATAACTTTGTAATGGCAGAACTTTTCGCAAGGCAACTTGGTTCATTTTAAAGCTCTTGGAGTGAGCTTCGATATAGGAAATTTTCAGCTTAATCCAATCGACGCTGTGCACGATACGCTGCACGACGTTCAAGGTACTCTTGTTGTTTTGACTAAGTCCCTCTTGATCCCTCTCTCTACAAACTCGGACCCGAGGATAGGGGCTGGTCTTGTATCAGGCACCCAAGGACCCTTGGAGGTGACCCCGAGGAGAGGTTTTAAGTTTGATAAAGTCTTAATAGCTTGAGTTTAGTAGGCCCTTACACCAACAGGTACGGACTTTTGGGGGTTGGGAAATTTGTTCCCATCACTGTAGATGATGCAAGTGGTTGGGAGAAGCCAAACCAGGTTAGCAAGTGTGGCCAAGTTTGGTAAGGTGGATTTGAGAGGTTGGGAAAATGACAAGGGTGAGAGTTGGGTTCCTATAGAGATGGAACTTGTAAGCTTATGGGGTTTCCTTGGTTGGGGACTCTTTTAGGACCTTCCTTCTTGTCCTCCTCTTCCCTCCTACCTGGTTTATTGGTAGTCTAATTCTCTTGTCTGGATATTGTGAGACTATTATGATTTAGTTAAGATTCAATCGCTTCATACCCCCTAGTGCGCCGAACTCCATAACTCGAGTTATACTTCATCGTTTGATACTATCCAAATTGGGATAGATAGCCACGGTCAAAAGCTACAATATAATCGAGTTTGATGGACTTCTAACAGTGCATTTTTTTGTCGACGGCATTTCTTGTTACGACAACGTTTCTGTCCAGAATTGTAGTTGACGATTTTGAGATATTTTGGACCCTAATCTTCATAAACTCCAGCCTTAGTCTCTAACATCGCCCATTAAGCGTCCCCACCACCACGACACCCGTTTCCAGGTACTTGGCCGGCTTGAGCGCGACGAGCAGGAGCGGGTGGATCAGGAGAGGCAGGAGCTGCAGTGGTTGGACCAGCAGCAGCAGCAGCAGCAGACGCCACAGCCTCCACCTTTGCAGCAGCTGTTCCCTCCAGTGAGTGGCCTTCGGACCCTTGGTCTTCTTTCCTCTCTTCTTGTTCAATCCTAGTCAGCTACTGCGTATGGTCCTACAGTTCCTCTTCCAAACTCGACTCCAGCTGTTTTTTCTCCTCCTCAATCACGGTTGTCTCCTCTTGTTGTCCCACACGTCTGGACAAGTCGTTGTCCTCCGCTTGCACGGCCCTCGTATCCTCTTGCCGACCTCCGCACCTGTTGGGTGCAAATTCACATTGCACGACATCCTGCCGTCTGTATGTACGAGTATGTGTGTGCGAATACATTTGCGTGTGAATGGTATGTTCGTGTGTTTGTTTGCTTTCGCAATTTTCGCTTAAGGCATTTGCAGGTACTCGCACAATGTGCGCTTCGGCATAACATTGTACGCGCTATGAACAGTACAAGCAGAAAGGACGAGCTCGCAAAGGAACCCAAGATGGAAGCTTTGTGGTTCGGCTTACTTGTTTGCGCAGATTCAGTTCTATCCAACTTGAAATTGTACTGTTTTGTTTGGTTGACTATAGTGTAGCAGGGCAGGCACTATAGGGGTAAAATTTAGGTGAAGGTTGGATGTTGTTTGTCTGTATCTGCATGCTACAGGGCCAGGGGAAACCAGCGTAACCAGCATTTGGCTGGTTGGGCAAAGACAAAACAGGTTCTGTTTTTAGGACCTGAACCTGGTTGTTGTTTTCCCGGGTTGGAAAAACAGAACCAGAGGTTGTTCACCAACCTACCACCTGCTATGTTGTCCAGCCAGGTTGGTTCTGTTGCTTGGAATTATTTGGGATCATCCCTGGTTGTTCCCAGGTTGATTCCCAAGGTCCTTGCTAGCTAGAGCTATTTATTCCTTCTCTGTTTGTACATTAATATAGTGAATTTGATTCAAGCGAATTCCTCCCTACCTGGAATTTCGAGTCAACGCTAGTACGCTAGCACTCTAACGTTGTCTGAGCCATAACTTCGTAATGGCAAATTTTTTCGCGAGGCAACTTGGCTTATTTTAAAGCTCTTAGAGTGAGCTTCGATATAGTAAATTCTCAGCTTAATCCGATCTACAGTCTGCAGGATACGCTGCGCGACGTTCAAAGTACTCTTGCAGTTTTGACCAAGTCCCTCTTGATCCCTCTCTCTACAAACTCGGATCCGAGGATAGGGGCTGGTCTTGTACCAGGCACCCAAGGACCCTTGGAGGTGACCCGAGGAGAGGTTTTTACGTGTGATAAAGTCTTAATAGCTTGAGTTTATTAGGCCCTTACACCAACAGCACCGTCCTATTTTTTTCTCCTAATCATCGTTCTCCACCTGTGTCTCTTCTCTCCTCACCTCCTGAGTCATCTCTCACCGTTTCCTCTCACCCGATTACTGACTACTACTGTGCTGCTCGCCCTGTTGTCTCGCGTGTTCTCGCCTCTCTTGTCATCGACCCTCGTGCCTCTCCGTCGTCTATCTTGGCTCTTACTGCCGCTGTTGCTGACTTTGCTTCCACCCGCCGTCTTGACTACGCCACGCATATGGTGGCTGCTCCACCTCCCCGTCCTCTGTCCGTCGGGGGTGAGTCTGCCCTTGGCTGTGACGTCCTAGAGGACAGGCAGTTAGAGCTGGAGTTCTTAGCAGCCGCTTCCCCCTCTCTCTGCGCCATGCTGCTTTCCCTTGAGGGAGACCGCGACGCCTTTGACATACCGGCACCTTGTACGTACGGTGAGGCAGTGTTAGGGGAGTGGGCCTCTCGGTGGAAAGCGGCCATGGATGCAGAGCTAGCGTCTTGGAGATCCACAGGCATGTACGTCGACGCAGTTCCCCCTCCCAGGTTGAAAAATTTCGATGGCATGTGGCTCTTCAAGGTGAAGCGACCACCTGGTTCACCACCTGTGTTCAAGGCGCGCTACGTGGCTAGGGGATTCAGTCAGCGTGAGGGAATGACTTCTTCCAGACCTTCACCCCGACCCGAAGATGAATACTTTCCAGATGTTACTGCACGTAGCTACACAGCGAAACTACGAGCTGCACTCCCTTGCCTTCTCCACAGCGTTTCTCCAGGGCCGTCTACACGAGGAGATCTGGCTACGCCGTCCTCCTGGCTTCACTGACACCTTCCCACCTAGGAAACAGTGGAGCCTTAGGCGGCCAGTCTACGGTCTCGGCCAGTCGCCCCGTGAGTGGCAAGACACTCTTCACTCAACGCTTCGTGACCTTGGGTTTCGTCCTTCCTCTGCCGACCTGTCGTTGTTTGTTCTCACTGGTACCACTCCTTTCTGTATACTAGTGTACGTCAACAACCTGGTCTTTGCTACAACAGACAGGGCAGCTCTAGCTGAGGTGAAATCCGAACTTCAGAAGAGACTAAGGTACTCTTGCTGTTTTGACTAAGTCCCTCTTGATCCCTCTCTCTACTAACTCGGACCCGATGATAGGGGTTGGTCTTGTACCAGGCACCCAAGGACCCTTGGAGGTGACCCCAAGAAAAGGTTTTAAGTTTGATTAAGTCTTAATAGCATGAGTTTATTAGGCCCTTAGACCAACAAGGGAGAGCCGGTCCAACCTGTCCTGGACAAGATGCGCGACCTCTACGCAAAGTTGGCGACCGCGGCAATCACCTACCCGGAGCAGACCAAGTGCTTGAAGATG
Source organism: Closterium sp. NIES-65 (assembly GCA_948144175.1). Lineage (NCBI taxonomy): Eukaryota > Viridiplantae > Streptophyta > Zygnematophyceae > Desmidiales > Closteriaceae > Closterium > Closterium sp. NIES-65. The sequence goes on along the minus strand of CANXME010002078.1, from coordinate 1,302,169 downwards.
CTCTCGCTGCTGCCGGAATCGTGGCTTCAATTCACAAGCGGATTGAGCCTGCCGCAGAACCAGAGCTCGTGGACACTAGAGTGGGTGCGGACAAAGATTCTGGAGGAGGACTTCCGTCGCTGCCAACTAAGGGGTGGAGACGATGGCAGCAGCGGCTACGGGATGCAAGGGAGCCGACGAGGCAGATGACGTGGCTTTGGTGGTGCTGGAAGCAGTGCAAAGAAGGACGACGACTCCAACGACCAACAAGGAGGTACCGGTTGGGGTCGTGGTGCGAAATCTGGACGTGGGGGCAAGTCGGGTGCTGGTGGCAAAATGAAAGGGAGTTGCTGGTATTGTGAGAAGGAGGGGCAGCCCTGGTTTTTGTGCTATAAGAAACCCGATGGATGGACCCCCCAGAATCGTCACCAGGATGGCGGCGCGCGGAGGAACCAGAAAAACGGCGCGTGCATGGTCGCCGATTCGTCCAACAACAAGTCAAAGAGCAACGGCGGTGCGGAAAAGAAGGAGCGCACCGCGGGCCAGTTCTTCCATATTGGATAACAGAGGGAGCAAGCAGACGCATCTGCCAAGGTTGGAGCAAAGCTGCACCCCCTGGACAATTGGGTGTTGGACACGGGCGCTGCTTGGACGAGGACGCCGCGCAAGGACCTGCTGCACCACGTACGCGCTGCACCGATCAACGAGGTGTGCTCCGCCTCTGGACACGCGCTGAAAGTGGCTGGTGTGGGACGAGCTGCGTTTAAGGGAGGGGATGGCAAGCCGGTGGTGCTGCACGACGTTCTCCTCGTTCCTGAACTCAAGGCCAACCTCATCTCCCTCCGTAAGCTTGCCAAGGCTGGGGTGAGCACTAGCACGGATGGGGCACGCACTTACAAAGGGCAGCTGGGCAATCGGGAGCTTTGGGATTTGCACGAGAGCAAGGACGTGTACAGATCCATGTGGCAGCTGCAGGCGTTGGCGTGGCACGATGGGGGGCAGGCTAGAGAGGGGTCTGCATCCCAGGGGGAGTGCAACGCCGTTGGAGGGGTTGGTGTGAAAGTGTCGGCCAAATGTGGGGAGACAGATTGGGCAACGGCACACCGACGCTTGGGGCATGTGGCAATGCCCTTGTTGAACCATTTGGAGAAAGATGGAGCCGTTAAGGGTCTGAAGCTAAACGGACAGCCATCTGATGAGAATTATGAAATCTGTTTGCTCTCAAAGTTTACATGTTTCCCCTTCCATAGTGTGGCTGACAGGAGGAAGAAGCCATTGGAGCTGGTCCACATGGACTTGGTGGGGCCGCTGCCGGTTCAGGGGCACAAGGGGGAACGGTACCTTCTGGCCATAGTGGATGATTGGAGCAGGCTTATGTGGGCATATCCGCTGAAGCAAAAGGACCACGCCGCCTCTACAATACGCGATGATTGGCTGCCATTCGTAGAGAACCAACCGGAGTGTGTGGTGAAGCGGATTAGGACAGATCAGGGTGGTGAGTTCCTTGGAGCTGAGATGACGGCCTTGCTCAAGAAGCAGGGCATCCAGAGGGAGCTGACCACGACTTTCACTCCATAGTCTAATGGTGTAGCAGAACGGGCGAACCGGACAATTCTGGAGACCGCTTGGGCGCTGCTCATAGAATCTGGGCTGGGCAACTCGATGTGGCCCCATGCTGTTCGCCACGCTACCGTCGCTAGGAACAGGGTACTCACAAAGGTTGGGGATGATTCTGTTGGTGTAAGGGCCTAATAAACTCAAGGTATTAAGACTTTATCACACTTAAAAACCTCTCCTTGGGGTCACCTCCAAGGGTCCTTGGGTGCCTGGTACAAGACCAGCCCCTATCCTCGGGTCCGAGTTTGTAGATAGAGGGATCAAGAGGGACTTAGTCAAAACAGCAAGAGTACCTTGAACGTCGCGCAGCGTATCGTGCAGACCGTCGATCGGATTAAGCTGAGAATTTCCTATTTCGAAGCTCACTCTAAGAGCTTTAAAATAAGCCAAGTTGCCTTGCGAAAAGTTCTGCCATTACGAAGTTATGGCTCGGACAGCGTTAGCCTAGCGTTAGAGTGCTAGCGTACTAGCGTTGACTCGGGTAGCATTCCGCCGTCGCACCGCGTAGAAAGGAAATTCCAGCAAGGAAGGAATTTGCTTGAATCAATTTCACTATATTCAGGTACAAATAGAGAAGGAATAAATAGCTCTAGCTAACAAGGACCTTGGGAATCAACCTGGGAACAACCAGGGATGATCCCAAATAATTCCAAGCAACAGAACCAACCTGGCTGGACAAAATAGCAGGTGGTAGGTTGGTGAACAACCTCTGGTTCTGTTTTTCCAACCTGGGAAAACAACAACCAGGTTCAGGTCCTAAAAACAAAACCTGTTTTGTCTTTGCCCAACCAGCCAAATGCTGGTTCCGCTCGTTTCCCCTGGCCCTGTAGCATGCAGATACAGACAAACTATATCCAACCTTCACCTAAATTGTACCCCTATAGTGCCTGCCCTGCTACACTATAGTCAACCAAACAAAACAGTACAATTTCGAGTTGGATAGAACTGAATCTGCGCAATCAAGTAAGTTGAACCGCAAAGCTTCCATCTTGGGTTCCTTTGCGAGCTCGTCCTTTCTGCTTGTACTGTTCATAGCGCGTACAATGTTATGCCGAAGCGCACATTGTGCGAGTACCTGCAAATGCTTCAAGCGAAAATTGCGAAAGCAAACAAACACACGAACATACCATTCACGCGCAAATGCATTCGCACACGCATACTCGTACAAACAGACGGCAGGATGTCGTGCAATGTGAATTTGCACCCAACACACTCCCCCTCAGCCTGCCGGCTGCATCCCCATCATTCCATACTAGTTCATGCTCATTCCACTCATGCGCACACAACGCCAATGAGGCTCATCCGCAAGCCTCTTGGTGAGGAAGTCTGCTGGCTGCTGGTGAGTCTTGATGTAGATCGGATTCACCGTCCCCCTCTTCACCTCCTTACGCAGCCAGTGCCACTTGATACGCATGTGCTTATTCAGCCCATGAAGCACAGCGTTCCTGGCCATCCCAAGAGCTCCCTTGCTATCACAAAACAGCGGCGTAGCAACCTTTTGCTCCTGGCCAATCTCCTCCAACAGCCTCCTCAGCCAAATCACCTCCTTCACCCCATGGAAGAGAGTGCTGTCTCCGTCTGCTTCTTTGACCTCCATTTAACCGGTCCTCCCCCAACTACGCAGATGTATCCTCCCACAGATGAGGAATCCTCCTTCTCAGAGGCCCACGTAGCATCGGTAAAGCAAGTGAGAAAGAGCTTGCCTTCTCCAAGCCTCTCCCCCTTCTCTTTCAGCACCTCAACCCCTTTATGCTTCACCTGTGCAGATGCGGAGTATTGAACTCCAATGCTTGGGTGAGAGTTCAGATACTTCACCACACGCTCAGCTGCATCCACCTGCTCCTCTAATGGATTCTGCACCACCCTAGCCAGCTGCCCAACCGAGAAAGAGATGTCGGGCCTCGTGTGAACTGCTGCATACAAGAGGCTGCCCACCAAGGACTGAAATTGCTGCTGCTCCTCGGCTTCAACCCCTTCATCCTCTGCAGCTTTCACAAGCTTGAATTCTGCTGGCAGGGGAGTTGCAACATTGCGCTCATTCTCAATCCCGTACTTCTCCTCAAGCTCCTTGATGAACTTCTCCTGGTGCAGCTTCAACCACCTGTGATCCAAATCCCTCTCCACGTGCATCCCGAGGTAGTACTTTACCTCCCCAAGGTTCTTGCACTTGAAGTTCTCCATTAGCTGCTGCTGCACCTTCTGGATCTCCTTCATGCTGCTGCTAAAGAGAAGAATGTCGTCCACATAGACCAGAACAGCACCAGCTTCTCCCCCTCCCCCTTGAGAAAGAGGCTCTCATCACAGCTGCTGGTCCTGAATCCCATCTCCTCTAAAACAGTAGGCAGGTTCATCCTCCTCATCCGGGCCATAGCCATGCGGTAGAATCAGCAATGCCTCCTCGGTCCCAAGCTGCTGCTCCGCTACATCAGCTCCTGCAGTCAGCTTCTTAGTAGCCATACGGGTACGTCCTGGCCTGGAGACGGGTGTTTCCCATCCCCTCATAACGACACCCTTCGGCTTCTTAGATTTCCCCTGCTGCTGCACTACTCCCTCGGATCCAGCAGCTCCACTAGTGCTACCGCTAGTCTCCACACCATTGTTTGCACCGGCAGGTACCTCCTGCACCTTCTCTCTATCACCACCTTTGCAGCTACCTCCTCTCCCTCCTCCCACACACTAGGAGTCAGGTCCAGCTGCATGGTGATCTGCTCCATCTGCTGGGACACCCTGGCCTCCAACTGTTTCTCCCAGCTCCCATACATCATGCCCTCAACAAACTTCACATCCCTGCTGTCAAACAGCACACCCTTAGATGGTTCCCACAGCAGTCATCCCTTGCTCTGAGCAGCCAGCCCCAGCACACATCAGATTGCACTCGCCCCCAACTTACTTCAATACTTCTTGGGGACGTGGGCGACTGCCATGCAACCGAACACCCTCAGCATGTCCACCGGGGGCTTCCTCCCAAGCCACCTCTCCAACGGCACCCATCAGTCATCACCAACCTTAGTGAGCACCCTGTTCCTGGCCACGGTAGCGTGTCGGACAGCATCGGGCCACATCAAGTTGCCCAGCCCAGATTCTATGAGCAGTGCCCTAGCTGTCTCCAGAGTTGTCCAAATCGCCCGTTCTGCTACACTGTTAGACTGTGGGGTGTAAGCCGTTGTCAGCACCCTCGGGATGACCAGCTTCTTGAGCCAGGGTGTTACTCAGCTCCAAAGAACTCACCATCCCGATCTGTCCAAATCCGCTTCATCACACACTCCGCTTGCTTCTCCACAAATGGCAGCCAGTCTTCGCGTATCGTAGAGGCGGCGTGGTCCTTACCATGCCACGCCAATGCCAGCAGCCGCCACATGGATCTGTACACATCCGTGCTCTCGTGCAGATCCCAAAGCACCCGATTGCCAAGCTGCCACTTGTAAGTGCGTGCCCCATTCGTACTAGTGCTCACCCCAGCCTTGCCAAGCTTACGGAGGGAGATAAGGTTGGCCTTGAGTTCAGGAACGAGGAGAACCTCGTGCAGCAGCACCGGCTTGCCATCCACTCCCATAAACGCAGCTCGTCCCGCACTAGCCACCTTCAGCGCATGTCCAGAGGCGGAGCACACCTCGTTGACGAGTGCAGCGCGTACGTGGTCCAGCAGGTCCTTGCGCGGCGTCATCGTTCAAGCAGCGCTCGTGTCCAACACCCAATAGTCGAAGGGGTGCAGCTCTGCTCCAACCTTGGCAGAGGCGTCTTCTTGCTCCCCGTGCTCTCCAATATGGAAGAACTGGCCCGCGGTGCGCTCCTTCTTTTCCGCACCGCCGTTGCTCTTCAGGTTGTTGTCGGACGAATCGACGACCATGTTTGCGCCGTTTTTCTGGTTCCTCCGCGCGCCGCCATTCAGGTGACAATTCTAGGGGTCCATCCATCGGGTTTCTTATAGCACAAAAACAAGGGGTGCCCTTCCTTCTCACAATACCAGCAACTCCCTTTCATTTTGCCACCAGCAATCGACTTGCCCCCACGTCCAGATTTAACACCGCGACCCCAACTCGTACCTACTTGTTGGTCGTTGGAGTCGTCGTCATTCTTTGCACCGCGTCCAGCACCACCGAAGCCACGTCCTCTGCCACGTCGGCTTCTTTGCATCACGTAGCCGCTGCTGCCGTCGTCTCCACCCCTCCGCTGGCAGCGACGGAAGTTCTCCTCCAGAATCTTTGTCCGCACCCACTCGAGTGTCCACGAGCTCTGGTGATGCGGCAGGCTCAATCCGCTCGTGAATTGAAGCCACGATTCCGGCAACAGCGAGAGCATCTTAAAGCACTTGATCTGCTCCAGGTATGTGATTTCCGCGGTCGCCAACTTCGCGTAGAGGTCGCGCATCCTGTCCAGGACAGGTTGCACCGGCTCTCCCTGGCTCAGGCGCAACGCGGACAGCTCCCTCTCCAGCATCAACGTTGCAACAACGGAGGTCGGGGCGTGCAGCTCCTTCAACATGGTCCATGCATTAGGACCGCACTCAACCTCCGGCAGCAGGTGCATCACGTAGTGACGCTGGTTCAGCTCCAAACTCTGCGACATCAAATAGTAGCCAGCCGAGGAGCGCTCGTCCCAATCTTCTTGCAGCGTGGGGTCACTCGGTCTAGGCTCCTCCCCAATCACTAGTTTCAGCAATCGAATCTGACGGAAACATAGTTGCATTTTCCAGGCCCAATCATCATAGCCCTCACCATTGAACTTCTCAACAGTAAATTTCTTCAACACCTCATTGACCAGCGAGCCCTGGTTTGTTCGCGCTCCCTTTGACGCTGAAACACCAGAATCTTGGCTGCTGCTACGATCTTGGGCTGAAGATTCACCAGCTCCCGTCGAGGTGTTGCCTGCCATAGCTACTTATAACGAAGATCACTATAACGCAGGCTCTGATACCAGCTTGTTGGTGTAAGGGCCTAATAAACTCTAGTTATTAAGACTTAACCAAGCTTAAAACCTCTTGGGGTCACCTCCAAGGGTCCTTGGGTGCCTGGTACAAGACCAGCCCCTATCCTCGGGTCCGAGTTTGTAGAGAGAGAGATCAAGAGGGACTTAGTCAAAACAACAAGAGTACCTTGAACGTCGCGCAGCGTATTGGGCAGACCGTCGATCGGATTAAGCTGAGAATTTCCTAAATCGAAGCTTGCTCGAAGAGCTTAAAAATGAGCCAAGTTGCCTTGCGAAAAGTTCTGCCATTACGAAGTTATGGCCCGGACAGCGTTAGCCTAGCGTTGGAGTGCTAGCGTACTATTGTTTGACTCGGGTAGCATTCCGCCGTCGCACCGCGTAGAAACGAAATTCCAGCAAGGAAGGAATTCGCTTGAATCAATTTGACTATATTCAGGTACAAACAGAGAAGGAATAAATAGTTCTAGCTAGCAAGAACCTTGGGAATAAACCTATGAACAACCAGGGATGATCCCAAATAATTCCCGGCAACAGAACCAATCTGGCTGGACAAAAGAGCAGATGGTAGGTTGGTAAACAACATCTGGTTCTGTTTTTCCAACCTAGGAAAACAGCAACCAGGTTCATGGTCCTAAAAACAGAACCTGTTTTGTCTTTTCCCAACCAGCCAAATGCTGGTTCCGCTGGTTTCCCCTGGCCCTGTAGCATGCAGATAGAGAGAAACAATATCCAACCTTCACCTAAATTGTACCCCTATAGTGCCTGCCCTGCTACACTATAGTCAACCAAACAAAACAGTACAATTTCGAGTTGGATAGAACTGAATCTGCACAATCAATTCAACCGAACTGCAAAGCTTCCATCTTGGGTTCCTTTGCGAGCTCTTCCTTTTTGCTTGGACTGTTCATAGCGCGTATAATGTTGTGCCGAAGGGCACAATGCGCGAGTACCTGCAAATGGTTCAAGCGAAAACTGCGAAAGCAAACAAACACACGAACATTCTATTTACACCCAAATGCATTCGCACACGCATACTCGTACAAATAGACGGCACGATGTCGTGCAATGTGAATTTGCATTAAACAGAAATGTGCGGTGCTGAATTCCTCTTCGACAAGTACAAAGGGTGCTTCTCCTGTAGTTGTTTACTCTGGCTGCTGTTCTTCCACGTCAACTTCGTCCTCATGGCTTGATGCGTCTCTTGCATGACAATGCTGTCGGTACAGTGGCAGGGTCAGTTTTTTGTATAAGATGTAATCATGTGAACGCGTGACTTGGTGGGTGGCGAAGTTGAGGATGGTCCAAGCGTGGTATTTTGATTCGATCTCGTGGTCACTGCCCCAGCGGGCCCCATCTTTTTTTTTTTCGGTGTCTGGATGCGTGTGTCTGGATTTTTGCAGGTCCACTCTCAGAATGACGAGTTATTGTTGAGCAGGACTTTCGAAGAAAGCTTGTTGTGCAGACGGACCGCATGCGCCATTGCAAAGGGCCAATATTTTGTTGGCGTAGCTAACTGCTTTATGAGGGCTGACATCTTTGTCGCGACGCTCTTGTTGGTTCTCTCCGCTAGTCCCTGTTGTTTGTGAGAGTGAGGGAGGGAAATCATCCCCTAGGTTCCCTCTTCTGCACAGCGGGTTTTGAAGTCCTCGTTCTGGTACTCCAGAGCTCTGTTTCTTGCCTTCGCTCTGGGTTTTCGCCATCGACAGCCATAATTAGAAGCACTGATAGGCGAAGTAGCAGTTGCTAAAGTTCATAGCCCAGACGAAGCGCGTGCGTGTCGATGAAATTATGTGGGGTACTGCTCCCTTCATAGTCCCTTAGCTGTAAGAACTCATTTTCTTCCGACCATTGCTCCTCTGCAAACTCTCCATTTGGACGTGTAGGGCCCGGCCCCCGTTCGTGGGACGGACCAGGAGCGCTACTTCCTACTAGTTGTTGACGACTACACGTGCTACACCACGGTCTTCCCCTTGCGGAGAAAGGCAAATGACTACGGTGATTTGATCCCCTCGATCCGCACTACTCGTCGCCAGCTGCGCAAGAGGTTTCGGCAGGACCTTCCAATCCTGCGTCTGCACTCTGACGCTTCCGGCCTCCTTGCGGAATTCTGTCGAGACAAGGGCATCGTCCAGTCGTTCACGCTTCCGGCGTCTCTGCGGCAGAATGGGATTGCTCAACGTCGTATTGGCTTGATCATGGAGGTTGCTCGTGCCTCCATGATCCATGCAGCTGCTCCCCATTTTTTGTGGCCGTTTGCCGTCCGATACGCCGCGCATCAGCTCAACCTGTGGCCCCGTGTCTCTTTGCCAGAGACTTTGCTCACACTACGTTCGACAGGAGAGGTTGGCGATGCGTTGGCGTTTCGTGTGTGAAAGCTATACCACCGCGAGCAAGCTCTCTCCTCGCACTCTCCGCTGGGTCTTCCTTGGCTTCCCCACAGACGCCCCGCCGTGGCAGTTTTACCACCCTACCTCGTGTCGATTCTTGTCCTCGCAGGACGTCATCTTTGACAAGTCTGTCTGTTTCTACAGGCTCTACTCGCACGCGTCCCACCCGGTCCCCCTGGCGCCCCTCTTCCTGGTCTCAGTTCCCCCCTCCGGTAGACCCCCTCCCCCCCACAGGGTCCTGCTCCCTCAGGTGTGTCCCAGGTAGATCCACCCCCCTTGGTTTAGCCTTTAGTTGTCTCCTCTGACACCTCTGGCCCAGCTGAGGGGGGAGACCTTGCCACTAACGACACGGCGGCCACTTGTCGCTCTCCACGCTTGGAGATACCTCCTGGTTTTCCGCCTTGACCGTTTTTGCCGCCTCTTCAGCCTGTAGCTGTGGACACTGGTGCTGCTGGGGGTGGTGACACTAGGGGTGAGGACTCAGGAGGTGCTGGGTCCAGGGGGTGCTGACACTGGGGGTGAGGGTTCTGGGGGTGCGGAGAATGGGGGTGAGGGTTCTGGGGGTGCTGACTTTGGGGGTGCTGCGAGTCCTAGTGGTGGTGGGGCCGTGGGTGCTTTTGCTGCAGGTCCTGGCGTTGGACAGCAGCAGCCACCAAGTCGACTCAAGACGCCCTCGCTATCGGAAAAGGCTCTTCTCCCTCCTTCTGCGGCTGCCTTCTTCATCTCCCTCCCTCCTTACCTGACTTGCTTTTCTCTGCCTCTGATTTTCCTTCCTAGACACATGTCACATTCACTTTCCCCCTCCTCGGCTATCTTACTTTGTAGAAGCCAGTGAACCCTTGTATGCTTGACCAGGTGCCCTTTTTCTCTCTTATCCTTCCTCTTCTCTGGGTCTTTCTACTCTGGCGGGCTTTTTTCTGGCCAAGTTCGTGGTATGATCCCTCCTATTCTCCGTTTTTTCGCTCACCAGTAGCACCACTCCCAAGTCTTTCACTTTCTTGACTCTCCACCTCTCCACCGCCAGCCCTATATCCAGTAGGCCCTTCTTAGCTTGCCTCATGTACACCTCTTGTCCTGCCTCTATGCCTCTCACGCTCTTACTGCCCGCCTGTTCTCCTCTCTTCTTGTATCGCTATGCGTCCCACAGCTGTGCGACATGGAGGTTCTCCAGTGCTGTAGGTAGCAGCTCCTTAGGTACTTCGCCCTTGCCTCCCCCACTGCCACCCATTTCTCCTTGCTATCCTCAGTGATCGTGTCTGTCACGAGCTTCGGCGCGTCTATGGGTAGTATAGGCTCCCGCCCTAGTGGTAGATGTTGGGTGCAAATTCACATTGCACGACATCCTGCCGTCTGTTTGTATGAGTATGCGTGTGCGAATGCATTTGGGTGTGAATGGAATGTTCGTGTGTTTGTTTGCTTTCGCAATTTTCGCTTGAAGCATTTGCTGGTACTCGCGCATTATGCGCTTCGGCACAACATTGTACGCGCTATGAACAGTACACGCAGAAAGGACGAGCTCGCAAAGGAACCCAAGATGGAAGCTTTGCGGTTTGGTTGAATTGATTCTGCAGATTCAGTTCTATCCAACTCGAAATTGTACTGTTTTGTTTGGTTGACTATAGTGTAGCAGGGCAGACAATATAGGGGTACAATTTAGGTGAAGGTTGGGTGTTGTTTGTCTGTATCTGCTTGCTACAGGGCCAGGGGAAACCAGTGGAACTAGCATTTGGCTGGTTGGGCAAAGACAAATCAGGTTCTGTTTTTTAGGACCTAAACCTGGTTGTTGTTTTCCCAGGTTGGAAAAACAGAACCAGATGTTGTTTACCAACCTATCACCTGCTGTTTTGTCCAGCCAGGTTGGTTCTGTTGCTTGGAAATATTTGGGATCATCCCTAGTTGTTCCCAGGTTTATTCCCAAAGTCCTTGCTAGCTAGAACTAAATATTCCTTCTCTGTTTGTACCTGAATATAGTCAATTTGATTCAAGCGAATTCCTCCCTTCCTGGAATTTTGTTTCTACGCAGTTCAACGGCATAATGCTACCCGAGTCAACGCTAGTACGCTAGCACTCCAACACTAGGCAAACGCTGTCGAGCCATAACTTTGTAATGGCAGAACTTTTCGTGAGGCAACTTGATTCATTTTAAAGCTTTTGGAGCGAGCTTTGATATAGTAAATTCTCAGCTTAATCTGATCAACAGTCTGCATGATACGCTGCGCAACGTTCAAGGTACTCTTGCTGTTTTGACTAAGTCCCTCTTGATCCCTCTCTCTACAAACTCGGACCCGAGGATAGGGGCTGGTCTTGTACCAGGCACCCAAGGACCCTTGGAGGTTACCCCGAGGAGAGGTTTTAAGTTTGATGAAGTCTTAATAGCTTGAGTTTATTAGGCCCTTACACCAACAGTAGATAGTATAGTGACAGGTCTTTGAGCGCCCCTTGCTTGCTGAAGCGGTATCCGGCGGCTACCAACGGCTGCGGCAGATCCCAATCTTGCTTGAAACTCTCTCTCTACACCCTCAACCCCCTCTTTATGGTCTGAACGAACTGCTCAGTGAAACAGTCGCTCAGAGGGTGGTACCGTGACGTCCTCCTGTATGTAATCCTTGTCTCCTTCAGCAGCTGCGCAAATTTCCCTTGGAATTCCGTTCCCTGATCTGTCAGCACTTCTCTGCATGCCCCAAACCTGGTCTGCACCTGCTCTTCAAATGCCTCCGCCACTCTCGAGTTCTTGCTCGGGAGGGCCCTCATTTCCACCCATGTACTGCCATGCTTGATCATGATTAGTATGTCCCTTTTTCCTCTCCTGTTCAGCGGCATTTCCCTTGCTGAATCCCAAGACCACCTAAACCCAGCCCGTGAATCGGCAAGGAATGCAAATCTTGTCTTCCCCTGTCCAACTCTACCCAGTTCCGGCTGCACAGCTCCCGAGTCTCCACCCACTCCTTAACTTGCTTCCTCATTCGTGCCCACCACCAGGTGGTTTCAACTTGCTGCTTTGTCCGTACTGCTCTGCAATGCCTCAGCTGTCTGTGTGTTGATTGTGTAGGTGGTTGTGGTATTTTTCTCTAGCTGGTTGTGGGCTAAGGGTTTGGGCAAAATGTGGTGGTTAGACTTATTGCGGGATGGTATTGATCTCGCACCCAACAAGCACCAACAAACCTTTGCTATTCACTACAACACCTTTGGTGTTGCTAGTTTAGCACTTTGGGTTGTTGGGGATTGTTGTAGGGCGAGGGTTGGGTTGGTAGGGGTTTGAACAACTCGTCACTTTTCAGATCTGAACTCTTGCTAAAGCCACTTTCTTGAACTAATCCATGGCTGCCTAGTAATTCCGCCAGGATACACCGTCGCACTTAGATCGCGAAAGCGATCGGCCTAGATCTTTGTTGAAAGCGTGCGTTACTATTCTGGAAATTAGAGATTAAGACCTTTCTAACGCGTACCTGCTCATAGTTTAAGGTTACGTGAGCTGCACGCAATGTTCCGTCGAAGTCGGCGGACTTAATCTCTTGTACGCTCTCCAGATTCGCTCGCTTTCCATCAGTGGTATCAGAGCTGGTTAGGCCTGCAAAATTCCCTCTTTTCATCATATTTCGAATTGGTTGAAGGACCTCCAGATCTAGGGTTGGTCATGGCCCAGTAATTAGATGGCCCTCCTAGGTTCACCGGCTCGGATTTTTCGCTATGGCGGTTCCAGTTTACGCTTTGGCTAGGTATCAAAGACCTAGAAGGCGTTTTGGAGGGATCGGAGCGACGACCTGAAGCTGATGAAGGAAAGGCATCTACTGGAGTCTCTAGCCAAGTGGGAGAAGGGGCTGGGGGAGCCTCTAGCTCATCCATAACTGAGGGAAGTGGAGGTGGATCAGCAGCATCGCGAACCGGAAGGCAACGGCTTAGTGCGGAGGAGCTTCTTAAGGCACAGGAAGCATGGGACCGCAAGGACAAGCAAGCGTTCCAGTACCTGTGTTGGGCCTTGGAAGGCCAACTAGAGCTCCTAAAGATGCTGATTGACCTGAAGGGCAAGCAAGGAGCAGCTGCACTAGCATGGAAGAGAGTTCAAGATCAACATTTGCAAAAGGGGTTGCTAAGCATACTCACCTGGAGGAAGCGGTTCTACACCATGGAACGCAACTATGGCGATGGGGAGACCATGGTGCAGTATCTCCAGAGGGTACTGATGCTTCCGTACAACTCCAGGATGCACAAGGAGCCCTCCAAGCTCCAGGTCCGGCTGACCCGTTCCTTCGACGAAGCGGTTTTTCCTGCCACTTCTGATCCCTATCTTCCGTTGGTTCTCTTCCGCGAATTCTTCCCAGGTCCAGTCGTCCAGCTCCTTTGTTGGATCCGTTGGCTCAGCCCGAAACGCCTTTCTAGGCTCTTACGAATTTCACCGGCAGACTTCCGACGTTGCTTTCGGGGTCCCAATACTGCACGTGGTAGAGCACCCTCTCCTGCCACGTACACATCGTTGCTCCCATCTTATATAGCAATTTCATGCCCACCGATTGTAACACCCCACACGCCAGGCAAATGCAGCACTCCTTCTCCGTCCCCGGCTGCATACTATCTCCACCGGGAGCTCTGTCTTGGGCATCCATTTTGGCGCGCCTCTCTCGGCGGTCATCAGCAGGATCCCTCTCTATCAGCTTTTTGGGCATGTCTAACTTCAGCTGCCTGGCCAGGCCCTTGCTGATGAGCACGTGGTGAGCACCGACACTTGGCACACGAGTCGCTCATCCGGGTGCCAGCGCATGTCACTGTTCGGGGTTCCTTCCCGTCGGCCCGCGCGCCGATCTCAATAGGTGGTTCCACTTTTTGCTTCCGAGACCTCCGGCCTAGGTCGCATGTCCAGGTTGCCGCGCTCTCAGGGATGTGCCATCAAGGAGTATTCACGAACCAACTCCGCTTCTCCTAGCTCCGGCTACCTGATTTCTTTTATCGCCATCATAGCTCTGATTCCGGTCGACGGTTTAGGCATGCGTTCCAACTGTCTCTGAAGTTTCTGCAGCTCCGCTTGAAGCTCCGCCCTCAACAGCCCTCCTCCGTGTTGGGTGCAAATATTTATTTTTGCACGTCACCCAGCCGTCTGCATCGCAATTTGCATTTTGTGTGTACGCTCATTTTGATTGTCATTTTGTGATGTTATGTGTGCATTTGTTCTTGCATTTTGTGTGTTTCGTTTTCAATCATACTTACATTTTGTATTCGTGCATTTTCAGATTTGTTTTCACTGTTCTCATGAAGCTCTCATGAAGCGCTCAAACGAGGCTCCCATGACGCGCTCAAATGAAGCTCTCATGGAGTGCTCAAATGAGACTTCCGTAAAGATCTGAAATAGGCTCTCATGAAGCTGTGATTAGCTCCCATAAAAGTCCTATGAGACTTAAATGTTTTATACAAGCAACCCATGAGTTTAGAATGTGTAATGTCAGGCTGATTGAAGTTCAATATGCCTCGAATACTTCATACGAGGCTTGTGTGAGTGAGTGGTGCGCTGGGGGGCTCTGTTTGACTGGTCAAGGGGGGTGCCTTGACTTTTTTCGCGCAGGTAAACGGCGCGAAAGTCAGGACCCACGCATGGGTCCTGACAAGCTGTCATGCTCGAAGGGCTGCAAGTCATGTTAAGTGTTTCCAAGTTAAGTTTGTAGTTCAAGTTTCATTACTTCCGCATAACATTATATTTGTCAACACTCCGTCCTTCCTCAAATAACAGTCCTCCACCTTGCGTCTCCCTTTTCCGCTGAAATCGCAGGTGGGCACTTTGGGACATTCTTTGCGTATGTGCCTCGGCTTTCTGCATCTGTGATACAGCTTGGGGTCTGGACGGTCCCGTACCCTGCGCTTGGCCTCGGGCAGTGCTACTGCCGCCTAGCTGGTTCACCCTTTCGGTCGTGCCTCACCGTCTTCCATATCCAACAGCCGCTGCACATGCTCAGTGCGCGTGGTGACTCTGCATGCTTCCTTTAAGGTGATATCTGCGCCTATCCCATACACTGCGGTGCGCATCACCGCCATTAGCGCTTCGTCCAGCCCTCGCACGAACTTCTGCACCAGCAGTCGCTCGTCCTGTCTCTCTAAGTCTTCCGCTAGCTCCCTTAATCGGTTGTAGTAGGCAAGGAGCGACTTGTCCCTCTTCCGCCGGAACTCCTTGAATCCTTGCAGACGGGCTTTTGTCTGTCCACGAACTCCTTCATTAACAGTTGTTAGAAGCGTTCGGCTGGGTTGTCGATGAAGCCCGTTTCCAGCTCCTCCAAGACTTCACCCCGCACCATTCGATAAAACGTCTCTACTTCTCCCGTTACGGTCGACACCATTTTCTGGAAGAACTCGTGAGGGTCGAAGTCGTCGCGCTCCCAGCAGTATTGGACTGTCTCTAACTGCATCACATAGTTATTCAGGGACGGGCCGACTCCACGTACTCCGGTGAACCTCTCCGATACTTGCTCATTCGTCGTCAAGAATAGGTTCCATCTTCTCTCTTGCACTGGGCCAGCGCCTTCCTCTCGCAACAGCTCCAATGCCGGCCAGCTATGTACTATCTCTTGGGATCGTACGCCTTCGTATCGCTCGGCTGGATCTTTCCCTGTTCCACTAGCGATTCTGTAAGGCCCCGACGGCGGGCATTCCCGGCATAAGTCTTGGCGATTCTCGCTCTCTCCGCTTCCTCCACCGTTCATTCACTTCCTTCAGGCATCAGGTATCGTACGCGGTCGTTCCCGGGTCGGATGCGGCAGCTGGCTTGCCCTCTTTTTCTCGTAGTTGTGGTCCGCGATTCCTCCGCTGCGGGGTCTAGTATAGTGGCGAGGCACTCTGCCGCAACATCTTCTCTTTCTTCCCTTCTTCGTCTCCCAGTGGGCTACTGGCGTGTGCTCGCCAGCTTGGCGTGGCTTGGGTCACTATTAGCACAACTCGATGATAACTTTGTCCGGATCGTAACTGAATATTGTCCGCCATCTTTGCTTGCTTGTGCTTAACTACCGTGATCTACTGGTAGCATGAGTGTTAGTCCAAGAGCTATGCTGAATGCACAAATACTTGCTTGGCTTGAACTGGCTTCTCCTGTAGCTTAATAAAGAGAAAAGAAACAAGCAAGCAATTGTGTCTGGATTCATCTTGCCTTAAGTACCCGTCTAAATTCTTGTTTCTCCTTTTAGCATACTGCTAGGGTTTCGCTCCAAGTCCCCTCCCGTTGCAGTCTCCCTCCAACTCAGCTCCATCTGTTACCCCATCTTGCTTATACTGTTTCCCCTTTCTGTTCTCAACGTACCTATATCATGCAACTATATCTAGGCTGTTGGGTGCAAATTCACACTGCACGACATCCTGCCGTCTGTTTGTACGAGTATGCGTGTGCGAATGCATTTGCGTGTGAATGGTATGTTCGTGTGTTTGTTTGCTTTCGCAATTTTCGCCTGAAGCATTTGCACGTACTCGCACAATGTGCGCTTCGGCATAACATTGTACGCGCTATGAACAGTACAAGCAGAAAGGACGAGCTCGCAAAGGAACCCAAGATGGAAGCTTTGTGGTTCGGCTTACTTGATTGCGCAGATTCAGTTCTATCCAACTCGAAATTGTACCGTTTTGTTTGGTTGACTATAGTGTAGCAGGGCAGGCACTATAGGGGTACAATTTAGGTGAAGGTTGGATGTTGTTTGTCTGTATCTGCATGCTACAGGGCCAGGGGAAACCAGCGGAACCAGCATTTGGCTGGTTGGGCATAGACAAAACAGGTTCTGTTTTTAGGACCTGAACCTGGTTGTTGTTTTCCCAGGTTGGAAAAACAGAACCAGAGGTTGTTCACCAACCTACCACCTGCTATTTTGTCCAGCCAGGTTGGTTCTGTTGCTTGGAATTATTTGGGATCATCCCTGGTTGTTTCCAGGTTGATTCCCAAGGTCCTTGCTAGCTAGAGCTATTTATTCCTTCTCTGTTTGTACCTGAAGTATAGTGAAATTGATTCAAGCGAATTCCTCCCTTCCTGGAATTTCGTTTCTACGCGGTGCGATGGCGGAATGCTACCCGAGTCAACGCTAGTACGCTAGCACTCCAACGCTAGGCTAACGCTGTCCGAGCCATAACTTCGTAATGGCAAAACTTTTCGCGAGGCAACTTGGCTTATTTTAAAGCTCTTAGAGTGAGCTTCGATATAGGAAATTCTCAGCTTAATCCGATCGACGGTCTGCACGATACGCTGCGCGACGTTCAAGGTACTCCTGTTGTTTTGACCAAGTCCCTCTTGATCCCTCTCTCTACAAACTCGGACCCGAGGATAGGGGCTGGTCTTGTACCAGGCACCCAAGGACCCTTGGAGGTGACCCCGAGGAGAGGTTTTAAGTTTGATAAAGTCTTAATAGCTTGAGTTTATTAGGCCCTTACACCAACAAGCTAGTATCAGAGCTGCGTTATAGTGATCCTCGATATAGATAGCTATGGCGGGGAACACCTCGGCGGTAGCTGGTGAATCTTCAGCCCAAGATCGTAGCGGCAGCCATGATTCTGGTGTTTCTGCGCCAAGGGGAGCGCGAACAAGCCAGGGCTCGCTGATCAAGGAGGTGCTGAAAAACTTCACCGTCGAGAAGTTCAATGGTGAGGGCTATGATGATTGGGCCTGGAAAATGCAACTTTATTTCCGTCAAATCGGATTGCTGAAACTAATGATTGGGGAGGAGCCTAGACCGAGTGACCCCGCCCTTCAGGAAGATTGGGACGAGCGCGCCTCGGCTGGCTACTACTTGATGTCGCAGAGTTTGGAGCTGAACCAGCGTCACCACGTCATGCACCTGCTGCCGGAGGTTGAGTGCGGTCCGAAGGCGTGGACGGTGTTGAAGGAGCTGCACGCCCCTACCTCCGTCGCTGTGACGCTCATGATGGAGAGGGAGCTGTCCGCGTTGCGCCTAAGCGAGGGAGAGCCGGTGCAACCTATCCGGGACAAGATGCGTGATCTCTACGCGAAGTTGGCGACCGCGGGAATCACCTACCCGGAGCAGACCGAGTGCCTGAAGATGCTCTTGCTGCTGCCGGAATCGTGGCTTCAATTCACGAGCGGATTGAGCCTGCCGCAGAACCAGAGCTTGTGGACGCTCGAGTGGGTGCGGACGAAGATTCTGGAGGAGGACTTCCGTCGCCGCCAACTGAGGGGTGGAGACGACGGCAGCAGCGGCTACGGGATGCAAGGGAGCCGACGTGGCAAAGGACGTGGCTTCGGTGGTGCTGGACGCGGTGCAAAGAATGACGACGACTCCAACGACCAACAAGGAGGTACCGGTTGGGGTCGCGGTGCGAAATCTGGACGTGGGGGCAAGTCGGGTGCTGGTGGCAAAATGAAAGGTTGTTGCTGGTATTGTGAGAAGGAAGGGCACCCCTGGTTTTTGTGCTATAAGAAACCCGATGGATGGACCCCCCAGAATCGTCACCAGGATGGCGGCGCGCGGAGGAACCAGAAAAACGGCGCCAACATGGTCGTTGATTCGTCCGACAACAACCCGAAGGGCAACGGTGGTGCGGAAAAGAAGAAGGAGCGCACCGCGGGCCAATTCTTCCATATGGGAGACAAGGGGGAGCAAGGAGACGCATCTGCTAAGGCTGGAGCAGAGCTGCACCCCCTGGACTATTGGGTGTTGGACACAGGCGCTGCTTGGACAATGACGCCGCGCAAGGACCTGCTGGACAACGTACGCGCTGCACCGATTAATGAGGTGTGCTCTGCCTCTGGTCACATGTTGAAGGTGGCTGATGCGGGACGAGCTGCGTTTAAGGGAGCGGATGGCAAGCCGGTGGTGCTGCACGACGTTCTCCTCGTCCCCGACCTGAAGGCCAACCTCATCTCCCTCCGTAGGCTTGGCAAGTCTGGGGTGAACACCAACATGGATGGGGCTCGTACTTAGAAGGGGAAGCTGGGCAATCGGGTGCTTTGGGATCTGCACGAGAGCAAGGACGTGTACAGATCTATGTGGCAGCTGCCGGCGCTGGCGTGGCACGGTGGGGGGCAGGCTGGAGAGGGGTCAGCATCCCAGGGGGAGTGCAACGCCGTTGGAGGGGTTGGTGTGAAAGTGTCGGCCAGATCTGGTGAGACGGATTGGGCAACTGCACACCGACGTTTGGGGCATGTGGCAATGCCTTTGCTGAAGCAGCTGGAGAAGGATGGAGCCGTTAAGGGCTTGAAGCTGAACGGACAACCACTTGATGATAACAGTGAAATTTGCCTCCTTTCAATGTTCACCCGTTTCCCCTTCCATAGTGTGGCTGGCAGGAGCAAAAAGCCGTTGGAGCTGGTCCACATGGACTTGGTGGGGCCGCTGCCGGTGCAAGGGCACAAGGGGGAGCGGTACTTCCTAACCATAGTGGATGATTGGAGCAGGCTAATGTGGGCGTATCCAATGAAGCAGAAAGTTCACGCCGCCTCTACGATTCGGGACGATTGGCTGCCGCTAGTGGAGAAACAAGCGGAGTGTGTGGTGAAGCGGATTAGGACAGATCGGGGTGGTGAGTTCCTTGGAGCTGAGATATCGGCCTGGCTCAAGAAGCAGGGCATCCAGAGGGAGCTGACCACGGCTTACACCCCACAGTCCAACGGTGTAGCAGAACGGGCGAACCGGACAATTTTGGAGACAGCTAGGGCGCTGCTCATAGAATCTGGGCTGGGCAACTTGATGTGGCCCCATGCTGTTCGGCACGCTACCGTCGCTAGGAACAGGGTACTCACAAAGGTTGGGGATGACTCGTGGATGCCGTTGGAGAGGTGGCTTGGGAGGAAGCCGCCGGTGGACATGCTGAGGGTGTTCGGTTGCATGGCAGTCGCCCACGTCCCCAAGACCTACCGCAGTAAGTTGGGGGCGAGTGCAATCTGGTGTGTGCATTTGGGGCTGGCTGCTGAGAGCAAGGGATGGCTGCTGTGGGAACCTTCCAAGTGTGTGTTGTTTGACAGCAGGGATGTGAAGTTTGTTGAGGGCATGATGTATGGGAGCTGGGAGAAACAGCCGGAGGCCAGGGTATCCCAGCAAATGGAGCAGATCACCATGCAGCTGGACCTGACTCCTAGTGTGTGGGAGGAGGGAGAGGAGGCAGCTGCAGAGGGTGGTGATAAAGAGAAGGTACAGGAGGCACCTGCTGGTGGAGGTGATGGTGTGGAAACTAGCGGTAGCACTAGTGGAGCTGCTGGATCTGAGGGAAGAGAGCAGCAGCAGGGAAAAACTAAGAAGCCGAAGGGTGTCGTTATGAAGGGATGGGAGACACCCGTCTCCAGGCCAGGACGTACCCGTATGGAAGCTGACTGCAGGAGCTGATGTAGCGGAGCAGCAGCTTGGGACTGAGGAGGCATTGCTGATTCTACCGCATGGCTATGACCCGGATGAGGAGGATGAACCAGCGTACTGTTTTCTTGCCCCTGCACCAGAGGAACCAGCTAGCATGGAGGAGGCATTAGCTGGACCAGATAGGGACAAATGGCTAGCTTCTAGGGATGCTGCGTACCAGAGCCTGCTGGAGAATGGGACTTGGGAACTAGTGGTGCTGCCTGAGGGAAAAAAAGCGGTACAATGCAAGTGGGTGCTAAGAATCAAGACTGACGACAAGGGGCAGGTCACCATCTACAAGAGTAGGTTGGTGGCTAAGGGGTTTATGCAGAAGGAGAAGCGGGACTTCAATGAGATCTTTGCTCCCACTGCCAAACCCCCTACCCTTCGTGTCTTGTTGGCAGATGCAGCCGTTAGTGGGAAGCTCATTATCCAGATGGACATATCAACGGCATTTCTCAACGGGGTTTTTAGAGGAGGAGGTGTTCATGACGCAGCCACCTGGGTATGAGGATGGTACGCGCAGGGTGTGCAAGCTGAAAAAGTCCATCTACGGCTTGAAGCAGGCGCCACGCTGCTGGTACCAGAAGTTGGCAGCTGTTTTAGAGGAGATGGGATTCAGGACCAGCAGCTGTGATGAGAGCCTCTTTCTCAAGGGGGAGGGGGAGAAGCTAGTGCTGTTTCTGGTATATGTGGATGACATTCTTCTCTTTAGCAGCAGCATGAAGGAGATCCAGAAGGTGCAGCAGCAGCTGATGGATAACTTCAAGTGCAAGAACCTTGGGAAGGTAAAGTACTACCTCGGGATGCACGTGGAGAGGGATTTGGATCACAGGTGGTTGAAGCTGCACCAGGAGAAGTTCATCAAGGAGCTTGGGGAGAAGTATGGGATTGAGAATAAGCGCAAGGTTGCAACTCCCCTGCCAATAGAATTCAAGCTTGTGAAAGCTGCACAGGATGAAGGGGTTGAAGCCGAGAAGCAGCAACAATTTCAGTCCTTGGTGGGCAGCCTTTTGTATGCAGCAGTTCACACGAGGCCGGCCATCTCTTTCTCGGTTGGGCAGCTTGCCAGGGTGGTGCAGAATCAATCAGAGGAGCAGGTGGATGCAGCTGAGTGTGTGGTGAAGTATCTGAACTCTCACCCAAGCATTGGAGTTCAATACTCCGCATCTGCACAGGTGAAGCAGAAAGGGGTTGAGGTGCTGAAAGAGAAAGGGGAGAGGCTTGGAGAAGGCAAGCTTTTTCTCACTTGCTTTACCGATGCTACATGGGCCTCTGAGAAGGAGGATTCCTCATCTGTGGGAGGATACATCTGCGTAGTTGGGGGAGGACCGGTTAGTTGGAGGTCAAAGAAGCAGACGGAGACAGCACTCTCTTCTGTGGAATCAGAGTACATGGCGATGTTCCATGGGGTGAAGGAGGTGATTTGGCTGAGGAGGCTGTTGGAGCAAAAGGTCGCTACGCCGCTGTTTTGTGATAGCAAGGGAGCTCTTGGGATGGCCAGGAACGCTGTGCTTCATGGGCTCAATAAGCACATGCGTATCAAGTGGCACTGGCTGCGTAAGGAGGTGAAGAGGGGGACGGTGAATCCGATCTACATCAAGACTCACCAGCAGCCAGCAGACTTCCTCACCAAGAGGCTTGCGGATGAGCCTCATTGGCGTTGTGTGCGCATGAGTGGAATGAGCATGAACTAGTATGGAATAATGGGGATGCAGCCGGCAGGCTGAGGGGGAGTGTGCTGGGTGCAAATTCACACTGCACGACATCCTGCCGTCTGTTTGTACGAGTATGCGTGTGCGAATGCATTTGCGTGTGAGTGGTATGTTCGTGTGTTTGTTTGCTTTCGCAATTTTCGCTTGAAGCATTTGCAGGTACTCGCACAATGTGCGCTCCGGCATAACATTGTACGCGCTATGAACAGTACAAGCAGAAAGGACGAGCTCGCAAAGGAACCCAAGATGGAAGCTTTGTGGTTCGGCTTACTTGATTGCGCAGATTCAGTTCTATCCAACTCGAAATTGTACTGTTTTGTTTGGTTGACTATAGTGTAGCAGGGCAGGCACTATAGGGGTACAATTTAGGTGAAGGTTGGATGTTGTTTGTCTGTATCTGCATGCTACAGGGCCAGGGAAAACCAGCGGAACCAGCATTTGGCTGGTTGGGCAAAGACAAAACAGGTTCTGTTTTTAGGACCTGAACCTGGTTGTTGTTTTCCCAGGTTGGAAAAACAGAACCAGAGGTTGTTCACCAACCTACCACCTGCTATTTTGTCCAGCCAGGTTGGTTCTGTTGCTTGGAATTATTTGGGATCATCCCTGGTTGTTCCCAGGTTGATTCCCAAGGTCCTTGCTAGCTAGAGCTATTTATTCCTTCTCTATTTGTACCTGAAGTATAGTGAAATTGATTCAAGCGAATTCCTCCCTTCCTGGAATTTCGTTTCTACGCGGTGCGATGGCGGAATGCTACCCGAGTCAACGCTAGTACGCTAGCACTCCAACGCTAGGCTAACGCTGTCCGAGCCATAACTTCGTAATGGCAGAACTTTTCGCGAGGCAACTTGGCTTATTTTAAAGCTCTTAGAGTGAGCTTCGATATAGGAAATTCCCAGCTTAATCCGATCGACGGTCTGCACGATACGCTGCGCGACGTTCAAGGTACTCCTGCTGTTTTGACTAAGTCCCTCTTGATCCCTCTCTCTACAAACTCGGACCCGAGGATAGGGGCTGGTCTTGTACCAGGCACCCAAGGACCCTTGGAGGTGACCCCGAGGAGAGGTTTTAAGTTTGATAAAGTCTTAATAGCTTGAGTTTATTAGGCCCTTACACCAACAAGCTGGTATCAGAGCTGCGTTATAGTGATCCTCGATATAGATAGCTATGGCGGGGAACACCTGGGCGGTAGCTGGTGAATCTTCAGCCCAAGATCGTAGCGGTAGCCATGATTCTGGTGTTTCTGCGCCAAGGGGAGCGCGAACAAGCCAGGGCTCGCTGATCAAGGAGGTGCTGAAAAACTTCCCCGTCGAGAAGTTCAATGGTGAGGGCTATGATGATTGGGCCTGGAAAATGCAACTTTATTTCCGTCAGATCGGATTGCTGAAACTAATGTTTGGGGAGGAGCCTAGACCGAGTGACCCCGCCCTTCAGGAAGATTGGGACGAGCTCGCCTCGGCTGGCTACTACTTGATGTCGAAGAGTTTGGAGCTGAACCAGCGTCACCACGTCATGCACCTGCTGCCGGAGGTTGAGTGCGGTCCGAAGGCGTGGACGGTGTTGAAGGAGCTGCACGCCCCTACCTCCGTCGCTGCGACGCTCATGATGGAGAGGGAGCTGTCCGCGTTGCGCCTAAGCGAGGGAGAGCCGGTGCAACCTATCCTGGACAAGATGCGTGATCTCTACGCGAAGTTGGCGACCGCGGGAATCACCTACCCGGAGCAGACCAAGTGCCTGAAGATGCTCTCGCTGCTCCCGGAATCATGGCTTCAATTCACGAGCGGATTGAGCCTGCCGCAGAACCAGAGCTTGTGGACGCTCGAGTGGGTGCGGACGAAGATTCTGGAGGAGGACTTCCGTCGCCGTCAACTGAGGGGTGGAGACGACGGCAGCAGCGGCTACGGGATGCAAGGGAGCCGACGTGGCAAAGGACGTGGCTTCAGTGGTGCTGGACGCGGTGCAAAGAAAGACGACGACTCCAACGACCAACAAGGAGGTACCGGTTGGGGTCGCGGTGCGAAATCTGGACGTGGGGGCAAGTCGGGTGCTGATGGCAAAATGAAAGGGAGTTGCTGGTATTGTGAGAAAGAGGGGCACCCCCGGTTTTGCACTGGAGGTGCTAGACTTGGAGATGCTGGAACTGCTGGAGCTGGAAGTACTGGAAGTACTAGAGGTGCTGGAGCTGCTGACGGTACTAGTACTGTGCCGCGCCAACCGAATTTCTACCCACAGCCGCAGTCGTCCCTTCCACCGCCTGTCTCGGCCCTTTGCCATGTTCTTCGTCTCCTGTCTTCCATTGGCCTCACTCCACCTCTCCTGTGTCCACCGTCTGCCCCATTTCAAACACAGTTGCCGCCTGGCTCCCCAATGCCTGCTCCTTCTGCCTACACTGAGCTGTCAGACTCCGAAGTCATGGACCGTGTTGAAAAAGCTGCATGCCCCAACTTCCATTGTTGCAACGTTGATGCTCGAGAGAGAGCTGTCCGCGTTGCGCCTGAGCGAGGGAGAGCCGGTGCAACCTGTCCTGGACAAGATGCGCAACCTCTACGCGAAGTCGGCGACCGCGGAAATCACCTTCCCGGAGCAGACCAAGTGCTTGAAGATGCTCTCAATGCAGCCGGAAACGTGGCTTCAATTCACGAGCGGATTGAGCCTGCCGCAGAACCAGAACTCGTAGACACTCGACTGGGAGCGGACAAAGATTCTGGAGGAGGACTTCCGTCGCCGCCAACTTAGGAGTGGAGACGACGGCAGTAGCGGCTATGGGATGCAAGGGAGCCGACGTAGCAGAGGACGTGGCTTTGGTGGTGCTGGAGGCGGTGCAAAGAAGTACGACGAGTATATCGACCAACAAGGATGTACCGGTTGGGGTCGCGGTGCAAAATCTGGACGTGGGGGCAAGTCAGGTGCTGGTGGCAAAATGAAAGGGAGTTGCTGGTATTGTGAGAAAGAGGGGCACCCCCGGTTTTTGTGCTATAAGAAACCCGATGGATGGACCCTAGAATCATCACCAAGATGGCGGCGCGCGGAGGAACCAGAAAAACGGCGCGAACATGGTCGCCGATTCGTCGGACAACAACCTGAAGAGCAACGGCGGTGCGGAAAAGAAGAAGGAACGCACTACGGGCCAGTTCATTCATATTGGAGAGCAGGGGGAGAAAGGAGACGCATCTGCCAAGGTTGGAGCAGAGCTGCACCCCCTGGACTATTGGGTGTTGGACACGGGCGCTGCTTGAACGATGACGCCATGCAACGACCTGTTGGACAACATACACGCTGCACCGATCAATGAGGTGTGCTCCGCCTCTGAACACGCGCTGAAGGTGGCTGGTGCGGGACAAGCTGTGTTTTAGGGAGCGGACGGCACGCCGGTGGTGCTGCAAGACCTTCTCTTTGCTCCTGATCTCAAGGCCAACCTCATCTCCCTCTGTAAGCTTGGCAAGGCTGGGGTGAGCACTAGCACGGATGGGGCATGCACTTACAAGGGGCAGCTGGGCAATTGGGTGCTTTGGGATCTGCACGAAAGCAGAGATGTCTACAAATCCATGTGCTAGCTGCCGGCGTTGGCGTGGCACGGTGGGGGGCAGGTTGGAGAGGGGTCTACATCACAGGCGGAGTGCAACGTAGTTGTAGGGGTTGGTGTGAAAGTATCGGCCAGATCTAGGGAGACGGATTGGGCAACAGCACACCGACGTTTGGGGCATGTGCCAATGCCCTCGTTGAAGCAGTTGGAGAAAGATAGAGTTGTTAAAGGTCCAAAGCTGAACGGATAGCCACTCGATGATAACTCTGAAATCTGTTTGCTCTCAAAGTTTACCCATAGTGTGGCTGGCAGGAGCAAGAAGCTTTTGGAGTTGGTCCACATGGACTTGGTGGGGCCGCTGCCGGTGCAAGGACACAAAGGGGAGCGGTATTTTTTTACCATTGTGGATGATTGGAGCAGACTCATGTGGGCGTATCTGCTGAAACAAAAGAACCACGCCGCGTTCAGGATATGGGAAGATAGGCTGCCATTCGTGAAGAAACAAAAAGAGTGTGTGGTGAAGCGGATTAGGACAGACCCGGGTTAGAGTTTCTTGGAGTTGAGATGACGGTCTGGCTCAAGAAGCCGTTGGTGTAAGGGCCTAATAAACTCAAGCTATTAAGACTTAATCAAACCTAAAACCTCTCTCAGGTTCATCTTCAAGGATCCTTGGGTGCCTAGTATAAGACCAGCCCCTATCCTTGGGTCCGAGTTTGTAGAAAGAGGAGTCAAGAATGACTTGGCCAAAATAACAAGAATACCTTGAACGTCGCGCAGCGTATCATGCAGACCGTCGACCGGATTAAGCTGAGAATTTCCTATGTCTAAGCTCGCTCCAAGAGCTTTAAAATATGCCAAGTTGCTTTGCGAAAAGTTATACCATTACGGAGTTATGGCTTGGACAGCGTTTGCCTAGCGTTGGAGTGCTTGCGTACTAGCGTTGACTCCGGTAGCATTCCGCGGTCGTACCGTGTAGAAATGGAGGGATTTGCTTGAATCAAATTGACTATATCTAGTTACAAACAGAGAACGAATAAATAGCTCTAGCTAGCAAAGACCTTGGGAATCAACCTGGGAACAACCAGGGATGATCCCAAATAATTCCAAGCAATAGAACCAACCTGGCTGGACAAAACAGCAGGTGGTAGGTTGATAAAAAACCTATGGTTCCGTTTTTCCAACCTGGGAAAACAACAATCAGGTTCAGGTCCTAAAAACAGAACCTGTTTTGTCTTTGCCCAACCAGCCAAATGCTGGTTCCGCTGGTTTCCCCTGGCCCTGTAGCATGCAGATACAGACAAACAACATCCAACCTTCACCTAAATTGTAACCCTATGGTGCGTGCCCTGCTACACTATAGTGAACCAAACAAAACAGTACAATTTCGAGTTGGATAGAACTGAATCTGCGCAATCAATTCAACTGAACCGCAAAACTTCCATCTTGGGCTCCTTTGCGAGCTCGTCCTTTCTGCTTGTACTGTTCATTGCACGTACAATGTTGTGCTAAAGTGCACAATGCGCGAGTACCTGCAAATGCTTAAAGCAAAAATTGCGAAAGCAAACAAACACACGAACATTCCATTCACACCCAAATGCATTCGCACACGCATACTCGTACAAACAGACGGCAGGATGTCGTGCAATGTGAATTTGCACCCAACACACTCCCCCTTAGCCTGCCGGCTGTATCCCCATCATTCCATGCTAGTTCATGCTCATTCCACTCATGCGCACACAATGCAAATAAGGCTCATCCGAAAGCCTCTTGGTGAGGAAGTCTGCTTGCTGCTGGTGAGTCTTGATGTATATCGGATACACCGTCCTCCTCTTCACCTCTTTTGCAGCCAGTACCACTTGATACGCATCTGCTTGTTGAGCCCAAAAGCACAGCGTTCTTGGCCATCCCAAGAGCCCCGTTGCTATCACAAAATAGTGGCGGAGCAACCTTCTGCTCCTGGCCAATCTCCTCTAACCGCCTCCTCAGCCAAATCACCTCCTTCATCCCATGGAATATCGCCATGTACTCTGATTCCACGGAAGAGAGTGCCGTCTCCGTGTGCTCCTTTGACCTCCAACTAACAGGTCCTTCCCGAACTACTCAGATGTATCCTTCCACAGATGAGGAATCCTCCTTCTCAGAGGCCCACGTAGCATCGGTAAAGCAGGTGAGAAAGAGCTTGCCTTCTCCAAGCCGCTCCCCCTTCTCTTTCAGAACCTCAACCCCTTTCTGCTTCACCTGTGCAGATGCGGAGTATTGAACTCCAATGCTTGGGTGAGAGTTCGGATACTTCACCACACGCTGAGCTGCATCCACATACTCCTCTGATGGATTTTGCACCACCCTAGCCAGCTGCCCAACCGAGAAAGAGATGTCGGGCCTCGTATGAACTGCTGCATACAAAAGGCTGCCCACCAAGGACTGAAATTGCTGCTGCTCCTCGGCTTCAACCCTATCATTCTCTGCAGCTTTCACAAGCTTGAAGTCTGCTGGCAGGGGAGTTGCAACTTTGCGCTCATTCTCAATCCCGTACTTCTCCCCAAGCTCCTTGATGAACTTCTCCTGGTGCAGCTTCAACCACCTGTGATCTGGATCCCTCTCCACATGCATCCCGAGGTAGTACTTTACCTCCCCAAGGTTCTTGTATTTGAAGTACTCCATCACTGCTGCTGCACCTTCTGGATCTCATTCATGCTGCTGATGAAGAGAAGAATGTCGTCCACGCAGACCAGAAACAGCGCCAGCATCTCCCCCTCACACTTGAGAAAGAGGCTCTCATCATAGCTGCTGGTCCTGAATCCCATCTCCTCTAAAACAGCTGCCAACTTTGATACCAGCAGCATGGCGCCTGCTTCAAGCCGTAGATCAACTTTTTAAGCTTGCACACGCTGCCTGTACCATCCTCATTGAGGAATGCCGTTGGTATATCCATCTGAATGATGAATTTCCCACTAACGGTTGAATCTGCCAACAAGACACGGAGGTTAGGGGGTTTGGCAGTGGGAGCAAAGATCTCATTGAAGTCCTACTTCTCCTTCTGCATTAACTCCTTAGCCACCAGCCTACTCTTGTAGATGGTGACCTCTCCTTGATCCTTAGCACCCACATGTACTGTACAGCTTTCTTCCCATCAGGCAGCACTACCAGATCTCATGTCCCATTCTCTAGCCAGATCTGGTACACAACATCCCTGGAAACCAGCGACTTCTACCAATCTGGTCCAGCTAATGCCTCCTCCGTGCTAGCTGGTTCCTCTGGTGTGTTGGGTGCAAATTCACATTGCACGACATCCTGTCGTCTGTTTATACGAGTATGTGTGTGCGAATGCATTAAGGTGTGAAAGTAATGTTCGTGTGTTTGTTTGCTTTCGCAATTTTTGCTTGAAACATTTGCAGGTACTCGCGCGATGTGCGCTTCGGCACAACATTGTACGCGCTATGAATAGTACAAGCAGAAAGGATGAGCTTGCAAAAAAACCCAAGATGGAAGCTTTGCAGTAAAACTTACTTGATTGCGCAGATTCAGTTCTGTCCAACTCGAAATTGTACTGTTTTGTTTGGTTGACTATAGTGTAGCAGGGCAGGCACTATAGAGGTACAATTTAGGTGAAGGTTGGATGTTGTTTGTCTGTATCTTCATGCTATAGGGCCAGGGGAAACCAGCGGAACCAGCTTTGGCTGGTTGGGCAAAGATAAAGCAGGTTCTGTTTTTAGGACTTGAACCTGGTTTTTGTTTTCCCAAGTTGGAAAAACACCTTCAGCGCGTGTCCAGAGGCGGAGCACACCTCGTTGATCAGTAAAGCGCGTACGTGGTCCAGAAGGTCCTTGCGCGGCGTCATCGTCCAAGCAGCGCCCGTGCCCAACACCTAGTAGTCCAGGGGGTGCAGCTCTGCTCCAACCTTGGCGAAAAGTTCTGCCATTACGAATTTTTGGCTCGGACAGCGTTTGCCTAGTGTTGGAGTGCTAATGTACTAGCGTTAACTTGGGTAGCATTCCGCTGTCGTAGCCCGTAAAAACAAAATTCCAGGAAGGGAGGAATTCGCTTGAATCAAATTGACTATATGCAAGTAGAAACAGAGAAAGGAATAAATAGCTTTAGCTAGCAAGGACCTTGGGAATCAACCTGGGAACAACCAAGGATGATCCCAAATAATTCCCAGCAACACAACCAACCTGGCTGGATAAAACAGCACGTGGTAGGTTGGTAAACAACATCTGGTTCTGTTTTTCCAACCTGGAAAAACAACAACCAGGTTCAGGTACTAAAAACAAAACCTGTTTTGTCATTGCCCAACCAGCCAAATGCTGGTTCCGCTCGTTTTGCCCCTGGCCCTGTAGCCTGCAGATACAAACAAACAACATCCAACCTTCTCCTAAATTGTACCCCTATAGTGCCTGCCCTGCTACACTATAGTCAACCAAACAATTCAACTGAACTGGAATGCTTCCATCTTGGGTTCCTAAGCGAGCTCGTCCTTTCTGCTTGTACTGTTCATAGCGCGTTCAATGTTGTCCTGAAGCGCACAATGCGTGGGTACGTGCGAATGCTTCAAGCAAATTCTGCGAAAGCAGCGTGGCGATCTCAAAGTAGATCAACATCTCTTCTATGGAATCAGAGTACATGGCGATGTTCCATGGGGTGAAGGAGGTGATTTGGCTGAGGAGGTTTAGGGAGGAGATTGACCATAGCGATGTTCCGCTGTTCTTTGATAGCAAGGGGGTTCTTGGGATGGCCAGGATCGCTGTGCTTCATAAGCTCAATAAGCACATGCGTATCAAGTGGCACTGGCTGCGTAAGAAGGTGAAGAGGGGGACGGTGAATCCGATCTACATCAAGACTCACCAGCAGCCAGCAGACTTCCTCACAAAGAGGCTTGCGGATGAGCCTCATTGGCTTTGTATACGCATGAGTGGAAAAAGCATGAACTAGCATGGAATGATGGGGATACAGCCGGCAGGCTGAGAGGGAGTGTGTTGGGTGCAAATTCACGCCAGAGTGTGCACTGCGAAAAAGTTGATCTACGGCTTGAAGCAGGCGCCACGCCTACGTGTGCCATCTCTGTCTGCTTCTTTGACCTCCAACTAACAGGTCCTCCCCCAACGATAGAGATGTATCCTCCCACAGATGAGGAGTCCTCCTTCTCAGAAGCCCACGTAGCATCAGTAAAACAAGTGAGAAACAGCTTGCCTTCTCCAAGCTGCTCCCCCTTCTCTTTCGGAACCTCAACCCCTTTCTAGTTCACCTGTGCAGATGCGGAGTATTGAACTCCAATGCTTGGGTGAGAGTTCAGATAATTCACCACACGCTCAGCTGCATCTACCAGCTCCTCTGATGGATTCTGCACCACCCTAGCCAGCTGCCCAACCGAGAAAGAGATGTCGGGCCTCGTGTGAACTGCTACATACAAGAGGCTGCCCACCAAGGACTGAAATTGCTGCTGCTCATCGGCTTCAACCCCTTCATCCTCTGCAGCCTTCACGAGCTTGAATTCTGCTGGCAGGGGAGTTCCAGACTTGCGCTCATTCTCACTCCCATACTTCTCCCCCAGCTCCTTGATGAACTTCTCCTGGTGCAGCTTCAACCACCTGTGATCTGGATCTCTCTCCACATGCATCCCGAGGTAGTACTTTACCTCCCCAAGGTTCTTGCACTTGAAGTTCTCCATCAGCTGCTGCTGCACCTTCTGAATCTCCTTCATGTTGCTGCTGAAGAGAAGAATGTCGTCCACCTAGACCAGAAACAGCATCAGCTTCTCCCCCTCCCCCTTGAAAAAGTGGCTCTCATCACAGCTGCTGGTCCTGAATCCCATCTCCTCCAAAACAGCTGCCAACTTCTGGTACCAGCAACGTGGCGCCTGCTTCAAGCCGTAGATCAACTTTTTCAGCTTGCACACTCTGCCTGTACCATCCTCGTTCTCAGGCGGCTGTGTCATGTACACATCCTCCTCTAAAATCCCTTTGAGGAATGCCGTTGATAAATCCATCTGAATGATGAATTCCCACTAACGGTTGCATCTGCCAACAAGATACGGAGGCTAGGGGGTTTGGCAGTGGGACCAAAGATCTCATTGAAGTCCCGCTTCTTCTTTTGCATAAACCCCTTAGCCACCAGCCTACTCTTGTAGATGGTGACCAGTCATCGGTCTTGATCCATAACACCCACTTGCACTGTACGGCTTTCTCCCCCTCAGGCAGCACCACCAGCTCCCATGTCCCATTCTCTAGCAAGCTCTAATACTCAGCATTCCTAAAAACCAGCCACTTCTCCCTAACTGGTCCACCTAATGCCTCCTCCATGCTAGCTGGTTCCTCTGGTGCAGGGGCAAGAAAACAGTAGGCAGGTTCATCCTCCTCATCCGGATCATAGCCATGCAGTCAATCAGCAATGCCTTGTCGGTCCCAAGCTGCTGCTCCGCTACATCAGCTCCTGCAGTCAGCTTCTTAGTAGCCATACAGGTACGTCCTGGCCTGGAGACGGGTGTCTCCTATCCCTTCATAACGACACCCTTCTTAGTTTTCCCCTGCTGCTGCTCTCCCCCCTCAGATCCAGCAGCTCCACTAGTGTTCTCCACATCATTTTCTCCACCAGCAGGTGCCTCTTGTACCTTCTTTCCATCACCACCCTCTGCAGCTGCCTCCTCTCCCTCCTCCCACACACTAGGAGTCAGGTCCAGCTGCATGGTGATCTGCTCCATTTGCTAGGACACCCTGGCATCCGGCTCTTTCTCCCAGCTCCCATACATCATGCCCTCAACAAGCTTCACATCCCTGCTGTCAAAATACATACCCTTGGAAGGTTTCCACAGCAGCCATCCCTTCTCCTCGGCAGCCAGCCCCAAATGCACACACCAGATTGCACTCGCCCCCAACTTACTGCGGTAGGTGTTGGGGACGTGGGCGACTGCAATGCAACCGAACACCCTCAACATGTCCACCAGCGGCTTCCTCCCAAGCCACCTCTCCAACGGCACCCACGAGTCATCCCCAACCTTTGTGAGTACCCTGTTCCTAGCGACGGTAGCGTGCCGAACAGCATGGGGCCGCATCAAGTTGCCCACCCCAGATTCTATCAGCAGCGCCCTACCTGTCGCCAGAATTGTCCGGTTCGCCCGTTCTGCTACGCCGTTAGACTGTGGGGTGTAAGTCGTGGTCAGCTCCCTCTTGATGCCCTGCTTCTTGAGCCAGGCCGTCATCTCAGCTCCAAGGAACTCACCATCCTGATCTGTCCTAATCTGCTTCATCACACACTCCGCTTGCTTCTCCACAAATGGCAGCCAATCTTCGCCTGTCGTAGAGGTGGCGTGGTCCTGCTTCAACAACGGCATTGCCACATGCCCCAAGCGTTGGTGTGGCGTTGCCCAATCCGTCTCCCCAGATCTGGCCGACACTTTCACACCAACCCCTCCAGCGGCGTTGCACTCCCCCTGGGATGCAGACCCCTCTCCAGCCTGCCCCTCACCATGCCACGCCAACGCTGGCAGCTGCCACATGGATCTGTACATGTCTGTGCTCTTGTGCAGATCCCAAAGCACCCGACTGCACAGCTGCCCCTTGTAAGTGCGTGCCCCATCCGTGCTAGTGCTCACCCCAGCCTTGCCAAGCTTACACCGGGAGATGAGGTTGGCCTTGAGTTCAGGAACGAGGAGAACGTCGTGCAGCACCACCGGCTTGCCATCCGCTCCTTTAAACGCAGCTCGTCCCGTAACAGCCACCTTCAGCGCGTGTCTTGAGGCGGAGCACACCTCGTTGATCAGTGTGGCGCGTACGTGGTCCAGCAGGTCCTTGCGCGGCGTCATCGTCCAAGCAGTGCCCATGTCCAACACCCAATAATCGAGGGGGTGCACCTCTGCTCCAACCTTGGCAGAGGCGTCTCCTTGCTCCGCCTGCTCTCCAATATGGAATAACTGGTCCGCGGTGCGCTCCTTCTTCTTTTCCGCACCGCCAGTGCGGTTCGGGTTGTAGTCAGACGAACCGGCAACCATGTTCGTGCCGTTTTTCTGGTTCCTCCGTGTGCCGCCATCCTGGTGACGATTTTGGGGGGTCCATCCATCGGGTTTCTTATAGCACAAAAACCAGGGGTGCCCCTCCTTCTCACAATACCAGCAACTCTCTTTCATTTAGCCACCAGCACCCGACTTGCAACAACGGAGGTGCATGACGTGATGACGCTGGTTCAGCTCCAAATTCTGCGATACCAAATAGTAGCCAGCCGAGGAGCGCTCATCCCAATCTTCCTGCAGCGCGGGGTCACTCGGTCTAGGCTCCTGGCCAATCATTAGTTTTAGCGAACCGATCTGACGAAAATACAATTGCATTTTCCAGGCCCAATCATCATTGCGCTCACCATTGAACTTCTCGACGGTGAAGTTTTTCAGCACCTCCTTGACCAGCGAGCCCTGGTCTGTTCGCGCTCCCCTTGGCGCTGAAACACCAGAATCTAGGATGCCGTTACGATCTTGGGCTGAAGATTCACCAGCTCCCGTCGAGGTGTTGCCCGCCATAGCTACCTATATCGAGGATCACTTTAACGCAGCTCTGATACCAGCTTGTTGGTGTAGGGGCCTTATAAACTCAAGCTATTAAGACTTTATCAGACTTAAAACCTCTCCTCGGGGTCACCTCCAAGGGTCCTTGGGTGGCTGGTACAAGACCAGCCCCTATCCTCGGGTCCGAGTTTGTAGAGAGAGGGATCAAGAGGGACTTAGTCAAAACAGCAAGAGTACCTTGAACGTCGCGCAGCGTATCGTGCAGACCGTCAATCGGATTAGGCTGAGAATTTCCTATATCGAAGCTCGCTCCAAGAGCTTAAAAATGAACCAAGTTGCTCCGCGAAAAGTTCTGTCATTACGAAGTTATGGCTCGGACAGCGTTTGCTTAGCGTTGGAGTGCTAGCGTACTTGCGTAGACTCAGGTAGCATTCCGTCGTCGCAATGCGTAGAAACGAAATTCCAGCAAGGAAGGAATTCTCTTGAATCAATTTCACTATATTCAGGTACAAACAGAGAAGGAATAAATAGCTCTAGCTAGCAAGGACCTTGGGAATCAACCGGGGAACAACCAGGGATGATCCCAAATAATTCCAAGCAACAGAACCAACCTGGCTGGACTGGTAGGTTGGTAAACAATATCTGGTTCTGTTTTTCCAACCTGGGAAAACAACAACCAGAATCAGGTCCTAAAAACAGATCCTGTTTTGTCTTTGCCCAACCAGCCAAATGCTGGTTCCGCTGGTTTCCCCTGGCCCTGTAGCGAGCAGATACAGACAAACAACATCCAACCTTCACCTAAATTGTTACTCTATAGTGCCTGCCCTGCTACACTATAGTCAACCAAACAAAACAGTACAATTTCGAGTTGGATAGAACGGAATCTGCGCAATCAAGTAAGTTGAACCGCAAAACCTTCCATCTTGGGTTCCTTTGCAAGCTCGTTCTTTGTGATTGTAGTGTTCATAGCGCGTACAATGTTGTGCCAAAGCGCACATTGCAGGAGTACCTGAAAATGCATCAAGTGAAAATTGCAAAAGCAAACAAACGCACGAACATTCCATTCACACCCAAATGCATTCGCTCATGCATTCGGCGGGATGTCGTGCAATGTGAATTTGCACCCAACAGAACAGGTCACTATTTAGAAGAGTAGTCTGGTGGCTAAGGGGTTTTATGCAAAAGTTGGGGGTTGGACTTTAAAGAGATCTTTGCTCCCATTGCCAAACCGTCTACCCTTTGGCAGATGCAGCCGTTAGTGGGAAATTTATAATTTAGATGGATAAATCAATGGCAATCCTCAATGAAATTTTAGAGAACGATATGTACATGTTGCAATCGCTTGGGTATAGGGATAGTACGAACAGGGTATGAAAGCTGTTTAAGGGATCTACAGCTTTAACCTGGCGCCACGCTGCTGGTACCAGAAGTTGGAAGATGTTTTAGGGAAGATGGGATTCAGGATCAGCAGCTGTGATCAGAGCCTTTTTCTCAAGGGGAAGGGGGAGAAGCTGATGCATTTTCTGGTCTATGAGGACGACATTCTTCTTTTCAGCAGCAGCATGAAGCAGATCCAGAATGTGCAGCAGCAGCTAATGGAGAACCTCAAGTGCAAGAACTTGTTGGGTGCAAATTCACATTGCACGACACCCTGCCGTCTGATTGTACGAGTATGCATGTGCGAATGCATTTGCGTGTGAATGGTATGTTCGTGTGAGTGGTATGTTTGTGTGTTTGTTTTCTTTCACAATTTTTGCTTGAAGCATTTGCAGGTACTCGCACAATGTGCGCTTCGGCATAACATTGTACGCGCTATGAACAGTACAATCAGAAAGGACGAGCTCGCAAAGGAACCCAAGATGGAAGCTTTGTGGTTCGGCTTACTTGATTGCGCAGATTCAGTTCTATCCAACTCAAAATTGTACTGCTTTGTTTAATTGACTATAATGTAGCAGGGCAGGCACTATAGGGGTACAATTTAGGTGAAGGTTGGATGTTGTTTGTCTGTATCTGCATGCTACAGGGCCAGGGGAAACCAGCGGAACCAGCATTTGGCAGGTTAGGCAAAGACAAAACAGGTTCTGTTTTTTGCACTTGAACCTGGTTGTTGTTTTCCCAGGTTGGAAAAACAGAACCAGAGGTTGTTCACCTACCTACCACCTGCTATTTTGTCCAGCCAGGTTGGTTCTGTTGCTTGGAATTATTTGGGATCATCCCTGGTTGTTCCCACGTTGATTCCCAAGGTCCTTGCTAGCTAGAGCTATTTATTCCTTCTCTGTTTGTACCTGAATATAGTGAAATTGATTCAAGCGAATTCCTTCCTTGCTGGAATTTCCTTTCTACGCGGTGCGACGGCGGAATGCTACCCGATTCAAACGCTAGTACGCTAGCACTCGAACGCTAGGCAAACGCTGTCCGAGCCATAACTTCGTAATGGCAGAACTTTTCGCGAGGCAATTTGGTTCATTTTAAAGCTCTTGGAGCGAGCGTCAATATAGTGAATTCTCAGCTTAATCCGATCAATGGTCTGCACGATACGCTGCGCGACGTTCAAGATACTCTTGCTGTTTTGACTAAGTCATTGTTGACTCCTCTCTCTACAAACTCGGACCCGAGGATAGGGGCTGGTCTTGTATCAGGCACCCAAGGACCCTTGGAGGTGACCTCCAGGAGAGGTTTTAAGTGTGATTATGTCTAAATAGCTTGAGTTTATTAGGCCTTACACCAACAGAACCTTGGGGAGGTAAAGTACTATCTCGGGATGCATGTGGAGAGGGATCTAGATCACACGTGGTTGAAGCTGCACCAGGAGAAATTCATCAAGGAGCTGGGCGAGAAGAATGGGATTGAGAATGAGGGCAATGTTGCAACTCCCCTGCCAGCAAAATTCAAGCTAGTGAAGTCTGCAAAGAATGAAGGTGTTGAATCCGAGGAGCAGCAACAGTTTCAGTCCTTAGTGGGGAGCCTTTTGTATGCAGCGGTTCACACGAGACCCGACATCTCTTTCACGGTTGGGCAGCTGGCAAGGGTTGTGCTGAATCCATTGGGGAAGCAGGTGGATGCAGGCAAAGTACCTGAAATCTCGCCCAAGCATTGGAGTCCAATACTCCGCATCTGCACAGGTGAAGCAGAATGGGATTGAGGTGCTAAAAGAGAAGGGGGAGCGGCTTCGGCAAGCTGTTTCACACTTGCTTGAACGATGCTACGTGGGCCTCTAAGAAGGAGAATTCCTCATCTGTGGGAGGATACATCTGTGTAGTTAGGGGAGGACCTGATAGTTGGAGGTCAAAGAAGCAGACGGAGACGGCACTCTCTTCTGAGGAATCAGAGTACATGGCGATGTTCCATGGGGTGAAGGAGGAGATTTGGCTGAGGAGGCTGTTAGAGGAGATTGGCCAGGAGCAGAAGGTTGCCACGCCACTATTTTGTGATAGCTAAGGGGCTCTTGGGATGGCCAGAGACACTGTGCCTCATGGGCTCAACAAGCACAAGCGTATCAAGCGGCACTGGCTACGTAAGAGGTGAAGATGAGGACGATGAATCCGATATACATCAAGACTCAACAGCAGCCAGCAGACCTCCTCACCAAGAGGCTTGCGGATGAGCCTTTTTGGCGTTGTGTGCGCATAAGTGGAATGAGCATGAACTAGCATGGAATGATGGGGATGCAGCCGGCAAGCTGAGCAGGAGCAAATTCACTTTGCACAACATCCTGCCATCTGTTTGTACGAGTATGCGTGTGCGAATGCATTTGGGTATGAATGGAATGTTATTGTATTTGTTTGGTTTCGCAATTTTTGCATGAAGCATTTTCAAGTATTCGCGTTGGCACAACATTGTACGTGCTATGAACAGTACAAGAAGAAATAAAGAGCTCGCAAAGAAACCCAAAATGGAAGCTTTGCGGTCCGGCTTACTTGATTTCGCGGATTCAGTTCTATCTAACTTAAAGTTGTACTGTTTTGTTTGGTTGACTGTACTGTAGCAGGTCAGGTAGTATAGGGGTACAGTTTAGATGAAGGTTGGATGTTGTTTGTCTGTATCTGCTTGCTACAGGGCCAGGGGAAACCAGCGGAACTAGCATTTGCCTGGTTGGGCAAAGACAAAACAGGTTCTGTTTTGAGGACTTGAACCTGGTTGTTGTTTTCCGAGGTTGGAGAAACAGAACCAGAGGTTGTTTATCAATCTACCGCCTGCTGTTCTGTCCAGCCAAGTTTGTTTTGTTGCTTGCGATGATTTGGGATCATCCCTGGTTGTTCCCAAGTGGATTTCCAAGGTCCTTGCTCGCTAGAACTGTCTATTACTTCTTTGTTTGTACCTTGATATAGTGAAATTTGTTGGTGTAAGGGCTTAATAAACTCAAGCTATTAAGACTTTATCAAACTTAAAACCTCTCCTCGGGATTACATCCAAGGGTCCTTGGGTGCCTTGTACAAGACCAGCCCCTATCCTCGGGTCCGAGTTTGTAGAGGGAGGGATCAAGAGGGACTTAGTCAAAACAGCAAGAGTACCTTGAACGTCGCGCAGCGTATCGTGCAGACCGTCGATCGGATTATTCTGCGAATTTTCTACACCGTCTGTTGTTTGTCTGTATCTGCATGCTACAGGGCCAGGGGAAACCAGTGGAACCAAGATTTGGCTAGTTGGGCAAAGACAAATCAGGTTCTGTTTTTTAGGACCTGAACCAGGTTGTTGTTTTCCCAGGTTGGAAAAACAGAACCAGAGGTTGTTTACCAACCTACCACCTGCTGTTTTGTCCAGCCAGGTTGGTTCTCTTGCTTGGAAATATTTGGGATTATCCCTGGTTGTTCCCAGCTTTTTCCCAAGGTCCTCGCTAGCTACAACTATATATTCCTTCTCTGTTTGTACCTGAACATAGTGAAATTGATTCAAGCGAATTCCGTCCTTGCTGGAATTTTGTTCTTACGCGGTGCGACGGCGAAATGCTACCCGAGTCAACGCTAGTACGCTAGAACTCCAACGCTAAGCAAACGCTGTCCGAGCCATAACTCCGTAATGGTAGAATTTTTCGCGAGGCGGCTTGGCTTATTC
Source organism: Closterium sp. NIES-65 (assembly GCA_948144175.1). NCBI lineage: Eukaryota > Viridiplantae > Streptophyta > Zygnematophyceae > Desmidiales > Closteriaceae > Closterium > Closterium sp. NIES-65. The sequence continues at coordinate 1,263,191 of CANXME010002078.1, read as the reverse complement.
TAAAGCTCTTAGAGCGAGCTTCGATATAGGAAATTCTCAGCTTACTCCAATTGAAGGTCTGCACGATACGCTGCGCGACATTCATGGTACTCTTGTTATTTTGGCTAAGTCATTCTTGATTCCTCTCTCTACAAACTCGGACCGGAGGATAGGGGCTGGTCTTGTACCAGGCACCCACGGACCCTTGGAGGTGACCCCAAGGAGAGGTTCTAAGATTGATTAAGTCCTAATGGCTTGAGTTTGTTAGGCCCTTACACCAAAAGTTGGTACGAACAGTAAGCGTTACTTACCTATATGTTTGGTACCAATAGTAGGCATGTAATTTGTTGGATGCAAATTCACTTTGCACGACATCCTGCCGTCTGTTTGTAGGAGTACGCGTATGCAAATACATTTGTGTGTGAATGACGTGTTGAAGTGATTGTTTGCTTTCACAATTTTTGCTTGAGGCATTTGCAGGTACTCGCACAATCTGCGTTTTGGCTCAACATTGTACGCACCATGAAAGTGCAAGCAGAAAGAACAAGCTCGCAAAGGAACCCAGGTTGGAAGCTTTGCAGTTCGGTTGATCTGATTACGCAGAGTCATCTCTATCCAACTCAAAATTGTACAGTCTTGTTTGGTCAACTACAGTGTAGCAGGGCCGGCACTATAGGGGGGTACAAGTGAAGGTTGGATGTTGTTTGTCTATATCTGCATCCTAAAGGGCAAGGGGAAACTAGCGGAACCAGTTTTTTTCTGCTTGCACTCGGACCCAATAGGTTCTGTTCTAAGAACTTGAACCTGGTTGGTGTTATCCCAGGTTGGAAAAACAGAACCTGAGGTTGTTTACCAATCTCTCACCTACTGGTTTGTCAAGCCAGGATGGTTCTGTTGCTTGATATTATTTGGGATCATCCCTGGTTGTTCCCAGGTTCATTCCCAAGGTCCCTGCTAGCTCTATCCATTTATTCCTTCTCTGCTTATACCATGCACATTTAGTCAAATTGATTCAAGTGAATTACTTCCTTGCTGGAATTTAGTTTCTATACAGTTCGATGGCGGAATGCTACCGAGTCAACACTAGTATGCTAGCACTACGACGCTATACAAATGTTGCCCGAACGATAACTCTGCTATAGCGGAACTGGTGGCGAGGCACCTTCGCATATTTTACAGCTCTTAGAGCGAGCTTCGGTATTGGGAATTTCAGCTTGTACGGTACGCTGCGCGACGTTCAAGGTACTCTTGCTATTTGATTGCGTTCTTCTTATTCATCTTTCTACAAACTCGGACCGGAGGATAGGGGCAGGACTTGTACAGGCACCAAAGGATTCTTGGAGGTGACCCTGACCAAAGGTTTCAGCTTAAATTGCGTCTTAGTATGTTGAGTTTATTAGGCCTTTACACAAACATTACTTACCCATATTATTGGTGCCCAAAAAATTCGATACTTATCGATATAGATGGTACAAGTATGTGCGTTAGTTACCCATATGGTTGGTACCACGTGTAAGTGCGTTAGTTACCCATATCGTTGGTACCAAGAGTATGCGCGCTACTTGGCTGGTACCGAGAGTAAGTGCGTTACTTTCCGATATGGTTGCTAGCGTTACTTACGTACATGGTTGGTACCAAGAGTAGGTCTGTTACTTACCCATATGGTTGGTACCGATAGTAAGTATGTTACTTACCCATATTATTGGTGCCAATAATAAATGCGTTACTTACTCATATGGTTGGTACCGAGAGTATGTGCGTTTGTTATTTATATGGATCGTACCAAGAGTAATTGCATTATTTACCTATATGGTTGGTACGAACAGTAAGAGTGTTACTTATCCATATCATTGGTGCCAAAAGTAAGTGCCCTAGTTACCCGTTTGGGTTTTACCACGTGTAAGTACGTTACTTACCTATTTGGTTAGTACCAAGAATAAGCGCGTTATTTACCCATAAGGTTGGTAACAAGAATATGTGTGCTACTTACTCATATGGTTGGTACCAAGAGTATGTGCGTTACTTATCCATATGGATGGTACAACGAGTATGTGCGTTTTTAACCATTTGGTTAGTACAGATAGAAAGTTTTTTATTTACCCATTTGGTTGGTACAGAGAGTAGTGCGTTACTTATCCATATGGTTGGTACCCACAGTAAGCACGTTACTTACCCATATAGTTGGTACCGACAGTATACGCGTTACTTGATTATATGATTGTTTTTTAGAGTAGTGCGTTTCTTACCATACGTTTGGTACCAGGAGTAAGTGTGTTACCTAACCAAATGATTGGTACCAACCCATATGATTTGTATCAAGAGTGCGTGCATTAGTTATCCATATAGATGGTACCTAGAGTATGTGTTAAAATAATTAGAACGTAAGGGCCTAGGCTTAGGAGCCTAGGCCCAACTTAGGTATCGAGTGAGTTGGGCCCAAGGGGGGAGAGTCGAGAAAGTTGTGAAAGGAGAAAAGAGGGGTTTCACTATAGGTTCAAAGAACATATAGTATAGGAAACAAAAGGGTGCACCACCTAACAAAATTTGCAATAACTACACTAACTACAGCTACAGGCAGTTACAAATATAAATAATATAAAGTCTGACACTCCCCCATAACTGCCTGCAGCAGAAGTTTGTGCAGAACACAACTTGCAGGGGTACACAAGCAACACAAGCAAGATAATAACCAAGCAACAGCAGGTACTGCAGGCGGGCAGACACTAACTGGTCACCCCCTTCATCACCTCACCCTCCTCCCTCCCCTCCCCCACACTGCTGCAGGAGCAGTAGAGAGGGGGGGAAGAGAGGAGAGGTGGAGGGACGGCTGCTGGTTGCCTCACACCCGTCACCCCGGCGCCTCTCCCCCTGCTCCCCCACACCCTCACACCCTCCCCCCCAGCGGCAGCTGCAGCAGTGGGAACAAACGGAGGAGGAGGGGAAGGGAAGGGTACGACCCACACTCCAACACCCTCCACCCCCATACCCTCCTCCCCGCGGCTGCAGGGAGACAAAGGAGGAGGGGGGTGGGAAGGAAGAAAGCCGCAGAGCGGCGAAGAGGTGTCGGTGCAGTGGTGTCAGGGGCGGCTTCAGGGAATGTAGGTGCGGAGAGCACCGTCGCAGACGCCAGGGGCGGGTCCGCGGCGGCTCAAGGGCACCGCCACGGGCGCCAGGGGCGGGTCCGCGATGGCGCAGGGCACCGCCGCGGGCGCCAGAGGCGGGTCCGCGGGCGCCAAGGGCACCGCCGCGGGCGCCAGGGGCAGGTCCGCGACGGCAAAGGGCACCGCCGCGGGCGCCAGAGGCGGGTCCGCGGGCGCCAAGAGCACCGCCGCGGGCGCCAGGGGCGGGTCCGCGACGGCAAGGGGCACCGCCGCGGGCGCCAGAGGCGGGTCCGCGGGCGCCAAGAGCACCGCCGCGGGCGCCAAAGGGGGCGGGTCCGCGACGGGTAGAAAATAAAAACGTCACGCGCCCGAGGCGCGTGACCAGAAATTCAGCAGCGGAAGCTTTGGTCGGGCCCACAGGCCAGGACCAACCTGCTCTGACAACCATGTTAAAATAATTAGAACGTAAGGGCCTAGGCTTAGGAGCCTAGGCCCAACTTAGGTATCGAGTGAGTTGGGCCCAAGGGGGGAGAGTCGAGAAAGTTGTGAAAGGAGAAAAGAGGGGTTTCACTATAGGTTCAAAGAACATATAGTATAGGAAACAAAAGGGTGCACCACCTAACAAAATTTGCAATAACTACACTAACTACAGCTACAGGCAGTTACAAATATAAATAATATAAAGTCTGACAGTATGTGCGTTACTTACCAATATAGTTAATACCATGAGTATGCGGGTTACTTACCGACATGGAGATACCGAGGTTAAATGCGTTACTTACCCATATATATGGTACCTAGAAGAAGTGCGTTACTTACCCATTTCGTGTGTACCGAGAGTAAGTGTGTATTCATATGGTTTCTACCAACAGTAAGCGCGTTACTTATCACTATGGTACCGAGAGTATATGCAGTTCTTACCCATATGGTTGGTACCGAGAAAAAGTGCATTATTTACCCAAATAGGTGGTACAGACAGTAAGTTCGTTACTTACCTAAATGATTGGTATCAAGTGTGTTGGTGAAAGGGCTAAATAACCTTATGACTTAATCAAACTTAAAACCTCTCCTCCGGGTCACCTCCCAGAATCCTTAGGTGCCTGGTACAAGGCCAGCCCCTTTCCTCGGGTCCGAGTTTGTAGAGAGAGGGATCAAGAGGAACTAAGCCAGAATAAAGAGAGTACCTTGTGCGTCGCGCTGCCTATCGTGCAGACCATCAATCGGATTGAGCTAATAACTTGCTATATTAAAGCTCACTCCAAGAGCTTTAAAATGAACAAAGTTGCTTCGCGAAAATTTCTGCCATTACGGAGTTATGGCTCAGATGACGTTTTCCTAGCGTTGGAATGCTAGCATACTAGCGTTGACTCGGGTAGCATTCCGCTGTCAAACCGCATAAAAACGGTAATCCCGATAAGGAAGGTATTCGCTTGAATCAAATTGACTATATCCAGGTACAAACAGAGAAGGAATAAATAGTTCTAGCTAGGAAGGACCTTGGGAATCAACCTAGGAACAACCAGGGTGGACAAAACAGCAGGTCGTAGGTTTTCAACCTAGGAAATCAACAACCAGGTTCAAGTCCTAAAAACAGAACCTATTTTGCCTTTGCCCAAGCAGCAAAATGCTGGTTCCGCTGATTTATCCTGGCCCTATAGAATGCAGACACAGACAAACAACATCCAACCTTCACCTAGATTATACCCCTATGGTGCCTGCCCTGCTAGACTATAGTTAACCAAACAAAACAATACAATTTCTAGTTGGATAGAACTGAATGTGCGCAGTTAATTCAATCGAACCTCAAAGCTTCCATCTTGGGTTCCTTTGTGAGCTCGTTTTTTTTTCTTGCACTGTTCATAGCGCGTACAATGTTGTGCCGAAGTGCACATTGCGCGAGTACCTGCAAATGCATCAAGCAAAAATTGCGAAAGCAAACAAGCACACGACATTCCATTCACACGCAAATGCATTTGCACACGCATACTCGTACAAACAGACGGCAGGATGTCGTGCAACATGAATTTGCACCCAACACACTCACCTTCAGCCTGCCGGCTGCATCCGCATCATTCCATGCTAGTTCATGCTCATTCCACTCATGCGCACACAACACCAATGAGGCTTCTCCGCAAGCCTCTTGGTGAGGAAGTCTGCTGGCTGCTGGTGAGTCTTGTTTAGCCCACAAAGCACAGCGTTCCTGGCCATCCGAAGAGCCCCCTTGCTATGACAAAACAGCGACGTAGCAACCTTGTCTAGCCCCCTGCACACTCTGGATCTCCTTCTTGCTGCTGCTGAAGAGAAGAATGTTGTCCACGTAGACCAAAAACAGCAGCAGCTTCTCCCCCTCCCCCATGAGAAAGAGGCTCTCATCACAACTGCTGGTCTTGAATCCCATCTTCCCTAGAATAGCTGCCAACTTCTGGTACCAGCACCGTGGCGCCTGGTTCAAGCCGTAGATCCCTTAAACTGCTTTCATACCCTGTTCGTACCATCCTTATACCCAGGCAGTTGCGTCATGTACATATCCTCCTCTAAAATTTCATTGGGGATTGCCATCGATATATCCATCTAAGTAATGAATTTCCCACTAACAGCTGCATCTGCGAACAAAGAGAGGAAGGGTAGAGGTTTGGTAGTGGGAGCAAAGATCTATTTGAAGTCTTGCTTCTTCTTCTGCATAAACCCGTTAACCACGAGCCTACTCTTCTAGATGGTGACCTGTCCCTTGTCATCGGTCTTCATCCTTAGCAGCCACTTGCACTGTACAGCTTTCTTCTCCCCAGGCAGCACCACCATATCCCATGTCCCATTCTCTAGCAAGCTCTAGTAATCAGCATCCCTAGAAACGAACCACTTCTCCCTATCTGGTCCAGCTAATTCCTCCTCCATGCTAGCTGGTTCTTCTGGTGTAGGGGCAAGAAAATTGTAGGCCGGTTCATCCTCCTCATACGGGTCATAGCCATGAGGTAGAATATGCATTGCCTCCTTGGTCCCAAACTGCTGCTCTACTATACCAGCTCATGCAGTCAGTTTTTTAGTAGCTATACAGGTACGTCCTGGCCTGGAGACGGGTGTCTCCCATCCCCTCATAACAACACCCTTCAGCTTCTCAGTTTTTCTCTGCTGCTGCTCTCCTCCTTCAGATCCAGCAGCTCCAGTAGTGCTACCGCTAGTCTCCACACCATCTTTTTCACCAGGAGATGCCTCCTGGACCTTCTCTCCATCACCACCCTCTGCAGCAGCCTCCTCTCCCTCCTCCCAGACAATAGGAATCAGGTCCAGCTGCATAGTGATCTGCTGCATCTACTGGGACAACCTGGCCTCCGGCTGTTTCTCCCAGCTCCCAGATATATCATGCCCTCAACAAACTTCACATCCCTGCTTTCAAATAACACACCCTTAGATGGTTCCCACAGCGCCATCCCTTGCTCTCAGCAGCCAGCCCCAAATGCACACAACTTACTACGGTAGGTGTTGGGGACGTGAGCGACTATCATGCAACCAAACACCCTCAGCATGTCGACGCGCGGCTTCCTCCCAAGCCACCTCTCCAACGGCACTCACGATTCATCCCCAACATTGGTGAGCACCCTGTTCCTAGCGATGGTAGCATGCCGAACAGCATGGGGCCACATCGAGTTGCCCAGCCCAGATTCTAAAGAAATACTGCTCCCGCTTGTGCCCTTGCACCAGCAGCAGCCCCACCAAGTCTATATGGACCAGCTCCAACGGCTTCTTGCTCCTGCGAGCCACACTATGAAAGGGGAAGTGGGTAAACTTTGAGAGCAAACAGATTTCGCAATTCTTATTGGATGGCTATCCGTTCAGATTCAGCCCCTTAACGCTCCATCCTTCTCCAACTGCTTCAACAAGGGCATTGCCATATGCCCCAAGCGTCGGTGTGCCGTTGCCCAATCTGTCTCCCGAGACCTGGCTGACACTCTCACACCAACTCCTCCAACGGCGTTGTACTCCCCTTGGGATGCAGACCCCTCTTCGGTCTGCCCCTCACCGTGCCACACCAACGCCGGCAGCTGCCACATGGATCTGTACACGTCGTTGCTCTTGTGCAAATCCCAAGGCACTCGATTGCCCAGCTGCCCCTTGTAAGTGCGTGCCCCATCCATGCTAGTGCTCAACCCAGCCTTGGCAAGCTTACGTTGGGGGATGAGGCTGGTCTTGAGATCAGGAACGATGAGAACGTCGTGCAGCAGGTCGTCCCGCACTAGCCAACTTCAGTGTGTGTCCAGAGGCGGAGCACACTTTATTGATCGGTGCAGCGCATACGTCGTCCTGCAGGTCCTTGTATGGCGTCATCGTTCAAGCAACGCCCATGTCCAACACCCAATAGTCCAGGGGGTGCAGCTCTGCTCCAACCTTGGCAGAGGCGTCTCCTTGCTCCCCCTGCTCTCCAATATGGAAGAACTAGCCCGTGGTACGCTCCTTCTTCTTCTCCACACCGCCGTTGCTCTTCGGCTTGTTGTCAGAAGAATCGGCGACCTTGTTGGCACTGTTTTTTTGTTTACTCCGCGTGCCGCCATCCTGATGATGATTTTGGGGGTTCCATCTATCGGGCTTTTTATAGCACAAAAACCAGGGGTGCTGCTACTTCTCACAATACCAGCAACTCCCTTTCATTTTGCCACCACCACCCGACTTGCCCCCACGTCCAGATTTTGCACCGTGACCCCAACCGATACCCCTTGTTGGTCGTTGGAGTCATCGTCCTTGTTTGCACCGAGCCTGGCACCACCGAAGCCTTATCCTCTGCCCTCTCGGCTCCCTTGCATCGCATAGCCGCTGCTGCCGTTGTCCGTTGCTCCGCGCGTCGCCATCTTGATGGCGATTCTCGGGGGTCCATCCTTCGGGTTCCTTATAACACAAGAACCAGGGTTGCCCCTCCTTTCAATACCAGCAGCTATTTTTTGTTTTGCCACCAGCACCCGATCTGTCCTTATGTTCAGAATACCTTCCGCAACCCCAACAGGTACCTCCATTTTGGTCATTGGAGTCGTTTCCTTTCTTTGCACCGCGACGAGCACCACGAAATCCACGTCCTAATTAGGTGAAGGTTGGATGTTGTTTGTCTGTATCTGCATGCTACAGGGCCAGGGAAAACCAGCGGAACCAGCATTTGGCTAGTTAGGCAAAGACAAAACAGGTTCTTGGTTGTTGTTTTCCCAGGTTGGAAAAACATAACTAGTGGTTGGTAACCATTATTTGGGATCATCCCTGGCTATTTCCAGATTTTTTTCCAGCATCCTTGCTAGCTAGAACTATTTATTCCTTCTCTGTTTGTACTTGGATATAGCGATTTTGATTAAAGCGAATTCTTTTCTTGCTGGAATTTCGTTTATACGCGGTTCGACAGCGTAATGCTACCGAGTCAACGCTAGTACGCTAGCACTACAACGCTAGGCCAACGTTGTCCGAGCCATAACTTCGTAATGGCAGAACTTTTGGTGAGGCAACTTGGTTCATTTTAAACCTCTTCGATCGAGCTTTTATTTAACAAATTGTCAGCTTAATCGAATCGACGGTCTACACAGCACGCTGCGTGTCGTACAAGGTACTCTCGTTATTTTGGCTAAGTCAGTCTTTGCCTCTCTCTCTATAAACTCGAACCCAAGGATAGGGGCTGGTCTTGTACCAGGCACCCAAGGACCATTGGAGGTGACCGTAAGGAGAGTTATTATTTGAGGGTTTAGGATTGAGACTGAATTCATAAGGCCCTGCACCAACTCTTGGTACCCATACCATTTGGAACGAGAATAAATGTGTTGCTTATACATATGGTTGATACCAACAGAAAGTGCGTTACTTACAGATATGGTTGGTACCAAGAGTAAGAAAGTTACTTACTCATAAGGTTGGTAACAAGAGTGAACAAGTATGGTACCCTAAACCCCTATGGTTGGTAGCAAGAGTATGTGCGTTACTTATCCATATGGATGGTACAACGAGTAGTTGCGTTCTTACCCATTTGGATAGTACTGAGAGTAAGTTCATTACTTACCCATACGGTTGGTACAGCGAATAAGTGCGTTACTTCCCCATATGGTTGGTACTCAAAGTAAGGGCGATACTTACCCATATGGTTGGTACCAATAGTAAGCGCGTCACTTTTCCATATGGTTGGTACTAAGAGTAAGTACATTAATTATCATATTTTTGGTACCAAGACTATACGCATTACATACCCATATAGGTTGTACCGAGAGTAAAAGCGTTGCTTACCCGTATCGTTGGTACGAACAATAAGTGCGTTACTTACCCCTACGGTTGGTACTTATAGTAAAGCGTTACTTACCCATATGGTTGGTACCGCGATTAAGTCCGTTACTAACCCATATTGTTGGTACCAACAGTCAGCGCGTTATTTACCCATATGGTTGATACTGGGAATAAGTGCGTTACTTGCCATATGGTTGGTACCAAGAGTATGCCCGTTACATACCCAGATGGTTGGTACCGAGAGTAGGTACGTACCCAATAGTTGGCACTGTGACTAATCGCGTTATATACTCAAATTGTTGGTACCGAGAATAAGAGCGTTCCTTACTCATGTGGTTGGTACGGAGAGTAAGCGCGTTACTTACCCATCTTGTTGGTAATGAGAGTAGGTGCATTAATTACCCATATGGATGCTACGAACAGTAAGTGCGATACTTGCCCATGTGGTTGGTACTAAGAGTAAGTGCATTACTTATTTATATGGTTGGTCCGGAAGGTAAATGCGATATTTGCCCGTATGGTTAATATCAAGAGTAAGTGTATTTCTTATCCATTTGGATGGTACAACTATGTGCGTTTCTTACCCATTTGGTAAGTTACAATATTAAGTGCGTTACTTACATATAAGGTTGGTACCAAGAGTAAGAGAGTTACTTATTCAGAAGGTTAGTGTGAGGATCTAGGATCGATTTCAGAAAAGAGAATGAGAATTGAGTCGAAATGAATGTCTTCACCTGGGTACAACACGAGGCTATATATAGGCTCGACACAAGGCCCCGTAACCAGGTGTTACGCGAAGGTTCCGCGCGCCGCGTAGCGTCTCGAACGAATCCTTACCGAATTCGGTAGAAGGCAATTCGGTGGCAACCGAAAAGCCAGAATTCGGTGCACGCAACCTAGCTCGGTGCTATAACTATCATAAAATATAGGAAAGCACCTAGCCTAGGAAATCAAGCAATTCATGCATGCATATAATTATCCTATGCTAGAAAGAGCATGATAAAGTAAAGGCAAGCAAGCATAGCTGGCATAGGCCGTCGTACTCTCACACGTCCCCCCTTCAAAGCTGGGTGGCGTGAGATACACCCTGCTTGACAAGATAGTCCTTGAGAGCACGGCGTGCGTTGCCCATATCAGCTTCTGCAACCCAAGTGTCCAGTAGATACTCTATCTGTTTTTTCATGTCTGTTAGTTCAGGCGGACTCAGTCGGTATGGTGCACGTGAGACGGGTTTCGCACCTGGTTCCTTCACGATCTCGTGCTCGTGGGTGCGTGCTGGAGGTACGCCTGCAAATAGGTCGTCGGGCATTATATCCTTGTACTGCTCCAAGACCTCTTTCACTGCTGCAGGTAGCTCGGAACTCGGCTTCTCCTCCTCTGCTGCTGCCATAACCAGTGCTAGGTAACCCGTGTTACTCTTGTTCACCGTCTGTTCGAACCGTGCCAGTGTCCTTTCAGGTACGTCCCCTGTATCCGTCCAGCTTCGCAGTGCTATCTGCTTCCCATTGTTGTAGATGCACACCTTGCTGTTGACCCAATCGATCTCGGGGTTGAACCGCTTCAGGAAATCTCGCCCCAAGATAAAATCTAATCCTTTGATGTTGGTGACTGGTAGCTTCGGCTTCCACCTCAACGCACCTATATGCAGTTGCAGTGATGCTTCGCCGTGGATAGGAAGCTTCGTACCGTCCACCATGGTTGCTGAAAACTGGGTCTCTTCCGCTTTCTCTCCAATTTTCTCCAATGCTCCGCGGTCACACACCGAGTGAGATGCCACGCTGTCCACCAGTGCCTGGAGGCGTCGCCCATTGCATAACACCTCGAGGAGCTGTGGTTTCTGCTGTGCTGAGTAGCCAAAGAGGGTCTTGTTAATAGGATCATAGGGTACATCAAACTTAATACCTTCCCTTTTTCCTATACCTGACTCAGCGCTTTCCAGCTTCACCTGGGGGGTAGGAGGATTTTTCCGAGGCTTGTATAATTTTTACTGAGCCTGGATGTCTCCTCTAAGCCTTGGCAGCTGTGTAGGCTTCACCTGTGGGCGACGGGGAGCCTTAACACTGTGCTGCGGGGAGAGAATATTAACTCCACGGAACGCACGACCCTTCTCTACGCTCTGTAGTATTTTGCCCAACTTCTCAAGTACCTAAATAATTTCTAAAGGCTTTTTCTTGGCCTCTAGACCTCCCCTGAATTTTTTGAAGGCTTGTAAACCACGAGAAGCAATATTCTTCATTACAGCATCTTTATAGGATACTTTTAATGAATTCTTACTTTCGTGGGTGTTCGGCAGGAGTTTCCCGGTCGGTGCAGAGTCTTTTTTCGCGAAGCCTCCATTCGCCTCGGCGATTTCCCCTGATGCCGGCCGGTCGTGACGTTTTAAATTCGCGCCATCATTTTCTCCTTTTTTCAACCGCTCCGAAGTCGCCACGTCGTCGCCTTTTCCTGCTTTTCGGATCTTTACGCGATCGCCAGGTCGATCCGCGGCTACTGGCGATTCCCGTTTTTTTACTTCAGGGGTGCTCTATTGTTTCCGTCCGGGAGTGCCGCACGTGCTTTCTTCATTTTGTAGCATGACAAAAACTGATGTCTTGCTGCGCCGCAAAATTCGCATTTTGTCGGCTGCTGCTTCGCGTCGTATTTGTCGATATCCATCGGTTCGGTGAACGTGGGGGGGGGGTGCCGATCGCTCCGTGCCGAATGTACGGTTCGGCGTGAAGCGTCGTGTTTCGGGTTGACTTCGAGTCAGCGCGTCGTATCGCTCGGCAGCACGCACGACGTCTCTGTAGCTGTTATAATTCGCCGCAATCACCTGCCGCCGAATCTCCATTTTTAATCCTTCGGTGTACGCCTGGATTTTTTCGCCTTCGGTCAGGTCGGTGATGCGGTTGAACAGTAACTCCATCTGCTGCGTATACTGTGTTACACTACTGTATTGCTTGTGTCGGTGTATTTGTCAGAACATTATAGCTTACTTGTTTGTGTAGGCTATAGTGGGGTATCCCATAGGGGGTACAACCCAATTAGGGTTTCCTATTTGTACTCACCTCGTTCGTAGTCAATTCATTCACGTTGCTTTCTCCACATGGAATCAGAGCAGGTCCCATCCTAGGGACTGTTCTTTAGGGCCCACCGAAGCGCGCCCGAGGCGCGCGCTTTTTTTTAGCGACCCTTCGAGTCGCCCTGTTCCTACTCGCGGCCCGGCCGCCGCCCTACCTTAGCGGCCCACCCGCCGCCCTCGCTAGCGGCCCCGCCGTCCTGTCGCGGCCCCGCCACCCAGTCGCGGCCCCGCTACCCCTAAGCGCGGCCCCGCCACTCCGTAGCGGCCCCGCCACCCCCTTCGAGCGGCCCCGCCCCTACGTCGCGGCCCCGCCACTCCGTCGCGGCCCCGCCACCCCTTCGAGCGGCCCCGCCACTCCGTCGCGGCCCCGCCAACCAGTCGCGGCCCACCCGCCGCCCTACCTGCGGCCTCCCCGCCGCCCTACCTGCGGCCGTCCGCCGCCCTACCTGCGGCCGTCCCGCCGCCCTACCTGCGGCCTACGCGCCGCCCTACCTGCGGCCTACCCGCCGCCCTACCTGCGGCCGTCCCGCCGCCCTACCTGCGGCCGTCCGCCGCCCTACCTGCGGCCGTCCCGCCGCCCTACCTGTGGCCTACCCGCCGCCCTACGTGCGGCCGTCCGCCGCCCTACCTGCGGCCGTCCCGCCGCCCTACCTGCGGCCTACCCGCCGCCCTACCTGCGGCCTACCCGCCGCCCTACCTGCGGCCGTCCGCCGCCCTACCTGCGGCCGTCCCGCCGCCCTACCTGCGGCCTACCCACCGCCCTACCTACGGCCCGCCCGGCCGCCCTACCTACGAGGCCCAATAGCAGCCGAGCCGCCCGGAGCAACCGAGCCGCCCAGGAGCCACCGAGCCGCCCAGCAGCAGCCACGCCGCCCGGAGCCGCCGAGCCGCCCAGCAGCAGCCGAGCCGCCCAGGAGCCACCGAGCCGCCCAGGAGCCGCCGAGCCGCCCAGCAGCAGCCGAGCCGCCCAGCAGCAGCCGAGCCGCCCAGGAGCCGAGCCGCCCAGCAGCCTAGCGGCCGTGTCGTCTGGCGACCTTCCTCCCGAGCCGTTCGACCTGCCCTGCCTGGTGAGCACTGCACTCCTGTCACTGCGTACCCTTCCCCTACTGCTTGCACTGCGCCACTGTCGTCGTCATGGCTACACCCTCTGTCCTCACTTTTGACGCTGAGGGTCGAGCCATTGACTTTGAGGTCTGGCTCGACGACCTGCAGCTGTTTTTACAGTGCGACAGGGCCGACAGTCTGTCTCTCTTTGACCTCACCTCTGGCGCTGTCCCTGCCCTTGCTGCTGATGCTGACGCCACTGTTCGCTCTCAGTGGGCCACACGCGATGCTGCTGCACGTCTTGCTGTGCGTCGCCACCTGCCTACCACTGAGCGCGCGCACTTTAGCCAGTACAAGAGTGCTCAGACCTTGTACGACGCTGTAGTTGCGCGCTACTCCTCCCCTGCCACTACTGCACTGAGCCGCCTCATGCTCCCCTTCCTCTTCCCTGACCTTGCCGCCTTTCCCACTGTCGCTGATCTCATCACGCATCTCTGCACTAGTGACACTCGCTACCGCGCTGCACTTCCTGCTGACTTCTGCGCCAAGAACCCCCCCCCCATGTACATCACTCTCTACTTCCTAGTCACTCGCCTCCCTGACTCCCTTCGTGTAGTCCGGGACCACTTCCTTGCGGTCTGTCCCACCACCCTCACAGTCGACAGCCTCGAGAAGGCCCTTCTTGCAGCAGAGAAGAGCATAGTTGCTGTAGGAGCCTCTCGAGGTGACCCCCGCGCCCCCATCTTTGAGGGGTGTTCTCCTTCCCCTCTCCTGTCCTCTGTCGCCTCTGCCGCTGCGGCCGACCTCTTTGGTCTTGAGTCGGTCGGTGCGGCGTCTGCCCCTAGCGGGAGAGGCCGCTCTGGCAAGGGCAAGGGGGGCAAGGGAGCGGGTGGGGCCAGTGGGGGCGGTGGCGGTGGAGGTGGAGGCGGCGGAGGGAGTGGGGGTGGCGGTGGAGGTGGTAGTGGGGGTGGGGGTGCTAGTGGCAGCGATGGCGGCGGGAGTGGCGGCGGCGGTGGCGGTGGTAGCGGAGGTGGCGGAGGTGGCGGCGGTGGAGGTGGAGGCGGGGGCGGTGGAGGCGGAGGCGGGGGTGGCGGAGGTGGAGGTGGTCGGAGTGGGGCTTCGCAGCGGAGCGGCACTGGTGGCGGTCAGCGCCAACAGCAGCAGCAACGTTCTCGCGACGTCCTCACCCCTCAGCAGCTCCGTGAGTGGTACACGCAGCGTCAGCGCGGTGGGGTTTTGGTCCCTGCACCTACGTTCTCCGCACTGGCGACCGCACTGGAGAGCAGTGTGGGGGTGCCCACCCCGCTCAGCGCTGCTTTGGCCGCCTGACAGACGCTTGGCGTCAGCAGTTCCCAGAGGCCGCGGAGATCCCCCGCTGGGGAGAGCTGGTGTAGCTATCTTTGATCTTGATTTTGATGCTATCCTTGCTGCCATGTATGCTGTGACCACTAGTGAGGAGGGTGACTGTTACCGGTGTTTCCCGCCCAACCCGGGCATTGGTACTGCTGCTCCAGGTGCCGGTGAGGCTTCTGCTCTAGGTGCCAGTGCGACTGTACTCTCAGGCACTCGTGAGACTGCTCTCTCAGGTACTAGTGTGTCTGCGCTCTCAGGTACTGCGTCGGCTTCGGCCTCCCACACCTTCACTCTTGACTCTGGAGCGTCTCGCTCTTTCTTTCAGGACCGCACCACACTTACGCTGCTTAGTCGGCCGGTTGCGGTTTCCCTGGCTGACCCCTCTGGGGGTCCTGTCCTGGCTCGCTTCTCCACGGTCCTCCCGTGTCCGGCGGCTCCCTCTGGCACCCTGTATGGTCTCTACCTCCCCTCGTTCTCTACGAACTTGGTGAGTGGTGCTGACCTACAGGATGCGGGAGTCCACCAGTTCACCCCTGCTAGTCAGCGAGTGACGCACTGCACGGAGGCTAGCACGGGTCGTCACCTGGCTACGTTTACACGTCAGCCAGGGTCGAGCCTGTACACACTGACCACTGCTTCTCCTCCAGGTGCTGAGTCTGGTAGAGTCCCTTCGTCTGGTCAGGTGTTTGCTGCAGCATCCAGGTCTGGTCCTGAGTCTGCCCCCTGTTCGTGTCGCCGTCTGTCTCACAAGACCCTCCTCTGGCACCACCGTCTTGGCCACCCCTCTCTGCTTCGGCTCAGAGGCATGGCCTCCCGTCTTCTTGTGTCTGGTCTCCCCCGGTCTCTACCTCCCCTTCCTCAGGGCCCTGGCCCTACCTGTGTTCCCTGTGTAGAGGGGCGCCAGCGTGCTGCCCCTCACTCCTCCCAGTTTCCTCCGACAGAGGCTCCGTTGCAGACGCTTCACATGGACGTGTGGGGCCCTGCCCGCGTCCGTGGACTCGGTCACGAGCGCTACTTCCTGCTGGTGGTTGACGACTACTCGCGTTACACCACAGTCTTCCCCTTGCGCAGCAAGGGTGATGTCACTGAGGTGCTGATCGACTGGATGCGCGCAGCTCGTCTCCAGCTCAGGCAGAGCTTTGGCTCAGACTTTCCTGTGTTGCGTCTGCACTCGGACAGAGGCGGAGAGTTCTCCTCTGGCCTTCTGCGTGCCTACTGTCGTGCGCGTGGCATCCGCCAGACCTTCACGCTTCCGGACTCCCCGCAGCAGAATGGGATTGCAGAGCGCCGCATTGGCATGGTCATGGACGTCGCTCGTACGTCCATGATGCATGCGGCTGCCCCCCATTTTCTGTGGCTGTTTGCGGTCAGGTACGCAGCGCATCAGATCAACCTCCACCCCAGGGTCTCCAGGCCGGAGACCTCCCCAGCGCTGCTGTGGACGGGGAAGGTTGGCGATGCGTCGGCGTTCCGGGTCTGGGGATCTTGGGCGTTTGTCCGCGACTTGTCTGCGGAAAAGCTGTCCCCTCGCGCTACTCCCTGCGTCTTCCTGGGGTTCCCCCCCGACGCCCCCGGGTGGCAGTTCTACCACCCCACCTCTCGACGTGTTCTGTCCTCCCAGGACATCACATTCGACGAGTCGGTACCCTACTACCGCCTCTTCCCCTACCGCACTCCTTCCGTCCCCGTGCCCCCGCTCTTCTTGGTACCAGGTCCCCCCCCGGTAGACCCCCTTCCCCCTCAGGGTCCTACCCCTTCAGGTGTGTCCCAGGTAGACGCGGTCGAGCCTGTCGAGGTCACTGGTGACTCTGGTGCGGCTGCGGGAGCTGAGCCTTGGGGTGCTGAGACTGGAGGTGCTACGCCTGTGGGTGCTGAGCCTGGGGGTGCGGAGTCTGGAGGTGCTGAGCCTGGGGGTGCTGTGCCTGGGGGTGCTGAGCCTGGGGGTGCTGAGCCTGGGGGTGCTGTGCCAGGAGGAGCTGAGCCTGGGGGTGCTGTGCGTGAGGGTGCTGAGCCTGGGGGTACTGAGCCTGGGGGTGCTAGGCCTGGGGGTGTTGAGACTGGGGGTGCTCCGCCAGGAGGTGCTTCGTCTCGCCGAGAGCCACTCTCCCCTCAGGAGCTACGTGAGTGGTTTGCCAGACGCTGGAGGCGTGCTGCTGGTGCTGGAGGTTCTTCGGCTGCAGAGGGTACTGCTGCCGAGCGTCCCGGCGGTGCTCGTACTGTGGGTGTTGGAGCTGCTGGGTCTGAGGTTTCTCCTGGAGCTGGTGCTGCTGAGGGTGTTGACGCTGAGACTGCCGCTGGAGGTCCGACTGGTGGTGCTCCTGGTGGTGCTGCTGGAGGTTCTGGAGCTACTGAAGGTGCTGCTGGAGCGGGTACTCCTGCTGAGGGTACTGGTGCTGTCCCTGCTGTTTCTGGCGTCGCCACGCGGCCCGGGCCGTACTTCGTTCTGCTCCTGCAGCAGGCTCTTGGTCTTACACCTTCTCCTGGTCCTCCTCCTCCTCCCTTAGAGGGTCCACAGCCTGTCTCGTCACAGTCACAGCTACAGCCTGCCTCCCCTTTGCCTGCTCCTTCTCCCTACGCTGGTCCGACTGGAGGTCTTACTGAGCGTCGTGAGCCTGCGTCTCGTCCTGCGTCGCCTATTCTTACTGCGCGCGCTAGTGGTCGCGGTTCGCGTCAGCGTCCTCCTCCTGTCCCTGGCACGCACCGGATGTCTCTGCGTCCGTCCACTGCTCCTCTGCGTGCCCCTTTGCCTTCTCCTCCTGCTTCCTCTCTTCCTGCTCTTGCCGACCCGGAGTCGGACTCTCTTTGTGCTGCCAGTCCTACTATCACGCGTCTTCTTGCTACTGCTGTCACTGACCCTTCTTTCGAGTCTTCTGCTGCCTCTGCCCTTGTCACTGAACTCGTCGACTTTGCTGCGCGCTGTCGCCTAGACTACGCTGCTAGTCTTGTCGCTGAGTCTGAGTCTGCCTGTCCTCCGTCCGTCGGGGGTGAGTGTGCCCTTGGCACGGACGTCCTTGAGGACAGGCAGGAGGAGTTCCAGTGTCTGGCCGCCGCTTCACCTCATCTCGCGTCTGTACTGCTAGCCCCTGAGGGAGACCCGGATGCACTAGACATCCCGACTCCGCGCTCTTACGCGGAGGCGATAGAGGGTCCTTACTCCTCTCAGTGGCAGGCAGCTATGGATGCAGAGATGGCTTCCTGGAAGTCCACAGGCACCTACGTCGACGCTGTTCCCCCTCCTGGGGCGAACATCGTCAGTGGCATGTGGATTTTCTGGTGAAGCGGCCGCCAGGTTCTCCGCCTGTCTTCAAGGCGCGTTACGTGGCTCGTGGCTTCAGTCAGCAGCAGGGGGTCGACTACTTTCAGACCTTCTCCCCCACCCCGAAGATGACCACTCTTTGGGTACTGCTGCACGTTGCTGCTCACCGTGACTACGAGCTACACTCTCTCGACTTCAGCACAGCTTTCTTGCAGGGCAGCCTGCACGAGGAGATCTGGCTGCGTCGCCCACCTGGCTTCACTGGGTCTTTCCCTCCTGGTACCCAGTGGAGTCTCCGGCGTCCAGTCTACGGTCTCCGCCAGGCGCCACGTGAGTAACACGACACACTGAGGACTACGCTTGCGGCACTTGGGTTTGCTCCTTCTACTGCTGACCCGTCGCTGTTTCTGCGCACCGACACCTCTCTGCTGCCGTTCTATATCCTCGTGTACGTCGACAACTTGGTCTTTGCCACAGCGGACACTTCTGGACTCGCTTACGTGAAGTCCGAGCTGCAGAAGAGACACACGTGCACTGACCTGGGTGAACTGCGCAGCTACCTTGGCTTGCAGATCACCCGGGACAGAGCACGCCGCACCATTACCCTGACTCAGTCACACATGGTGCAGCAGGTCCTTCAGCGCTTCGGCTTCACGTACTCCTCGCCTCAGGCCACTCCTTTGCCTACTCGCCACTCGCTCTCAGCTCTGCCTTCGGATGAGTCCGTAGAGTCGAGTGGCCCGTATGCAGAGCTTGTTGGCTGCCTCATGTACCTGATGACCTGCACACGACCTGACCTTGCATACCCTCTCAGCATTCTCGCACGCTATGTTGCTCCTGGGAGACACCGACCAGAGCACATGGCTGCAGCGAAGAGGGTGTTGCGCTACTTGTGCAGTACGTCGGGCATGGGGCTAGTGCTTGGAGGGCGCAGTCCAGTGGTCCTCACTGGGCACGCGGATGCTTCTTGGGCTGACGAACAGGCTACACAGCAGTCGTCACAGGGTTACACCTTCAGCATTGGTTCCGGCTCTGTCTCGTGGCGGGCTACTCGCTCGTCTTCTGTTCTCGGCTCCAGTTGTGAGGCTGAGATCTACGCCGGGGCTATGGCTGCTCAGGAGCTTCGCTGGCTCACCTACCTGCTGACCGACCTTGGAGAGCCGCCTCGTTCTCCTCCAGTCCTGTACGTAGACAACAAGGCCATGCTGGCCTTGTGTCGAGAGCAGCGACAGGAGCATAGGACAAAGCACATTGCTCTCCGCTATTTTCTTGCTCGTGAGCTGCAGCAGCGTGGACAGTTGCGACTTGCGTACGTGGCCTCTGAGGCCAACACTGCTGATGTCTTCACCAAGGCACTTGCGCCTTGTGATCATCAGCGTTGCTGCACGCAGCTGGGTCTTGTGCCTGTCTTGTCTCACTTGCTCACTTCTTGACCTTGCTTGTACCTTCACCTATATATACTCTTGCTCTTGCTTGCTTGACTCTTGTATATCTCTATATATGATCTTGCATGCGAACTGGCCTTGTGGCCCTTGACCTTGTGCTCGGAATGTGTGGTGACTTTGTGATCCACCCTGAGCTTTGCTTTGCTTTGCTTGACTGGTCTTGTGACCCCTTGTTCTCCCCCACTTTGCCTATGGGGGTGTGTCAGAACATTATAGCTTACTTGTTTGTGTAGGCTATAGTGGGGTATTCCATAGGGGGTACAACCCAATTAGGGTATCCTATTTGTACTCACCTCGTTCGTAGTCAATTCATTCACGTTGCTTTCTTCACAGTATCTGCTGCCGCGCCATGTAGGTTGTATTAATTGGTTCGAAACGCTCGATTAAATCTGCCCGAAACTGCTGCAATGTTTTCTCCCCGCGGGCTACGTGGGTGTAGTAAATCCATTTGAGAGCCGGTCCACGTAACAGTGTCGCTGCGAGCCGAATCCTTGCTGCGTCGTATTGCGGGGTCGAACAGCCAATGGCCTCGAAGTAAATTTCGAGGGTGGCCACGAATCGCCGGACGTCGGATCCCTTCGCGCTTGGATCAAACGCCTCCGGGAGCCTCGGTCGTGCTGCTTCGAGGTTCGGCGACAGTGGTGCCATTGGTCCGTGAAATGTCGGTGTCGCCACTGCTACTGGAGTTGTCGGTGCTGTTGTCGCTGTGGTCGCTGCTGCTACGGTGGCGAACCCTGGTTGGCTTGTCAGAAAAGCCTCGAGTTGACGAAGCGTCGCTTACGTCTGCTCCATGTCGGTGCGGAGGCTCGCGATGTCGCTCGTAGTCGCGTAGTTGTCGCCTTGGCCCTCCATTTGGTGATTTACAGGAAGATGCGCGACGAAAATAATCGAATTCTAGGTGCTGGTCGACTTACTGCGAGTCAAATTGACTGTAGAATCGACGAGCGCGAATTCTGTAAGTTGCGTAAATCTCCCTTAGGCGAAATTTGCGTCCGATCTTGGCCGTTGAGGAGAAAATCGATCCGACGCTCCAAATTCCAACGTTTTTGGGCGAAATTCTCTGGGCCGTTGAGATGAAACTCGATCAAACGGTCGAAACTCCAACCTTTCCACCAGTAAATCTGAGGGGTGTTCGAAAACTGAATCGAGGGGGACTTAGAAAAATTGCGCGGAACTGGTTTTACATACCCGTATCGGCGCTTTCGTCGTCGCCCCCGCGGTTTTTCAAGGCCGGAACTAAGCGGTTGAAGACCTCGCGTGTAAACCCGCTCTGATTACCAAGTGTGAGGATCTAGGATCGAGTTCAGAAAAGAGAATGAGAATTGAGTCGAATTGAATGTCTCACCTGGGTACAACACGAGGCTATATATAGGCTCGACACAAGGCCCCGTAACCAGGTGTTACGCGAAGGTTCCGCGGGCCGCGTAGCGTCCCGAACGGATCCTTACCGAATTCGGTAGAAGGCAATTCGGTGGCAACCGAAAATCCAGAATTCGGTGCACACAACCTAGTTCGGTACTATAACTATAATAAAATATAGGAAAGCACCTAGCCTAGGAAATCAAGCAATTCATGCATGCATATAATTATCCTATGCTAGAAATAGCATGATAAAGTAAAGGCAAGCAAGCATAGCTGGCATAGGCCGTCGTACTTTCACAGTTGGAAACAAGTGTGAACGAATATAGTACCCTAAACCCATATGGTTGGTAGCAAGAGTATGTGCGTTACTTATCCTTATGGATGGTACAACGAATAAATGCGTTCTTACCCATTTGGTTGGTACTGAGTAGGTTCATTACTTGCCCATACAGATGGTACAGAGAATAAGTGCGTTACTTACCCATATGGTTGGTACTGAAAGTAAGGGCGTTAGTTATCCATATAGTTGGTACCAATAGTAAGCGCGTTACTTATCCATATGGTTGGTACCAAAAGTAAGTGCGTTAATTACCCATATGGTTGGTACCGAAAGTAAGTGCGTTACTTACCCATATGGTTGGTACCGAAAGTAAGTGCGTCACTTACATATATGGTTGGTACCGTGAGTAAAGTACATTGATTACCATACTGTTGGTACCAAGACTAGGCACATTACATACCCATATGGGTTGTGGCGAGAGTAAGAACGTTACTTACCCATATGGCTGGTACGAACAGTAAGCGCGTTACTTACCCCTATGGTTGGTACCCAGAGTAAGGACGTTACATACCTATATGGTTGGTACCAAGTTTCAGTGCGTTACTAATCCATATAGTTGGTACCAACAGTAAGGGCGTTAGTTACCCGTACCGTTGGTAACAAGAATATATGTGTTATTGACCCATATGGTTGGTTCCGAGTGTAGGTGCGTCGCTAACCCATATGGTTGGTACCGAGAGTAGGCGTATTACTTACCCATATGGTTGGTACTGAGAGTAAGTGCGTTAGTTACCCCAATGGTTGGCACCGTGACTAATCGCGTTATATACTCAAATTGTTGGTACCGAGAGTAAGAGCGTTCCTTACCCATATGGTTGGTACAGAGAGTAAGCGCGTTACTTACCCATCTGGTTGGTAATGAGGGTAGGTGCGTTAATTACCCATATGGATGCTACGAACAGTAAGCGCTCTACTTGCCCATGTGGTTGGTACTAAGAGTAAGTGCATTACTTATCCAAATGGTTGGTCCCGAGAGTAAGTACGTTACTTACCCATACAATTGGTACGATGAGTAAGCATGTTGCTTAGCCTAATGGTTGGTACCAAGAGTACGCGTGTTACTTACTCATATTGCTGGTACTGTGATAAAAAATGTCTGTAACCTATATGGTTGGTACTATCAGTAAGCGCGTTACATACCCATACGATTGGTACCAACAGTGCGTTATTTACCCATATTGTTTGTACCGAGAGTCAGTGCGTTACTTTTTATATGGTTGGTACCAAAAATATGCGTGTTACATACCCACATGGTTGACACCGAAAGTACGTACGTTACTTATCTATATGGTTGGTATGAACCGTAAACACGTTACTTTCCTACATAGTTGGTACCAATACTATGTGAGTCATTTACCCATATGGTTGGTACCGAGAGTACGCGCATTATTTATCCATATGGTTGGTAAGATGAACAAGCGCGTTACTTATCCAAATGGTTGGTACAGAGAGTAAGGGCGTTAGTTATCAATATGGTTGGTACCGAGATTAAGCGCTTTTGTAGCCCATATGGTTGGTAACAAGATTAGGTACTTACCCATATGGTTGGTACGAACAGTAAGCGCGTTACTTATTCATCCAAATGGTACTAAGAGTAAGTGCGTTACTTACCCATATGGTTGGTACGAACAGTAAGCGCGTTACTTATCCATCCAAATCGTACTAAGAGTAAGTGCAGTACTTACCCATATGGTTGGTTCCGAGTATATGTGAGTCACTTACCCATATGGTTGGTACCTAGAATAAGCGCGTTACTTACCCATATGGTTGGTACCAAGAGTAAGCGCGTTTCTTACCCATATGGTTGGTACCGATTGTAATCACTTCATTTACCCATATGGTTGATACCAAAAGTAAACGCGACGCCTACCCATATGGTTGGTACCTAGAGTATGCGCGTTACTTACCGATATGGTTGGTAGGAAGAGTAAGCACCTAGTACCCCTAAGCGCTTAGTAATCGCATTACCTACCCATACGGTTGGAACCGAGAGTAAGTGCGTTACTTACCCACGTAGTTGGTACCGAGAGTAAGCGTAATACTAGACTGTCTGGTTGGTCAAGAAGTAAGCGCGTCACTTACCTATTTGGTTGGTACCAATAGTATTCGCGCTATTTTCCGATATGGTTGGTACCTAGAGAAAGCGGGTTACTAACCCCTATGGTTGGTATTGAGAGATACGCGTTACTTACCCATATGGTTGGTACCAATTATAATCGCGTTATCAACCCATATGGTTGATACAGAGAATAGGCGCGTTACTTATCCATATGGTTAGTACCAATAGGGTTCGCAATACTTACCGATACATTTGGTACAAACACTAACTGCGTTACTTACCCATATGGTTTGTTCCAAGTGTAAGTGCGTTACTTACCAAAATGGTTAGTACCAAGAGTATGTGTGTTATTTACCCATATGGTCCGTACCCAGCGTAACTGCGTTACTTACCCATAGTGTTGGTACCAAGAGTAAGCGCGTTACTTAACCATATTGTTGGTACCGAGAGTAAGCGCGTTATTTACCCATATGGCTCGTACCGAGAGTAGGTGCGATACTTACCTATACGTTAGGTGCGTTACTTACCTATATGGTTGGTACCGAGACCAAGCCCGTTACTTACCGATATGGTTAGTACCGAGAGTAACCGCGTTGTTTATCTATATGGCTGGTATGAACAGTAGGCGCGTTACTTGCCTATATGGTTGGTACAAAACAAAAAACGCGTTACTTATTTATATGGTTGGTACCGAGAGCAAGTGCGTTACTCACCCATATAGTTCGTACCGAGAATAAGCCCGTTACTAACTCATATGGCTGGTACCGAGAGTAAGCGTGTTACTTACCCTAATGGTTGGTACCAACAGTAATTAGATTATCTACACATATGATTGGTACCGAGAGTAAGCGCGTCAACAACCTTTATGGTTGGTGCCGAGTATAGGTGCGCTACTTATCCATATGGTTGTTCTCAAGAGTAAGTGCGTCACTTACCATATAGTTGGTACTGATAGTAAGCGCGTTACTAGCCTATATGGTTGGTAATGAGACTAAGCACATTACTTATCCATATGGTTGGTAACAACAGTAATTGGGTTATCCACCCATACAGTTGGTACCAAAAGTAAGCGCGTTACTTTCCCATATGGTTAGTACCAACAGTAATTACGTTATCTACCCATATGGTTGATACTAAGAGTAAGTGCGTTACTTACCCATATAGTTGGTACAAAGAGTAAGCGCGTTACTAGCCTATATGGTTGGTAACGAGAGTAAGCGCGTTACTTATCCATATGGTAGGTACCAACAGTAATAGGGTCATCCACTCATACGGTTGGTACTAACAGTAATTACATTATTTACCCATATGGTTAATACTAGGAGTAAGTGCGTTACTTACCCATATAGTTGGTACCGAGAGTAAACGCGCTACTTACCCATATGGTAGGGACCGACAAAAATCGCGTTATCTACCTATATAGGTTGATACTACGAATAAGTGCGTTACTTACCTATATAGTTGGTACCGAGAGTAAGCGCGTTACTAACCCATATGGTTGGTACCGAGAGTAAGCGAGTTACTTACCCATATGGTTGGTACCAAAAGTAATTTGGTTATCCACCAATATAGTTGACACCTGTGGGTAAGCGCGTTAGTTACCCATATGGTTGGTCCCGATAGTAGGCGCGACACTTATATGGCTGGTTCGGAAAGTAGATGCGTTATTTATCGGTATGGTTGGTACGAAAAATAAGCGCGTTACTTACCCATACAGTTGGTACCAAGAGTAAGCGTGTTACATACCGATATGGTTGGTACCAGGAGTAAGCGCACTTATCTATATGGTCGGTATGAACAGTAAGCGCGTTACTTGCCTATACGGTTGGTACCGACAGTATGCTCGTCACTTACCCATATGGTTGGTACCAAGTGTAAGCGCGTTACCTACTCATATGGTTGGTACAAAGAGCGAGTGCGTTAGTTACCCACGTGCTTGGTTCCGAAAGTAAGTGCGTTACTTAACCATATGGGGTTGGTAACGAAATTAAGTACGTTACTTACCCATATGGTTGGTACCATGAGCAAGAGCGTTACTCACTCGTATGGTTGGTACAAAAAAAAGTGCGTTACTTACTCAAATGATTGGTATTTATAGTAATTGCGTAACTTACCCATAAAGTTGGTACCAACAGTAAATGCGTTATCCACCCATATGGTTGGTACCGAGAGTAGGCGCGTTACATACCCACATGGTTGGTACCAACAGTAATCGCGTTATCTACCCATATGGTTGGTACCCAGGATAAGCGCGTTACTTATCCATATGGTTGGTACCAAGAGTAAGTGTGTTACTTATTCATATAGCTGGTACAGAGAATAAGCGGGTTACCAACCCATATGGTTGGTACTACGACTAAGCGCGTTACTTACCTATATGGTTGGTACCAACAGTAATTGCGTTATCCACCTATATGGTTGACACCGTGAGTAGGCGCGTAACTTACCCATACGGTTGGTACGAAGGATACGCGTGTTGCTTACCCATATGGTTGATACCGGGAGTAAGCGTGTTACTTGCCCATACGATTGGTACCAACAAAAATCGTGTTATCTACCCGTTTGGTAGATAGCGAGAGTAAGTGCGTTATTTACCCATATAGTTGGTACCAAAAGTAAGCGCGTTACTAGCCCATATGGTTGGTACCGAGAGTACGCGCTTTACTCATCCATATCGTTGGTACGAACAGTAATAGCGTTATCCACCCATATGGTTGGTTCCGAGAGTAAGCGCGTTATTTACCCATATGGTTGGTACCAACAGTAATTGCGTTGTCTACCTATATGGTTGATACTGTGAGTAAACGTGTTACTTATCCATATAGCTGGTACGAAAAACAAGCGCGATACTAACCCATATGGTTCGTACCGAGAGTAAGCAAGTTACTTACGCATGTGGTTGGTACCAACAATTATTGCGTTTTCCACCCATATGGTTGACACCGTGAGTAAGAGCGTTACTTACCCATATCGTTGGTACCGATAGTTGGCGCGTTACTTACCCAATATGGTTGGTTCCGGGAGTAGATGCGTTATTTTACCGATATGGTTGGTACGAAAAGTAAGTGCGTTACATACCCATACGGTTGGTACCAGGAATAAGCGTGTTACATACCTATATGGTTGGTACCGAGAATAAGCGTCTTACTTACCCTTATCGTTGGTACCATTATAAACCGCGTTATCTACCGGTATGGTAGATACCGAGAGTAAGTGCGTTACTTACCCACATAGTTGGTACCGAGAGTAAGCGAGTTACTAGCCCAAATGGTTGGTACCTAGAGTAAGCGCGTTACTTATCCATATGGTTGGTACTAGCAGTAATTGCGTCATCCACCCATATGGTTGGTACCGAGAGTAAGCGCGATACTTACCCATATGGTTGGTACCAACAGTTATCGCGCTATCTACAAATATGGTTGATACTGATAGTTACTACGTTTATTATCCATATAGTTGGTACCGAGAGTAAGCGCGTTACTATCCTATATGGTTGGTACCGAGAATAAGCGCTTTACTTACCCATATGGTTGGTACCAATAGCAATTGTGTTACCGACCCATATGGTTGAGACAATAAGTGAGCGCCTTACTTATCCATATGGTTGGTACCGATAGTAGGCCCGTCATCTACCCATATGGTTGGTTCCGAGAGTAGATGCATTATTTACCAATGTGGTTGTTACGAAAAATTAGCGCGTTATTTACCCATACGGTTGGTACCAAGAGTAAGCGTGTTACATATGTATACGGTTGGTACCGAGAGTAAGCGCGTTACTTACCATATTGTTGGTACCAATAGTAAGTGCGTAACTTACTTGTACGGTTGGTACTAAAAATAAGTGCGTCAGTTACAACAACGATTGGCACCAAGAGTAACTTTGTTAGTTACCTATATGGTTGGTACCGGGAGAAAGCGCATTACATAGCCATATGGTTGGTAGAAACAGTAAGCACATTATTTACCCATATGGTTGGTACCAAGAGTTTGTGCGTTACTTATCCAATGGTTGGTACCAAGGGTAAGCTCGATACTTAGCCATATGGTTGGTACCGAGAGTAACTGCGTTTCTTGTCCATATGGATGCTGCCTCTGAATGGAAGTTGTATGTTGGCCCCGTCATCGCTTTGGCGGAGCCGACTCCGTGGTTGAATGTACGGGAGGTGCAGCCGACCTACTGAAGTGGGCGACGCCGACTTGGGTGAGCTGGTCGATAGGTTTAGTCAACCTGCGTGGGGCCACTGCAAAGCCGCCAACTTTGGGACGCCGGCGGCCGACTTCTACGGATGGTCGACGACGGGGCTCGTCCTCGTGAGCAGAGCGCCGACATGGAAGGTCGACCCGGCGAGGTCAGCTTGGGAGGGCGCCGACTTCGTCGCACCGACCTGGGGGAGCCGACTTTGCAAAGTCGGCAAGAGATGGTCGATTACTTGGACGGTCGACGGTCACATGGAGCAACACCTGGTTGGTGTGGTTGCACGGTCGACCAGGTTTCTCGGTGACGGGGTTTTGCGGAGGCACGCAACAGTAGCCGAGACCCCTCTCTAGCCTGCTCCCAACCATTCTGTCGCACTTTGTTTTCCTACAAAACAGATTTGTAAGTAACACACTTACTCTTCGTACCAATCATATGGGGACGTAACGCACTTAGTTTTTATACCAATCATATAGGTTATAAATACACTTACTTTTGGTACCAACCATATTAGTAAGTAACGCACTTATCTTGGTAACAACCATATAGGTAAGTAACACAGTTACTCCTGGTATCAACCATATGGGTAATTAACACACTTATCTCGGTACCAATGATATAGAAAAGTACAACGCTTAGTTTAAATACCAATCATATGGGTAAGTAACGCACTTCTATTTTGTACCAACCATATGAGTAAGTAATATTCTTGCTCTTCGTACTAACCTTATGGGTATGTGACGCACCTACTCTTGGTACCAACCATTTGAAAAAGTAACGCCTTTACTCTTGGTACCAACCATATGAGTAAATAACGCAATCAGTCTTGGTACCAACCATATGGGTAAATAGCCCACCTACTCTTGTTACGAACCATATGGGTAAGTAACGCGTTTTTTCTTAACGCCAATCATATGGGCAAGTAACGCATATTGGATTCGTACCAACCGTATTAGTAAGTAAAGCGCTTACTCTTTGTACCAACCATATGGGTAAGTAACGCGCTTATTTCAATACCAATCATATGACTAAGTAACGCACTTGCTTCTGGTACCAATCATATAAGTATGTAACGAACTTACTTTTGGTACCAACCATATGGGTAAGTAACGCTGTTACTCTTGGTACCAATCATATGGTTAAGTAACGCGCTTACTCATGTTACCAACCATATGGATAAGTAACGGACTTCTTTTTGGTACCAACCATATGAGTAAGTAATGCTGACGGGAGTGGATTGTTTGCCCCGCCCTCGCTTGAGCGACGATGATTTCCTAGTCGGGCGCACGGATAGTGTCGCCGACTATTCTGCGATGTTTGACGTGTGCTGGTCGACGGGGTTGTCAACCTGCAGCCGACCGCAACAATGCCTCCGACGAAAGGAAGCCGGCGGCCTAGTTTGACTGGTGTGGTCGACGAAGGGGTTCGTCGACCGACCCTGGTGCGGTTGAAGAAGGAGCTTCATCGACCTACGCGGGACTGTCAGTGAGCCGTCGACAAGGGGTCTTTGACGGCAGCTGTCGACCGAGCTGGTTGACGGAGGGAACCATCGACCAGGGTGGTCCTCGAGGGTAGTTGTGGTCGACGAGATAGGGGACGAGTTGGTCGACCCGGTCGACCGAGTTACCTCGTCGATGTTCTGCGGAGGCACGCGAACGTCGTCGAGGTCGCGATGATGAAGGCGACTTCGAGCTGGTATCTCGAAGTCGATGTGGCTCGTCAGGCACAGACAAAAGCCTACGGACGTATGACGGTGCACGTCGGGCCAATCGTCTGCGCGCACATGCGAGCGTGCGCAGTGCTGTCTTTAACGGGTGCAACGTTGGACAGCCGCTTTGTTGCAGTGTTGGCACACCGTCGAGCTGTTCTGTTGGCAGGCTGCATTTCTGCAGCGCAGGCGCGGCTCTTCTTCGCAACGCTGGCAAGCGGTCAACTATGATGTGCTGGCGGTCGACCAGCTGCCCTGCTAGGTTGCTAGGTTCTGATGTAGTCATTCTTGCCATTGTTGTATCAATCTTTCTGTACCCTCAACTTTGCTAGTAAAAACTTTTGTCAAGTTCTTTCGTGAATGTGCAAGTGCTAGAGAACGCAGAGTAGCTACAATCACACTCACACAACTCGTGCCTATCCCTTAGTCTAGCTACCGCCCATCGTAGATTTTCTCCGCATGGTGCGGTGAACGAATATCTGGTTCCAGATAGGAGCCAATGTTTGCACCTACCTAGCTGTTTCGTAGAAGGGCAGCTGATTTAGTCTCCATGGTTAATCCCATAGTTAAAGCGCAAGTAGCGGACACCTTGGAGGCTCGTTTAGCTGATGCGAGGAGACGCCACGAGGCTGACGAGTACGGGCCAAGCCTCTCCTTAAAGGACTTCGAATTGGGCATTTGCGCCAAGTGGGCGACGAACGACGTGAGTCACCCGAACGAAGCATTAGGAGGCCCACGTTGACCGTCGTCTGGCGGGACCGCTCCGGCGTATGGCTACACCTAACCACCGCTACTTTCTTTTCGTCTATTTTCAACCCCACTTGCGCAAGTGGGTATGCACCCTTTCTTGAATCTTTGACCGAAGGTTGTGTGGGCGTCAGAAATTTCACACTGATTTCATAGTGAGTTGGTTCCAAACCCCAAAAAAGAGTAGAAGGGCACAAGGGAATTCGCAACAACAAAAGTGCCCCTTCTCAGATTTGCTTTCATGCGTTTCTTAACATTAAAAATCGGGATGCTTTGTAGCCCAGGTTCCCCAAGTGCCCAACTGAAATAGTCAAATGCGTGCAGGGTATCTTCGAAACGCGGGAACAGTGCAATGGTTCGGAGTTAAAAATAGCGGTGGTTAGATGTACGTCAAGTTCACACTGGACAACGTCACCACCACGCCGCTGCAAGGTCGACAGGACCTTACCACGTGGAAGGCGGCAATTGAGCCTCAGGTGGAGGTCACCACGCTGAAGAATTTCGCCGACGGCACCGTGCCGACACTGCAAGACATCGAGGTCGAGCTGCGCGGAAAGTTTTGTGCCGCTCACCTGCTCACCTTCATGGTCATCTCGATGTACTATTCATAGATGGTGCAGATTGCGCTGTCGACTTCGTCTGGATGCAGGCCACCAAGCATGGCGGTTCATCATGTCGATCTACCAAGCGACGAACGACTTGTACATCGGCTAGTTGGAGGAGCAGCTGACACACCTCCGGATCGGCGAGCAGAAGTCAACGACGGACTACTGCACCCTTGCTCGACGACTCTTGTCCGAGATGCGGATGGCGGATGTCGAATACGCGACTGCGTCGTACATCACGCATGTGATCAAGTGGCTGCCTGTTGGGTGCAAATTCACTTTGCACGACATCCTGCCTGTTGGTGTAAGGGCCTAATAAACTCAAGCTATTAAGACTTTATCACACTTAAAAACCTCTCCTCGGGGTCACCTCCAAGGGTCCTTGGGTGCCTGGTACAAGACCAGCCCCTATCCTCGGGTCCGAGTTTGTAGAGAGAGGGATCAAGAGGGACTTAGTCAAAACAGCAAGAGTATCTTGAACGTTGCGCAGCGTATCGTGCAGACCGTTGATCGGATTCAGCTAAGAATTTACTATATCGAAGCTCACTCTAAGAGCTTTAAAATAAGCCAAGTTGCCTCGCGAAAAGTTTTGCCATTACGAAGTTATGGCTCGGACAGCGTTAGCCTAGCGTTGGAGTGCTGGCGTACTAGCGTTGACTTGGGTAGCATTCAGTCGTCGCTTCGCGTAGAAAGGAAATTCCAGCAAGGAAGGAATTCGCTTGAATCAATTTCACTATATTCAGGTATAAACAGAGAAGGAATAAATAGCTCTAGCTAGCAAGGACCTTGAGAATCAACCTGGGAACAACCAGGGATGTACCCAAAAAATTCCAAGCAACAGAACCAACCTGGCTGGACAAAAATAGCAGGTGGTAGGTTGGTGAACAACCTCTGGTTCTGTTTTTTCCAACCTGGGAAAACAACAACCAGGTTCAGGTCCTAAAAACAGAACCTGTTTTGTCTTTGCCCAACCAGCCAAATGCTGGTTCCGCTGGTTTCCCCTGGCCCTGTAGCAATCAGATACAGACAAACAACATCCAACCTTCACCTAAATTGTACCCCTATAGTGCCTGCCCTGCTACACTATAGTCAACCAAACAAAACAGTACAATTTCGAGTTGGATAGAACTGAATCTGCGCAATCAAGTAAGCCGAACCACAAAGCTTCCATCTTGGGTTCCTTTGCGAGCTCGTCCTTTCTGCTTGTACTGTTCATAGCGCATACAATGTTATGCCGAAGCGCACATTGTGCGAGTACCTGCAAATGCTTCAAGCGAAAATTGCGAAAGCAAACAAACACACATACATACCATTCATACGCAAATGCATTCGCACACGCATACTCGTACAAACAGACGGCAGGATATCGTGCAATGTGAATTTGCACCTAACACACTCCCCCTTAGCCTGCCGGCTGCATCCCCATCATTCCATACTAGTTCATGCTCATTCCACTCATGCGCACACAACGCCAATGAGGCTCATCCGCAAGCCTCTTGGTGAGGAAGTCTGCTGGCTACTGGTGAGTCTTGATGTAGATCGGATTCACCGTCCCCCTCTTCACCTCCTTACGCAGCCAGTGCCACTTGATACGCATGTGCTTATTGAGCCCATGAAGCACAGCGTTCCTGGCCATCCCAAGAGCTCCCTTGCTATCACAAAACAGCGGCATAGCAACCTTTTGCTCCTGGCCAATCTCCTCTAACAGCCTCCTCAGCCAAATCACCTCCTTCACCCCATGGAACATCGCCATGTACTCTGATTCCACAGAAGAGAGTGCTGTCTCCGTCTGCTTCTTTGACCTCCAACTAACATGTCCTCCTCCAACTACACAGATGTATCCTCCCACAGATGAGGAATCCTACTTCTCAGAGGCCCACGTAGCATCAGTAAAGCAAGTGAGAAAGAGCTTGCCTTCTCCAAGCCTCTCCCCCTTCTCTTTCAGCACCTCAACCCCTTTCTGCTTCACCTGTGCAGATGCGGAGTATTGAACTCCAATGCTTGGGTGAGAGTTCAGATACTTCACCACACGCTCAGCTGCATCCACCTGCTCCTCTAATAGATTCTGCACCACCCTAGCCAGCTTCCCAACCGAGAAAGAGATGTCGGGCCTCGTGTGAACTGCTGCATACAAGAGGCTGCCCACCAAGGACTGAAATTGCTGCTGCTCCTCGGCTTCAACCCCTTCATCCTTTGCAGCTTTCACAAGCTTGAATTCTGCTGGCAGGGGAGTCGGAACCTTGCGCTCATTCTCAATTTCGTACTTCTCCCCAAGCTCCTTGATGAACTTCTCCTGGTGCAGCTTCAACCACCTGTGATCCAGATCCCTCTCCACGTGCATCCCGAGGTAGTACTTTACCTCCCCAAGGTTCTTGCACTTGAAGTTCTCCATCAGCTGCTGCTGCACTTTATGGATCTCCTTCATGCTGCTGCTGAAGAGAAGAATGTCGTCCACGTAGACCAGAAACAACACCAGCTTCTTCCCCTCCCCCTTGAGAAAGAGGCTCTCATCACAGCTGCTGGTCCTGAATCCCATCTCCTCTAAAACAGCTGCCAACTTCTGGTACCAGCAGTGTGGCGCCTGCTTGAAGCCGTAGATGGACTTTTTCAGCTTGCACACCCTGCCCGTACCATCCTTATACCCAGGTGGCTGCGTCATGTACACATCCTCCTCTAAAATCCCATTGAGGAATGCCGTTGATATATGCATCTGAATGATGAATTTCCCACTAACGGTTGCATCTGCCAACAAGACACGGAGGGTAGGGGGTTTGGCAGTGGGAGCAAAGATCTCATTGAAGTCCCGCTTCTCCTTCTGCATAAACCCCTTAGCCACCAACCTACTCTTGTAGATGGTGACCTGCCCCTTGTCGTCAGTCTTGATCCTTAGCACCCACTTGCATTGTACCGCTTTCTTTCCCTCAGGCAGCACCACTAGTTCCCAAGTCCCATTCTCCAGCACGCTCTCGTACTCAGCATCCCTAGAAGCTAGCCATTTGTCCCTATCTGGTCCAGCTAATGCCTCCTCCATGCTAGCTGGTTCTTCTAGTGCAATCGCAAGAAAACAGTACGTAGGCTCATCCTCCTCATTCGGGTCATAGCCATGCGGTAGAATCAGCAATGCCTCCTCGGTCCCAAGCTGCTGCTCAGCTACATCAGCTCCTACAGTCAGCTTCTTAGTAGCCATACGAGTACGTCCTGGCCTGGAGACGGATGTCTCCCATCCCTTCATAACGACACCCTTCGGCTTCTTAGTTTTCCCCTGCTGCTGCTCTCCTCCTTCGGATCCAGCAGCTCCACTAGTGCTACCGCTAGTCTCCACACCATCATTTTCTCCACCAGCAGGTGCCTCCTGTACCTTCTTTCCATCACCACCCTCTGCAGCTGCCTCCTCTCCCTCCTCCCACACACTAGGAGTCAGGTCCAGCTGCATGGTGATCTGCTCCATTTGCTGGGACACCCAGGCCTCCGGCTGTTTCTCCCAGCTCCCATACTGTACATCATGCCCTCAACAAACTTCACATCCCTGCTGTCAAACAACACACCCTTGGAAGGCTCCCACAGCAGCCATCCCTTGCTCTTAGCAGCCAGCCCCAAATGCACACACCAGATTGCACTCGCCCCCAACTTACTGCGGTAGGTCTTGGGGACATGGGCGACTGCCATGCAACCGAACACCCTCAGCATGTCCACCGGCGGCTTCCTCCCAAGCCACCTCTCCAACGGCACCCACGAGTCATCCCCAACCTTTGTGAGTACCCTGTTCCTAGCGACCGTAGCGTACCGAACAGCATGGGGCCACATCAAGTTGCCCAGCCCATATTCTATGAGCAGCGCCCTAGCTGTCTCCAGAATTGTCCGGTTTGCCCGTTCTGCTACACCTTTGGACTGTGGGGTGTAAGCCGTGGTCAGCTCCCTCTGGATGCCCTGCTTCTTGAGCCAGGCCGTCATCTGAGCTCCAACGAACTCACCACCCCGATCTGTCCTAATCCGCTTCACCACACATTCCGCTTGCTTCTCCACTAACGGCAGCCAATCGTCCCGAATCGTGGAGGCGGCGTGATCTTTCTGCTTCAGCGGATACGCCCACATTAGCCTGCTCCAGTCATCCACTATGGTTAGGAAGTACCGCTCCCCCTTGTGCCCTTGCACTGGCAGCGGCCCCACCAAGTCCATGTGGACTAGCTCCAACGGCTTTTTGCTCCTGCCAGCCACACTACGGAAGGGGAAACGGGTGAACTTTGAAAGGAGGCAAATTTCACAGTTATCATCGGGTGGTTGTCCGTTCAGCTTCAAGCCCTTAACGGCTCCATCCTTCTCCAGCTGCTTCAGCAAAGGCATTGCCACATGCCCCAAGCGTCGGTGTGCAGTTGCCCAATCCGTCTCCCCAGATCTGGCCGACACCTTCACACCAACCCCTCCAACGGCATTGCACTCCCCCTGGGATGCAGACCCCTCTCCAGCCTGCCCCCCACCGTGCCACACCAGCGCCGGCAGCTGCCACATAGATCTGTACACGTCCTTGCTCTCGTGCAGATCCCAAAGCACCATCCATGTTGGTGTTCACCCCAGACTTGCCAAGCTTACGGAGGGAGATGAGGTTGGCCTTCAGGTCGGGGACGAGGAGAACGTCGTGCAGCACCACCGGCTTGCCATCCGCTCCCTTAAACGCAGCTCGTCCCGCACCAGCCACCTTCAACATGTGACCAGAGGCAGAGCACACCTCATTAATCGGTGCAGCGCGTACGTTGTCCAGCAGGTCCTTGCGCGGCGTCATTGTCCAAGCAGCGCCTGTGTCCAACACCCAATAGTCTAGGGGGTGCAGCTCTGCTCCAGCCTTAGCAAATGCGTCTCCTTGCTCCCCCTTGTCTCCCATATGGAAGAATTGGCCCGCGGTGCGCTCCTTCTTCTTTTCCGCACCACCGTTGCCCTTCGGGTTGTTGTCGGACGAATCAGCGACCATGTTGGCGCCGTTTTTCTGGTTCCTCCGCGCGCCGCCATCCTGGTGACGATTCTGGGGGGTCCATCCATCGGGTTTCTTATAGCACAAAAACCAGGGGTGCCCTTCCTTCTCACAATACCAGCAACTACCTTTCATTTTGCCACCAGCACCCGACTTGCCCCCACGTCCAGATTTCGCACCGCGACCCCAACCGGTACCTCCTTGTTGGTCGTTGGAGTCGTCGTCTTTCTTTGCACCGCGTCCAGCACCACCGAAGCCACGTCCTTTGCCACGTCGGCTCCCTTGCATCCCGTAGCCGCTGCTGCCGTCGTCTCCACCCCTCAGTTGGTGGCGACGGAAGTCCTCCTCCAGAATCTTCGTCCGCACCCACTCGAGCGTCCACAAGCTCTGGTTCTGCGGCAGGCTCAATCCGCTCGTGAATTGAAGCCACGATTCCGGCAGCAGCGAGAGCATCTTCAGGCACTTGGTCTACTCCGGGTAGGTGATTCCCGCGGTCGCCAACTTCGCGTAGAGATCACGCATCTTGTCCAGGATAGGTTGCATTGGCTCTCCCTCGCTTAGGCGCAACGCGGACAGCTCCCTCTCCATCATGAGCGTCGCAGCGACGGAGGTAGGGGCGTGCAGCTCCTTCAACACCGTCCACGCCTTCGGACCGCACTCAACCTCCGGCAGCAGGTGCATGACGTGGTGACGCTGGTTCAGCTCCAAACTCTGCGACATCAAGTAGTAGCCAGCCGAGGCGCGCTCGTCCCAATCTTCCTGAAGGGCGGGGTCACTCGGTCTAGGCTCCTCCCCAATCATTAGTTTCAGCAATCCGATTTGACGGAAATAAAGTTGCATTTTCCAGGCCCAATCATCATAGCCCTCACCATTGAACTTCTCGACGGTGAAGTATTTCAACACCTCCTTGATCAGCGAGCCCTGGCTTGTTCGCGCTCCCCTTGGCGCAGAAACACCAGAATCATGGCTGCCGCTACGATCTTGGGCTGAAGATTCACCAGCTACCGCCGAGGTGTTGCCCGCCATAGCTACCTATATCGAGGATCACTATAACGCAGCTCTGATACCAGCGTGTTGGTGTAAGGGCCTAATAAACTCAAGCTATTAAGACTTTATCACACTTAAAAACCTCTCCTCGGGGTCACCTCCAAGGGTCCTTGGGTGCCTGAAACAAGACCAGCCCCTATCCTCGGGTCTGAGTTTGTAGAGAGAGGGATCAAGATGGACTTAGTCAAAACAGCAAGAGTACCTTGAACATCGCGCAGCGTATCGTGCAGACCGTCGATCGGATTAAGCTGAGAATTTTCTATATCGAAGCTCTCTCTAAGAGCTTTATAATAAGCCAAGTTGCATCGTGAAAAGTTTTGCCATTACGAAGTTATGGCTCGGACAGCATTAGCCTAGCGTTGGAGTGCTAGCGTACTAGCGTTGACTCGGGTAGCATTCCGCCGTCGCACCGCGTAGAAACGAAATTCCAGCAAGGGAGGAATTTGCTTGAATCAATTTCACTATATTCACGTACAAACAGAGAAAGAATAAATAGCTCTAGCAAGCAAGGACCTTGGGAATCAACCTGGGAACAACCAGGGATGATCCCAAATAATTCCAAGCAACAGAACCAACCTGGCTGGACAAAATAGCAGGTGGTAGGTTGGTGAACAACCTCTGGTTCTGTTTTTCTAACCTGGGAAAACAACAACCAGGTTCAGGTCCTAAAAACAGAACCTGTTTTGTCTTTGCCCAACCAGCCAAATGCTAGTTCCGCTGGTTTCCCCTGGCCCTGTAGCATGCAGATACAGAGAAACAACATCCAACCTTCACCAAAATTGTACCCCTATAGTGCCTGCCCTGCTACATTATAGTCAACCAAACAAAACAGTACAATTTCGAGTTGGATAGAACTGAATCTGCGCAATCAAGTAAGCCGAACCACAAAGCTTCCATCTTGGGTTCCTTTGCGAGCTCGTCCTTTGTGCTTGTACTGTTCATAGCGCGTACAATGTTATGCCGAAGCGCACATTGTGCGAGTACCTGCAAATGCTTCAAGCGAAAATTGCGAAAGCAAACAAACACACGAACATACCATTTACGCGCAAATGCATTCGCACACGCATACTCGTACAAACAAACGTCAGGATGTCGTGCAATGTGAATTTGCACCCAACAGTGCCATCAGTTTGTACGAGTATGCGTGTGCGAATGCATTTGGGTGTGAATGGAATGTTCGTGTGTTTGTTTGCTTTCGCAATTTTTGCTTGAAGCATTTGCAAGTACTCGCGCATTGTGCGCTTTGGCACAACATTGTACACGCTATGAACAGTACAAGCAGAAAGGACGAGCTTGCAAAGGAACCCAAGATTGAAGATTTGCAGTTCGGTTGAATTGATTGTGCAGATTCAGTTCTATCCAACCCGAAATTGTACTGTTTTGTTTGGTTGACTATAGTGTAGCAGGGCAGGCACTATAGGGGTACAATTTAGGTGAAGGTTGGATGTTGTTTGTCTATATCTGCATGCTACAAGGCCACGGGAAACCAGCGGAACCAGCATTTGGCTGGTTGGGCAAAGACAAAACAGGTTCTATTTTTAGGACGTGAACCTGGTTGTTGTTTTCCCAGGTTGGAAAAACAGAACCAGAGGTTGTTTACCAACCTACCACCTGTTGTTTTGTCCAGCCAGGTTGGTTCTGTTGCTTGGAATTATTTGGGATCATGCCTGGTTGTTCCCAGGTTCATTCCCAAGGTCCTTGCTAGCTAGAACTATTTATTCCTTCTCTGTTTCTACCTAGATATAGTCAATTTGATTCAAGCAAATTCCTCCCTTCCTCGAATTTCGTTTTTACGCAGTGCGACGACGGAATGCTACCCGAGTCAACGCTAGTACGCTAGCACTCCAACACTAGGCAAACGCTGTCCGAGCCATAACTTCGTAATGGCAGAACTTTTTGCAAGGCAACTTGGTTCACTTTTATATCTCTTGGAGTGAGCTTTGATAGTAGGAAATTCTCAGCTTAATCCAATCAACGGTCTACACGATACGCTGCGCGACGTTCAAGGTACTCTTGCTATTTTGACTGTGTCCCTCTCGATCCCTCTCTCTACAAACTCGGACCCGAGGATAGGGGCTGGTCTTGTACTAGGCACCCAAGGATCCTTGGAGGTGACCCTGTGGAGAGGTTCTAAGTTTGATAAAGTCTTAATAGATTGAGTTTATTAGGCGCTTACACTAATACTGCCGAGCAGCTTCAACCTCATGAAGAGGCTGATTGTGGTGCCCGCCATGCGTGAGTCACTCCATGAGGACTCCCTCACCAGCTACACTATCCGAGATGAGGTAATGCTGGAGGGAGAACGGCGCACGGAGCTCCTTCGACAGGCAAGCTACGGCGCCCTGACGAAGCAGTGTCGAGAGCAGGGCAGCATGGAAAGCAGAGCAGAGGTGGCAGCGGAGGTGGGCGGTCGACGAAGGACGTGAACGAGTAGAAGCCGATGTGGGAAAATGGTCGTGGAGGTGGTGATCGACGGCGGGAGTGCTGGATCTGCAGCGACCCCAACCATCTCTCTTTCGAATGCCCTAACCGTGATGACACTGACGAAGACAACAACAAGGGAGGCCGCGGAAGGTCGGCCAGTCGTCGTCCTCGTCGAGACGAGAAGCCGCGCAAGGAGAAGCAGATGTTGAAGAAGGTGTTAATAACGAAGGACGTCGACAACTCCAGCGGCAAGCCCCGAGGCGACGGGGAGGGGTCGTGCTCGATGGTCGGCGCGGTGGAGCCGACAGTCTCGCTGGCGCCGGAGGCTGGCGACGACTTCAAGGAGGTCGCGGCCACCGTGCAGGCAAATCCGATCGTGGTGCTGCTCGACAGTGGTTGCTCACACCACCTGATGGTAGCAAATGAGGTCTTCGTCGAAATGGCGCCGAGCGGTGGCGTGAAGCATGTGCGCGGCTTCAACGGGGCTTTGCAGGCGGTCCAGAGCTGCGTACCAACCATATTGGTAAATAGCGTATTTACTTTTGGTACCAACCATATGAGTAACTAAAATACCTACTCTTTGTACCGAACATTTGGGTAAGTAACACTCTTTCTCTTGGTACCAACCATATTGATAACTAGCGCACATTCTTTTGGCACCAACCATATGGGCAAGTAACGCACGTATGCTTGGTACCAACCATGGGTAAGCAGTGCACCTAGTTCTTGTACCAGCCATATAGGTAAATAATGCTCTTACCCTTGGTAGCAACCATATGAGTAAATAAAGCGCTTACTCTCGGTACCATCCATATGAATAAGTAACACGTTTATTCTTAATGCCAAACATACGAGAAAGTAACGCACTAGTTTCTAGTACCAACCATATGACTAAGTAACGCACATACTCTTGATACCAATTATGTGATCAGTAATGCGCTTACTCTTAATACCAACCATATGGGTCAGTAACGCGATCAGTCTAAATATCAGTCATATGAATAAGTAACGGACTTACTCTCGGTACCAACTATATGGGCAAGTAACGCGCTTTGTATTTTGTTGGCGCTTATAAACTCAAGTTATTAAGATCTAATCAAACTTAATACCTCTCCTCAGGGTCACCTCCAAGGGTCCTTACGTACAAAACCAGCCCCTATCCTTGGGTCCGAGTTTGTAAAGAGGGATCAAAAAAGGCATAGCCAGAAAAACGACAGTACCTTGTGCGTTGCGCAGCGTGCCGTACAGACCATCGATCCGATTAAGCTGAAAATTTGCTACATCGAAGCTCACTCCAAGGGCTTTCAAATGAACTAAGTTGCCTTGCAAAAAAGCTCTGCCATTACGGAGTTATGGCTCGGAAAACGTTTACCTAACGTTAGAGTGCTAGCGTACCAGCGTTGACTCGGGTAGCATTCCGCTGTCGAACCGCAAAAAAGCAGAATTTCAGGTAGGAAGGAATTCGCTTGAATCAAATTGACAATATCCAGGTACAAACAAAGAATGAACAAATAGCTCTAGCTAGCAAGGACCTTGGGAATCAACCTGGGAACAACCAGGGATGATCCTAAATGATTCCAAGCAACAAAACCAACCTGGCTGAACAAAACAGCAGGTGGTAGGTTGGTAAACAATCTCTGGTTATGTTTTTTCAACCTGGGAAATCAACAACCAGGTTCAGGTCCTAAAAACAGAACCTGTTTTGTCTTTGCCCAACCAGCCAAATGCTGGTTCTGCTGGTTTCCCCTGGCCCTGTAGCATGCAGGTCTGTATCCAACCTTCACCTAAACTTTACCCCTATAGTGCCTGCCCTGCTACACTATAGTTAACCAAACAAAACAGTACAATTTCAAGTTGGATAGAACTGAATCTGCGCAATCTATTCAACCGAACCGCAAAGCTGCCATCTTGGGTTCCTTTTGCGAGCTCGTCCTTTTTGCTTGCATTGTTCATATCGCGAACAATGTTGCGCCGAAGCGCACAATGCGCGAGTACCTGCAAATGCATCAAGAGATAATTGCGAAAGCAAACAAACACACGAACGTTCCATTCACACCCTAATGCATTCGCATACACTTATTTGTACAGTTTTCTTATGCACCTACTTTTTGTACCAACCCTATGTATAAGTGACGTTTTTTTTTTTAGCCAACCATATGAGCAAGTAACACACTTAGTCTTGGTATTAACCATGTGCATTAGTGACGAGCTTTGTTTTAATACCTGTCATATGTGTAAGTAACGTATTTATTTTTGGTACCAACCATATGGCTAAGTAGCGCTTACTCTTGGTACCAACAATATAGGTAAATAACGCGCTTACTCTTGGTACC
The DNA here is from genome assembly GCA_948144175.1 of Closterium sp. NIES-65. NCBI lineage: Eukaryota > Viridiplantae > Streptophyta > Zygnematophyceae > Desmidiales > Closteriaceae > Closterium > Closterium sp. NIES-65. Next base: position 1,221,932 of record CANXME010002078.1, on the reverse strand, counting down.
TACCAATATGGGCAAGTAACGCGCTTGGTCTTAATACTAGTCATGTGGGTAAGTAACGCACTTAATTTGGTACCAACCATATGAGTAAGTAACGCTCTTAATTTTGGTACCATCCATATGGATGAGTAACGCGCTCAATCTTAATAGCAATCGTACAGGGAAATATCGCACTTTATTTTGGTACCAACCATATGAATATGTAACGCACTTCATTTTGGTACAAACCATTTGGATGAGTAACGCGCTCAGTCTTAATAGAAATCATACAGGTAAGAAACCCACTTACTTTTTGTACCAACCATATGTGTAAATAATGCTAAACTTCTCAGTAACAACCATATGGGTAAGTAACGCGCTTAGTCTATACGTAAAAACGCGCCTTCTATTGGTACCAACCATATAGATAACTAACGCACTTACTGTTGGTACCAACCATATGAGTAACTAACGCGCATACTCAAAATACCAATCATTTGGGTAAGTAAGAAACTTTCTTTTGGTACCAACCATATGACTAAGTAATGCTCAAACTCTTTGTACCGACCATATGGGTGAGTAACACACTTTCTTTTGGTACCAACAATATAAGTACGTAACGCACTTACTCTTGGTACCAACCTTATGGAAGAGTAATGCGCTTAGTCTCAAAGCCAATCATATGGGTAATTAATGCACTTATTTCTGGTACCAACCATATGAGAAAGTAACGCACTTACTTTTGGTACCAACCATATAAGTAACTAACACGCATACTCAAAATACCAATCATTTGGGTAAGTAAGAAACTTTCTTTTGGTACCAACCATATGACTAAGTAATGCTAAAAGTCTTTGTACCGACCATATGGGTGAGTAACGCACTTTCTTTTGGTACCAACAATATAAGTACGTAACGCACTTACTCTTGGTACCAACCTTATGGAAGAGTAATGCGCTTAGTCTCAAAGCCAATCATATGGGTAATTAATGCACTTATTTCTGGTACCAACCATATGAGAAAGTAACGCACTTACTTTTGGTACCAACCATATGGGGTAACGCACTCACTCATACTACCAACCACTTGGATAAGTAACGCACTTACTCTTAATACCAACCATATTGTTAAATAACGCACGTACTCTTGGTACCAACCATATGGGAACGTAACACATTCACTTTTTGTACCAACCATAATGGTAAATAATGCTCTTTCTCTTGGTAAGAACCATATGGGTAAGTAACGCGCTTTCTCTCTGTACCAACCATATGGAAAAGTAACGTACTTATTTCTGGTACGAACCACATGGGTAAATAACGCACATTATCTTGGCATAAACCATATGGGTGAGTAACGCGCTTAGTTTTAATACCAATCATATGTGTAAGTAACTCTCATTCTTTTGGTACCAACCGTATGAGTAAGTAACGCATAGACTCTTGGTACCAACCATATGGGTGAGTAACGCGCTCAGTCTTAGTAGAAATCATTTGGGTAAGTAACGCACTTGCTCTTGGTACCTACCATTTGAGTAAGTAACGTACATATTCTTGGTACCAACCATATGGGTAGGTAATGTAGTTACTCTTAACCGAAAATGTGAGTAAATAATGCACTCAGTCTTTATACCAACCACATGGAAAAGTAACGTGCTTGCTATTAGAACCAACCATATGGGTAAATAACGTGCTTACTTTAAATACAAATCATTTGGGTAAGTAACGCAATTACCAACCATATGAGACAGTAATGCATTTACCCTTGGTACCAACCATATGAGTAAGTAACGCACTTGCTCTCAGTACCAGCCATATGGGTATGTAACACACTTACTTTTGGTAATAACCATTTGAGTAGGTAACGCATTTAATCTTGCTACCAACCATATGAATAAGTAACGCTCTGACTCTTGGTACCAACTATATGGATAAGTAACCCATTTACTATTATTACCAACCATATGGGTAAGTAACTTTTTTTGTTTTTAATGCCGATCATATGGGTAAGTAACGCACTTATATTTTTATACCAATCATATAGGTAATAGACACACTTACTTTTGGTACCAACCATATGGGTAAGTAATACAGTTACTCTTTGTACCATCCATGTGGGTAAGTAACGCACATATCTTGGTACCAAATATATGGATAAGTACCACGCTTAGTCTAAATGCCAATGGTAGGGGTAAGTAACGCACTTATATTTTGTACCAACCATATGAGTAAGTAACATACTTGCTCTTGGTACTAGCCATATTGGTATGTAACGCACTTACTCTTGGTACCAACCATTTGAGTAAGTAACACTTTTATTCTTGGTACCAACCATATGAGTAAATAACGCCCTCAGTCTTGGTACCAACCATATTGGTAAAAAACCTACCTACTCTTATTACGAACCATATAGGTAAGTAACGCGTTGATTCTTAATGCCAATCACATGGGCAAGTAACGCATATTGTATTCATACCAACCGTATTAGTAAGTAACACGCTTATTAAGTAGTAACTAACGCGCTTACTCTTGTTACCAACCATATGGATAAGTAACGGACTTTCTTTTGGTACCAACCATATGAGGAAGTAATGTTGACGGGAGTGGATTGTTTGCCCCGTCCTCACTTGGGCGACAATGACTTCCTGGTCGGGCGCATGGGTGGTGTCGCCATCTGTTCTGCGGTGGTTGACGTGTGCTGGTCGACGTGGTTGTCGACCTGCAGCCGACAGCAACAATGCCGCCGACGAAGGGAAGCTGGCGGCCTAGTTTGACTGGTATGGTCGACGAAGGGGTTCGTCAACCGGCCCTGGTGCGGTTGAAGAAGGAGGTTCGTCGGCCTACACGGGACTGTCAGGGAGCCATTGACTAGCGGTCCTTGACAGCAGCTGTCGATCAAGCTGGTTCACGGAGGGAACCTCAAGTACACGGTTTGACAGTTTCCTCGCCGGCATGTCGCGCACGATTTCCAGCCCAAGGTACCTCTTGATCAAGTTGATCTTGTGCAGCTCAAAGGCTGCCTCCAGCAGCTCCTTCAGCTCCTTCGGCATCGCAATACTGCTGCTGGCGGCGAGCAGGTCCTCGACGTAGACGAGCACCCAGTACGTCACCCCGTCGTCGCCGACCTTGAAGTACAGCGCATCATCGATCTGCTTCTTCTTTTAGTCAGCACCAGTCAGCACGTTGTCGAGCGCCTTGTACCACAACAGCGGCGACTGCTTCAGCCCGTAAAGACTCTTCAGCTGCTTGCACACCCGGCCGGTCCCATCGCTGTAGTAATTCGGCTGGTACATGTAGAGCACCCTGTCGAACTTGCTCTGCAAGAGGGCGTTCTTCATGTCGAGCTGCATCAGATTCAAGTCGAGGACGGCGACGATGCTGAGGAAGATCCTCAGCGTGACGTAGCTGCTGACCAGAGCATAAACCTCGTAGTAGTCGGCACCATACACCTGCGTGAAGCCCTTCACAACCAATGCACCTTCTCGCGGGTTACCGTGTCTTCAATAAGGTACTTCATCATCACAACCCAGCGGTTCCTCATGATGTTCCTACCGCGCGGGCGTTCAAATAGCTCCCACGTGCTCATGTCGACGAGGCTGCGGATGTCTTCGTCCATAGCGGCCTTCACAGCCTTGCCCTTCCAGCTTGCGGACGCCTCTTTTACCATCATCGTCGTGATGTCCCAACGGTGATCAGGATCAGCGTGCACGTCGGGGTCGGCTCCGGCAGGTCGACGTCGGCCTCAGCGTCGAGGGGTTGCCGTCTCCCGGTCGAGCCAGCGCATCAAGTGCGCAACTCTTTTGTCGACCGAGTAAGAGTAAGTGGTTGCCGTCAACGCTCGCAAGGAGGAACGTCAACTTTGCTTCCTCCTCGCAGAATTCAAGCTGCGTGATGCTGGGACGCCGACTGTTTTCCGGGTGGACAACAAGTCGGCCATCATAGTCTCTAAGAGCTTGGGGCTGAAGGGCAACCTAAAAAACGCGGTTCGATAGCTTCCTCGCCCGCCTGTCGCGCACGATTTCCAGCCCAAGGTACCTCTTGACCGGGCTGATCTTGCGTAGCTCAAAGGCGGCCTCCGGCAGCTCCTTCAGCATCGTGATACTGCTGCTAGCGGCGAGCAGGTCCTCGACGTAGACGACCACCCTGCACGTCACCCCATCGTCGCCCTTTCCGCGAAGAAATTCGTTTGAATCGATTTGACTAAATGCAGGGTACAAACGGAGAAGGAAAAAATAGATAGAGCTAGCAGGGACCTTGGGAATCAATGTGGGAACAACCAGGGATGATCCCAAATAATTCCAACCAACAGAACGACTCTGGCTTGACAACCAGCAGGTTGGAGGTTGGTAAACAGCTTCAGGTTCTGTTTTTTCCAACATTGGATAACACCAACTAGGTTCAGGTTCAAAAAACAGAACCTATTTCGTCTTAGTGCGACCAGACAAAAGCTGCTTCCGCTAGTTTCCCCTGCTCCTGTAGTATGCAGATACAGACAAACAACGTTACAATTTCGAGTTGAATAGAACTCAATCTGCGCAATCAATTCAACCCAATCCGTCTTGGGATCCTTTGCGAGCTTGTCCTTTCTGCTTGCACTGTTCATAGAGTGTACAATTTTGTGCAGAAGCAGAGATTGCGCGAAAGCCTGCAAATGCATCAAGCAAAATTTGCAAAAGCAAATGCATTCACACACGCATACTCGTACAAACAGACGGCAGGATGTCGTGCAAAGCGAAATTGCACCGAACATACTCCCCCTCAGCCTGCCGGCTACATCAGTCTATGCTAGTTCATGCTCGTTCCACTCGTGCGCATATAATGCCAGTGAGGCTCATCCGTAAGCCTCTTGGTGAGGAAGTCTGCTAGCTGCTGATGAGTCTTGATGTAGATCGGATTCACCGTCCCCCTTTTCACCTCCATGCGCAGCCAGTGCCACTTGATACGCACGTGCTGGTTCAGCCCATGAAGGACAGCCTTCCCAGCCATCCCAAGAGCCCCCTTGCTATCACAAAGCAGCGGTGTAGCAACTTTTTGCTCCTGGCCAATCTCCTGTAACAGTCTCCTCAGCCAAATTACCTCCTTTACCCCATGGAACATCGCCATGTACTCTGACTCCACAGAGGAAAGTGCTGTCTCCGTCTACTTCTTGGACCTCCAATTAACGGGTCCCCCCCAACCAGGCAGATGTATTCTTCCACACAAGAGAATCCTCCTTCTCGGAAGCCCAGGTAGCATCGGTAAAACATGTGAGAAAAAGCTTGCCTTCTCCAAGCCCCTCCCCTTTTTCCTTCAGCACCTCAACCTCTTTCTGCTTCACGTATGCAGATGCGGAGTGTTGAACTCCAATGCTGGGATGCGAGTTCAGGTACTTTACTAGATATTCCGCTACATCCACTTGCTCCTCAGATGGATTTTGTACCACCCTGGTCAACTCACCAACCGAGAATGAAACATCGGACCTCTTGTGAACAGCTGCATACAAGAAGCTACCTACCAAAGATTCAAAATGTTGCTTCTCCTCTACTCAAACCCCATCATATGCAGCAACTTTCACAAGCTTGAATTCAGCTGGTAGAGAAGTTGCAACCTTGCCCTCATTCTCAATTCCATACTTCTCCCCCAACTACAAGGTGAACCCCACGTAGACCATAAACATGATTAGTTTCTCTTTCTCCCCCTTGAGAAAGAGGCTCCCATCACAGCTGCTGAGCCTGAATCTCATCTCCTCTAAAACAGCTGCCAACTTTTGGTAACAGCAGCGTGGTGCTTGCTTCAAGCCTTAGCTCTGCCCTGCTGCTGCTTGCCTCCCTAAGATCTAGCAGCTCCACTAGTGCTACCACTAGTCTTCACACCATCTCCTTCACCAGAAGGTGCCTCCTGTATCTTCTCTCCATTACCACCCTCTGCAACAGCCTCCGCTCCTCCTCCCACACATCAGGAGTCAGATCGAGTTGCATGGTGATCTCCTCTATCTGGTGGGACATCTTGGCCTTGGCTCTTTCTCCCAGCTCCCATATTTCAAGCCCTCAATGATTTTCACTTCTCTGCTGTCAAACATGACACCCTTGCATGGTTCCCATAGTAGCCATCTCTTGCTCTCAGCAGCCCGCTCCAAATGTACACACCAGATTGCACTCGCCCCCGACTTACTTCAGTATACTTTGGGGACGTGGGCGACTGCCATGCAACCGAGCACCCGCAGCATGTCCACAGGCAGCTTCCTCCCAAGCCACCTCTCCAACAACACCCACGAGTCATCCCCAACCCTGGTGAGCACCCTTTTCCTAGCCACACTAGCGTGCCGGACAGCATGGGGCCAGATGAAATTGCTCACGCTTGATTCCAGGGAAAACGCCCTAGCTGTCTATAGAATGGTCTGGTTCGCCCGTTCTGCTTTACTGTTGGACTGTGGGGTGTAAGCCGTGATCAGCTCCCTCTGTATGCCCTGTTTCTTAAGCCAGGCCGTCATCTCAGCTCCAAGAAACTCACCACCCCGGTCTCCTAAGCCGCTTCACCATACATTCCGGTTCCTTTTTGTGGGGGCGGCGTGGTTTGCTTCAGCGGATATGCCCACATAAGCCTGCTCCAATCATCCACTATGGTCAAGAAGTACCGCTCTCCGTTGTGCCTCTGAACCCGCAGCGGCCCCACCAAGTCCATATGTACCAGCTGTAAAGGCTTCTTGCTCTTGCCACCACACCATAGAAGAGAAAACGGGTGAACTTTGAAATTAAACATATTTCACAGTTTTCATTTGGTGGATGTTCGTTCAGCTTCAAGCCTTTAACGGCTCCATCTTTCTCTAGCTGCTTCAGCAAAGGCATTGCCACATGCCCCAAGCGTCGGTGTGCCGTTGCCCAATCAGTCTCCCACGGCGTTGGAGTCCCCCTAGGACGCAGACTTGTCTCTAGCCTGCCCCCCATCGTGCCACTCGAATACTCGCAGCTGCCACATGGATCTATTCACATTCTTGCGCTCATACAAATCTTTAAGGACCCGATTGCTCAGCTGCTCTTTGTAAGTCCGTGCCCCATCCGTGCTAGTACTCACCAAAGCCTTCACGAGCTTACGTAGGGAGATGAGGTTGGCCTTGAGGTCGAGAACAAGCAAAACGTCGTGCAGCACCACTGGCTTTCCATCCGCTCCCTTGAATGCAGCTCGTCCCGCACCAGCCACCTTCAACGCTTGTCCAGAGGCAGAGCACATCTCAGAGTTTGGTGCAGCTCATAGGTTGTTTAGCAGGACCTCGCGTGACCTCATCGTCCACGGAGCACCCTTGTTCAACACCCAAAAGTCCATGGGGTGCGGCTCTGCTCAAACCTTGGCAGAACCGTGCCCTTGCTCCCCCTCGTCTCCAACATGGAAGAACTAGCACGCAATGCACTCATTTTTCTTCTCAGCACCGCCTTCACCTTTTGGGTTGTCGTCAGACGAATCTGCGACTATGTTCGCGCCGCATTTCTGTTTGCTCCGAGCAGCGCCATCCTGATGGCGATTCAGGGGTGTCAATCCTTCGGGTTTCGTATAACACAAGAACCAAGTATGCCCCTCCTCCTCACAATACCAGCAACTCCCTTTCATGTAGCCACCAGCACCCGATCTTCCCCCACGTCCAGATTTCCCACCGCGACCCCAACCGGTACCTCCTTGTTTGTTGTTGGCATTGATGTCCTTCTTTGCAGTGCGACCAGGACAACGAAAGCTACGTCCTCTGCCACGATTCCCTCCTTGCATGTCAGAGCCGCTGCTGCCCTCGTTCCCACCCCTCAGTTGGCAGCGATCGAAGTCCTCCTACAGAATCTTCGTCCGCACCCACTTGAGCGTCCTCAAGCCCTGGTTCTGCAGCAGGCTCAAAACGCTCTTGTCTTGAAGCCACGACTCCCGAAGCAGCGAGAGCATCTTCACGCACTTGATCTCCTCCAGATACATGATCCCCGCGGTCGCCAACTTTGCGTAGAGATTACGTATCTTGCCCAAAACAGGTTGCACCGGCTCTCCCTCGCTCAGGCGCATTGCGGGCAGCTATCTCTCCATGATGAGTGTCGCGGCAATGGAGGTAGGAGTGTGCAGCTTCTTCAACACGGTCCACGCCTTTCGACCGCACTAAACCACTAGCAGCAGGTGCATGACGTGATGACGCTGCTACAGCTCCAAACTTTTGCGACTTCAAGTTGTAGCCAGCCAAGTCGCCCTCATCCAATTATCTTGCAGTGCAGGGTCACTTGGTCAATCATGAGTTGCAGCAACCAAATCTGACGGAAATAGAGTTGCATTTTCTATGCCCAATCATCATAGCCCTCGCCGTTAAACTTCTCGACAGTAAAGTTTTTCAGCACCTCCTTGATCAGCGAGCCCTGGTTTGTTCGCGCTCCCCTTGGCGCTGAAACACTAGAATCTTGGCTGCTGCTACGATCTTGGGCTGAAGCTTCACCAGCTCCCGCCGAATCGTTTCACGCCATAGCTACCTATAACGACGATCGCTATAACAAAGCTCTGATACAAGCTTGTTGGTCTACGGGCCTAATCAACTAAGGCTATTATGATTTTATCAAACTTAAAACCAGTCTTCGGGGTCACCTCCAAGGGTCCTTGGGTGCATGGTACAAGATCAGCCCCTATCCTCGGGTCCGAGTTTGTAGAGAGAGGAATAAGAATGTATTCAAATAGCAAGAGTACCTTGAACGTCGCCCAACATACTGTGCAGACTGTGGATCGGATAAAGCCGAGAAACTGATGTATCGAAGCTCGCTCCAAGTGCTTTGGAAAATGACAAGTTGCCTTGCGAAACGTTCTGCAATTGCAGAGTTATGGCTCTGACAGCGTTTGCCTAGCGTCGCAGTGCTAGCGTACTAGCGTTAACTTGGGAAGCATTTCGCCATCGAACTGTGTAAATACAAAATTCCAACAAGAAGGAATCCGCTTGAACCAATTTGACTAGATCCAGGGTACAAACGGAGAATAAACCTTGGGAATCAACCTGGGAACAACCAAGGATTATCCTACATAAAATACAGCAACAAAACCACCCTGGCTTGCCAAAACAGCAGGTGGGAGGTTGGTAAACAACCTCAGGTTCTGTTTTTCCAACCTGGAATAACACTAACCAGGTTCAGGTTCTGAAAACAGAACCTATTTCGTCCTAGTGCAACCAGACAAAAGCTGGTTCCGCTGGTTTCTCCTGGCCATACAGCATGCAGATACAGACCAACAACAGTTTAATTTTGAGTTGACTAGAATTGATTCTTCGTAACCAAATCAATTCAAAGCTTCCATCTTGGGCTCCTTCGTAAGCTTGTCATTTCTGCTTGCACAGGTCATAGCGTGTACAAAGTTGTGCCGAAGCGCACATTGCGCAAATACCTGCAAATGAATCAAGCAAAATTTGCAAAAGCAAACAAATATACGAACACACCATACATGCAAATACATTCGTACTCGCGTACTCGTACAAACAGATGGCACGATATCGTGCAAAGTGAATTTGCACCAAACAGGTGCTGAGTTTCCAGCCTTCAATCGGTGCACCACAGCAATCGGCCAAGTGCGCCTGGTCGACGCCGGCGACGATGACGACAACGTGCAGCAGTAGGTGACATGCCCTTTGTTGGTGTAAGGGCCTAATAAACTCAAGCTATTAAGACTTTATCACACTTAAAAACCTCTCCTCGGGGTCACCTCCAAGGGTCCTTGGGTGCCTGGTACAAGACCAGCCCCTATCCTCGGGTCCGAGTTTGTAGAGAGAGGGATCAAGAGGGACTTAGTCAAAACAGCAAGAGTACCTTGAACGTCGCGCAGCGTATCGTGCAGACCGTCGATCGGATTAAGCTGAGAATTTCCTATATCGAAGCTCACTCTAAGAGCTTTAAAATAAGCCAAGTTGCCTCGCGAAAAGTTCTGCCATTACGAAGTTATGGCTCGGACAGCGTTAGCCTAGCGTTGGAGTGCTAGCGTACTAGCGTTGACTCGGGTAGCATTTCGCCGTCGCACCGCGTAGAAAGGAAATTCCAGCAAGGAAGGAATTCGCTTGAATCAATTTCACTATATTCAGGTACAAACAAAGAAGGAATAAATAGCTCTAGCTAGCAAGGACCTTGGGAATCAACCTGGGAACAACCAGGGATGATCCCAAAAAATTCCAAGCAATAGAACCAACCTGGCTGGACAAAATAGCAGGTGGTAGGTTGGTGAACAACCTCTGGTTCTGTTTTTCCAACCTGGGAAAACAACAACCAGGTTCAGGTCCTAAAAACAGAACCTGTTTTGTCTTTGCCCAACCAGCCAAATGCTGGTTCCGCTGGTTTCCCCTGGCCTGTAGCATGCAGATACAGACAAACAACATCCAACCTTCACCTAAATTGTACCCCTATAGTGCCTGCCCTGCTACACTATAGTCAACTAAACAAAACAGTACAATTTCGAGTTGGATAGAACTGAATCTGCGCAATCAAGTAAGCCGAACCGCAAAGCTTCCATCCTGGGTTCCTTTGCGAGCTCGTCCTTTGTGCTTGTACTGTTCATAGCGCGTACAATGTTATGCCGAAGCGCACATTGTACGAGTACCTGAAAATGCTTCAAGCGAAAATTGCGAAAGCAAACAAACACACGAACATACCATTCACATGCAAATGCATTCGCACACGCATACTCGTACAAACAGACGGCAGGATGTCGTGCAATGTGAATTTGCACCCAACACACTCCCCCTCAGCCTGCCGGCTGCATCCCCATCATTCCATACTAGTTCATGCTCATTCCACTAATGCGCACACAACGCCAATGAGGCTCATCCGCAAGCCTCTTGGTGAGGAAGTCTGCTGGCTGCTGGTGAGTCTTGATGTAGATCGGATTCACCGTCCCCCTCTTCACCTCTTTACGCAGCCAGTGCCACTTGATACGCATGTGCTTATTGAGCCCATGAAGCACAGCGTTTCTGGCCATCCCAAGAGCTCCCTTGCTATCACAAAACAGCGGCGTAGCAACCTTTTGCTCCTGGCCAATCTCCTCTAACAGCCTCCTCAGCCAAATCACCTCCTTCACCCCATGGAACATCGCCATGTACTCTGATTCCACAGAAGAGAGTGCTGTCTCCGTCTGCTTCTTTGACCTCCAACTAACAGGTCCTCCCCCAACTACGCAGATGTATCTTCCCACAGATGAGGAATCCTCCTTCTCAGAGGCCCATGTAGCATCGGTAAAGCAAGTGAGAAAGAGCTTGCCTTCTCCAAGCCTCTCCCCCTTCTCTTTCAGCACCTCAACCCCTTTCTGCTTCACCTGTGCAGATGCGGAGTATTGAACTCCAATGCTTGGGTGAGAGTTCAGATACTTCACCACACGCTCAGCTGCATCCACCTGCTCCTCTGATGGATTCTGCACTACCCTAGCCAGCTGCCCAACCGAGAAAGAGATGTCGGGCCTCGTGTGAGCTGCTGCATACAAGAGGCTGCCCACCAAGGACTGAAATTGCTGCTGCTCCTCGGCTTCAACCCTTTCATCGTCTGCAGCTTTCACAAGCTTGAATTCTGCTGGCAGGGGAGTTGCAACCTTGCGCTCATTCTCAATTCCGTACTTCTCCCCAAGCTCCTTGATGAACTTCTCCTGGTGCAGCTTCAACCACCTGTGATCCAGATCCCTCTCTACGTGCATCCCGAGGTAGTACTTTACCTCCCCAAGGTTCTTGCACTTGAAGTTCTCCATCAGCTGCTGCTGCACCTTCTGGATCTCATTCATGCTGCTGCTAAAGAGAAGAATGTCGTCCACATAGACCAGAAACAGCACCAGCTTCTCCCCCTCCCCCTTGAGAAAGAGGCTCTCATCAAAGCTGCTGGTCCTGAATCCCATCTCCTCTAAAACAGCTGCCAACTTCTGGTACCAGCAGCGTGGCGCCTGCTTCAAGCCGTAGATGGACTTTTTCAGCTTGCACACCCTGCCCGTACCATCCTCATACCCAGGTGGCTGCGTCATGAACACCTCCTCCTCTAAAATCCCGTTGAGAAATGCCGTTGATATGTCCATTTGGATAATGAACTTCCCACTAACGGCTGCATCTGCCAACAAGACACGAAGGGTAGGGGGTTTGGCAATGGGAGCAAAGATCTCATTGAAGTCCCGCTTCTCCTTCTGCATAAACCCCTTAGCCACCAACCTACTCTTGTAGATGGTGACCTGCCCCTTGTCGTCAGTCTTGATCCTTAGCACCCACTTGCATTGTACCGCTTTCTTTCCCTCACGCAGCACCACTAGTTCCCAAGTCCCATTCTCCATCAGGCTGTGGTACTCAGCATCCCTAGAAGCTAGTCATTTGTCCCTATCTGGTCCAGCTAATGCCTCCTCCATGCTAGCTGGTTCCTCTGGTGCAGGGGCAAGAAAACAGTACGGAGGTTCATCCTCCTCATCCGGGTCATAGCCATGCGGTAGAATCAGCAATGCCTCCTCAGTCCCAAGCTGCTGCTCCGCTACATCAGCTCCTGCAGTCAGCTTCTTAGTAGCCATACGGGTACGTCCTGGCCTGGAGACGGGTGTCTCCCATCCCTTCATAACGACACCCTTCGGCTTCTTAGTTTTCCCCTGCTGCTGCTCTCCTCCTTCGGATCCAGCAGCCCCACTAGTGCTACCGCTAGTCTCCACACCATCACCTCCACCAGCAGGTGCCTCCTGCACCTTCTCTTTATCACCACCCTCTGCAGCTGCCTCCTCTCCCTCCTCCCACACACTAGGAGTCAGGTCCAGCTGCATGGTGATCTGCTCCATCTGCTGGGACACCCTGGCCTCCGGCTGTTTCTCCCAGCTCCCATACATCATGCCCTCAACAAACTTCACATCCCTGCTGTCAAACAGCACACCCTTGGAAGGCTCCGACAGCAGCCATCCCTTGCTCTCAGCAGCCAGCCCCAAATGCACACACCAGATTGCACTCGCCCCCAACTTACTGCGGTAGGTCTTGGGGACGTGGGCGACTGCCATGCAACCGAACACCCTCAGCATGTCCACCGGCGGCTTCCTCCCAAGCCACCTCTCCAACGGCACCCACGAGTCATCCCCAACCTTTGTGAGTACCCTGTTCCTAGCGACGGTAGCGTGCCGAACAGCATGGGGCCACATCAAGTTGCCCAGCCCAGATTCTATGAGCAGCGCCCTAGCTGTCTCCAGAATTGTCCGGTTCCCCCGTTCTGCTACACCGTTGGACTGTGGGGTGTAAGCCGTGGTCAGCTCCCTCTGGATGCCCTGCTTCTTGAGCCAGGCCGTCATCTCAGCTCCAAGGAACTCACCACCCCGATCTGTCCTAATCCGCTTCACCACACACTCCGCTTGCTTCTCCACGAACGGCAGCCAATCGTCTCGAATCGTGGAGGCGGCGTGATCTTTCTGCTTCAGCGGATACGCCCACATTAGCCTGCTCCAGTCATCCACTATGGTTAGGAAGTACCGCTCCCCCTTGTGCCCTTGCACCGGCAGCGGTCCCACCAAGTCTATGTGGACCAGCTCCAACGGCTTTTTGCTCCTGCCAGCCACACTATGGAAGGGGAAACGGTTGAACTTTGAAAGGAGGCAAATTTCACAGTTATCATCGGGTGGTTGTCCGTTCAGCTTCAAGCCCTTAACGGCTCCATCCTTCTCCAGCTGCTTCAGCAAAGGCATTGCCACATGCCCCAAACGTCGGTGTGCAGTTGCCCAATCCGTCTCCCCAGATCTGGCCGATACTTTCACACCAACCCCTCCAACGGCGTTGCACTCCCCCTGGAATGCAGACCCCTCTCCAGCCTGCCCCCCACCGTGCCATGCCAGCGCCGGCAGCTGCCACATAGATCTGTACACGTCCTTGCTCTCGTGCAGATCCCAAAGCACCCGATTGCCCAGCTTCCCCTTATAAGTGCGTGCCCCATCCGTGCTAGTGCTCACCCCAGACTTGCCAAGCTTACGGAGGGAGATGAGGTTGGCCTTGAGTTCAGGAACAAGAAGAACGTCGTGCAGCACCACCGGCTTGCCATCCGCTCCCTTGAACGCAGCTCGTCCCGCACCAGCCACCTTCAGCGCGTGTCCAGAGGCGGAGCACACCTGGTTGATCGGAGCAGCTCGTACGTCGTCCAGCAGGTCCTTGCGCGGCGTCATTGTCCAAGAAGCGCCTGTGTCCAACACCCAATAATCCAGGGGGTGCAGCTCTGCTCCAACCTTAGCAGATGCGTCTCCTTTCTCCCCCTTGTCTCCCACATGGAAGAATTGGCCCGCGGTGCGCTCCTTCTTCTTCTCCGCACCGCCGTTGCCCTTCGAGTTGTTGTCGGACGAATCAGCGACCATGTTGGCGCCGTTTTTCTGGTTCCTCCGCGCGCCGCCATCCTGGTGACGATTCTGGGGGGTCCATCCATCGGGTTTCTTATAGCACAAAAACCAGGGGTGCCCTTCCTTCTCACAATACCAGCAACTCCCTTTCATTTTGCCACCAGCACCCGACTTGCCCCCACGTCCAGATTTCGCACCGCGACCCCAACCGGTACCTCCTTGTTGGTCGTTGGAGTCGTCGTCTTTCTTTGCACCGCGTCCAGCACCACCGAAGCCACGTCCTTTGCCACGTTGTCTCCCTTGCATCCCGTAGCCGCTGCTACCGTCGTCTCCACCCCTCAGTTGGCGGCGACGGAAGTCCTCCTCCAGAATCTTCGTCCGCACCCACTCGAGCGTCCACAAGCTCTGGTTCTGCGGCAGGCTCAATCCGCTCGTGAATTGAAGCCACGATTCCGGCAGCAGCGAGAGCATCTTCAGGCACTTGGTCTGCTCCGGGTAGGTGATTCCCGCGGTCGCCAACTTCGCGTAGAGATCACGCATCTTGTCCAGGATAGGTTGCACCGGCTCTCCCTCGCTTAGGCGCAACGCGGACAGCTCCCTCTCCATCATGAGCGTCGCAGCGACGGAGGTAGGGGCGTGCAGCTCCTTCAACACCATCCACGCCTTCGGACCGCACTCAACCTCTAGCAGTAGGTGCATGACGTGGTGACGCTGGTTCAGCTCCAAACTCTGCGACATCAAGTAGTAGCCAGGGCGAGGCGCGCTCGTCCTAATCTTCCTGAAAGGCGGGGTCATTCGGTCTAGGCTCCTCCCCAATCATTAGTTTCAGCAAACCGATCTGACGGAAATAAAGTTGCATTTTCCAGGCCCAATCATCATAGCCCTCACCATTGAACTTCTCGACGGTGAAGTTTTTCAGCACCTCCTTGATCCGCGAGCCCTGGCTTGTTCGCGCTCCCCTTGGCGCTAAAACACCAGAATCATGGCTGCCGATACGATCTTGGGCTGAAGATTCACCAGCTACCGCCGAGGTGTTGCCCGCCATAGCTACCTATATCGAGGATCACTATAACGCAGCTCTGATACCAGCTTGTTGGTGTAAGGGCCTAATAAACTCAAGCTATTAAGACTTTATCACACTTAAAAACCTCTCCTCGGGGTCACCTCCAAGGGTCCTTGGGTGCCTGGTACAAGACCAGCCCCTATCCTCGGGTCCGAGTTTGTAGAGAGAGGGATCAAGAGGGACTTAGTCAAAACAGCAAGAGTACCTTGAACGTCGCGCAGCGTATCGTGCAGACCGTCGATCGGATTAAGCTGAGAATTTCCTATATCGAAGCTCACTCTAAGAGCTTTAAAATAAGCCAAGTTGCCTCGCGAAAAGTTCTGCCATTACGAAGTTATGGCTCGGACAGCGTTAGCCTAGCGTTGGAGTGCTAGGATACTAGCGTTGACTCGGGTAGCATTCCGCCGTCGCACCGCGTAGAAAGGAAATTCCAGCAAGGAAGGAATTCGCTTGAATCAATTTCCCTATATTCAGGTAATAACAGAGAAGGAATAAATAGCTCTAGCTAGCAAGGACCTTGGGAATCAACCTGGGAACAACCAGGGATGATCCCAAATAATTCCAAGCAACAGAACCAACCTGGCTGGACAAAATAGCAGGTGGTAGGTTGGTGAACAACCTCTGGTTCTGTTTTTCCAACCTGGGAAAACAACAACCAGGTTCAGGTCCTAAAAACAGAACCTGTTTTGTCTTTGCCCAACCAGCCAAATGCTGGTTCCGCTGGTTTCCCCTGGCCCTGTAGCATGCAGATACAGACAAACAACATCCAACCTTCACCTAAATTGTACCCCTATAGTGCCTGCCCTGCTACACTATAGTCAACTAAACAAAACAGTACAATTTCGAGTTGGATAGAACTGAATCTGCGCAATCAAGTAAGCTGAACCGCAAAGCTTCCATCTTGGGTTCCTTTGCGAGCTCGTCCTTTGTGCTTGTACTGTTCATAGCGCGTACAATGTTATGCCGAAGCGCACATTGTGCGAGTACCTGCAAATGCTTCAAGCGAAAATTGCAAAAGCAAACAAACACACGAACATACCATTCACACGCAAATGCATTCGCACACGCATACTCGTACAAACAGACGGCAGGATGTCGTGCAATGTGAATTTGCACCCAACACCCTTCAGCATGACTGGTGCGGTGACGGCATGCTAGATGTGGACTGGACGCCGAGGACAAGATTTCTCCGTGTAGTTCTGCCATGCAGGTGGCCCAAGTGTGAGCGCGGCAGGGGACTGTTGACAATAGTGGGTTGTTGGCCCCGGGCTCGGGCGACGCTGACTTCGTGTACGGGCGCACGTGTGGTGTGGCCGACTATTTTGCGGGGTTTGACGTGTGCTGGTCGACGGGGTTGTCGACCCACAGGTGACCGCAGCGATGCCGCCGATGAAGGGAAGCCGGCGGCCTAGTTTGACTGGTGTGGTCGACGAAGCGGTTCGTCGACCGACCCTGGGTGTGGTCGACGAAGAGGGTTCGTCGACCTACACGGGACTGTCAAAGAGCCGTCGACAAGGGGTCCTTGATGGCAGCTATCGACCGGGCTGGTTAACGGAGGGGATTGTCGACCAGAGAGTCGTCTCGGTCGACCGAGTTACCTTGGCGAGGTTCAACGGAGGCACGTGAACGTCCTCGAAATCGCAATGACGAAGGAGAATACCAGCTGGAATCCCGAAGTCGATGTGGCTCGTCAGGCGTAGACAACAGCCGACGGACATAAGATGGTGCACGTCGGGCCAATCGTCTGCGCGCATCTGCGAGCGTGCGCATTGCTGTCTTCTACGGGTGCAACGCTCGACAGCCGCTTTGCTGCAGCGTTGGTACATCATTGACCTGCTCTGTTGGCAGGCCGCATTTCTGCAGCGCAGGCGCGGCTCCTGAACGCAACGCTGGCAGGCGATCGACTATGCTGTACTGGCGGTCGACCAGCTGCCTTTTTAGGTTGCAAGGTTCTGATGCCCTGATTGTTGAAAAAATCATTCTTTACTCTCAACTTTGCTAGTGGAAACTCTTGCCAACTTCACCCGTTAACGTGTAAGTGCTAGAGAACGCAGAGTAGCTACGATCACACTCACATTACGCATGCCTATCCCTTAGTCTAGCTCCCTACCGTTGTAGAGTTTATCTCTGCAAGTAATGCACTTAATCTTGGTACCAACCAAATGTGTATGTAACGCATCTACTGTTGGTTCCAACCATTTGGGTAAATCATGCGCATACTCTTAGTACCAACTATATAGGTAAATAACGCGCTTACTATTGGTACCAACCATATGGGTAAGTAACGCATGTACTCTTGGTAACAACCATATAGGTAAATAATGCGCTTACTCTTGGTACCAACCATATGGGTAAGTAAGGCATATACTTTTGGTATCAACCATATAAGTAAGTAACGGACTTATTCTTGGTACCAACCATATGAATAAGTCACGTACATACTCTTGGTACCAACCATATGGGTAAGTAACGCGCTTATTGTGGGTACCAACCATATTTTTAAGTAGCTCGCATATTCTTGGTACCAATTATATATGTAAGTAACGCACTTACTTTTGGTACCAACCATATGGGTAAGTAACACAATTACTCTCGGTACCAACCATATGAATAAATAACACAGTTATTCTAAGTTCCAACCATATGGTTAAGTAACGCGCTTACCTTTGGTACCAACCTTATAGATTGTTAACGTACTATCTTGTGGTACCAACAATATGTGTAAGCAATGCACTTAATCTTGGTACTAATCATATGGGTAAGTAACGCATATACTTTTCGTACCAACCATATGGGTATATATCGCAATCACTTTTTGTACCATTTATATGGATAAAAAATGCTCTTCCAACCAACCATATGAGTTTATTAGCACTTACTTTTGGTACCAACCATATGGGTAAATAACACGCTTACTCTTGGTACCATCCATATCGGTAAATAACGCACTTACTCTCAGTACCTACCATATGAGTAAGTAACGTACGTACTCTTGGTACCAACCATATGAATAAGTAACAAACTTACTTGTTGTACCAACCATATCGGAAAGTAACGCAATTCTTTTTGGTACCAACGATATGGGTTAGTGCTATTAGTTTCGATACCAACCATAGGGGTAAGTAACGCACATACTTTTGGTACCAACCATATAGATAAATTAGTCCAGCTCAGCAAAAAAAATATACACAACCCGGAGGCACCAGAGAGATCATCAGCCACGTGAAAAAGCGGCAAACCAGAAGCGGACGCCGCCACTAACAACAAATCCTGTCGCTGGAACCAACAACAGAACCCCAACCTTCCCATTTGAGAAGAACAATTCCTTCACAGTGCGACGCGATACTGTTGGGTGCAAATTCTGATTGCACGATATCCTGCCATCTGTTTGTATGAGTACGCTTGTGCAAATGCATTTGGGTGTGAATGGAATGTTCGTGTGTTTGTTTGCTTTCGTATTTTCTGCTTGATGCATTTGCAGGTATTCGTGCAATGTGCGCTTCGGCACAACATTGTACGCGCTATGAATAGTGCGCTGAAATGACGAGCTCGCAAAGGAACCCAAGATGGAAGCTTTGCGGTTCAGTTAAATTGATTGCACAGATTCAGTTCTATCCAACTCAAAATTGTACTATTTTTGTTTGGTTGACTATCGTATAGAAGGGCAGGCACTATAGGGGTACAATTTAGGTGAAGGTTGGATGTTGTTTGTCTGTATCGACATGCTACAAGGTTCTGTTTTTAGGACCTGAACCTGGTTGTTGTTTTCCCAGGTTGGAAAATCAGAACCTGAAGTTGTTTACCAGCCTAACACCTGCTTTTTTGTCCATCCAGGTTGGTTCTATTGATAGGAATTATTTGGGATCATCCTTGGTTATTCCCAGGTTGATTCCCAAGGTCCTTGCTAGCTATAACTATTTCTTCTTTCTCTGTTTGTACCTGGATATATTCAAATTCATTCAAGCGAATTCCTCCCTTCCTGGAATTTTGTTTCTACGCGGTTCGACGGCGGAATGCTACCCAAGTCAGCGTAGTATGCTAGAACTCCAATGCTAGGGGAGCGAGGTCCGAGCCAGAACTACGTAATGGCAGAACTTTTTGCAAGGCAACTTGGCTTGATTTAAAGCACTTGGAGTAAGCTTTGATATAGCAAAATCTCAGATTAATCTGATACGTTCTGCACGATATGCTGCGCGACGTACAAAGTTCTCTCGTTATTTTGGCTAAGTTATTCTTGGTTCCTTCCTCTATAAACTCAGACCCGATGATAGGGGACTGGTCTTGTACCTGGCACCCAATGACCCTTGGAGGTGACCCCGAGGAGAAGTATTAAGTTTGATTAGGTCATAATAGCTTGAGTTTATTAGGCCCTTACACCAACAGGCTGGTATCAGATCTACGTTGTAGTGATCCTCGTTATACGTAGCTATGGCGGGAAAGATCTCGACAAGAGCTGGTGAATCTTCAGCCCAAGATCATAGCGGCAGCCTAGATTCTGGTGTTTCAGTGCCATGGCTCGCTGGTCAAAGAGGTGCTGAAGAACTTCACCGACGACAAGTTCAATGGTGAGGGCTATGATGATTGGGCCTGGAAAATGCAACTCCATTTCCGTGAGATTGGATTGCTAAAGCTAATGATTGGGGAGGAGCCTAGACCGAGTACTCACACTGCAGGAAGATTGGGACGAGCGCTCCTCGGCTGGCTACTATGTCGCAGAGTTTGGAGCTGAACCATCGTCACCATGTCATGCACCTGCTGCCGTATGCGTAGACTGTATTGAAGGAGCTTCTCGCCCCGATCTCCGTCGTCGCAACATTGATGTTGGAGAGAGAGCTGTCCGTGTTGCGCCTAAGCAAATGAGAGCCTATGTAACCTCTGCTGGACAAGATGGGCGACCTTTACGCGAAGTTCAAACCGCAGGAATCACCTACCCGGAGCAGAACCAAGTGCTTGAAAATGCTTTCGCTGCTACCTGAATCGTGGCTTCAATTCACAAGCGGATTAAGCCTGCCACTGAACCAGAGCTTTTGGATGCTCCAGTGGGTGCGGACAAAGATTCTAGAGGAGGACTTCCGTCGCCGCCAACTGACGGGTGAGGACGACGGCAGCGATGGCTAGGGGATACAAGGAAACCGACATGGTAGAGGACGTGGCTTTGGTGGTGCTGGACGCGGCGCAAAGAAGGACGACGACTCCAACGACCAACAAGGAGGTACAGGTTGGGGTCGCGGTGCGAAATCTGGACGTGGGGGCAAGTCTTGTGCTGGTGGCAAAATGAAAAGGAGTTGCTAGTATTGTGAGAAGGAGGGGCATCCCTGGTTTTTGTGCTATAAGAAACCCGATGGATAGACCCCCCAGAATCGTCACCAAGATGGCAGCGCGCGGAGGAACCAGAAAAACGGCGCGAGCATGGACGCCGATTCGTCCGACAACAACCCGAAGAGCAACGGCGGTGTGGAAAAGAAGAAGGAGCGCACCGTGGGCCAGCTCTTCCCTATTGGAGAGCAGGGGGGGCAAGGAGACGCCTCTGCAAAGGTTGGAGCAGAGCTGCACCTCCTGAACTATTGAGTGTTGGATACGGGTGCTGCCGGACGATGACGCCGCGCAAACATCTGCTGGACGACGTACGCGCTGCACCGATCAATGATGTGTGCTCCGCCTCTGGATACGCGTAGAAGGTGGCTGGTGTGGGACGAGCTGCATTTAAGGGAGCGGATGGCAAGCCAGTGGTCCTGTATGACATTCTTCTCGTTCCTCATCTCAAGGCCAACCTCATCTCCCTCTGTAAGCTTGCCTAGGATGGGGTGAGCACTAGCACAGATGGGGCACGCACTTATAAGGGGCTGCTGGTCAATCGGGTGCTTTGGGATCTACACGAAAGAAAGGACGTGTACAGGTCCATGTGGCAGCTGCCGACATTGGTGTGGCACGGTGAGGGGCAGGCTGGAGAGGGGTCTGCATCCCAGAGGGGGCGCAACGCCGTTGGAGGGTTGGTGTGAAAGTGTCGGCCCGATTTGGGAAGACGAGTTGGACAACGGCACACCGACGCTTGTGGCATGTGGCGATGCCCTTGTTAAAGAAATTGGAGAAGGATAGAGCCGTTAAAGGGCTGAAGCTGAACGAACAGCCATCCGATGAGAATTGTGGAATCTGTTTGCTCTCAAAGTTTACCCGTTTTCCCTTCCATAGTGTGGTCGGCAGGAGCAAGAAGGCTTTGGAGCTGGTTCACATGGACTTGGTGCCACTGCCGGTGCAAGGGCACAAGGGGGATCGATATTTCCTAACCATTGTGGCTAATTGGAGCACACTGATCTAGGTGTATCCACTGAAACAAAAGGACCACGCCGCCTTCACGATACGGGAAGATTGGCTGCCATTCATGGAGAAAACAAGCAGAGCATGTGGTGAAGAGGATTAGGACAGATCGAGGTGGTGAGTTTCTTGGAACTGAGATGACGGCCTGGCTCAAAAAGCAGGGCATCCAGAGGGAGCTTACTACGGCTTACACCCCACAGTCTAACGGTGTACCAATACGGGCGAACCGGACAATTCTGGAGACAGCTAATGAGCTGCTAGATGACCTAAGCACTGCACCAATCTCTGAGGGGTGGTATGCTTGT